>JALJCO010004197.1:0-600000 GCA_023101725.1 Atherinomorus stipes
TGGTGTTTAATATTTAACAGAAATGCTTGATGTGTATCTGAAATTTTTTGTTTTTGACTTAATGACCATTCAAATACACTAATTATTGCTGATATGTTAGAAGATGTTTTCTGTTACAGATGGGAAATAAATGATATCCAATAATTTAAGTAATGTTATCTATTTTCTAAAAAGAATTAATGTTTTATTATTTTCTTGCTGAGTAATACTTGTTTATTTCTTTTCCATTTGTTTGCTTTTGTAGTCTGAACTTTGAGGCAGTGTTAAAATGTTTATTGAATGACTGAAAAACAAAGTTCCTGTTCTTTGTAGAATCTATGAAAATCAGCGTTACATGATTTGTTTTTGTAAAACTAAAAAACATGTTTAAACTTCATTTTTCTAAACTACATGAAAGCAGCATTTAGCTCTGAAAGACCTGCTAACATCTCCATCTGCTGGAGACAAACTGGTTTTACAGCGTTTCTGACTGATGGTGACGTGACTGAAATGAAGGAAAAATGAAAGTAGATCTGACACAACCAGAGAAAGCTGAGACGCCATTACAGGGTGAGAAACCTTGATGGAAATATAAACATATCTGGAGGAATTTCTACATAAAAGTGAAACAACTTAAGTTTGGTGAGTCCTGCTGTTGAAAGATTCAATGAAAAATGGCTGAAAGACGACTTCTTACAAACTTCCTGAGCTGCCATGTTTGTTCAGAGACTTTCAGAGATCCTGTGTCTCTGAGCTGCAACCACAACTTCTGTTCAAGCTGCCTGCAGAAATTCTGGGAACAAGCTGGAAACAAGAACTGTCCTATTTGTAAAAGAAAATCATCAAAGGATGAACCAGTGGTGAACTTTGGATTAAAGGAACTGGCTGATTCTTTTTCTGAAAGACAGAAATCTGGATCATCTGAAACAGAAAAAGAAGTAAAGACATCAACTGTTTGTACTAAACATCGAGAAGATCCTAAACTGTTCTGTGAGGACGAGCAGAGAGCTGTGTGTCCTGTCTGTGAGTTTTCTCTCCACCACAATCACAAAGTGGTTCCTGTAGAACAAGCAGTCAGTGACCTGAAGGAGCAGCTGAAATCTGACTTAAAGTCTCTGCAGGACAAGAGGAAGACATACAAACAAGTGGAGGAAACATACAATGATGTGGTTCAACACTCCAAGAAGCAGCTGTTGTCCACAGAGAAGCAGATCAGAGCAGAGTTCAACAAGCTGCACCAGCTCCTGAAAGAGGAAGAGGAGTCCAGACTGGCAGCTCTGAGGGAGGAAGAGGAGCAGAAGAGGAAGACTATCATTGGAGAGATGAAGAAGATCCAGGATCAGATCTCCTCTCTGTCAGACAGTATCTGTGCTGTTGAAGAAGACCTGCAGAAAGACAACGTGCCATTCCTCAGCAGTTATAAAGCCACTCAGAGCAGAAGCAGAACCCAGTGCTCACTGTCAGATCCACAGCTGCTCTCAGGAGCTCTGATAGATGTGGCCAAACACCTGGGCAACCTGTCCTTCAGAGTCTGGGACAAGATCAAGGACAAGGTCCACTTCAGTCCTGTTATTCTGGATCCAAACACTGCAAGTCGATGGCTCTATCTGTCTGATGATCTGACCAGTGTGAGACGTGGAGACACATGGCAGCAGCTTCCTGACAATCCAGAGAGAAACACTAACTACACTCATGTTTTTGGCTCTGAGGGCTTCAGCTCAGGGAGACACAGCTGGGAGGTGGAGGTGGGAGATCATCCTCACTGGAATATTGGTTTGGTTAAAGAGTCTGTTGACAGGAAGGGAAAGTTATTTGCTTCACCAGAATATGGAATCTGGTGTTTATGGCACGGTGATGGAAAATACACTGATGGTGTTGGGAAGACTGTCTCAGTGAAGAAGAGTCTCCAGAGGATCAGAGTCCAGCTGGACTATGATGGGGGAGGTGTCATTCTACAACCCTGAAGACATGACTCACATCTACACTCACAGAGACACTTTCACTGAGAAACTCTTCCCATATTTCTGTGTTTGTCCATCTAAAGATGCCAAAACTTCTGATATCAAAATCTGTCCAACTGTCGTTTCTAGACGTTCAGAAAAATGAAACAATTGTTCAAACATTTACCATCGTTCAGTTTTGTTCATCAACAGTTTTCACACTTAGAAAAATAAAGGGGAATTCTTATTTAATCTTTAGATTAAAACAGAATTAATGTCCCCAAAATGATCATCTTCATATGAATACTGTCCAATCATCGAAATCAACATTATTTTACAGAATGATCAACATTTCTCCTTCATGAACTCTTTCATTAATATTCCAATAACTACTATTTATTTTTCAGGAAATAAAGGAAACAGCGGAAATCCAGAGAAACAGAGTTTACAAATTTGCAACACATCACATAAAAATCAAGTCTGATGTTGGAAATGTGACATTTTTAAAGTGCTTAGCAGCATTTATCATTTGATTATTTGTTCGTCATCAAACTGGTCCATCCATCTGTGTCATTAGTGTAAATATAATAATCTTACTAAAGAAACTAACTGAAAATACTGAATTCTTTTATCTAAAAAGAAAAAAAAAAATTACATGAAACTGGGCCACAGATTTTTTTTTTCACCTGGCAGAAAACTTTGTGATTTTTACATACGAATAATTAAAGTTTCATCTTTAATCTTAAAGCTAAAACAGAAATATTTGTATAAAGTTTTATGGTTGAATAAAACCAAAATAATCATCATTTATAGATCATGTTGGAAACTGAATGGCTGATCAGGTAAAAAAAAAAAAAAAAATTCCAGACATGATATTTTATTGATTAAAAAGATGTGCACACCTTAATCTGAAGAGATTCAGTTTATTTATTTATTTTTTTTGTTTCCAAATGAAATGTCATTAAATTTCTTCATGATGTGACAGTGTGGACTGTGGAATGTTTCTTCCTGTGATCACCACTAGATGGAGACAAACTGACATTTTATCCACAACTTTATTTAAATTCTCAAAATGTTACTTTACATCTGGTCCTTCAGACGTTAAATAAAGAGGAAAGAATTTCTGGTGGATCTCAGAGGGAACACTGAAACTGCTTCTCTTCACCTTCATCATCACCATCATCCTGTTTAAGTGAGGTCAGAGGTCAGATCAGATTTGTGAGTGTTTCTGATTTCATGAAATCTAATACAATTTCCTTGTATTAGATAATAAGATACTCTGATTGTACTGCTGCAGATTTCTCTTCTTAACAGCTGAGGAACAAAGCTTAATATCAGATGGAGATTATTTTAAACCTCTAATATAGAAGTTTGTTCAAACATGGGGGAAACCTGAAGCTGCCATGTTGGAGTCACACAAGTTAAAATAAATGCTGTAACATTGACAACTTTGCTTCAAACTCCTGCTTGAACAACTTTCCTAAAGCCTTGTTGTGTGTTTCTAAAATCCTACTGAGCAGTTAGCTGTGTCACATCAAGAGATCACAAACAGAAAAGCTGCACAGCTCATTAAAGATCAGAAAGATAAACTGAACATTTGATCTGAAGTTTTATTTAATGCAACAGTGAATCAAAGTGTGAATAAACACATTTATTCTGACATGTTAGCAGAACGTTTCCTGTTACAACTAAAGAAGAAAAATGTTGTTAAACTAGTTTTTATGAGCTTTGAAACAACCTGAAATCTTTCTGTTCACTGAACGACTGAAGCTAAACTTTTTTATCATGACTGTTTTTATGTCTTGTACAAATTGTTCTGTTAAAAGGCAATAAAAGAAATTTAAAGGAAGTTTTGACTTGTGGAAATTTGCCTCTTTCACTGTAATGATTGGCTCTATATACTCTCAGATGTTCTGTACTTGTGTGATCACAACAGAAGGATAAAACTAGATTATCTTGTTTCCACTGTCTCTTCTGAACATCATCAGTTTTTCAGATAAAATATTTCTGCAGTCTGAAGTTCCCTGAAGTGTTCGGTCAGGCCCTGTTCACTCTGATGGTAATATGACATTATATATGTTTTATTCCAGATTAACAAATTGAGGATCAGGACATAACTGAAAGTGAATGAAATGAAAAAACTTTATTAATCCCAGAAGGGAAATTAAATCAGTTTTGACAGTAAAGAACATACTGACAAGCAGAGACGATGCAGCTGTGTGAGATCTTTAACAACACTACAGGACTATAAACGGGAAGTAGAAACAATGATTCTTTTGATTCTTAGCAAATAAAACCAGACAAGATGTCTCAAAGACTTTTTCTTAAAAAATTTCCAGAGTTACTTCATATTCAATCTGATCCTATTCAAGTATTTTTGTAAACTGTTGAGTAAATACGTTTGTGCCTTTAAAAAGAAATATAACTAAAAGAAAATGTAGCAGTGGGTCACTGGGGCCTGCAGGAGCACCAATCAGTGGAAGCAGGAACTGCAGGACAAACTGATTAGTACCAGGTGCGACTGCAGGCTGAGCTCATTCAAACTTTGTTCACTAACTGAACTGGTGAATTCCTGCAACGGGTGAGATGGACTTTTGGTGTTTTTAAGATATTTTAGTCGTTTTAATTGTTAAGGTATTGTAAGGGTGCATGCACCCTGAGGTATTTGTATTTTAAAGACTAACTATGGGTCTGTTTATTTTTAGGCAAAGCACTGACTGCCGTTTATTTCATTGTAGTTTTACACATCTTGATTTTGCCATTAGTTTAGGGTTTACATGATATTTTGAGTCTTAACATTCTGCTTCTTCTTTTCTAGTGTTGTGGCTGGTCGGGTCTTCCATTCACCAGAATAGTCAGGATACTGGGAGTTCACTTTAAGTGGTGATATTTTGTTGCATGTTTTAGTGTGTTTTTAATTTGAAGAGTTGGGTTATTCCCTTTTGTTTGGTCTGTAGGATACCCCCAGTACCTTTTATGGTGAGTGGTCGGTCTCCCAGCCATAGGACGACTTATCTGTCATCTTGTCTTTCTTGTCGTGAGTTTTAGGGGTTTGGCTGCTATGAAATAAATGGTATGTGCATGACCCACACTGACTGTTGTGGCCTCTTCATTGAAGCCCCTGTGTGCTGTCCTAAGGTTACATTTGGCGTTGTCGACGGGACATGATAAACAGTCAGTGTGTGGTGCATTTTGTTTTTTTTGTGAGTTGTTAAAAAACAAACAAACAAACAAAAAAAAAAACGGCAGTCAGTGCAGAAGACTAAAGGGGCATCAAGAGTGGTTCATTACTACAAGGCGAAGGAGTTGGAGGCCCATTTCTCTGCGTGCCACACAGTGGACAGAACATGAGCGAAACAGAGGAGCAATTGGCAGCATTGCGAGAGCAGTTTAAAGCACTCCAGGCTCAACATGAACTCTTAAAACAAGCTGCCAATGGCTCTAGTGTCACTGCTTCTGCCTCCAGAATTGACAGAACTGTTTATGTCCCACGTGAAAGACGGTGTCCACGATTTTATGGTGTCCAAGACTCACCGGACAGTATTGGCTTGGAGGATTGGATTGAGGAAGTTGAAGCTTGTCTAGAAGGGCGTCAGTTTTCTGACAGGGAAACTGCCATTTTCCTCCTTGATCATCTGGGAGGTGAACCCCGGAGTGAGATCAAGCATAGACCCCGTAAAGAAAGGGAAGATCCGCACAAGATTATTGACATTTTAAAGTTGCTGTATGGTGGTAAAAAGCCCTTGGTTGTACTGCAGCAACAATTTTGAGCGTAGACAGCGGGAGGGGGAGTCACTGAGACAGTTTTCCCATGCATTAATGTCACTAATGGATGCTGTTCTTGACAATGATCAAGACGCAATTCCAAACTCAAAGGTGGTCTTGAGGGACCAGTTTGTGGAACGCGTCCGGGATGGAATGCTGCGGCACCACTTGAGAGAGGTGGTACGAGGTAAACAAAGTATGTCATTGATTGAAACCAGAGAAGAAGCTATTCGATGGGGTGGGGATTTTGACAGAGGGAATGATCTTCATGTGTCACACTGCAATGTTACACGGGCCAACATAACTACTGCTACACCAGTGCAACAGCCAAAACAGTCCCCAGAGTTTCTGGCCATCTCAGAACTGATAAAAAACCAACAAACTCAAATCTCCTCTTTAGCACAACAGTTCCAGTCTCTGCAGTTGATGTTTGAACAGACCACAGCTAAACTGACAAGGGAACGAAAGTGTCTGCGTTGCAATAAACCAGGGCACATTGCTCGATATTGTCGCCAGCCTATGCCTACTACCCTGAGAATGACTTCAAACCCCAGTATCCAGACAGTGGAAGCGGAACACCCAGTGACGGAGCCAACTATTTTCTCTCACCAGGTAACAGATTTAGCAGCACCTGATTCTAACCCAGTCTCCCCAGAACTTTTGAAGCAGTTGGTGGGCCCATGCACTGTCGTGCAACTGACCATGAATGGAATAAACATTCCCTCATTATTGGACACTGGCTCAAATGTTACGACACTGACAAAGAGTTTTTTTGTGTCACATTTCCATTCAGACCAGCCTAAAATTAACAACTGTAAGTGGCTAAACCTCTCTGCCACCAATGGGCTTGCCATCCCATATTTGGGGTATGTAGAGGTGGCGGTCACTGTTTTAGGTCGAGTGCTTCATGACTGTGGCGTCCTAATTGTGGAAGACCCACCCCATTCCACATCATTACATAAACAGAAGGAAATGATACCTGGGCTGCTAGGAATGAATGTCATTTGTCAGCTATATACCGACCTCTATGAGGAATATGGGCCTGCTATGTTCTCCATTCCTCAGGTCACACAGGCTGCACCTGGTTGGCGGGAAGCACTGCAAATGTGTCATTTGATGGAAAATGAGCAGGGTAAAGAGGGCCTTGGCAAACTGCAAGTGCATGCACAGAATCCTGTCCAGATCCCTGCGAATACTACGGTGATGGTCCCAGCCACAGGCCCCAAAGGTAAACAGTACGACTCACTCACACTTATTTTGGAACCCAACAATGGGGCAACCCATATTTCTGCAGGCCTACTGGTGTCCACAGCTCTCATCACATTAAAAGATGGTCTGGCTTATGTCCCAGTCACAAATGTGAACAGTGAAGTGACCTATCTCCAGCCACGGACCCCACTAGGTTTCCTGCATTCAGTCCAAGTGGTGGAAGCTAATGGTCCAGAAATTGTGTTTAGTGAGGAGACTGATGCTCAAGGCAAAATAACTGTAATGTGCTCTCAAGCCTCTGTTAGCTCCTCACAGGGCTTACATCTAGACTCAGTTGACTTGTCCAACTTGAGTCATCAGGAGCAAGTGAAAGCAAAAGAGTTGCTTGGGAAGTACAAGGAGGTGTTTTCAATGGGAGATAATGACCTAGGTTGCACAACACTCATTGAACATAATATTCCACTTACAGATGATATCCCCACTAAACAACGCTACCGTCGCATTCCCCCATCTCAGTTTGAAATGGTGAAAACTCACATCAAACAACTATTACAGACTCAGATTATAAGGGAGAGTTGCAGCCCCTATGCCGCACCTCTGGTTCTAGTTCAGAAAAAGGATGGTTCTCTAAGAATGTGTGTTGATTACAGGCAACTCAATGCTAAGACACGAAGGGATGCCTATCCACTGCCCAGAATTGAGGAATCACTTGATGCCCTAACAGGTGCTAAATGGTTCTCTACGCTCGACCTTGCCAGTGGGTATAATCAAGTCCCTGTAGCGGAAGCAGATAAGCATAAAACGGCTTTTTGCACACCATTTGGCCTGTTTGAATTTAATCGAATGGCTTTTGGGTTGTGTAATGCACCCAGTACCTTTCAAAGATTAATGGAAAGGATATTTGGAGACCAAAGTCTCCAGTCTCTACTTTTATACCTAGATGATGTTGTCGTTTTTTCTACGTCTGTTGAACAACATTTGCAAAGATTGGAGCTGGTGTTGCAACGTCTGCAAAAAGAGAATTTAAAGGTCAAGTTGAGCAAGTGTTGCTTCTTTCAAAAGCAAGTTAAGTATCTGGGCCATGTAGTGTCTGAGGATGGGGTAGCCACTGATCCAGATAAAATTGCAGCAGTGGCCCAGTGGAAATGCCCAGAGACTGCTAAAGAATTAAAGTCGTTTTTGGGTTTCGCCAGCTACTATCGACGATTTGTTCCTGGTTTTTCGCAAATTGCCTCTCCTTTAAACTCTTTGGCAGCGAAGTTGACTGGGAAAGACACAAGACGCAAAGATCAAGTCAAACTACACTGGACAGAGGAATGTCAAACAGCATTTCAGACACTCAAACAGAAACTTACCACAGCCCCAGTGCTAGCTTATGCAGATTTCAATAAACCATTCATCCTGGATGTAGATGCTAGCCATGATGGATTGGGGGCAGTCCTGTCCCAAGAGTGGGAGGGCAAAGTTCGACCCATTGCTTTTGCTAGCCGCAGCCTGAGAAAAAGTGAAAGAAATATGCAAAACTACAGTTCCATGAAACTGGAATTTTTAGCACTTAAGTGGGCTGTTGCAGAAAAATTTAGAGAATACTTGGTTGGACAAAAATGTACAGTTTACACTGACAATAACCCCCTAAGTCACCTCCAAACAGCCAAATTGGGAGCAGTTGAACAAAGGTGGGCCTCAGAGCTGGCAAGTTTTGATCTAGACATCAAATACAAGCCAGGAAGAGCAAACACGAATGCAGATGCTCTGTCCAGGCAAAATGTGAACCTACAACATATGCTAACCCTTTCGCTCACATCTCCCCTCACAGAGGAGTTGAGGTGTGCAGTTCAAAAGCAACATGGTGCATTCACCTCTCAAAACTGTGTGTCCCAGGCTGTAATGGTGTCCCCTGAGGAGGCTGGAGCTAACCTTGCTGTGTTGCAGGCGGAAGACCCACTGATCCGGGAGTTCCGTGTCTTCTGGGACAGACGGCGACAACCAAATAAGGATGAGAGGGAGAAGGCATCACCCATGCTCCTGAAACTCTTGAAGCAATGGGGTCGGGTAATTGAGAAAGATGGTATCCTTTTTCGACAGGTTGAGTCACCGGAAGGAGGACCAGCTTGGAATCAACTTTTATTGCCACAAAAGCTGCAAGGGGATGTCCTCCACAGCCTTCATGACAATCATGGCCACCAAGGTGTGGAGCGGACAACAGACCTCATTAGGAGGAGATGCTACTGGCCAGGTATGAATGACACAATAGAGAACTACTGTAGAGCTTGTGAACGCTGTACTTTAGCCAAAGATGTTCACACTCAACCAAGGAGCTTCATGGGCCATTTAACAGCCTCTAAGCCTAATGACATCCTGGCTATAGACTTTACCGTTCTGGAACCTGCATCTGATGGACGGGAAAATGTTTTGGTCATAACAGATGTGTTCTCAAAGTATGTACAGGCCATTCCAACTAGAAATCAAACAGCGGCAACAGTGGCTGAAGCTTTGGTTAAACACTGGTTCTATGTTTTTGGAGCCCCTCGCCAAATACACTCTGACCAAGGCCGTTGTTTTGAGGCTAAGATAGTACAAGAGTTGTGTCGTATGTACAATATCACAAAGAGTAGGACGACACCATACAGACCCCAAGGCAATGGCCAGTGTGAGCGATTTAACAGAACCCTCCATGACCTTCTCCGTACCCTGCCACAGGAAAAGAAACAGCAGTGGACAGTGCATCTGCCTCAAGTAATATTTGCTTACAATACCACAAAGCACCAATCCACAGGATACTCACCACATATGTTAATGTTTGGACAAGAACCACGACTGCCTATTGATTGTGTGTTAAGCGTTACAGGGCAAACAGAATTGCTGACAGTGGATGAGTGGATAGCCAATCATCGGGACAGTTTGGCCTGCATCTATCTGGAAGCAAGGCAGCGGCTTCAAGCAGCAGCCGACCGACGTGCAAAACAACACGACAGCAAGGTCAAAACTGATACCTTGCAGCCGGGACAGCTAGTCTTCTGTCGGGATCACAGCCACAGGGGACGACATAAGATACAGGACCACTGGAGTCCTGTGCTATATAAGATTGTGCAGTGCCCACAAAATGGGGGGCCAGTGTACACAATCACCCTAGCGGAAACCAAGGGACCCCTGAAACAAATGCATCGGTCAGAGCTACGTCCAGCTACAGGTAACACAGTTGATTTTCCAGTATATGATCCAGGTCTCCCTGAAGATTTACTTATTGTTGATGAGGATGCTCCTCAACCACCATTTGTTGAGTTTTCCCAGAACCCTATACATGATGTGGTGGAGCAGGATGACGTGGCCCCACTGCAAGCAGATGTTGGAGGGAGTTCTGAGACAGGACAAGAGGGATCACGGCGTTCTTCTAGGTCCACAGCTGGACAGCACAGAAACCCTCATCATCTCCCCAGATCAACAATCACTCAAGTAAACCAAATTACTGCCTCTTCCCAAGGATTCCATAGACCATGGCTTTAACATCCATCGACGGGACGTCGATTCAGTTCATGGGGGAAGATTGTAGCAGTGGGTCACTGGGGCCTGCAGGAGCACCAATCAGTGGAAGCAGGAACTGCAGGACAAACTGATTAGTACCAGGTACGACTGCAGGCTGAGCTCATTCAAACTTTGTTCACTAACTGAACTGGTGAATTCCTGCAACGGGTGAGATGGACTTTTGGTGTTTTTAAGATATTTTAGTCGTTTTAATTGTTAAGGTATTGTAAGGGTGCATGCACCCTGAGGTATTTGTATTTTAAAGACTAACTATGGGTCTGTTTATTTTTAGGCAAAGCACTGACTGCCGTTTATTTCATTGTAGTTTTACACATCTTGATTTTGCCATTAGTTTAGGGTTTACATGATATTTTGAGTCTTAACATTCTGCTTCTTCTTTTCTAGTGTTGTGGCTGGTCGGGTCTTCCATTCACCAGAATAGTCAGGATACTGGGAGTTCACTTTAAGTGGTGATATTTTGTTGCATGTTTTAGTGTGTTTTTAATTTGAAGAGTTGGGTTATTCCCTTTTGTTTGGTCTGTAGGATACCCCCAGTACCTTTTATGGTGAGTGGTCGGTCTCCCAGCCATAGGACGACTTATCTGTCATCTTGTCTTTCTTGTCGTGAGTTTTAGGGGTTTAGCTGCTATGAAATAAATGGTATGTGCATGACCCACACTGACTGTTGTGGCCTCTTCATTGAAGCCCCTGTGTGCTGTCCTAAGGTTACAAAAAGAAAACAACACAAGTTTAGAATTATCTTGAAAATTGGTGATGGTGTTTAATATTTGGCAGGAATGTTTAATGTGGATCTGAAATTTGAATAAGCAGTTTTTGACTTAATATAAACACAAATACACAAATTATTACTGATATGTTAGAAGACGTTTTCTGTTACAGATGAGGAAATGAATAACATCCAATAATTTAGGTAATATGGTTATGTTTGTTATAAAATATATCATTTAACATTTTTGTGACAGAGTAGGCTGATAGTCTTTTTTCATTTAGTTTTCTTTAATTCATTTGATTTTATGAACATAGTCTGAGCTCTGAAACTGTGGTAAAATGTTTATTGAAGGACTGAAGAACAAAGTTCCTCTTCTGTGTAGAATCTATGGAAACCAGCGTTGCATGATTTGTTTTTGTAAAACTAAAAAACATGTTTAAACTTTATTTTTCTAAACTACATGGAAGCAGCATTTATCTCTGAAAGACCTGCTAACATCTCCATCTGCTGGAGACAAACTGGTTTTACAGCATTTCTGACTGATGGTGACGTGACTGAAATGAAGGAAAATGAAAGTAGATCTGACACAACCAGAGAAAGCTGAGACGCCATTACAGGGTGAGAAACCTTGATGGAAATATAAACATATCTGGAGGAGTTTCTATGAAAAGGTTAAAAAAAACATAAGATTGGTGAGTCCTGCTGTTGACAGATTCAGTGATAAATGGCTGAAACGACTTTTTACAAACTACCTGAGCTGCCATGTGTGTTCAGAGACTTTCAGAGATCCTGTGTCTCTGAGCTGCAACCACAACTTCTGTTCAAGCTGTCTGCAGAAATTCTGGGAACAAGCTGGAAACAAGAACTGTCCTATTTGTAAAAGAAAATCATCGAAGGATAGACCAGTGGTGAACTTTGGATTAAAGGAACTGGCTGATTCTTTTTCTCAAAGACAGAAATCTGGATCATCTGAAACAGAAAAAGAAGTAAAGACATCAACTGTTTGTACTAAACATCAAGAAGATCCTAAACTGTTCTGTGAGGACGAGCAGAGAGCTGTGTGTCCTGTCTGTGAGTTTTCTCTCCACCACAATCACAAAGTGGTTCCTGTAGAACAAGCAGTCAGTGACCTGAAGGAGCAGCTGAAATCTGACTTAAAGTCTCTGCAGGACAAGAGGAAGACATACAAACAAGTGGAGGAAACATACAATGATGTGGTTCAACACTCCAAGAAGCAGCTGTTGTCCACAGAGAAGCAGATCAGAGCAGAGTTCAACAAGCTGCACCAGTTCCTGAAAGAGGAAGAGGAGTCCAGACTGGCAGCTCTGAGGGAGGAAGAGAAGCAAAAGAGGAAGACTATCATTGGAGAGATGAAGAAGATCCAGGATCAGATCTCCTCTCTGTCAGACAGTATCTGTGCTGTTGAAGAAGACCTGCAGAAAGACAACGTGCCATTCCTCAGCAGTTATAAAGCCACTCAGAGCAGAAGCAGAACCCAGTGCTCACTGTCAGATCCACAGCTGCTCTCAGGAGCTCTGATAGATGTGGCCAAACACCTGGGCAACCTGTCCTTCAGAGTCTGGGACAAGATGAGGGACAAGGTCCACTTCAGTCCTGTTATTCTGGATCCAAACACTGCAAACCCATGGCTCCATCTGTCTGATGATCTGACCAGTGTGAAGAATGGAGACACAAAGCAGCAGCTTCCTGACAATCCAGAGAGAAACACGAACTACACCAATGTTTTTGGCTCTGAGGGCTTCAGCTCAGGGAAACACAGCTGGGAGGTGGAGGTGGGAGATCATCCTCACTGGAATATTGGTTTGGTTAAAGAGTCTGTTGACAGGAAGGGAGAATGTTATGCTTCACCAAAAGATGGAATCTGGTGTTTAAAGCACAGAGATGGAAAATACATTGATGTTGTTGGGAAGACTGTCTCAGTGATGAAGAGTCTCCAGAGGATCAGAGTCCAGCTGGACTATGACGGGGGGAGGTGTCCTTCTACAACCCTGAAGACATGACTCACATCTGCACTCACAGAGACACTTTCACTGAGAAACTCTTCCCATTTTTCAGTGTTGGTCCATCTAAAGATGCAAAAACTTCTGATATCAAAATCTGTCCAACTGTCATTTCTGTTAGATGTTCAGAAAAATGAAACAATTGTTCAAACTTTTACCATCATACAGTTTTGTTTATCAACAGTTTTCACACTTTGAAAAATAAAGGGGAATTCTTATTTAATCTTTAGATTAAAACGGAATTAATGTCCCCAAAATGATCTTCTTCATATGAATATTTTCCAATAATCGAAATCAACATTATTTTACAGAATTATCAACATTTCTCCTTCATGAACTCTTTCAGGAATATTCCTATAAGACCCTGAAGAGGATCAAGGACAAACAGGAACCTGGAACCTGACACTACTGTTTATTTGTCAGAAAAAAAGGAAACAGCAGAAATCCAGAGAAACAGAGTTTACAAACTTGCAACACATCAGATAAAAATCAAGTCTGATGTTGGAAATGAGACATTTTTAAAGTGTTTAGCAGCATTTATCATTTGTTCTTCATCAAACTGGTCCATCCATCTGTGTCATTAGTGTAAATATAATAATCTTACTAAAGAAACTAACTGAAAATACTGAATTTCTTTTATCTAAAAAGAAAAAAAAAATTACATGAAACTGGGCCACAGATTTTTTTTTTCACCTGGCAGAAAACTTTGTGATTTTTACATACGAATAGTTAAAGTTTCATCTTTAATCTTAAAGCTAAAACAGACATATTTGTATAAAGTTTTATGGTTGAATAAAACCAAAATAATCATAATTTATAGATCATGTTGGAAACTGAATGGCTGATCAGGTAAAAAAAAAAAAAAAAAAATCCAGACATGAAATTTTATCTTTTAAAAAGAAGTGTACACCTTAATCTGAAGAGATTCAGTTTAAATTATTTTTTTTTCCAAATGAAATGTCATTAAATTTCTTCATGATGTGACAGTGTGGACTGTGGAATGTTTCTTCCTGTGATCACCACTAGATGGAGACAAACTGACATTTTATCCTCAACTTTATTTAAATTCTCAAAATGTTACTTTACATCTGGTCCTTTAGACGTTAAATAAAGATGAAAGAATTTCTGGTGGATCTCAGAGGGAACACTGAAACTTCTTATCATCATCATCATCATCCTGTTTAAGTGAGGTCAGAGGTCAGATCAGATTTGTGAGTGTTTCTGATTTCATGAAATCTAATACAATTTCATTGAATTAGATAATAAGATACTCCGATTGTACTGCTGCAGATTTCTCTTCTTAACAGCTGAGGAACAAAGCTTAATATCAGATGGAGATTATTTTAAACCTCTAATATAGAAGTTTGTTAAAACATAGGTGAAAGGTGAAGCTGCCATGTTGGAGTCACACAAGTTAAAATTAATACTGTAACATTGACAACTTTGCTTTAAACTCCTGCTTGAACAACTTTCCTAAAGCCTTGTTGTGTGTTTCTAAAATCCTACTGAGCAGTTAGCTGTGTCACATCAAGAGGTCACAAACAGAAAAGCTGCACAGCTCATTAAAGATCAGAAAGATAAACTGAACATTTGATCTGAAGTTTTATTTGATGCAACATTGAATCAAAGTGTGAATAAACACATTTATTCTGACATGTTAGCAGAACGTTTCCTGTTACAGCTGATGAAGAAAAATGTTGTTAAACTAGTTTTTATGAGCTTTGAAACAACCTGAAATCTTTCTGTTCACTGAACGACTGAAGCTAAACTCTCTTTTATCATGACTGTTTTTATGTCTTGTACAAATTGTTCTGTTAAAAGGCAATAAAAGAAATTTAAAGGAAGTTTTGACTTGTGGAAATTTGCATCTTTCACTGTAATGATTGGCTCTAAATACTCTCAGATGTTCTGTCCTTGTGTGTTCACAACAGAAGGATAAAACTAGATTATCTTGTTTCCACTGTCTCTTCTGAACATCATCAGTTTTTCAGATAAAATATTTCCGCAGTCTGAAGTTCCCTGAAGTGTTCAGTCAGGCCCTGTTCAGTCTGATGGTAATAAAAGTATATGACATTATATATTTTTTATTCCAGATTAACAAATTAAGGATCAGGACATAACTGAAAGTAAATGATATGAAAAACTTTATTAATCCCAGAAGGGAAATTAAATCAGTTTTGACAGTAAAGAATATACTGATAAGCAGAGACGATGCAGCTGTGTGAGATCTTTAACAACACTACAGGACTATAAACGGGAAGTAGAAACAATGATTCTTTTGATTCTTAGCAAATAAAACCAGACAAGATGTCAAAAAGACTTTTTCTTAAAAAATTTCCAGAGCTACTTCATATTCAATCTGATCCTATTCAAGTATTTTTGTAAACTGTTGAGTAAATACGTTTGTGCCTTTAAAAAGAAATATAACTAAAAGAAAAGAAAACAACACAAGTTTAGAATTATCTTGAAAATTTGTGATGGTGTTTAATATTTGGCAGGAATGTTTAATGTGGATCTGAAATTTGAATAAGCAGTTGTTGACTTAATATAAACACAAATACACAAATTATTACTGATATGTTAGAAGACGTTTTCTGTTACAGATGAGGAAATGAATAAAATCCAATAATTTAGGTAATATGGTTATGTTTGTTATAAAATATATCATTTAATATTTTTGTGACAGAGTAGGCAAATAAAGTCTTTTTTCATTTAGTTTTCTTTAATTCATTTGATTTTATAAACATAGTCTGAGCTCTGAAACTGTGGTAAAATGTTTATTGAAGGACTGAAGAACAAAGTTCCTCTTCTGTGTAGAATCTATGGAAACCAGCGTTGCATGATTTATTGTTGTGAAATTTAAAAACATGTTTAAACTTTATTTTTCTAAACTACATGAAAGCAGCATTTAGCTCTGAAAGACCTGCTAACATCTCCATCTGCTGGAGACAAACTGGTTTTACAGCATTTCTGACTGATGGTGACGTGACTGAAATGAAGGAAAATGAAAGTAGATCTGACACAACCAGAGAAAGCTGAGACGCCATTACAGGGTGAGAAACCTTGATGGAAATATAAACATATCTGGAGGAGTTTCTACAAAAAGGTGAAACAACTTAAGATTGGTGAGTCCTGCTGTTGACAGATTCAGTGAAAAATGGCTGAAAAGACTTTTTACAAACTTCCTGAGCTGCCATGTGTGTTCAGAGACTTTCAGAGATCCTGTGTCTCTGAGCTGCAACCACAACTTCTGTTCAAGCTGCCTGCAGAAATTCTGGGAACAAGCTGGAAACAAGAACTGTCCTATTTGTAAAAGAAAATCATCAAAGGAAGATCCACCAGTAAACTTTGGTTTAAAGGAACTGGCTGATTCTTTTGCTGGAAGACAGAAATCTGGATCATCTGAAACAGAAAAAGAAGTAAAGACATCAACTGTTTGTACTAAACATCAAGAAGATCCTAAACTGTTCTGTGAGGACGAGCAGAGAGCTGTGTGTCCTGTCTGTGAGTTTTCTCTCCACCACAATCACAAAGTGGTTCCTGTAGAACAAGCAGTCAGTGACCTGAAGGAGCAGCTGAAATCTGACTTAAAGTCTCTGCAGGACAAGAGGAAGACATACAAACAAGTGGAGGAAACATACAATGATGTGGTTCAACACTCCAAGAAGCAGCTGTTGTCCACAGAGAAGCAGATCAGAGCAGAGTTCAACAAGCTGCACCAGTTCCTGAAAGAGGAAGAGGAGTCCAGACTGGCAGCTCTGAAGGAGGAAGAGGAGCAGAAGAGGAAGACTGTCATTGGAGAGATGAAGAAGATCCAGGATCAGATCTCCTCTCTGTCAGACAGTATCTGTGCTGTTGAAGAAGACCTGCAGAAAGACAACGTGCCATTCCTCAGCAGTTATAAAGCCACTCAGAGCAGAAGCAGAACCCAGTGCTCACTGTCAGATCCACAGCTGCTCTCAGGAGCTCTGATAGATGTGGCCAAACACCTGGGCAACCTGTCCTTCAGAGTCTGGGACAAGATCAAGGACAAGGTCCACTTCAGTCCTGTTATTCTGGATCCAAACACTGCAAACCCATATCTCTATCTGTCTGATGATCTGACCAGTGTGAGATGTGGAGACACAAAGCAGCAGCTTCCTGACAATCCAGAAAGAAACACAAATTACAGCGATATTTTTGGCTCTGAGGGCTTCAGCTCAGGGAAACACAGCTGGGAGGTGGAGGTGGGAGATCATCCTTGTTGGTTTGTTGGTTTGGTTAAAGAGTCTGTTGACAGGAATGAACAGTTATTTATTTCTCCAGCTTATGGATTTTGGTGTATTTTGCATCGCAGTGGAAATTTCTCTAATTGTGATCGTAAGACTGTGTCAGTAACAAAGAGTCTCCAGAGGATCAGAGTCCAGCTGGACTATGATGGGGGGAGGTGTCCTTCTACAACTCTGAAGACATGACTCTCATCTACACTCACAGAGACACTTTCACTGAGAAATTCTTCCCATATTTCAGTGTTGGAGAAGCTGGAGATGCAAAAACCTCTGACATCAAAATCTGTCCAACTATTGTTTCTGTTAGATGTTCAGAAAAATGAAACAATTGTTCAAACATTTACCATCATACAGTTTTGTTCATCTATAATTCTCACACTTTCACAAATAAAGGGTTAGTCTTATTTAATCTTTAGATTAAAATATATTCAATATCCCCAAAATGATCATTTTCCTATCAATATTTTCCAATCTTCTAAATCAGGGGTATCCAGCTTCGGTCCTCGAGGGCTACAATCCTGCAGGTTTTCCATGTCTCCCTTCTCCAACACACACCTGACTCAAATTCATCACTTTATAGATTCATATAGTTTGAGTCAGCTGTGCTGGTGTAAGGAGGCATGGAAAACCGTAAGGACAGCAGCCCTGAGGACCAACTTTGGACACCACTGATCTAAATCAACATTATTTTAAAGAATTATCAACATTTCTTCTTCATGAACTCTTTCAGGAATATTCCCATAACTACTGTTGGTTTCTGTTAGAAAAAAAGGAAACCGCAGAAATCAAGAGAGACAGAGTTTACACACCTGCAACACATCAGATAAAAATTAAGTCTGATGTTGGGGGAAAAAAAAGAAGACATTTTTAAAGTAGTCGCAGCATGTATGATTTATTTGTTCATCAAAATGGTTCACGCATTAGTGTCATTAGTGTGTAAACACAATAATCTTACTATTGTTTTAAAAGAAACTAACTGAAAATACTGAAATGTCTTTGTCTAAAAAGAAAAAGTCATATTCATGAAATTGAGCCACAATTTTTTCACACATAACAGGAAATGTTCATTATGATTTTTGTGTACATGCAGATAATTAAAGTTTCATCTTTAATCTTAAAGGTACAATAATGGTATATTTGAATAAAGTTTTCTGCAGTGGCATAAAATCAAAACAATCATTTATAGATCACGTGTTTGAAACTGAGCAGCAATATGTCAAAGATATTTTTTTTCCAGAATTTAAAATAAATAAATCAAATAAATGTGTACAATTTAATTCAAACAGTTTCAGTTTGACATTAAATTCCTTCCAAATGAAAATCATAAAATATCTTCATCATGTAATTGTGTGGACTTCCTGTGATCACCACTATGGAGACTTCCCAGTTCCCAGAGTCAGTACCAGACATGGTTAATTACTGGTTAGACCATAGACTGTTAATATAGAGGGTTAGACATGGACATTTTAGCTAAATTAATTCTGCTATGCAAGTCATTTTAGTGTTAGCAATTGGAAAAAAAAAAAAACTAATGACCTGGCTGTTCTCAGCTGCATCTGAATACATTTTTTATTCAAAATTAAAATCTGCACAACCTCTTTCAAGACTCTTTCTGCTCTCTCTTTCTGTTTTTCATTTTGAATTATGATGTTTTTTCTTTTACTTTTTAATGATTTATTTTCTTCTGCACCCTGCCGTAATGATAGATAGATAGATAGATAGATAGATAGATAGATAGATAGATAGATAGATAGATAGATAGATAGATAGATAGATAGATAGATAGATAGATAGATAGATAGATAGATAGATAGATAGATAGATAGATAGATAGATAGATAGATAGATAGATAGATAGATAGATAGATAGATAGATAGATAGATAGATAGATAGATAGATAGATAGATAGATAGATAGATAGATAGATCTACAAACATACATACATAAAAAAGATGAAAATTACCAACAATGCCTAACTACGAAGCACAGTTCTTCAGGAGTCTTGTTGAGACTCCATCAGGACCAGCAGACTTCCCCACACGCACCCTCCTCAGCTCCCCACACACCTCATCCACTGTGAAATAGAACTCACAAGTGGAGGCAGCAGTGGTGGAACAGCTGCTGGGTGGAGCAGAACAGGAGGCAGCAGCAGAGGTGGAGCAGCCACTCCAAAACCAAATATCTCTATCACCGATACAGTATTGACCAGTATGATTAACCAATGTATACAGTATTAGGCGGTGTTTACTGTAAGGAAAAACTCAGGGAATGATGTTTGCTTTTTCTTCTTTTTTTTTTAATCCGTCGGGCATGGGAACAACTTAAAGGTAGAGTCCGAAGTCCCTCCAGCATTTCTGTTTGCAAACAACAGTATTCAAACTTAGCTCTCCTCCCTCTCAGGCTAATGGCCGCCTCGTTCTAGCTAGCCTATTCAGCTTCAAGCTTCTCCTTCAGAGCTCAGAAGCGGGTGCAAGCCAAACTATTATTAACCCTGGTTTTCCAAAGTGCATTATCTGAAGCTCTTACCTTTTCTTCAGTGCATCCACGGTGTTTTCTTTCTTTCTTTTTTTTTTTTTTTCGTTCAAGTGACTGGCGTCTGCTCCAATCATGAGCTTATTTCCACACAGCGTCATGCTCTTAGCTCTGTCATTGGGTGCCGATATAAACAGAAATCTCCACCCAGAAACGTCCCGACCAGACCAAAACAATACAAAAGAGCGAATAACAGGCAGGGGGAGAGAGAGATGCATTCAAACGCACCACGGCACGGGAGTAGAGGGCCAAAGGCGGGGTTTGAGACGGATTTCACTTGCTCAAGTGTAACGTTTATTTTTTACGGGGGGAACTTCGGACTATACCCTTAAGGCAGCCCCCACCGTGCAATATTATGCCGTCTTTGGCAACTACTGGATCTGCAGCAGAAGCATTTTTCTAAATAATTACAAAAAATGAATATCACATCCTTTTCAGCTTAGTATCATATCGTATCGGCCAAAGAAGATGTAAAGTATCGCCATATTGGATATCACTCAAAAATCCTATACCGTGCATCCCTACTGTTAACATTTTATGTCAACCATTTTGAATTATCTTGTACATAAAAAGATAATCTTTTTCCTGAATTACAGGCTTCACATCTTGATTATTTCAAACTATGGAAACAAACTGATGTGATTTATGTACTCTTACTTCTACTTAAAATAGGTGAAGTATGAGATTTTCTGGAGGAAATTTTCACACAGAGATCAAGACAGAGACTGAATTTGTTCACAGTCTGGTTCATTGAAATACAGAAAATTTTCATCTCTGTTCCTGATCCTTCTATATATCAAAACAATCCAATTCAATTCAATTCAACTTTATTTGTATAGCGTCCATTCATGACTATGTCACCTCAGGGCGCTTAACAGACAGAAAAATTCAGGTCAGATTCACAATGGCCCAGCTAAGGAAACCAACAGATTGGATAGAATCTTGACTTGACCCGGTCCAATCCCCCATCCCGAGCACGGAGTGGTGGCGACAGTGGGAAGGAAAACACCCTTTTAACAGGGAGAAAAAAACCTCAGGCAGAACCCGGCTCAGGTAGGGCGGCCATCTGCCTCGACCGGCTGGGTTGGAGAAAACAGAAAGAGAGACCAACAGATACTGCAACGTCATCCAGCCAGATCTGCTGAGAGAGGAGAACACAGTTAATGATGCAATACTGCCACAAGTTTCCAAGAGTACCTAACTGCAGTTACAATGACCGACAAGGGTGCCGCCATACATCCAATCCATACAGGAAGTCTCATGCGGAGGTTAGTTAAATACCGCCAACAGTAACTATCTGCAGCTTGCAAACAGATGTGTATAGTGTAGTCGGGTGTTTAGGGTTAGGAGAAGGGTCAGGGGTAGGTTTGATTTTAGTAAGTTACATGAAAAAGAAACTTCCGACTGGGACTTCCGGCATGGATTGGAAATATGGCGACATACCGTGACTGCAGTTGGGTCCCTCTCCAAGTTTCTACATGGAGAAGCAGAGATGATGGGAAAGGAAGAGCCCAGTGCATCATGGATGTCCCGCAGCAGTCTAAACCTATAGCAGCTTAACTAAGGGATGCTAACCATCCCTAACTATAAGACTTTTCAAAAAGGAAGGTTTTAAGCCTGATCTTAAAGAAGGAGGGTGTCTGCCTCCCAAACCTGAATTGGTAACTGGTTCCACAATAGGGGGGCCTGATAGCCAAACGCTCTGCCTCCCATTCTACTCTTAGAGACCCTTGGAACTACCAAAAGGCCTGCAGTTTGAGAGCGAAGTGCTCTGCTTGGAATATATGGAACTATGAGATCTCTAATATATATGGAGCTTGGTCATGGAGAGCTTTATATGTGAGAAGAAGAATTTTAAATTCTATCCTGGATTTAACAGGGAGCCAATGAGGAGAAGCTGTAACTGGAGAAATATGATCTCTCCTGCTGGTTCTAGTCAGAACCCTCACTGCAGCATTCTGGATCAGCTGGAGACTTTTCAAGGCATATTTGGGGCAGCCCAATAATAAGGAATTACAGTAATCCAATCTGGAAGTAACAAAAGCATGGACTAGTTTTTCTGCATTGTCCTGAGAGAGGATGTCCCTAATTTTAGCAATATTACGTAGGTGGAAGAAGGCGGTTCTGGAAACCTGTTTTATATGGGAGCCAAAAGACAAATCCTGATCAAAAATGACTCCAAGATTCTTCACTTTAGTGCTGGAAGCCAAATTAATGCCATCTAGATCACTTATGAAGCTAGATAATTTAGTCCTGAGTTTTTCGGGTCCAAAGACTATAAAACAGTGTTTTATGTTTATTACAGTACATGAAAACAACATTTAGCTCTAAAACACGCTCCCACAGTACCATCTGCTGGACAAGACTGGTATTACAGCCTATCAAACTGTGACGTAACTGAAATGAAGGAAAATGAAAGTAGAACTGAAATCTTTGGAAGAAAGCTGGGACGCCGTAATCAGGAGTGAAATATCCACAGAAAAATAAACATTTTTCGAGGATTTTTTTTTTATATCTGAGTCAAGCAACTACATGTTGGTGAGTTTTCCTGTTCAGGTTAATTGCAATGGCTGAGAGACTTCTGGAAAACTACCTGAGCTGCCATGTGTGTTCAGAGACTTTCAGAGATCCTGTGTCTCTGAGCTGCAACCACAACTTCTGTTCAAGCTGCCTGCAGAAATTCTGGGAACAAGCTGGAAACAAGAACTGTCCTATTTGTAAAAGAAAACCAGATAAGAATTACCCTGGGGTAAACTTTACATTAAAGGAACTGGCTGATTCTTTTTCTGAAAGACAGATATCTGGATCATCTGAAACAGAAAAAGAAGTTAAGACATTGATTGTGTGTACTAAACATCAAGAAGATCCTAAACTGTTCTGTGAGGACGAGCAGAGAGCTGTGTGTCCTGTCTGTGAGTTTTCTCTCCACCACAATCACAAAGTGGTTCCTGTAGAACAAGCAGTCAGTGACCTGAAGGAGCAGCTGAAATCTGACTTAAAGTCTCTGCAGGACAAGAGGAAGACATACAAACAAGTGGAGGAAACATACAATGATGTGGTTCAACACTCCAAGAAGCAGCTGTTGTCCACAGAGAAGCAGATCAGAGCAGAGTTCAACAAGCTGCACCAGTTCCTGAAAGAGGAAGAGGAGTCCAGACTGGCAGCTCTGAGGGAGGAAGAGGAGCAGAAGAGGAAGACTATCATTGGAGAGATGAAGAGGATCCAGGATCAGATCTCCTCTCTGTCAGACAGTATCTGTGCTGTTGAAGAAGACCTGCAGAAAGACAACGTGCCATTCCTCAGCAGTTATAAAGCCACTCAGAGCAGAAGCAGAACCCAGTGCTCACTGTCAGATCCACAGCTGCTCTCAGGAGCTCTGATAGATGTGGCCAAACACCTGGGCAACCTGTCCTTCAGGGTCTGGGACAAGATCAAGGACAAGGTCCACTTCAGTCCTGTTATTCTGGATCCAAACACTGCAAACCCATATCTCTATCTGTCTGATGATCTGACCAGTGTGAAGAATGGAGACGCAGAGCAGCAGCTTCCTGACAATCCAGAGAGAAACATGAACTACAGCAACGTTTTTGGCTCTGAGGGCTTCAGCTCAGGGAAACACAGCTGGGAGGTGGAGGTGGGAGATCATCCTTGCTGGTTTGTTGGTTTAGTTAAAGAGTCTGTTGACAGGAAGGGGAGAGCGTTATGCTTCACCAGAATATGGAATCTGGTGTTTATTGCATGATAACGGAAAATACATTGATGTTGCTGGTGAGACTGTCTCAGTGAAGAAGAGTCTCCAGAGGATCAGAGTCCAGCTGGACTTTGATTGGGGGGAGGTGTCCTTCTACAACCCTGAAGACATGACTCACATCTGCACTCACAGAGACACTTTCACTGAGAAACTCTTCCCATATTTCAGTGTTTATCCAGCTGGAGATGCAAAAACATCTTTTATCAAAATCTGTCCAACTGTTGTTTCTCTGTGATATTCAGAAAAAAATCAGATGTTCAAACTTTTACCATCATAAATGAATGTTTATGAATCAGTTTTTTTCTGTTACGTGTTTTTTTAAAGATAAATCTTAGATTTAAATCATATATATTGAAACAAATCTAATCGTCTTAATTGATGATCCTCATGCAAACTTTTTTTTTTCTAATGACAAATTTGCATTCATGAACATAATTGTAAACATTACTGCTTCATGAACTCTTTCAAACACAATACCATAGTTTCTTTCATTTTCCGTCAGAAAACAATAGATATTCAAAGAAACTAAAATTTTACTTAATACAACACATCAGGTAAAAAGTCTGATGTTGGAAATATTATACATTTTCATTGTGGTTGGCAGCATGTATGCTTCATAAATATTTTGCTTTGTTTTTTTTTCCTCATCAGAAGTTGTTTAGAAATGTGTTATTATTTGTGATGACTAGGTTTTTTTGTATTTGATAGAATCTTACTCTTAAAACTACATTTAAAAATAAAACAAACCACAACCCTCACATTAATTTTTTCTTATATAAAATCTATTGAATGTGATCATTTCTCTTTATGCATTGATTAAAGTTTCCAGTGACTTTCTGTGTATATTCAAATCACTTGTCCTTTAAAAAAAAATCTTTAATTAATTAATTTTTTTAATTCATACTTTATTAATCCTGATTAAAATTTGCTCTCTGCATTTGAGCCATCTCAAATCTTATCCATTGGTCTGCCAACTACAGCGTCCGGGCAGCAGTTGGGGGTTATGGACAATATTAGAGTTTTCAATTTTTTTTCCTTTAAAAGTCTTTAAATTCTTAAAAGATTCTAAAACACTGAGCTTTAAAATGATGTCATATATTTTCTGCTTGATTAAAATCATGAAATATTTTCATCATGTGTTAATATGGACTCGTGTCATTCTGTGATCCCATCAAGATGGAGACTAAACTAACATTTTGTTCACAGTTACATTTGAATTCTTAAAATATTGTTGACTTTGTTCTTCTTAACACGAGAAAAATGTTTGCTCAAATTTTGTGTACTGAACATACTAAAAACAAAACAAACACAAAGTTGTTACGGTCGTGTCCCTCATTCCTTTCCACTTGGTGGCGGTAATGCGCCCTCAAAGTTGTTTTACCAACCAACAGAAGAAGAAGAAGCAGCAGAGGGATGCGGAAGTGAAATTACGCTATCCGCAGACGGTACAGTGCAAACATTTTACTAAATCACATGCATGCATTTTTACTAAAACACCCATACGATATTTGTATTTGCAACTGACTTATTTCAGGGTCGCTAGTATTCTAGAAACAATTCCTGAATTTTCCAGCGTTTCCCTTATAAAATATGACAATGTTCCACAGCATGCTAAGAGCTAATCAAAGAGGGAGCTGCAGTGTGGTAGCGTTTTAAAAGGTTATTACCTTTGATATGTTATTTAATATTTTTTATTCTGAAAGGTTCAGGGCCTAGTTATTTTTAATGAAGCAGCAATGCGACATTGATAACAAAGAAAAAAAAAAATAGTCTTGCAGCAGCAGAGCGCCGTGAGTGATGTTTAAAGAGTTTGCTACCCAAACTAAAGAAAGTATTTATGTTCTCAGACATGTATGGCATTGTTCATAAGAAACTGACTGACTGATGTTTATAAGAAACTGTAGACTTAAATACGTAGCCTGATGACTCACAATAAAACCTTCACAGAATGAGTTCATATTTAACTGAGAGGAAGCACAAAGAGTGAAGAAAATGGGATTTTGTTATATTTGTGTAAAGCTCCAAACATTTGATTCCGGCTGGGCTTTTTTTTTTTCTTCTTTTTAATATAAAAATGAACTACCATTACCATTTCAATGCTTGCACTTTAAAAATAAGCTAATTAAATACAACTTATTTTATTTTTCTACTTTCTTCAGGCAATAATTTTGATATATTTTAACAATATATATTTTATGAATATCATCAACAAATTTTGAGATTATAGATAAGAATAGATTCAGTCAAATTTGGTCTGTGAAAACCAAGGTTGTATAAAGAATCCAAAAGCCATACTTGAGTAAAAGTAAAGGTACCTTACTGGAAAATTACTCGTGTAAAAGTGAAAGTTTCCAGCTAGAATATTGAGTAAAAGTAAAAAAGTAGCTATTATTTACGGTACGTAAGTGTCAATAGTAAAAAAAAAAAACAACTGTAAATAAAATGCAATCAAAAATTTGAGTTTAACATTTTCTTAATTATGTTTAGTTTTTAAGTTTTGTTTAATTTGCAAAGTGTAAAGGAGCTTCAATACCTTCTTACATAAACCCAACCATATACAAAAATATCTGAGACTCCTCACACGATAATGCGGCCATCAATTTGAAATTAACCCCCTGCTTTCATCTGCCGCACAACAGGGTAAACCAATTATGACGTCTTGTGGTCTGTATCTCCGACATCATTGGCTACTTGTCCCACGACAATAAAACAAAAATTGTCCATTGGCTATCACGCTCCTCCTTATTTTGTAACGAGGATGTTCACGTAAATGTAATGGAGTAAAAGTATTGAATTATTTTTTTTTTTTTTTTTGAGAATGTAGTGAAGTAAAAGTAGAAGTCATCAGAAATGAAAGTAGTAAAGTACAAATATGAAAAAATACTATTAAGTAAAGTAACTAAGTATTTTTATTTCGTTACTATACAACACTGGTGGAAACAGTAGCGCTTACTGAGCATTAAAGGGTAAAAAAAAGTATTTGCATAATAATAAAACTTATATTTGGTTCAAGAATACACTTTTAATGACGTTAAAAAGTTTTTGCTCAAGACATTTACCTTGACATGACTGTAGCTGCTGTTGCTAAAATATTCATTTTGAACATTACCAACTACAATTTACAAGTGAAAAACAATTTAAGAGCTTAAAGTTTTTGCTTTTATTGCAAATTATTGCTTTTGTGCCCCGTTTAAACTATATTTTTTCAGAGCAATTGGACGTGGTTCATGGCAGTTTAAAATACTGCAATGTGTTCATCGCTACAGACTTTAAATGTGAAAATTAAATCATTAGTTTTCTTCCCTGCTTATACTTCAGTTCAGTGTTACGGGGGGCTGGAGTTTATCCCAGCATTTAGCAAGCAAGACTGTTCAACCCCCTCCCCAATAGAGGCTCAAACGAGTGACCTGTATTCCTGTGAGGCCTTGGTGCAAACCACAATGCAGCCCTGAAAGTGTTAGAAAGGGTAAAGTTAGTATACCATTGTCAGTAACATTGCTGCAGTAAACTGTGATGCAAGTTCTTACCGAGCTTTGCAACATGTCAATTTTTTAAAACTGAATAACCAAAAAAGACCACTTTTAGATTTTAAAGTTAGTGTTTTAGTTGTAGCAATGTCTGTCAGAATATCATGTCCTTTAACAAAGTAGATGTTTATTTCAGAAATTTGCTTGTTTTTTTTAGGGTTGTTTGTTTTTTAAGTCACTTAAAAGCTTTCTTCCCCTTTACTTTTCCAGATTTTTGGTTTCATTTGAATAACTATGCTAATAACATTGGATGTTGCACAAGGTTTTATTCTAACCCCTGCACATTTGAGTGAAATTGATATCTGTGTGTCTGTTAGGACATCACTCCAAGGAATTACGAGACTCCAAGCAGCAAACATTGATGGTTATGGAGAAAGATGAACAACTCTGCAGCAAATAAGAACCACATACCCTGCCAGACCTGGGGAGGCCAGAATGGCTGGTCTACGACTTCATCTCAAGAACTCCTCCTCAATCAGCACAGCAGTTCTCACCATCTCGGCCTGGGCTCGTCCTCTGAGCACAGAACCTTATATGATCTCTCGCAGGCGCCCAATCAAAGTTGTATTAATGACCCGAGTACCTTAACTTCCAGAAATCCTCACTCTGGTCTGTACAATGACCCTCGCATGAGCAGCATTGCATTGTCTAACTTGCTGTTTGACAACACTGCAGTCCCGAATGCTTCTCACCTGGTTTCCTTTGCTCAGCAAAACCCTCATACTTCTTCAATGATGGGCACAAACCAAGAAAAAGCTATCCCTCCTCCATGTCTTCCCCCACAAAACCAAGGAGCGCAGCATTGTAGGACCCAGGATTTGCCATTTATCGCACCGAACAGCCCGCTCAAAGCATTGCTGCGATGTCCGATGTCCAGTCAGTGTTCATCAAACAGACTTCAGGACTTTTCCATCGGTCAACAATCATGTCAACAACACATAAATGCAACTCAAGCTAGTTTTGGAGGACAAAATGTGGAGTCGAGTGGTATTACAGGATACGCTCATAACAGTACCTCGTCCTCCTGGGTCCCTTCATCACACAGTGCTGGTAAGCTGTTTTTTTATTAGCTGCATGTTCCAGTGTCATGGTGGTCATGTATCATCTACTAACCAAGGTTATTATAGTTCACTAAAACTAACAAAATAACATAAACTACAACTGAAAAAACATTTTCATTAACTGAAATAAGAATTCAAAATCACTGTTTTTAGAAATAACTGAAAATGTAGTGTGTGTTTACAAAACTAACTAAAACTTCCTTAATTTTTCGCTAATTTTTTATTAACAGAAGCAAAAATATTTATGAACACACCATGAATAAATCACACCACACAATCTGTACTCAATACCAGGGAGGGGGATAGAATAATTATCAGAGAACCTGATCATACTGGTGCCAGAGTGGACAAATTACATACTTGCCATTGATTTATATATATATATATATATATATATATATAAATCAATGGCAAATATGTAATTTGTCATTTATATATATATATATATATATATATATATATATATATATATATATATATATATATATATAAAGTAGTAAAAAAAAAAAAAAAAAAAGCAAATTTTGCCAAAAAAATGGTAAAGCAAGATGAATTTTTGTTAAACTTGGTCTTTTCCTCAGGAGCTGTAAACGGGTCTTCCTCAGTTGGAGCTGGTCATCGGAAAAAGGAAGGACTGCAGAAGGTCATTGTGGAGAATACTCACAAAAATCTTGCACTGGTAAGGAAATGATCAGTTGGCACACATATCCAGCTTGTCTTGCAGAGTTTCCATACATCTAGTGTCTTATCTGTTTTAACCAAAATGGTTCCAAATAGCCGAAATGCAGTTTGTTTGTTTTTTATCCACAAATTTTTCTACATCCACATTTTTGTTGCCCCTTTTGTGACTTCCCTCCATCTCACTGCTCACTTCATGTGCTCTACTGCTGCAGCTACTAGGGATGGACGATATGTTATCGTGTGCGATATGTCGTCAGAGAAATTCCCCACGGTAATAATTTGTCATCTCACAATAAAAACAATAAATTCAATTTATCAGGATGTATTTACAGTCATTTAGTTTGAATAAATGTCAAATTTGTTCTCAGATTTCAGACTTACAGTTTTGCAGTACAGGTGTACTACTTGAACTTAATTGATGTAGTTTAGTGGCTTTTAGTATTATTTTTCAGGCTGAAGACAGAGTGGTATAGATTTATAATACAAAAGATTAGACTGATATTTTTTATCAGAGCTTATCGTTATCGTGATAAAAACCAGAAATTATTGTGATACATAATTTAGTCCATATCGCCCATCCCTAGCAGCTACTAGCATCTACTTGGTGCATTGGATTCATTAATGATGCACACAGAGCATGAATGCACGGCAGCATTTGGAGCAGTATCACATCCCTTCCTTAAAACATGCAAATATGGGCTATTAACCACAGTTTCAGCAGTTGCTGCAATACATATATCAAACAGGCTAATATCAGAGTGAAGGTGTATTTTCAATACATTCTGCTGCTGCAGTTTGAACCCCAGCATCATATAGATGGTTCATGTAGAGCTACAGAGCGGTGACTGGAGATTTAAGGTTACATCCTGTGATGTGTTTGTTTCTGTCTGTTTGCAGGCTAAGAAGGATAAATCACGGTCAGCGATTCTACAACAGCGGGCTCTACTGCTCGAACAGCTGGAACGCATGGATGAACTTGTAAGCGTGTTCATGCAGTTGTCACATTTTAGAGTCATTCTTTTTAAATTTGGTATTATTTTATGTAGGGCTGGGAAAAAAAAAACGATATGCTGAAATATCGCAATATTTTCATATGCTGATATCATATCGATATGTAAAAATGTGGTATGGATCTATTTTACTAATGAAATCTTGCGAGATTTCGTTGTTTAGTCAAGAAATCTCATGGGTTTTCGTGAAATCTCGTGAGTTTTGAGTTATCTTACGAAATCTCGGGATTTCGTTGGTAAAATACATCAATATTGCATTTTTGAATCTCTATATGAAATCTGCATGTGAAATTATCACGATATTTCAGTGTATCGATTTTTTTTCCCCAGCCCTAATTTTATGGTTGTTGTAGACAACATGTAATTCTTCAGTGTAGCTCTTCACTGACTTCATGTTGTCTGCTTATTTAAGCTCCAATCACTTCCTCCAGATGATAGCGAGGATGAAATAGTACCTGAATCTCCTGATATGGTAGGTTAAATGTTTCCTGATGCTATAATTTGTTTGTTTTATAAACTAAACTTCTGAGATATGCATAAATTAACATTATTTTGTCATAGGATGATTTATCTCTCCAGAAACAGATGGACACCAGTGATGGATACCAGTTTCAGCTGCCATCAAAAGAGGTAACTGCTTTCAGTTATTAAGTATTTAGAATTTGTTTGGTTTTGTGTTTCAGCATTTGAATTTTGCGGAAATATTGTCATAGTTGTATATGAGTTTCTCACGTTTTTACCAACTGGTTTTAGTCTTTTCTCTGAGCAGACTAACTATACAGCAAAAGTCACTATACAACTTTTCTTATACTGTATAGTGAAATAATATATATGTACAGCTCAACCCCACTGTAAATAAGGTTTATTAGCAAAATCAACAAATTAGCAACTGTTTGTGACAAACAAATCAAACAAGAATATTTTAAATAAGTCACAACTGATACCCACTGGTGGAGTGGTTTCTCATAATTAAGCAGAAGATGTCACTTTTAATGACCACTGCTGTCTCAAAATGATTTGCAGTAACTTTAATAATTAGCAGAGCATCCTTTAGCTGGTATGACGTGCTACAAACATGATGCATAACCAGACACCAGCTTCTGGCGGCATTCCTGGGGAATCTCAGCCCATTCTTCAAGGCCAAAGGCCTCCGGTTCACCAATGTTCTTGGGTTTGCGTGTTGCAGCCGCTTTTTTCAAAACCTATTACAGATTTTCAAAGGGGTTCAAATCAGGCAACTGTGATGGCCACTCTGATATCTTCTAGAACGTCTTCTGAAACCAAGCCTTGGTGGACATTGAGATATGCTTGGGATCGTTGTCTTGTAGGGAGGTCCAGTGATGCCCAAGCTTCAACTTCCTCACCAGTGGCATGACATTTTCTCTCAAGATTTCCTGATACATGATTGAATCCATCTTGCCCTCTACATGCTGCAGGTTTCCAGAGTCAAAAGAAACTAAGCAGCCCAGAGCATCACTGAACCACCACCATGCTTCATTGTAGGCAGGCTGTTCTTTTCTGTGAACGCTTCATTCCTCCTCCTCCAGACATACCACTGATGTAGAAGCCCGAAAAGGTCTAGGTTTGTTTTATCGCTCCATAAAGAAAAATCCCCAAACTTTTTGGCTTGTTTATACAGTCTTGCGCAAATTGTGGCTGACTTTTCTTGTGCCTTTGGCTTAGTAGTGGTGTTGTCTTGGCGTTTGGTGCATAAGTGTTTAGTGTCCACTTTACACACTGAAACCTCAGTGCCTGATGCCACCAATTCTTGCTGCAGGTCTTTCGCAGTCAGTCTAGGTTTTTTGACCACTTGCAGGAGATCACACTTGATTTGAAAACATGTACTCTCATGAGAAATTCTATTGAGGGGTTGAATAATTTTGAGACTGCAGTGGTAGTTAAAAGTGACATTTTGTGCTGCATTAGTAGAAACCACTTATAGTTGTGCTGAGCTATTGCTGTTTGATCTTGCTTGATTTGTTTGTTGCAAACCGTAATTTGTACATTTTGCCAATAAACTTCATTTGCAGTGGGGGTTGAATTATCTTGATTTTAACTGTATGCAATGTGAGATACACTAGAAAACAGAATCTGTGATAGACCATTGTATATAGTCTCTGCTCCAGTATGCTCCGGCTGCGGACAAAAATGGGCGTTCCCATTGTGACAAGTGTTCCCGGTTTGAAGACTGGAACTCCCCCTTCTTATTCGAGGGCCTCCCCATGCTTGCCAACAACATCCAGGTTACTATTTGGGTTAAACATAGCAACATCTGCTAGCTAGTTAGGAATGTCCGCTAGATATTTTTTTCTCAAAAGTTTAAAAAACAACTGTCTAATTGTCTGAGTATATGACAGGCAGCATAGAGCTACCATTAGTAAGCTTTTTGAATGAAATGGCAGTGTTTCCAGCGTCCCCCGCGAAAAACTTCACGAATGGTCAATGAAACGCTACCAGGAACGCCCATGCCGCAGCCAGACCCTTCTCTGCTCAGGGTGGTGTGTGATTTTTTTTTTGCTTTGTATTAAATCATTTAGAATGACTGAATAAGAAAACAAGGTGATGCAATGATCGAGCTGAAGTGAGACCTGCAAAGATGCAAATAAACGAATATGTCTGAAGTGACACTGTAAAGATATGTGCATCAAATTCTTCTCCAATGTTGTGAGAAGAAACAGTTACTTCAAGTTGTTGATGGTGGTTAAAATGTCCTGATTTGTAAAACATTACAACTGAAAGAGTGCACTTTCTTTTTCATCACATATTTGCACCTGTTGGAAAAACAAAAAACTGGCATTGTTGGTGATTTGTTGGTGATTTCAGATTCTGAAATGCTTCTTTTCTTTTAAATGTTTTCAGGAAGATGAAAACGATTGTGATGCAGATGATGGAACTGATAATGAAGACGACCCTGATTACATGCCTCACAGTGAAGGCGGTGAATCTGATTGCCCATCTGACGACCCCGGTGATTCTCCCCACCACAGCAGTCCCTCAACCCCTCCAGAAAAGAGAAAACTTCCAGTAAAGGAAGAAACAAATACATCAGAAAATCCAAGTACTACTGCTCCAAAAAAGAAACGTAGAACCAGTCAGAAGAATCTTAAGGGCTTGAAGGGTTTTGCGGTATCGACTTCAACATTGACAGCAGGACGTGATTACGTCGTTCAGAGCTACTGCCTGTTTTGCTCCAAGCCGATGAGAAAACTGGTGCGACATCTCGAAAAAGTCCACAGTGACAGACCAGAGGTTGCCGTTGCATTCCAGTACCCACTGAATTCCAAAGAACGAAACAGCATCTGGAAAAAACTCCGGATTGAAGGAAACTTTGCCCATAACAAAAATGTTCTGAGAACAGGACAGGGACAACTTGCTGTACGATCGAAACTCAAGGTACCCACCAAAGTCATGGACTTCATTCACTGCATTTACTGTCATGCTCTCTATAGAAGAAAATCTCTGTATGCACACACGAGCAAATGCCCAGAAAAAGCTAAAGTGAAAGGGGAGCTGCCGAAAGGTGGAAAAGGTCGCATATCACAAGGTGTGCTTTTAGCTGTGGGCTGCGACACTCTCGGTATAAGTGAGAATATGAAGAAGATTCTGGGCGAAATGAACTATGATGACGTGACCCGAGCCGTCATGGGTGACAAGATTCTCCTGCAGTATGGAGAACAAATGTCTGAGGACTGTGGCCACGAAGAGAAGAGGTATCCCTATATAAGGCAAAACCTTCGCCAGATAGCAAGGCTTTTGCTCGAGGCTCAAAAGTCAACCTCGATGCAAGATATGGAGGATTTCTTCCAACCCTCAAACTTCCAGCATGTGGTGTCTGCTGTGAATGTCCTGGCAGGCTACGACGCCGACAAGAAAGCGTTCAGCATTCCCTCACTTGCTGTCAAGCTCGGCTACAGTCTTCAGAAGACCTGCTGCATTGTTGAGGACAATGCCACGGAGGCAGGAGACACCGAAAAGGCAGAGTCTGCCAGAAGCTTCCTCTCTTTGTATCAGCAGAAATGGAGTAAGCTTATTTCTTTAGATGCATTAAAAAATCTCAAAGAGACTAAAGAGAAAAATAAACAAGTGCCATATACTGAATTTGCTCAAGATATGAAACTCTTGCATGCCCACATGGAAAACGTCCACCACGAAGCAGAGAAGAAGCTCAAAGAGAGCTTGAGTAAGGAAAACTATGCGGCTCTGGCCAGAGTCGTCCTCGCTCGGACGATGGTTTTCAACAGGAGGCAAACTACAGAGATTGCAATGATGCCTGTAACGGCGTTCATGTCACGGAAGAAGTCCACTGTCTTTGATGAGATGGACGTTTCTGTCTCAGACATGGAAAAAACCCTCTGTGGATTCTTCACCAGAGTTGACATCAGGGGGAGTTGTGGGAGAATCGTCCCCATTTTACTCAAGCCATGTTTTGAGTCATCTATGGAGTTACTTGTTAGTGTTCGCAAAGAATGCGGGATTCTCAGTGACAACTCCTTCATGTTTGCCCGACCGTGCACGCTGTCCACCTACCGTGGAACGGACTGCCTCCGAACATTCAGCAAAGATTGTGGAGCCAGCCACCCCACAGCAATAACGCCAAAAAATATAAAGAAGCACTTTACAAAGATGCTCCGGCTCATCAACCTGAACGAAGACGAAGCAAATCAAGTTCTCGGCTCCAGAAATCAAATCCAGCCACAGAATGATGAGGATGACACTGACGTGGAGTCTGAAGGTAAATATTTTTGTCTTACTTCAACAGCTACTGTTACATTTTGTCCAGTCAAGGACATCACAGTGTTGTACTTTATATAAGCCCACGTGTGTGTCTGGGTCGGGTCGGGTGGATTTTGATACAGAGATTTTGGTGATGGTTTTTGATTTGCCTAACTGCAGAATGCTTTCATATTTGCCTCCAGTCCATTTTAATTGAGCTTTGATCTGGGGAAGATGGTCTCATTTATGAGATTTGCAGTATGTAATTGTATTTCCTACAATTTACACAGTGGATCGTACCAATGAAGTGGGCTCAACCAAAAGATGATGATTTGATGAATATTGGAGGATTATAAGACAAGTTCTTCCTTTTTTTTCTTTTTCTTTTTGTCTTCACTATCTTGTCTTCAGGAGAAGAAGCTGCCACAGGGAGTCGCAGGAAAGTGCCCAGTTCCAGCTATGGGCCTGCAGGTCTTAACCATCAACGGAGACACGGAGAACCAACAAGCTGCAAAACCAGCAAAAAACGACAAGGTAATTATTTCTGGAGATTATTTATTTGGTGTCTTTAAATGTTTTCAACAAACTCTCATGTTTATACTGTCTGTCTTTTAGATGTCTTGCATCCTTGCTCGGCCATTTTTCCTAAAGTTATTCTTTTTATTTATTTATTTATTTAATTTATATGGCAGGGACATTGCAATGAACATAGTTCATTGTATGGCATCAGCCACCAAAGACGTTTGTGGCTGATGCCATACAAGTAGAGTTTATAGCCATGGCTATTTTACAACTCTTTCCATATGAAATAAAATGTAAAAATTAAAAAACAATACAATAAAATACAAAAACACATTATAAAACCTTTATAAAACTTTACCTTACGCACAGTACAAAATCTATAAACCATTAGTTTATGTACACGGTGCTATTTACAGATGGTCAGATGGTTGCCTTTCAAGATTTTATTAGACAACAACCAAATATTTCCCATGTTTATTCATCATGGCATCAAGAAAAACAAAAAGTCAAGCTCACAGAGTCCCAGTTTTGGGAGTTTAAAGAAATGGAAACATGACAAATTTTAAGAAAAAGAGAGATGTACATAACATATTACTACCAGGTCTCGATATATAATGTAATCAAACATGTTTGAAATTCTCAGGGAGGTTATACTTTCAGTTTTTCTCCTTTATATTTTACATATAAAGGATCCTTTATATAGTTAATCTTGATTAGAGGTGGATTTGATCCAATATCCGTATTGGGCTCGGATATCGACCTGATTCTTGGATCGGATATCAGGCTGAATTCCATGATCCACCTCACGATTCACAGAAAGACCTGCTGTTTTTCCAGCAGCAAATGGTTAATAACTGTGCCGATGTGCTGCTTCTTACTCCTTCCTGCTCACCCGCATGTTTCTTTCTCATGCTCATTACTGTTGTAGATACATCAGATGTTTACAGGTTTGGACACACTAACATGTTTATTTTTAATAAACATGTATAATATTTTTATCAACAGAAAATCAGCCATCCGTTAGTCTTATAAGTATTCATTATATTTACACGGTCCTCATCCTCTACTAGTGATGTGCGATACCACTGAATTTCCTTCCAGTCCAAAACCAAGTAAAATTCAAGCCAGTATCGGCGATACAATACGATACCGATACGATACCGATATTTTGGGCTTCACTCAGGGAGAAGGAATTAAAACAGCAATGACACTTCAGACCCTTGTTGTTCTCCATCAGTTTTAAGCTCCATGTTACGGCATTATCCCTTACATAACTGACTCAGGTTTGTGGTGTTGCTATCGTACCTCTGTCTTCTTACATACACCGTATATGGTAGCACGCCAGGATCATTACGGTGCTGCTGTGCTGAGCCTCATTGCACATATGACAATGGCCGGTGGAAGAAAAACTAGTTCCTACCAGTTGGGTAAAATTTAGACAAGATTCTGATATTATAGTTACTTTTTTACTGTATTCTAGTTTGGGAAAAACTCCTTATTTACAAAAAAGTACTAAAATATCAATACTCTGGCATGAAAATCGATTCCAGAACATTAAAAGCTGGTATCAGAAGTATCGATCCGCACATCACTATCCTCTGCACTCGTCCGTGTAGTGAGAGTTCATATCTAGAGAATCTGTTAAATGCATCTGGGGAGGGGCAAAACAACTCTGCACTGTCTCCATATTTTTCCCCTTCCCATGTGCAAATTTGTCTTCAGTAATAAAAATAACTGCATTTTAATCAGCAGAGGTATAAGTTTATTATCCTTTTCCGTCTTTTTAGGTCACCATCACAAAGCAAAACACAAATGGGATGAAGAAGAAGTTTCAGCTGTTGAGAAACACCTGAATCATTTAATTAAAAACCACAAGGTGCCTCAGAAGAACGACTGTGTTCAATGTCTCGAGGCTGAACCACAAGCACTGAAGGCTCGTTCCTGGAAAGATGTAAAGAACTACGTCAGAAACAGGATCACTACTCTACAGAGACAGAATGGCGCCTCCAGGGATTTATCGAGAAGCAAAAATGTGCCCAAGCAGAATAATCCACAGCAGGATAACGGTAATTTCCAGAAAAACTTAAAAAAAAAAACTGTATTAATGACACCCAACAATGATTCATGCAGCTTCTCTTTGCTAATAAAACACTGTTCTCAGTTAAAATGCTGAAAACATGGCTGAATGTGTGAATATATCGTTTGTAGAAAAACTTTGGTTCTTTTATATGATTGCAGTGAGGTTACAACCTTCAGACGGACATGTAGCTGCTTCTGGGTCTCACAGTGAGCTCTACAGTGCGAGGAGTGATCCAGCTGATTTTTATCATCAGCAAGCGGGTGGAGAAACAACGAACTGTGACAAGACTGCACCTCAAAAATCTACCAAGTCACAGAAAAAAAGGTACGGTAGTTCTTCATGGTGGTCATTCAGACTTTGATAGTAGGGATGCACGATATTAGAATTTTGGCTGATATCCGATAGGCAGATATTTTAAAACTCATGTGGTTGATAACCAATATCAATACTGATATTAAAGATGAAAAAAATAAGCAGTCGTTGCAAATAGCAGTTTTGTTATCCATTTCCGGCTCTCTGAAAAATAGGGGTGTGAAAAAATATCGATAACACTGAAATATCACAATATTTTCATATGCCAATGTCAAATCGATTTTAAAAAATGCGGTATTCATCTATTTTATTTTATTTTCTCACAATATCTTGTGAATTCTTGTGAGATTATGGAACAGAACAATGAAATATTGTGAGATTTCTTTTGTAAATTAGATCGATACCTCATTTTTTAAATGTCAATATGATATCAGCATATGAAAATATTGCGAATATTTCAAGATTTCGTTAGTAAAATAGGTCGATACTGCATTTTTTAAATGGCAATATAATATCAGCATATAGAAATATTGTGATATTTCAGTGTATCGATATTTTTTTCCCACCCCTCGTCTTTAGAAGTTTTGAAATCTGTAAAAAAAAAGAAGTTTTTGAAGAAGAGGAGGAAGAAGGAAGGTTTGTTTGGGGGGGGGGGGCACTTTATGCAACAAGTGATTTAAAAATCCATGTTTTTTGCTTAATTGAATAGGAATTTTAATGTTAAGATTTTTTTTTTCAATTTTGCATCCACTCAGTTTGATGTTACAACATGGCAAAGATGAATGTAAAGAATATAAACAGGATGTATTGTTTGAGTAATAAACAATTCTTTATGAAATAGCAGCATAGGATGATCAACAATAACCTTTTTCTTTATTTTTTAGCTCATTCAGGAGTCCATCACAAAGGAAAACTTAAGTGGGACGAAGCAGAAGTTTACGCCGTTGAAAAGCACATGATGTGTTTCATCAAAGAACAGAAGGTGCCTCAGAAAAACGACTGTGTTCAATGCCTCGATGCTGAGCCGCATGCACTGAAGGCCCGTTCCTGGAAAGGTGTAAAGGACTTCGTCAGAAACAGGATCACTTCTCTACAGAGACAGAATGGGTGTCCCAGGAATTCAGCCAAAAAACGGGGCAAGACTGGGCAAGAGGAACAGTTCTTGCAGGATGTTGGATATTACCATCAGTTGTAGATAGAACCTGCTGTTGATGCCCAAACCTGTTTTGTGCCACTTCCCCATATTCTAATTACTGTCTCGCATCTTTGTTTTACATCTTTTCATCAGACTCATTCTCCACCTCTGTAACAGTTAAGTAATTTCCTCAACTAAGATGGACGTGAAAATATTGCTGATTGCATTTGTGGTTGTCCGTTAGCAGGAGTTCTTTCACACAACTACTTTGTTAGTTTTTATCAAGTTTATCTAATACTGTTAAAAGATACTGATAAAGTATGTTCACACATTTGGATGATGGCAAAAATAGGTTTTGGTGCTGTTTGTTACTGATGCGGCCAGTTTTATCTTTTTTTTTTTTTCTTTTTTACTCTAAATGGTTTATTTTAGTTCAGTGGCCTTTTGTGTTTGACTGGACTTTGTGAAACTAACTAGACAACCATGAGCCACTGCTGTTCCATTAATTAAATGAAAGCACATCTCATTGTAGTGATTTACTGTTGTAGTAATATTAGTAAAATAGACATATTAGCAAATCGATGCACTTCAAATCGCAACAATAGTAATTTTAAAACAAATGGACTTTTGGTGTTCTGTTGGAATTTTTACTGTAATTACAAATTTCTCAAAGAGTACATGGTTTAAAGTAACTTGCTTATATTTATGTAATGTTTATCTTATGAGTAAATGTATAATATAGATTATAGAAATGTTGCTGGTCATCCATGGCTAAATGATAATTAATACCAGAACAAGTCTAAATCCTACATGAATCAGTCTAAAAAACTGAAGATCCTGTTGCACATGTTTGATTGCTTAAAATAAATTAAAAAACTTGGCCCCAGCAAGCCAGCTGTCAGTTGAAGCAGGAAACTCTACTCGGATTGTGGTAAAAGTTGCTGGTAGTTGTCAACTTTGTTCAAAATTTGGAGCAAGTCCAAATAAATTGGGAGGAAATGTTCAGTTCAGTTCAGTTCAGTTTATTATCAGACTCATGTCCATAAAAAAAAAGCATACAGACAAACGTTCCTATAAAAGCTAAGAAATGCATATAAAATAACACACTAAAAAGAAATGTATACATATATATATTTATATAAACACACCTACATACACATACACATATATATACATATATATACACATATATATATATATGTATATATATACATATATACATATATATATATATACATATACACATATACATACATACATACATCAAAAATCACCTAAAAACGTACAGACATTTTATCCAGCGCATCCTCAGCCTGGATGCGTAACGGGGAAATGTAATGTAAATGTAAAAAGGAAACATCCTGGTTGACCAATGAGGACTTTTAAGGGTCAAGGAAAAACTTTAGATACAGCTTAGGAATAGAAAATGGACAACCAAAGAAACTAAAAAGAGATGTTTGTTGACTTGATTTGATTATTTGGCACATAAAAGTAACAAATTGAGATATAAAATATTAAAAAAAGAAAAAAATTGAAAACACGTTAACCAAACAACAGCAAGAATAAATAAATAGGCTTTGAAATATTATGTAATTATACAAGTAACCTGCAAGGGAGAGGTCCCAAGCACCAGTCCCAAGAAAAACTATACAGTTACATCACAAAAATAAACATACAGATACAAAATAATTTAATCTGTTCCATAATTTAGCACCAAAGTATCTGATTGACAAGTGATCACAAGATTTAAAAAACAGAATGTCAGATGCGGATGTAGTTTTGCCAACTGCCTAATAGAATAATGGTGTAACTTCTAAAATAATGTTTTATATAGGAAGGACAATTGTCATCAGTCATCTGAATACAGATGTACAGGTCAAAAGAATGAGAGTATCAGAGACAATTTTTAGTTTAAACAAACCAAACAAGATTACTGTGGAACAAAAGGAGATGAGTAAATGTAGAGATTTACACTAAAATGTTGGACACCTGTCTGAGTGATGCAGAAAAAATAGTCCTTGCTTTTATTTTTTTAATTATTTAATGATCATTTTATTACTACAATCCCTTATCATTGATCTACACCCAAAATACAAAAGAAAATTATAAGGAGATGTTATGAGTTTTAGTTTCTCTTCATTATGTCCATTACATCCACACTCTTAGTCATCAAGCTCTGTTTTATCCTAAAGATCTCATAGTTTTATGATTTCAAAGTACAGTAGAGTAATTAACTCTCAGATTACTGGCTAATTCATGATTCCTAGAGTTTTTAAATATATGAATGAATTACGGATGCACGATAATTATCGTGTCGACAATTATCGGGCCGATAACAGGAAATAATGTCGCGTTCCGATAAGTCCGATATCATGAGGACATACCCTGACACCTTATGTCCCATAAAGTTGGAATTTTTAAGATCGGACATGCAGTTGAAAATCCCACTTTTATGCTTTTCACGCTGAGATATTGCGATTGGGGAAAGAAAGCTGCTGCTTCACAGGGGAGACCCCAAACTGCTTCCAAACCTCTTTCCCTACCTTATTTCAGACTCAAACTACCCCATACAGTTGGGAATTTTTATTTGGTATAGTTAGGTATGTATGTGTGTTATCGGTATGTTATCGGCCTTTAGGAGTTGAAATTTATCGGTTTTTAAAAAATAGTTATCGTGCATCCCTAAAATGAATAAATATAAATGCATAAATTCGCTGCAAAAGTGATATATCCGTTTACTGGAGTACTGTACAAACAGAAAGACAAAAAATTCCTCTGCATACAGAAATCAAGTGGGCTGCATTTCATATATTTGCTGTGGGAAGGAATATAATTGGTTTAACAGGATTTTACTCTGAAAGGACGACCGGAAACGTGACTCTTGACTCTTGCTTACGTGAATGCTAATATTGCAGCAAAGCTCAGGTTTCAAGAATTGACGGGTGCAGTTCGATATAAAAATGATACTGTTAAAAATCAGGCATTTTATCACGATGATGTCTTTAAATTGTAAAATAGCGTAAAGTGTTTCGTTTTCGTTGCTGGTAGGAAATGAAGACACCAACGTCGGAATAATGTTTCCGCTGATGTCAAAAAGGTAACTGGTCATTCTCTAGTACTGAAAATATAATGGATTAACATACTAAAGATTTTTATTCAACCGTGACCGTTTATTAGGTACCACTGCATGTGTGGAGTTCATGTTAGGACCTCGAGCATCTCTGCTGTTGTTGGCTAATATTAGCTAGCAGGCAAACTATTCAAAAATATACAATTTAGTCTGGTTTTACAGTCATAGTTTAAATAAGGCAGTTAATCTGCAGAGGGTGCTTGAGATATCTGTAATATACTAGAACATACCTGAAATGTATTATTTGTTTATTGGCCCAGTTTGGCTAATAATCATATATTTTATTTCATCATAATAACATAACTATCAAGAAAATGCAGAATGTAATCACGACTGTTAGTGATGCTAAGTCTCGCGAGAGAAAAAGCACCCAGGTTAATACAGGTGACCTTATCAACCTCATTATGACAAATATGTAAATCTTACCATGGTTTGGGTTGTGTTTATTCCCCTTTCTTTATTTCTTTTTAATTATTAAGATTATAATGCTTTTATTTGTAAGAAATGTTGTAGTATCCTAAGTACCACTCAGTTTTAGTTTATGAGAGTGGGACAAATAAAGAAACATCTGGTAAATTCAACCATTTTTAAGAGCTCCACAAACTATTTCCTCCAATATGGTCACATATGCACCTCCTCTCAGCCTCTAGACAGAGCAATGAATGTTTTATTGGAGGACTGCTTTCAGAATAAGAATGACATATATCTTCATTGCCAAGTTTCAGCACATTTATGGAACCTATTGTGGTGTTATGATGTAATAACAACAAACATAAGCAGGCAAATACTAGTTGAGGCAAAGAGAAGAAAAAATCAAGTATGGATTGCAAAAAAACAAAACAAAACTAGATTTCAACATGAGAAATTGAAAAGCATGTTATAGGTGTGTATATGTGCATATATAAAAACTGAGTTATTGTATTATTGTAGTAAAATCTTTGCAGCAGGGGCACAAAATAAGGCACTTTGGATTTAGGGTAATTTTAAACTGAGAAAGCCCAAATATTGTGTGAATAAACCCACAAAAAAACCACACAACACATTGCTGTTACACTGTTAAAAATTGATTAAAAAATAAGTAGGCTTTGCTTTGCAGCGCTGTCCTCTTTCTTTTTTCCCTTCATATTCTGTTGCCCTCCTACTGCAGGTCCTGCCTCCAATGAAAAACATGCCTATCCTTAATGCTTATGAAGAATGATGGATGACCTTCCGCCCAGTCAGAGACAGCCTCCCTGTCAGCCATGGGTGGTCCAGAATGGCTGGTCTTCAGCTGCACCTCCAGGACCTTTCCACAATCCTCTCCCCACTTTTCATCACCTCAGCCTGGGCTCTCCTGGTCAAACCTCCTGCTTCAACCACCTGCAGGCCTCCAGCAACCACTCAGCCAATCATGTTACTGCCTTCACCTCCGCACACAATAATCACAACATGCAGTATTTTAATCATGTGGATCAGAGTGTGCAGCAGATCGTCCCTGATGCCCATGTTTTAACCACAGTTCCAGCTGCAAGCCAAGGAAAAAATATACCTCCACAATCTCTTCCACTTATGAACGAAGGGATGCAACTTTGCACCTCCCAGCAAATATCACTTCATTCCTCTCCCAACTCTTTCCAAGCAGCAGCTTCCCTGTTCCAGCCTCCATATGCATATCAGAGTCAGCTGACTGGACCTCAGTCACCACCTCAAAACCATCTTCCTGTTGGTCCTCCATCAGCTGGACAGTGTGTGAAGCTGAGTGAAGAGTGCAGCCCTCAGCCTCCATGTGATGGAGCAAATCTCGGGTCATCTGTTGGATGTAATCATAACCAGGCTTCACCCATCCAGCATCAGCCTCAGTGGACAGTTTCAACACAATTGAGTGGTAGGTTGGTTGATAAGCATATGATACACAAGATTATAATTTCACGAAGAAAATGATAACTGGATTTCCTTGTTCTTCTCAGGAACCATGAACAACTTTATTCCCAATACAGTTGCACAGGACAAAAACCTGACAGCACAGGTGGGGAAAAGTCTAAGATCTACTAGATTTTGCAGATGATTCACTCGGCGGTGGTTTAATTTGTCTTTAAGTGGCACAAATATGAGGAAAATGATATTCATGGTCCATCACATTTTATAACACCATCATAAACATTGAAAAAGCAGCAGACTGCCACCGGAGAAGATGAAACTAATGGATTATTTGTCTTTAGCCAGCAGAGATTAAACCATTGTTAAATATGATTAAGCAGCTGCTGCTGATGTCCCCTGCAGTGCTGGGAGATATTTGCTTACTGTTTTTTTGTGTTCGTGCGGTACATCATAATGTAAGTTTATCATGTTTGTTTTTAATCATTTCATACTGAGCTGAAAAGCTAAGGACTTTTAAAGCATTTCTTTCATGTAAGCCAATAAACATGACTTGTTTTTGGTTTTTTTTTTTTCTATTTTTTAATCTCGTGTATGAAAGATACCTCAGTCTGTTACACTGTCAGTTAATTATCACTTTGTGAACGTACAAAAGAAGAATCTCAGGCCCTTACAGGATTATTGAAGCACCAGTTAGGTGTATTTCTGTACAAATGAGTTGTTTATGTCGTATTTCCTCTCTGCAGTCTCCCAACTCTGAGTCCCGGTATGGCTTGGACCCCGAACTGTTGCCCAGTGTTGTAAGTGCCTTCATCCTCTTTTTGTTCTGTCATTTCTGCTCTAATTTTAGCATCACCCCCTGACAGAGAAGGGGACTGCTTCCTGCACATTTCCTTTCAAAGTTTAGTCTTCACCACACGTTGACAGAATCACAGAGCTTTGCAGAAATTGAATGTACATCATGTGCAGCTCGGCATTTGCAGCACATGTTCTGGAAAATTGGCGTAACAGCTGAGGACAAGCACGGCAGGAGTCCAGAACTTGATTTATGACTGAAGTATTTACAGTTACAAGTTGGCTGCAAAAGCTATTCATGGATGGATATGACTGTTTAAAATGGTAAAATATCATAATATCCTTCCAAGTTAACACCTCTATCTCTCTGTGTGCCTCAGGTGAAAGTGATGGTGGAAGACAAGGTTGAGTGGGAAGGCAAGGTCTTCATCTCGGAGCCTTTTTCCCGTCTTCCTCCTCTGGCAACAACATCCTGTGTTGTAGAGGACAGAGGTAAACACTCGATCTCCATGTGAGTCACAGAAATGTTCCTCATCGTGTATTAACTTGCACCATGGCTGCTGACAGCAACAATTCATCAGCACCACATAAAGCAGATATAATGCCTTTTAGCAGCTTGTGAATATATTATGTTTTATTAATGATAGAAATATTGCTCATAAGCAATAAATTAAAAGTAAAAGATTTTACAGTCTAATTTAGTGTTGAATTTGTCATCCAGTTTTTCTGTTACTATGTTGTACTTCGATGTAGTTTAAGCAGCTTGCATGTCTGTGTTGATCTCTTGTGTGTAATAGGTAATGCAAGTCCTTTTGCTATCCGTTCCACCTCATACTGTGTACCATGTGAGGGTCAGATGGCGCTGCTCACCCACCTGCCATTGGGAGCTCTGGTCACCCCACTAGTGAAGCAAAATGCTGAAGAGGTTGGTTTTAAGCCAGTCAAGTTTTTCCTTCTCTTTTAGAAGACATGAAACATTGATGTCAACACAAACAGCCTCATCTGCTATTTGCAACATATGAGACTGACGTCTATCTTCGAGTGTTTCCAGTAGAAAGCTTCTCACCGCGAAGCAGCAACTGCAAAAAAGTCCAGAGAAATAATGTGCAAATTCTTCTGAAAATCTCCACTGCTCATGTGTGTGAAAATGGCTGTGTAAAAATTAATTTATGGATGTGTGTGTTGCCTCCAGAAGCCTCTCCCACTGTGCAAAGACACAGATTGTGTTGTGGGTTGCCGTTGGTGTGGAGCCTCCATGTGCCCAGCGATGGGCTGGCAGGACTGTGGACAAAGGTTCTACTGCCCCTTCTGTGGAAAACTCACAGAGGGTAAGACTTAATACGTTTTAGATTTAAGCTTTCCGAGAAATGTCTGTAGAAAATTTATGTTTTTTGTTATTACTATGTACTAAGTTTGTACATGTGACTAAAGACTTCATAGTTAAGGGGAGGCACTACAGGTAAAAACCCCTGTTTTTTCATCACCTGGTCAATTTTGAGATTTTTGTTTTTTGCCCTCCTTCAACATGTTTTCTTTCAGACTAGTGTAAAGAAAACAAACATCAAAATTGAACATTTTAGGAGTTTATTTCATGATACTTTGTCTGATGCACCCAAATCCCCTCAAAATGCAGCTAAAGTTGGTGTTTTTAAACAGAGCGCAGCACCATGGTGCTCGTCTGAACTCCGTCATGTCTGGTGTCGTTGGAAACGTCTCTTTTTCCTGAAAGATGTCATCTCAACCAAACTTGATATTTCCAGCTCATGAATCTGATTGGATCTGATGTCTGTAAATAGTGCTATAGAACAAAAATGTGGAGAATTTTACAATTCAAAACTTTGAAGGTTTTCTCAAAATGAGTTTTTTCTCTTGTTCTGGGTAAAAAATCTCCACTTCAGGAGCACTTACAGAAACCAAACTTTCAAGTTTTGATCCTGACTGCATTCTTAAAGTTTTTACAGAAGGATTTTTTGATATTTCATTCACAGCCTGATTTATAGAACATTTCAGCACAAAAATATGCCAAAAAATGAGTTTTTCTGGTTGTTGACAGTATATTCTAAATTGTGAAATGATCTATAGAGATATCCAAAATCCCCTCTGTAAAAACTTTTGACTTTAAGATGCGAACGTAATTCAAAAGAAATATTGAACCTGGCTTAATCCTGTGTTTAGATTTTTTTCTTAGAAATGTGTGCAAATTAGCGCATACATTTGGCTATATAACACCTAATTTGCATATTTGCAACATAAAATTTCAGAAAACTTGCAATACAAAAAATGATAGTCCTAACGTGAGGAATAAACCAGGAAAGTTTCATGGTGATACCAGTTAGTTAAATTTTTTACCCTATTTGCCTGTAGTGTCTCGCCTTTTAAGTTGATATTTGACAGATTTTACCAACATTAATGAATAACTGAATGGAATACATACATATATATATATATATATATATATATATATATATATATATATATATATATATATATATATATACAGAATGTGTAGAACACAATTCAGTGTAGGTAACTTGAATGCACTGTTTTGATGCTTCCTTTCTTGCATTAGTGCTTTTTCTCCTCTTGTGTCTCAGTTCCTTGGCAACACTACCAGCCCACCAAAGGGGTGGAGGGGGTCCGGGTTGATAAAGACACGAGGCCTGAACTCAGTGTGGGGTCATATGAAATACTCAGCTCTCAGAAGGTTAGCTTCCTTCTTAAAAGTGAGCGAATGTATGGTTTATTTCGGTTACAATCTACACAACAAAAACTTGAATTGTGTGCATTCAACTAACAGAACTTTTAAACGTACTGGCTCGGCCTAAAACTTTTCTTTCACAAGCTCTGCAACTTAAAAAGAATAGGTTGGAGCCAAGGCTTCTTTTGTTAAGTTTTTGTCTTGAATTTATCTATCTGCAATTTAATTTTTGATATAAAATGAGCTGAAATTGAGCTATTCTTTCCTGTTTGAATGAAAAAAACTAAAAAAAGTGATCTCAAAGTGTAGAACAATTCTTATACTGTAATAAAAATATAAAGATGGTAACAAAGTGACGGGGCATGATAAGGCATGAAATCCTAATGAAAGTTGTTCTTACAGTTATTGTATTTTTTAAATCTAAGTTCTAACTTTTTTGTTTCTTTGTGAACTTGCTTAATGAAGATTTTAGAACTGTGTTGTAATATGCTGTATGTCTTCTCAATTGTTTTGCAAATGTCTACATTTGTAGAGATCGATTGCTTAGGGGGTTGTTGTATTTGTATTGCATTTATAAAAGCTTATATTGGCCTTATAACTGAATATCGGATATCGGCTACCCCACTGATATTTAACCAATATTTAAACAATCAGCCCGCTGTTTCTAAGGTCTAAAGAAAGAAATACTTCTTCTTTTTCAAAAACTTCTTTTTTACAGACTTTAAAACTTCTAAAGGCTGGGGGTGGAAAAAGATATTGATACACTGAAATATTGCAATATTTTCATATGCTGATCATATTGACATTTAAATACACAGTATTGATCTAATTTACTAACAAAATCTCCAGATAATTCACAAAATATCGCAAGAATTTGTAACAAAGCAATAAAATCTTGCAAGATTTTTCAAGGAAAATAGATCGATAAAGATTTGATATTGGCAATGACAATATTGCAATACTTCGGTGTATCGATATCTTGTATCGATATTTTTTCCCACCCCTATTTTTCAAAATTTCGGCCACATGAGTTTTAAAATATCGGCATATCGGCAAAAATTCCAATATCGTGCATCCCTAATTTGTTATATACAGTATGAAAAAAATCTCCTAAAGTTGGATGTTTCTATGTTTTTGTGGAAAAATAGGAAATGTGCTTAATGATTGTTGTAATTTATCTCAGGGCGAATCTCCAGCGCTGCTTCTGGCCATAGACGTGTCTGCCTCAGCTCTAAGAGGCGGACATTTGGAATTTGTAACGCAACAAGTACGAGCATTGCTTACCTCTTTAAACAGGTAAAATATGATCTTATTCATCACAGCTGTTATATTTTCACAGCCTCAGAAGAATTCCTGAAATCTTCCATGTTTGTCTTTACGTGTGTAGGGAGCACGGTGATTCCTCGTCAGATGTCCGTGTTGGTTTGATGACGTATGACAGCAGGATCCACCTGTACGACTTCAGTCTCAACCTGTCCCGCCCTCACATGCTCGTCATCACAGAGACGGATGACCTGCAGCTTCCTTTGAGGGAGGGGCTTGTAGTGTCTCTTCGAGAGGGTTTAGAAAGTATTGACAGGTAACACGTGACTGTTTTATACTATTTTTGTCTGCATGCTCGGCTGATATTTGATCAATATTTTCCTTTTCTTTGTTACAGTTGTTTACAAAAGTAGCTGTAACCTAACTACTTCTGGTGTTTGCTAAAATTTTTACCTTAATTTGGAAAATATCCCCTTGAAAAAATGGAGGTCAGCAGTGATTTGAGGTGGATTCATATTAAATCTTATATGGTTTGAAACCTCAGAGCCTTGTGGGATGTTAGACAGTGGTTATTGAGTTAATATTCTGTCTTTGTTGTCTCAAAAAGTTAAATTAATGAGCTGCTTTTATAAAAATGAATGATTTTGTAGTAATATTATGTTTATGAATGGCTACATTAAGTTGTGACCACCTGGTCATACAGTCATCAAATAAGCTTTTAATCAGATTTTGTCAATTTTAATATAAAATTGAAGTGAAAAAATTATTTCTGTGTTGATAAAATGTCTCTGGTACTTTTTTTCTCTAATATTCTCTGTGATAAATCGATCACAGCTTATACTTTCATGGATTTATAATCTGTTTTCTGTCTCTCTTTGTAGCGTGTTGCAGTTGATTCCTCAGTTCAGTGGAGAGTGTGAAGAATCCAGCGAAGTTCCCATCGAGCTGCCTGTTAAAGCAGGACTTGCTGTACTCCAGGTTGGGTTGCAGGCCTTGTGCTGTATTTATCTATAGGTGTGGTGCAAGTTAACAGTTACTGATAGAATCGTGGTTCTGATTTTCTGGCCCACTGTAGGGCCTGAGGTGTCCTGGAAAACTCCTGATCTTCCATACTGCCGACCTGATCGAGACAGGAAACACAAACTCCTCCTCAGGGTTCTTTGGCTCCAACAAACCAAAGGTACGTGTAACAGGTACATATACAGTGTAGTGAACTTTATATACTGGCAGCTTGTCCAGATTATGTAATATCAGGAAATCAGATGATTAACTTTTTATATTTCATTCATTACTATTTCTTGTTTTCCCTCCTTTTTCATTTCCAGTCCATCTTTCAGCCATCAGAACAAGCCATCTCATTGGCCAAGGAGTGTGTCAGCCAGGGGTGTGGCATTCACCTGTTTGTCCTATCCCATCAAGATGTGGGCGGGGCATGGCCTGGGCACATTCCATATCTGACGGGTGGAGCCCTGCACACCTTCAGCCACCTACAGGTAAAGAAACGGCTTCTCCCCCGGTGACAAAATGGCTTAAAATAACTTCTGTTGCCAGGTTTTAAAATAACAGTTTGATGTTTTGGGAAATTTTCATACGATGGCCATATTGAAGCCACAGTAAGCAGCTACTCGGCTTAGATGTGGAAGGAAATGTGTTTTTTCTTCCTTTTCTGTATTGGTGCAGCACAGCAGTAATGTTTTTAGCTTGATGTTTGTCAGCTTGTATTTTTTCAAATTCCCTCCAGGGTGAATTGGACAGAGAGCGTTTTAGCGCTGATCTCCAGCAGATTGTGGAGGCGGACACAGGCTACAAGGCTGAACTCAAGATATTTGTCAGCAAAGGTGAGAGATGACTTCAGTGTGATTTTTGCAGGCAGCTTCTTTTTTAAATGCACCACGTGGTTCCACTTTTTTATCTGTTTTACCAGATTTGCGTGTGTCCGGCTGTTATGGACTGTTCGTACCCGGTCCAAGCCCTGGACATGTCGCTATGGCAACCCTTGATGGGAGGACAACCATGGCTGTGGAGCTCGCACACACCAGAGCTCTGGATGAGCTGAGAGGTGCAGCCATACAGGTAAATTTAAGATAGTTTTTAAGATGAGAAAAGGCAGGATTTACAGGGTGTCACCGTTGTTGACATTTAATCGGATTGTTATCTGATTTTTAAGATTCTTCCTACATATAACTTTATAGGAGATGAGAGAAATACAGTATGAATATGAGATGAAGTAGTTACTCATCATTTCATTCACACGATTTTTAACAATAAATGAATCCTTTCCTTTCTTGTGTTGTCAGGTCGTTCTGTCCTACAGCAACCAGACAGGTGAGAGGAGGACCAGGATTCACACTCTGACTCTGCGATGCTCACGTCAACTTCAGGACACGTTCAGGAACTACCAAGCTCAAACATTACTCACTTTCTACTGCAAGAAGAGTAAGAAATCTACACCTTCAATCACTGAAATATGTGGAATTATGCTGATTTATGATGAAAGCAGGAGTACATTATACAACTGGATTATATTAAGTCTGAAAAACTGGGGAAAAAAATGGCACAAATGTGGAAAATTCAACAACATTTAACATTCTTAGTTGGCCTTGGAAGATACCAGATAAACCACAAAGTGTGGTTGAAGAATCATTTTTGCTCAAAAAGGTTTGTAACTGTGAAATAACCCAGAAGTATTGAAGTTGCATCCATTTTAAGAGCTGATAAAGTTTCGTGATGTGACAAAGCTTCAGTGTCTTCTTGAGTATAAGAAGCATTAAGCCATATTTTTAAAAGGAAATCAAAGAAAATTTTTTTCTGTGGTTTCAACCTTTAAGTAACTGGATTATTTTTATACATTTGTTCTAACTGGGATCAGTATGAGGACTGAAGGGTGTGTGTGGTCAGCTTCAATGATGAAGTGATGTTTCCTCTAATAATGAAGTGATAGAGCCTTAATGAAACTATAAGACTGCACTTGATGAGGTATTAAAGCCCTTTTTATGGAATGGATTTGAGCAGCTGTAGTTTTCCTGGTGCAAACCCACATCTCAGCTTAGTCCTCATAAATTTCCCCCTACAGTTCTTTCTTAATGAAATGAAAACAAGGTAATGTTCTCTTTGACTGTTTAACTGCACTCCAGGAATTTGTAAACACTTGTTTTCTTCCTGGTGTGTTCAGTGTATTGTGCAGTGCTGGAGCGCCCTCTGCAGGAGCTGAGGGAAGAACTGCAGACTGAGGTAACAGAAGCGCTGGCGTCTTACCGTAAACACTGCTGCTCTTCCTCAGTATCTGCTGGTCAGGTGAGATAATAACACACATATTCATGAGAATATCTTCAGGGTCATTTAATGATGTTTATAATTTTGTATTTATAATTTCATTCCTCTGATGGAAGTTTTACAAAAGTTAAAGCCATTTAATCAAATTTATGCTGCAGCTGGTCCTTCCTCAGTACCTGCGAGCTCTTCCTGTGTACATCAACAGTCTGAGGAAGAGTGAGGTGCTGCTGCCTGGCCTGAGGAGCTCCGTCCACCAGAGGCTGCAGCAGCGTTGCCAGGTCCTGGGCATGGATGCCTTCAGCACGGCCACACACTTCTACCCTCTGCTGCTGCCGCTGGTCAGTTCCATCAATACACACTCTTCATCAGAGTGAAACTGAAGCTTAACTTCTGCTCTGCATAGCTAATCCCTCCCTCCGTTAGTCTCAGACTGAGATTTTACAAAGACTGTGACTCTTACAGGATCAGTATTTACAAGACTACAACTAGATTCTTTCAGCATTTTTCCCATTTTTTCCCCATTTGTTCCCATAATTATAAAAATTAAAATTCTACTACAAATGATACATTTTATTTAATAATTTTTTGATATATAATACATTTCATATATGTTTGTTCCATATTTACTGTCAGTAATCTGATTGCTGTTTGTCTGTCTGTCTGTTCTGCAGTAAGATATGATAGCGCAGGGTGTGCTTTAAAGCCTCCATGAGTCATATGACCACTTTGGCAGCGAAGTTAACGTACAGTCATCCTCAAAATTAATCATACCCTCCAATTAAAGAAGAAAAAAAAATGAGCTGTCTCTGAAATAAGTTAAAATTGGCAGAAGTAATAATAAATAAAGATTCTATAGAAATCATGACATTGATTCTGAATTGTGGTTCAAAAGAAATATTAAAAACAAACACACAAAAAATAAAACAAGTAAACAAGCATGATTGGGCTCCAAAGCTACAATTTTGTTGAGCAACAGTTTGAGGCAATCACTGCAATCAGGTGTTTTCTCTAATGTTCAAAAAGACTTATGCACCTGCTGACACGTATTATGGTCCACTGTTCGTGGGAAAGGTGCTCCAATGTGTCTCGGACAGTTTTGTTTGTCTGTTTTATTATTATTATTATTATTATTTCCAACCACAATTCAAAAGCAATTTTTTATTTCACTACATTTTAATTTTGTAAATTTTTATTTATTGTTAGTTTCTTTAGTTTCTTGTTATTTGAGGGGGGGCGTGCCGCGACTCCAGTAAAACTCCTGAGATTTACTAAAGCTTTCCAGTCTTAAGTCTGGGACAGTGAAGATGATTTGGTATGAGCCCAGCATAAGGGACCATAACACTCAGGGGTAGTGTCTCATTGTTTTAAGGCAGGGGTGGGGAACATTGGCCCTCATCCTGCAGCTCTTCCACTTGTCCTTGCTCCTGCACACATGATTCAAATCAATGAGTTTCTGTGCAGAACTTGATTGGCTGTTAGATCCATTTGATTTGAATCAGGTGTGCTGGAGTGGGGAGAAATGGAAAGCCTGAAGGGACACCGGCCCTTGAGGACCAGGGTTCCCCATCACTGTTTAAAGGGATATTGTGCAAAGTTAACCAACTGATAAAAGTAGAGAATTACCTCTATCTTTATTTTAAAAACAAATATTTGAGGCAACACAGACGACAGTGCTGAACAGTCAGCAGAGAAGACTTAAGATGACCAGTTCTACCAGATTATTTTAAAGGAATAGTACACCCACAGAATGATGTGCCTTCATTTTCTACTCACCCTCATGCTGAGCAAGACTCTGGAGCACTTTTGTAATATCTCAAATGCAGCCGGAAATCCAGGGAGGTTTTCCTTATCTGCCAACTTTCATGTAATGGAGTTCATCGGTGCCTGAAACAAAAAGGTCCATTAAAGTCCACAAAAACTTGTCAGTATTCCTCCAAACTGCTCGTCCAATGTAATCCAAGTGTCCTGAGTGGGTAGCGTCCATAAATTACTCGAAACAACATCATTTAGTATATTTTTATAGCATAAACAGTAAACATCTCACCTATGTGATGCATGCTCATGCGAGTTCACCACACTACGGCAGCCACAGCAGATGAGATTGCACTTTCTTTCTTTCTTTCTTTCTTTCTTTCTTTCTTTCTTTCTTTCTTTCTTTTAAAGCAGGCGGTCGGTCTTAGAAAAAAGAAAGAAGGAAAAATTTTTTTTTATCCATTAATATATTAGAGGGGGGGAGGGGGGGGGGGCGGGGAAAAAGGAGGGTGAAGAAGTGGAATGGGGAATAAGAGAAAATAAAAAAAAAAAAATGATGTTGTTGAGGACACAGACAGGAAGTGGAAAATGGGGGGAGGGGGGGGGGGAAAAAAGGAAATGTTGGGGGGGATTTTGTTTGGCTGATAACGAAAACCTGTCCGATCTCTGGCTGCATTTGAGATATTAAAAAAGTGCTCCAGTCTTCCTCAACATGAGGGTGAGTAGAAAATGAACACACATCATTTTGTGGGTGTACTATTCCTTTAATCTACTGATCTTGCTGTGGTCTTCCTTTTTATGTACAGTATGTTCCAGCAAACAGAGCATTTAAACCTGTAAACTTGTCGCAGATGTTTCTGAAACGCTCATTTTCTGGAAGTTTTCACTTTGTCGCCTGCAGCCACAGTCTGTCAGCTGCTACAACCCCCCCAACCCAGAGGAGGCTCTGCGCTGCTCCGCTGCCAGCCTGGAGCCCAGAGGCTTGTATCTGGTTCATGCACCGTTCACCCTGCTGCTTTGGGTGGGCACTCAAGTCCCAGCATCCACTCTGGTTGAGCTTTTCAACATCAGCTGCTTTTCCTCCCTGCCCTCAGGAGAGGTGAGTGGACAAACACAGGACACACAGATAAATATGTTATTCCACTTACAGCTAATATATTCAGTTTACAAAATTACCAACTGAATTTTATATTTTTAATTTATGGGAAAAGGAAATAACTTCTCGAACAAGGATTAATTTAAAGATACAACCAGTCACTTTTCCCAGAAGATGTTGGTTAGTAGCAAGAATAAACTGGCAGATGAAAGATGATGATGATGCCTTTTGCCACCAACAGCTATGCAGCACGCTGTATTTTGTATGAAAAGACAAGTTTACTGTTTTATTTTTGTTTTGCTTTTCCATTGATGTTTCACCAGACCAAGTTACCGGCTCTGGAAAACCCTCTTTCCACCAGAGTCCGATCTCTCATCAACACGCTGAACTCTCAGGCGGTCTGCACTCGCAAGGTGAGCTGCTGAATTCACACACTTCATATCATCTAACAGCATCTTGCATCAGGCCAGCAAACAGCACAGCATTCAATACATTTTACACCCAGGAGATCTGCTTTAACTGCAGGCAAATCCGATTTGACTCGCATCAGATTTTTCGGATAATCTGTCCGCACTGATATGTGAAACCGATCCAGATGTCACCAGCCTGTCTGTACTGGCTGCAGAGCTCCAGCTCAGCTCTTCCATCACAGGTGTCGCAGAAACACAGCTTTCCAGCCCAGTTTGAGTGCACAGGTGTGGAAACATCACTATCAGAAATCCTCAGTCCTGGTCCCTGAGGGCAGTGTGCTGCGGGTTTTAGAAGTTTCCCAACATACTCAGATTTGTGCAACATCAAGTTTTGCACAAGTTTGCTAATTACCTGTTGATTTGAGTCAGGTGTGCTGCAGCAGGGAAACATTTATCCTCTTGTTTTCTCTGATTGTGAACATTTTATGTTTTAAAGTAACTAAACCTTGCCTTCAAGTGTCATTTCATCCACGAGGGAGGTCTTATAGGAGCTAACACATAACCTTTGATAATATCTGCCTAAAGCCCTATTCTGACAGGATTAGTATTGAATAAGGACACATGTAATTTGTAATAATTACAGAGGTTGTCTGTGATTTTAATCCCGTGTGAATCGGCCATGTCTGTAATTTGTGATGCAATAATTCCCCCCGAAAATGACCAACTGTAATTTGCTAAACTCCGAGGTCCTCTGATAATCCAATGCAAATTGGTATCTCTGTGATTTAGAGAGAAATGACACGTGAGTTGGCAGTACTACAAGCATTTAATTCCTTTTTTGGCGAAGAATGGAGGCTGAAAATAGGTTTTCTTTCCAAATAACTATGTTTATAATTATTTATAAAGCATTAACTTTGAAGTCGGAGTCCTACTGTGTATTAAAAAATCCATAAATGGCATTTTCCCGTGGCAAGAAATATTTATTTTGGACAACATGCGGACATGGTGCAAGTTCTTAAAGCATTGCTAATGACAGTCCGCGAGTTACTTCCACGCATTTGTCTCTGAATGATCATGCGCTGCTGATGGAAACGTATGTGCAGATGTTCCGCAATACACAGCGCTTTGACGTCATATCTGCTAGATGCTTATGAATTTCAGTCAAATCTCAGACTTCAGTGATCCCATGCGAATGCGCAACAGAGAAAACAGACGTCAGAGGGTAATTTATTTATTACATGTGGTCCCTAGGTAATACCAATCCTGTCAGAATAGGAATTTATTTGGTTCTAAAACCCATAAGTGAAAAAAGTGTATCTAGAAAATGAAGTTGAGGAATGAAATCTGCTCTTATTTTGGCTGTTAATCGTTTCAGATAATGCATGTTGCATGAGTGGCAAATATCTTCTGCTTCGCTTGCACGGTGAAGTTTTACTGTTTAAATTGTAGTTCTGTCGTTTGTTTTTAAAGCATTTTTTACTGCATATATGACTCCTCACAACCTGGCACAGAGAACTAGAGCAAAATTCCAAAAATGGCTGATGCTATCCACGAACGAGCCGCTGACGAGTCCGTTTCCATCTTTCCGTCTCAGCTGCTGGTGGTGAAGCAGGGCGACACCTGCGAGGAGGCTCTGCAGCGCCACCTGGTGGAAGACAAGAGTCCCAATGGAGGCGCGTCCTACGCAGACTTCCTCTACCACCTCCATGTCAACTCTGTCCGGCTGCTGCAGTGACACATTTCCTGACATCTCTGGGTGCAGTTTGTTTGACTAAAGATGACCCTGCAGTGCAAAATAATCCAAACAATAAAGAACGGAAATACTAAAATTATTGTCGTTATATGACATATATGAGATTATAAAATGTTAAAAAGCTGTTGACAGAGATTGAAGCTGTGCATGAAGACAAATCAGGAGATAAATCCTTTTATTTATACAGTGACTGATGTGTTTGTGTGATGACTGCTGAGCTGAGTGAATCATGTCAATTTATTCCGGTGTCATGACAGTGGTGCGTATCTGTTTGTCTGTATGCAAATTATGAATAAAAGGGAGTTTAACTGAACTGTAAATGAATGTTTTCTCTTCTTTTTTTCCAGCATGGTTCTTAACGATGGAGCGGTGACATTGCATACGCCATCATGCAGCAGCAGATGATTATATGACTCAGGAAGCTAAAAGGTCAAATGTCTGATCAGTGTAAGAGGCCAATAACACTAATTAGCTGCGATAATGTTGCTCTGAGGATGAGAAGCATGAAGCAGGGGTGGAGAAGTGTTATCAGGACTTCAATGTGGCAAATAAAACTAAAGATGAACAGTGGTATTATTTATTTAGCAAATTAACACAAAATGCAGAAGCAGTGTGTGAAAAATTAAGTAGGGGATGTTACTTCTGTTCACTGAAGTTTGCAGGAACTGATAAATGCACAGCTCGCAGGTCCCACTGCAGCATTTATGAAGGTTAACATCCAAACGTAGCGTGGGTCGTTGCAACAGCTCCATCGTTTTATTTCTCTGTAATTCTGCTGGTGATTTGCTGGATGTCTCACAATGACTTGGCTGTAAAAATGACACGATTTACTTTAATTTCAATTGGCTTTCAGTTGGCTCAATTCAGTTCTGAAAGAAAAAAAGGAGTCCAACCTGGTTCTGTTTCACAAGAGCTAAATATCTAACTTTGGATATATTTGCATCTAATACAGGTCAATTAATGTACTTTGTTACATTTCATCACCAAGAGCACATTGAATCTAATTGAAAGTGCCATTGATTGAAGGTGTCCTGAAGTTATTTCCATCCTCAGAGGAATATTTATCATAAATATTCACCAATATCATCACCAAGTTTTAGGATAATCCAGCTACAATCTTAAAATATCACTTTCAACAAGAAATCTGTCTTCTTTTCTCTGATCTGCCATCTTCAGCTTCTCTCTTTTCACCCATGTTATCATCCCATGTTGCCTCATGCATCACAGCAAGCATCTGCCCAGAAATGAGAATTCTCCTAAAACATATAGCCAGTCTGTGCTGCCATCTGTGAGCCTTCAGAAATAACCAGCAGGTCACAGGATGTCCTCTGTCCAGATGTCCAGCACCACAGCCTCACACAACCCTGGAAAAAAGCAGACCAACACAGACTAGTCAAATTATTTTTCAGCGTGCCTCTCCAAAATTCAGCTATCTGCTTCCTTTAATCATTTTTTTTTCCCTCAAGAATGTTTGATTCTGCTCATAAATCCAAAATACCCTTTGATTTATGAATAGCTTTCCCCTGAATAACGAAGGAGAAGCTGTGGGAGAGTGGGGAGAAATCTATTTTAGTTTTTCAATTGTCAAATGTGTTTAACATGCAAATTTATTTACATTTGGAGCAAAATGCTTTGCAACAGACTTCTCTGAAGAATTTTTTACAATCCTGTGCAAACTCAGTGAATATGTGTGAGTGTATTCAGTTAAATGTCACCAATTTCCTAAATAAAAGCCGAACAATTAAATTTACCCACGACGGCACGTTTTGAAGGCACAAACAAGCGCTCTCGTATTTGCCCCTATTTGGAAGTACGCAGGCGGGAGGTGTGTTCGATTACGTTGTCGCGCTTCGCCTCTAAACGGTTTGTCCGGCAGAGGGCGGCAGAGAGCAGCCGCTCCCCGCGCACAGCAACCGAAAGAAGCGGAGTACGTCATACTGAGCTTCTGAGCAGCACCAAAGCGGAAAAGGAATTATTCTTTCCTTCAAAATAAAATATGTTAAAGATTTTGTCAATGTATAAAAATATTCATGCTAAGCTTTTGGCAACAAGTGCCTTCATGTATGCATGTATTTTTAATTTTTAGCTAATTTTGTTGATCTATATTTTTTTCTTTTTGTCTTTTTTTATTTATACCTTTTATTAATCTCTGACCTTATTTGTTTTTACTATTGTTGTTGTGTTCTTTTTAATCAGTGCCTGTTTGTGAATTTATAACTGATGTCTGTATTTTCTTTTTTTTCTTTTTTATATGATTTTATTTTCATTTTACAATATCATGAACAATAACCAACATACAAAATACAAAAAACAATCAAACAAACAAACCAAAACACAATACCTAAACAAGCAAAACAAATAACCTCCACAACCTCAGTCGCACTCCCATTCACTCACACATTCACACTGCCTGTCTATCTTCCCAAGTTGTTTTGTCTCCTCCTTACTCAGATTATTCTTTTCCCTTCATAATATCACATATTCCCTTCCCTTCGTATATTCTGTATCACCTCTCTATTGCCTTCATTATCTCTCCCCACACTATCACAAACTGCTCTTTTTTTGTCATTATCTGTGGCTAGAAGACTTTCTATATTTGGGTAGTACATCATTTCATTTTTCCATTGTTTTAATGTTGGAAATTTAGTTGCTTTTCAATTTTTTAATACAAGTTTTTTAAAATTATCCAAGAAAACATAATGATCCAACCACCTGGGTATCTATGAATATTGTTGGATAAATCATGGAAGATACAAATTGATGGATCAAAGTGTAAATTCATTTTAAGTACCTCTGAAAGCCAATTTTCAATTTCATACCAAATCTTCTGAATTTTAATACATTCCCAAAAGGAATGCATTAAAGAATCTTTATTTCCACATTTTAGGCAGGTATCTGGTATGTTACTATACCTATTAACTTTATCTCGCATGTAGTAGATTCTGTACATAATTTTATATTGGATCAAGCGCAAACTTATATGTATATATATGTATATATATACATATATATGCAGTATATATATAAAACACCCCGCTCTCCCCTACACACACACACACACACACACATATATATATATGTATATAAATATACATACATATATACAGCTGTGTGAAAAAGTTTTTGCCCCTTTCCTAATTTCTTACTTTTTAACATTTTAGCCACACTTAAATGTTTCAGATCATCAAACAAATTTAAATGTGAGACAAAGATAACACAAGTAAACAGAAAATGCAGTTTTTAAATGAAGATTTTTATTTTTAAGGGGGAAAAAAACTTAAATGCCACCAAACTTAAATGGCCCAGCGTGAAAAAGTGATTGCTTCCCAAACCTAACAACTGTTTGTTCCACCCTTAGCAGCAACAACTGCAATCAAGCATTTGTGATAACTGGCAATGAGTCTTCTACAGCGCTGTGGAGGAATTTTGTTCCACTCATCTTTGCAGAATTGTTGTAATTCAGCCACATTGGAGGGTTTTCCAGCATCAACCGCCTTTTTAAGGTCATGCCACACCATCTCAATGGGATTCAGGTGGGGACTTTGACTAGGCCACTCCAAAGTCTTCATTTTGTTTTTCTTAAGCCATTCAGAGTTGGACTTGCTGGTGTGTTCTGGATCTTTGTCCTGCTGCAGAACCCAAGTGCGCTTCAGCTTGAGGTCACCAACAGATGGCCGGACATTCTCCTTCAGGATTTTTTGGTAGACAGCAGACTTTATGGTTCCATTTACCACAGCAAGTCGTCCAGGTCCTGAAGCAGCAAAACAGCCCCAGACCATCACACTTAAACCACCATATTTTCTTTTATATGATGTTCCTTTTCTGAAATGCCGTGTTACTTTTACGCCAGATGTAATGGGACCTACACCTTCCAAAAAGTTCAACTTTTGTCTCTTCAGTCCACAGAGTATTTTCTCAGAAGTCTTGGGGATCATCAAGATGCTTTCTGGCTAAACTGAGACGAGCCTTTATGTTCTTTTTGCTCAGCAGTGGTTTTGGTCTTGGAACTCTGCCATGCAGCCATTTGGAGTCATGAACACTGACCTTAATTGAGGCAAGTGAGGCCTGCAGTTCTTGGATGTTGTTCTGGGGTCTTTTGTGACCTCTTGGATGAGTAGTCGCTATGCTCTTGGGGTAATTTTGGTCGGTCGGCCACACCTGGGAAGGTTCACCACTGTTCCATGTTTTCACCATTTGTGGATAATGGCTCTCAGTGGTTCGCTGGAGTCCCAAAGCTTTAGAAATGGCTTTGTAACCTTTTACAGACTGATAGATCTCAATTACGTTGTTTTTCATTTTTTACTGAATTTTTTTTGGATCACAAAATGATGTCGAGCTTTTGAGGATCTTTTTGGTCTTCTAAACTTTGTCAGGCAGGTCCTATTTAAGTGATTTCTTGATTGAGAACAGGTGTGGCAGTAATCCAACCTTGGTGTGGCTAGAGAAATTAAACTCAGCTTTCCAAAGATGTGATAAATCTCCCCCCCCCCCCCCCCCTCACTATTAAAAATCTTCATTCAAAAACTGCATTTTCTGTTTACTTGTGTTATCTTTGACTCACATTAAAATTTGTTTGATGATCTGAAACATTTAAATGTGACAAACATGCAAAAAAGTAAGACATCAGGAAGGGGGAGAAAACTTTTTCTCACAGCTGTATATGCATAGCACGTTTGTATAAATGATTACGCCTTCCACCTATTTTCTGCTCATTTCTGATCAATTTTATGATCAGATTTAACGTCGAAACTGTATTTTGTTTTGAAAATCTCATACGGAAGAAGGTGTGCAGGGCTGCGCTGACTTGCTTGCGGGTCGGTTGAGCGTGGTAGCTGTCAGATTGCGGAGACAGAGAGAGAACACCCACTCGGGCTGCTTCGTCCCTCTATATCAAACCCTCCGTCACTCGGCGCCTCTTTTAAGGCATTTCCCCGCTCCAACGGCCGGCTAGCTGCTGGGCGGAACTGTATTTTTTAAACATAATTTTAGACTAAATACCAGTAATTCTTTCAGAGTTGATTCAGGAGGAAAAGATACAGCGAGAGTCAGGGGAGAGACATGGCCACGACAACCTGTACGCGATTCACAGACGAGTATCAGCTATACGAGGAGCTGGGGAAGTGAGTATTTGTTGTTGTTTTCAGGGTGTTTAGTGTTTGTTTTGTGTCGTTGGTTTGTTGCACTGTTGTTTGTTGTGTAGTGCGACTTGGGTGAACGGCAGGAAGGCTGGTTTCCAGGCAGCGCGGAGCTGAGCGGACTCTGCAGGCCAGCAGTTGCGGGTCTGCGCGCGCTGATGGTGGAGCGTGTGGATGTGTGTGCGCTTTTTCGGGGATGACGGCTCTCAAAATGCGCTGCTCCGTCACAGTCAGTGTCTTCCCTTAACAAATGCATCATATAGGGATATTATTTTGTATCGGATTCTTTATTTGTAAAAGAATTGGACTCAAAATTGCGATTATTTGGACAAAATATACTGATATGTGTTGCGCGTTTGTGTCACGCAAAGAAACACAGAAAGCAATAGCGTGCTGTGGTTTAACCATCTCCACCACAAATGAAAAGAAAGCATCTGCGGATCAGTCAAAGTGTTAAGTAACAGCTGTTTCCCTTCAAAATGAGCAAGTCTGCATCGATCTGAGCAGAAAAAATGTCTTTTACACGTACTTTCATTATCACATTGGCCTGTCGTTTTGATGAATTAATCAACCTCTCCTCCCAAAAGCTTCAGAACAAGAATGAAAGCATTATTGGGATTTCAAAATGAAATTTTCAGTCTGTTTCGGTTATTTTCTTTGAACACCTTTGACCCGGAGCATTGATTTAAAGTTTCTGAATGGGGAGATTTACAGCTTCAATGAATGGATGGATGAGGGACAGCTTTTCCTTTAAAAGCTTTTTTTTGTGCAGCCCTTCAGGAAGATATTAGGTTGAATATCCACAGGCTCCGTAAGCCGTATCAAACGTCCATGCACATGTTGCACAGTGGATCTAATGACTTGAAATGGGACACAAATCCTCCTCACTGTCATCCAGAAGGATATTGTACAAAGAGTTCAATGAAAGGTTGAGCTATTTGAAACTGAGTTATTGCAAATCATTTGACCCCATAAATTTAAATATACTGTATGTGAAAAAAGATTTTGACAATGATTCAAGCAACAATTTTCAGAAGAAGTTGCAATGACAGGCGCTCTGTTAACACTTTGTAAGCATTTAGGAACTGAGAAAACAAGACTGTGGTAGTTTTAAAAGTGAAATATTGCATTTTTATTTTCAAACTGTACCAAATGTTTTCAGTAAGTTACAGCAGGCGGGTCAGTTTAGCATCCAGACTGTCTTAGACCGGTGTCATGGTTTTGCAGTTGGGCAGTAACTTGCTGAAATAAGCAGTCTTCTCTGAAAAAGATGTCCTCGATTAGCACATCTAAAAACCTGCATGCTGATCAGCAATAATGGTCCTGTCTCAGATATGCAAGTTTCTTGTGTGTGTACAGTTTTTACAGTTTTACATTTTACCTCAGTTCAACTTTGAGCTTGGACCAAAGGGAAACCGCAGTGTTTATGGATCCTGTTGATATGGGTTTTCTTGGTATGTGAGCGCTTTCATGATCTGCAATCACAAAGTTTTACAGTAGTTTTCCTGATCCATACTTTAATATCTCAGAGAGAATCCTGTCGGTTTTTAATACAGTGCTGCTTGGAACCCTGATGGTGCCAATGCCTGGTGTCCAGGGAAAGATTTTCAAGCAAAAGGAGGCAAAAAAAGGAGACCAAATCCACAAATGGCTTGATAACGGCTCTATATTCAATATAAAGTAGTAGTTTGACTGTAAAAAAATGTGAGTACATTGGATTACAGGCTGATTTCAGTTAACTTCTTTGACACATCAGTGTCACTAAATAAATTGATCAGAACTTTCCTGCAAGTCAAAGTCAAATTCACTGTACTGGATGTGACCTGTGAAGCTATTGGCTGGCAGCTCGGTTCTTATCCTGACCAAGTGGTTGCTTACATTTGTTTCCAGGTGCTGTAGTTCCATCAGTGTTGCATTTTACATGTTCCTCATGCTAAAATTTTATGGGTGAGTCAGTAAAACCAGTATTTTTCACTGCAAGTGTTTTGCCACATCAAGAGCAGCTGATGAAATACATGGAATTGATTCACCTTTATCTTTGCAACCATTTCATGTGAAAAAGGGAACCTCTTTCCTTCTATCTTTATATTCTCACCAGAAATTCAGGAATGCAGTTTCACCGAGAATGAACCAGTGATTTAAAGGGCAGGTGAGAGTGACAGCAGCACCGGCCACACAGGTGGCAGCTCGCACCGGCGATGATGAGAGCCTTGCATTCGCACTGCTTCCTCTGTCACTCATGACGCACGTGCATAAACACACCATTGCTTTGTATCATCCTGAATAGAGACGCACCAAGTTTTTTCCGATCCAGTCTGATACGATACATAAAACACACGTGTACAAGTATCAGAGCTAGGAGAAATATCGATACACTGAAATATCGCAATACTTTCATACGCAGATTTCATATTGATATTTAAAAACGCAATATTGATCTATTTTACCAACCAAATCTCGCGAGATTTCATTGTTGTCTTATAAAATCTCGCAAGATTTCATGAAAACCTGCAAGATTTCGTAACAAAACAACAAAATGTCGCGAGATCTCGTTAGTAATTTAGATCGATACCGCATTTTAAAATATTGATATGATATCAGCATATGAAAATATCACAATATTTCAGTGTATCAATATTTTTTCCCAGCCCTAACAAGAATAGGATCCATTTATCGGCCGATACTGATCCAATGTCACCGATCCGATTCTTTTTGTCACTCTAAAAGTTGTGAATACATGAATGTCATTTGCTTGATATTGACATCTAAAAACAATGTTCAACAGCTTTTCTGGTTCCCAAAGAAAGAAGGAAAATATGTTACCAGAACTGAAGTTATGCATAAGTACTGTGGCACTCAGCTGTTTACTTTTCTCCTCCGTTAGAATAAAGTAATTCCACATGGGAGACATATAGTACGGTGGCCCAGAAGGGTCACAACAAAACAATAACCACAACACAATTAACCACAACACAACAATGTCGTCCTCAAAATTAATCGTACCCTCCAGTTAAAGAAGGAAAAAAAATCAGATGTCAGTAAAATAAGTTGAAATTGACAAAAGTGATAATAAATAAAAATTCTATGAAAATCATGATTTTGATTCTGAATTGTGGTTCGAAAGTAATATATATATATAAAGCACAAAAAATAAAACAAGTAAACAAGTATAATGGGGCTCAGACGCTAAAATTTTGTTGAGCATCAGTTTGAGATCACTGCAATCAGGTGTTTTCTCTAATGTTTAAAAAGACTTTTACACCTGCTGACAGGTATTTTGGTCCACTGTTCATGGGAAAGGTGCTCCAATGTGTCTGGGACAGTTTTGTTTATTTATTTATTTTTTTTATTATTTCCAACCACAATTCGAAAGCAATATCTTATTTCCCTAAATTGTAGTTTTGTAAATTTTTAATGATTATTAGTTTCTTTAGTTTCTCGTTATTTGAATTACTACTGTGAATTGAGTCTTTTCTTTAATCAGAGAGTATGAATAATTTTGAGGATGACTGTATACAGTATATATATATATATATATATATATATATAGGGTGCAACAATACATGTATTCATATCGAACAGTGAAAACCATGTATCAAATATTGAACAATACAGAATTTAAAATTAATTTTATCCATTTGTGTTCTGACGATGAGCTCTGTGTTGAAAAACTCGGTAGATCTTTATTCGACTACATTTAGATCTGGTGTTTGGAACTACTTCGGTCCTCATGTCAAGTATGACCCCGATGGTAAGTTGTTGTGGACAAAAACACATTGGGCTAAAAAAGGCATTGAAAAATTTTGTTTGTATCGATAAAGTATAGAACTGTAAAACTTAAGCACCGAACCGTTGCACCCCGTATATATATATATATATATATATATATATACAACCAAATAGACCTGAGCTCTGCATGTTTTCAATCATGTGACAAAAACACAGGTAGATGCCAACAACAGCGACAGGTCCTCTGTGTTGCAGCATGGCGTGCAAAATAAAGAAAGATATACTTTATTAATACCCAATTAGAGCGCCAATTAGGAAATTCATTCTCTGCATTTAACCCATCTGAGGTTGAACCTGAGAGCAGTGGGCGGCTATTTAAAGTGCCCGGGGAGCAGTTGGTGGGGGTTAAGGACCTTGCTCAAGGGTCCACAGTGGTTCACCTGAAGCCACGGTAGACGAGATCGCGCATTCTCTTTTTTCTTTCTTTCTTTCTTTCTTTCTTTCTTTCTTTCTTTCTTTCTTTCTTTCTTTCTTTGTTTTAAATCAATAGCAAACCCCTCTTGTGTTCGTCCCAGTTTGTCCACAGTTTGTCCACAATTTCTTCTTCTCTGCTGGCGCTGAATGCCGCGGCTTCTGTAGTGTCGAGAACTCGCAGGGGCGCACTTTGCGGCAGTTATATGTACGACTGTTAAGGCTATAAAAATATACTAAATGATGTCGTTCTGAGTAAGTCATGGACGCTACCCACTCAGGAGACTTGGATTACATTGGACGAGCAGTCTGGAGGAATATTGCCAAGTTTTTCTGGACTTTTCTGGACCTTTTTGGTTCAGTCGCCGGTCACCTCCATTATATAAAAGTCGACAGATAACGAAAACCTCCCGGATCTCCGGCTGTATTTGAGATATTAAAAAAGTGCTCCTCAGTCTTGCTCAGCATGAGGGTGGATAGAAAATGAAGGCACATCATTCTATGGGTGTACTATTCCTTTAACGATTATGGATTGGATTGGACAGGTTCTAATAAAAAAATCCGAGCCGATACCAATCCAGTCGATCGGATCGGACCATCGCTGATATTTACCTCTGGAAACGGCGTGCCACGTGTGACGTCATGTCTTCCGCAGGCGGGTCACTTCAGACTGCAGCTCATATGGAAGTCTGACGAAGGTTGCATGTAAATGATAATATAAACGACTATGCAACCAAATCGGATTTAGGTCAAAAAATCAGAATTGAGCGTCAAGACCTGCTGTGTGAACGAAACGTTGCAGCTCATCCAGTATTGCTTTTCAAATGCTGACAAAATGTTCATTAAATCACTAAAAATGCATAGTGAATACAACACAAAACAGTATTCTTTTGTCTGTTAATTAAAAAAAAATGGTTTATTGTGGTTATTGCTGTTATCAGCAATGTTTCTGACAGTTTTGAGTAACCAAAAGTGAAGCTGTGTGTTCTGATTTGTTGGCTGGAGAGAAGCGGGGGTGAATTAGGCTATAAAGAAGTGAAAAGTTTATGTAGACGTTTTTATGACACTGTGCCACCATTTCTTTGCGCTGCAATCGCAGAGAATCTAAACTAGCTGCAGCTGCTGTCCACAGAGAAGTGCAAGCTACGAATGCTTCAGATCCTTTAGCCGCAGGAGGCGAATGTGTGATACGGCAGACGCAGTTTCTTGGTGGGGAATTGTTGCTGGACGAGCCTGTGTTGGCAGCGTGTCCACCAGGCCGACTGCACAGAGGACAAAAGGATCAGATTAATTTACAGCACTGCATCCCCGTCATGTTTCACCCCAGAAGTAATAAATATTGTGGCAGGGAGTGTTTCGTCTGCCCTAACATCAATATATTTCAAACCTCGGGAGATATTTCTCACTTTGATTCTAACTCTTGCTTAAAACAGAAACAAGAGAAATGCTTTTTTTCTGAAAAATGTGAGTGATAAATCATTACAGCTTTGCTGTGTTGGGATCAATTGTAGCTTCAGTCCAGCACGCTGCAGCCAGAAACCTCCGTCTTTGGATCTCTCAGCTTGAGAAGCACTAATCTGGACAAACTGCCTCTCAAGGGCCCGTTTTATTCCTCACTCAGTCACATAAAACCTGAAGGAACGATCTTGGCTTTGCATCTTATGATGAGCCTCTCTGTAACTTTGTAACAGTGATCAAACATTTGAGGAGAGCTAATTATTTTGCGCTCACACTTGGCTGGTGTCATTTTCTTTGCAGGCAGGGCTTGTGACATTTAAGCATCGTGACTTTGCCTCAGTGTCATCATCTCATTTATTACAGATAATATCAGCAGTGCTGGCTTTAATGGGCACAAACATTTAGTTCATTTACTGTTATTGTTTAACTTGAGCTTTCAGAAATTCCCCCCGTACGAGCTCCAGTATCTGTCACATATGCGCTTTGAATTCAGTCATCATTGTTCAACCGCATTTTATTATATGATTCATATCAATGTTCCTGTAGTCGGGGGGATTTGTATATAATTGCTCGCCATCACTGGGCAGTTTGGAGACTGTAACAGCACACCAGACAGTCTGAGTTATCCTGTTACAAAACCCTTGACCTCTGAAGGCGTCAGCTTTTGTTTTTTTCCAAAATGATTTTCGGTTAATTTAGATCTCCATGCCGGCTGTGTGGGTGACAAACCAGATAATAAAAACTAATGATTAATGACCTGCTACCTCATTTAACTGTGTGTGTGTGTTGAAGCATTTTCAGTCCCAACTATAGATACTTATCTCAGTGAGTGTGAACTTTCCAGGCACAGCTGTGGAGTTTGGTGACAGTGGCTTGTGTTTGTTTATGCGGCTGGTATCACTCGTGTAGCCCCCCCCCCCCCCCCCTGGTTTTGGATGCTGTTTAGCAGAAGTTCTCATGGTTACTGAACACAAGGAGGTTGATTCTTTTCTACCAAACTAACTGGTTAGTGATCATCCCCTGACTGAGAGATAAAGCAACCAAACTCCCCCCAGCTTGTGATTGTTGTTTTGGTGTGTCTTTTGCTGAAAATTGTTTTATTTATTATTATTATTTATTATTATTTATTTATTTTGTATTATTTGTATTTTATTTCTTTTAATTTTGTATTTTTGTTTGAATGTATGAAGTAGGGACGCACGATATCATTGTCCCCCTATCGGTATCGGCCTATATCGGCCTTAAAACTGAATATCGGATATTGGCCAGTCCACCGATATTTAACCGATATTTAAACAATCAGTCCACTGTTTCTAATTTCTTCTTCTTCTTCTTCAAAAACTTCTTTTTTACAGACTTTAAAACTTCTAAATGCTAGGGGTGGGAAAAAAAATATTGATATACTGAAACATTGCGATATTTTCATATGCTGATAACATATTGACATTTAAAAACGCAGTATCGATCTATTTTACTAACAAAATCTCGCGAGAATTACAAAATATCGCGCGAGTTTGTAACAAAACAATAAAATCTCGCAAGATTTTATAAGTAAAATAGATCAATAAATAAAGATTTGATATTGACATGTGAAAATATTGCGATATTTCGGTGTATCGATTATTTTATACCACCCCTATTTTTTTCAAATGTCGGAAACGGATAACAAAACTGTTCTTTGCAATGACTGCTTATTTTTTTCAGCTTTAATATCGGTATCGATAGCGGTCATCGGCAACATGAGTTACATAATTCCAACAGCAATGAATTATGGGTAATATGCTCAGGCAAAGTCTGCAAGGACGTGGAATTTGCCAAAGTGTGTATCGAGGGTGCAAAGGGTGTGGGGTGAATTGAGTAGTCCTGATGTAGAAATTCCTGACGCCATTAACTCACCTGTGTGGGGAAATGTTTTCGTACGGGTTCATCCGCTGGTTTTCAGAGGTTTTTGCGAGTTGACTTTCTGATATTCCGTGTTCAAACCTAACTTTTGATCCACTTAATGCATTTGAACATTTTAATTTTCTTCTCCTTTTTATTTTCCTTTTTGTGAAGCCTCATGACTGTAAAGGCAAAAATATGCCAAAGTTTAAATGAAGCGTTTGTAAGATATTGTGCTTTGGTTTTTGTGCTTGCTCATGCATTTTTCAGGGTTTATCCCTAATGCTGAAACTGTGTTAAAGCGCTCCATTCATTTAGCTCTGTTCCCCACATTCCACATGTGTACACATTATTTAGAAAACGCTGACTATGTGTGCGCTTCCTCTCGGGAGCTTATTAGGCAGACAAATTTGAGCAGCTTTTTTTTAAGGTAGCCATCCACAGATAATGTGTAAGAACTGACATCTTTTGCTTCTAGGCTGGAAATAAATACCAGCCAGTTGTGTATAAACTTGTGTGCTCTCAGCAAAAGCTGAGTCAGAGTAATTAAGTTGGGAAGGAACTTCCAGCACTGTGAAGATCATTCTGGTGAGCTAATGATGACATCTTACTGAAAAATGCACAAATAAAGGGCACAATTATTGTTTCAGCTGGTTTCCAAAAGCCCACATGTCGTGTTTGACCAATGGAGCATGTCTTAATGAAGGTTTGTTTTTTTTTTTTCTGTGTTTTACAGGGGAGCATTTTCAGTGGTGCGCAGATGCGTCAAGCTGAGCACAGGGCAGGAGTATGCTGCTAAAATAATCAACACCAAAAAGTTGTCTGCAAGAGGTAAGCACAAATCCTTTCAAGGTTTTTGGTGGTTAGCGCTTTGAGCCGTTGGTGGGGTTTCAGATGAAACCAGTATGGCAGATTCTTTAACCGTTGCTTTGTTTGGAAAATGAGCTTGTAACCACACAAGCCTCTAAACTTCCACCACCGTTCACAGCACTGTTAACTTTCCTGATTCTGAGCTGCTGGATTTGAACAAATATAATTGCCTCCTCCAAATCTTGCCCATTTCTGGGATGTTGAAGCTTGCAAGATAAGTGTCTTACACCTTATTAAAGGATAACTTTCTTTTTTTTCAACCTGGACCTTATTTCTAGGAGTTTATACGTGCATTTACTCATCGGTAAAATTTCTGTATCATTTTGACTCCTTTGGAAGATATTACATTGAGTCACCCTTCACTGTACATCCATATAATGGGAGAGATGAGGCAGCCACTCTACGAGGCATTATCTGCAGCAAAACTCCTTGATTTCACAAATACTTTAAGTAGAATGAACAAACCAACCAGTATTATTGTCCTGTGAGTTCAGAGGGTCAAAGTTTCAGTTTTGCTGCAGATAATTCCTTATATAGAGGCTGTCCCATCTCTCTTTTTATACGGACGCACGCAGAAGGGCAGCTCAACGCAATATTCTCTGAGAAAAATTTTACTGGTGAGTGAATGCACATATAAACTCCTAGAAATAAGGCCCAGGTTGAAAACAAAGAAATTTATCCTTTAATAAGGCATCCTGTCCTTTCTTCATATCCTTTCCTCATACAATGATGTGTTTAGTTGTTCTGTCAATGAAAGTCAAATTATAGTTTTGATGTTGTCTACAAAAACTATCAAGACCAAGAAAACTGTGTGTGAGAATGTGGTTCATTTTGTTGACAATCTAGATCAGTTTCTTTTAAATCTGCACCACAGCCCTTGTCTGAAGATTTGCCCTCTAGATTGTTCCCTAATGCAGTGGCTCCCAGCCTGGGGTCCCGGACCCCTCAAAAGGATCCCCAAAGCTTTGTTAGTTCAGAACTAGAGATGTTACGATATGAAAATTTCATATCACGGTTATTGTGACCAAAATTATCACGGTTATAATTTTTATCGCTGTATTATAGAAAATTAAAAAAATAAAAGAAATGTATACTTTGTCCTTTTTAGAAAATCTCAAGACTACTGTCCATGTGGGCGCCTTTGTTGCCTTCCGCCATGTTTTCATAAATTAAACATTGCAAACTGCGACTGCTGCTGCTTTTCCAGCCGATTAGAAGAATAGAACTTTATTGTCTGTTCAATAAAACAGAAATTCTCCTTTTAACATGGCAGATTAAAAAGACTCATTCAAAAACCACAGAATAAGCAGCATCAGTTTTTCAAAGTGCAGTAATCAGTCACGGTTTCAACGATAATCAAAATTTGAAACGGTATTACTTATCGTTGGTAATTTTATCACAGTTAACCATTTTACCGGTAATCGTTACATCCATATTCAGAACCAGTGTGATTCAAGTTAAGGTCATGTCCACACAGAGATGAGTTAAGTGTATCAGCTTAAGTTTTTTTTTTTTTTTCATTCTGGTTTGGTTACATAATGGAAACAGCCAGAATGCATAACTGGTGGTAAGAAGCAAATTAAAGCATAAAACCAAGTATGGTTTCAGCAAAGGGCGACAAAACCATACTTTTTTGTATTTGCATGAAAGAGGCTCTCAGGGGAAAATAGGTTGTGACTGCCCTAGAGTTTTGTCATTTTGGCGGTGAGGGAAAATGTAGCCTTTTCCAGCTTTATGCACCATCTGCAGGTAAATGTCCAGGCCCATCTCTGCATCAGTGTTTTATGGTCAGTTTCTCTGCGAAGCCTACTGTTCATTGGTCAGTCCTGTGACAACCAAGTCCCAGAATGCCATGCAAAGCCATTAGCTTGTGCCCTCTTGATAATTAATGGCAGTGAGCTTCACCTCATGCTGCATCACCTTTAATGGGTGCTCAGCCATACATACATTTAACTGAAATGTAATCAGTGCCTAAAATATATCTTCTTAGTTCCAGTCTCCAAAAGCAATACAACCTGCTTGCTCTAAATGGCTTCGTGTGAAAAGGGCTCTCTTATCAGTTTGCATTTGCAGCAGACCTGGTTGATTTGAGAAACTAAAATTAAGGCCTCTGTTTAGCAACACTTAGATTAGAAGGTTGCAGCTGAAAATAAGCAAAAAGGAGCGTCACTTCCCTTTTTATTTAATATGACACTTTTACAGGCTGCACCGCAAGAAAGTTCTCAGTGTAAATCTCAGCTGAGGCCCTCCTGTGTTGAGTTTTATTCTCCCATGAAGACATGGCTTCTCTCTTCTGCTCCAACCATCCATAACCCTGAGCGGGATAAAGTTGAAATAGAAACTGGATAGATGGATGAGATGGTTACATCATATAAATGCAGTTATCAAAATTGCATGAACAGCAGACTTCAACTGGAACAATTGATCAACTGAGAGTTTTTGTAGGAAAAACACACTTGACCTTTTGAACTGTTGGATGTGCATGCCGCTTTAAGGAAATAATCAAATAGAGCTGTGGGAAATTTGGTTTGACATGCCCATTTTTCCGCATCATTGATGCATAAATGATCAATCAAAACAATAATCAGTAGTTAATTCAATGTCTGTTAGCTACGGCTGTTGAGTAATTGTCATTTGGATTAAATTGTAAGTCAGTCTGAAGTCTAATAGAATTAAACTTAATTTCACCAAATCCCTCTTTTAAAATGTTTTATCCGCTGTAGCATCCTGCCTCTGTAGCAGAGGTCAGTCTGCTGCTTTCAGGGTACTTTTCTATGAAATAACCATTCTCAGTATATGAGAATATTGTAAAGGCAGTTAATCTTCTTAAATCTTATGATATTGATTTGTTGTAATCTTTTTGGAGGGAAGTTATTTAGTTGCCAAAGAGATACTTTAAATGTTTCACTCAAGAAAAAAAGGTTTATATAAACCTTAATTAGTGTGACTTGTGGCTCAGGTGTTAACAGTTAAAGCCAAAGTCAGGGATAAATGCCACGGCCATGGCAACCAGTCCAGAACCACAGTGGACACTGGGGCGTTTCACAGCAACACTTGCCCAGTGTAAATCTCCTGCTGCCCCAGAAGCCTCGTAACCAGAGACCCACCGCCGCTGCCCTGCCAGGTGGCACCCACCGACACCAGACCGCTACCCTGCTCTCTCAAACACACGAACAGCTGGTGCGGGAAAACTTTGAGTGTGGTGGAACTGGTATTTTAACTGGGATTAGAAATGGCCTTAGTTCTAAAATTTTCAGGTTTTAGAACGTTTTTGGTTTTCATTTTTCTAAGTGGTAAATGTTCAGATGTCGTCGTGTGCAGGCAAGTGTGTATTCTGTATGTTGGTGCTACTATGACATGTAAAATTCAAGGACAAAATGTAGGAAATGAATGTTTGTAAAGTCATGTCTTAATCTTCTCACATGTTAATTATGCAAACACACGGAAGCACTCGATATAGTTTCAATAAATAAATGAGAGGATTTTGTAAGTGCACTTTTGGAATTGTGTTCCACCACAATTATTTTCAGCCTCAGCAGACAGCGGGCAGAAATAAACGTTGCGTTGCTTGTTTCATTTGTGCTGTTAAAATTAATTCGTCTCAAGATATTTAGAGTTTTCTAGAGAAATAATGGCAAATTGTGTTTGTCACCTTTTTTTTTTTAATTAGCTTTCGTGATTTTTGTCTATTAATTTTTAAATGAAGTATGTACATATATATTTATTTTGACTAAAACCCTGTGCAGTCTGAGGAATGAATGATTGCATTATATTCATCTTTATATAACATTTTTAAATGTAAGAGTGTAGATTTTGTTCTCCTTTTCCAAGTTTGAATGATTTTCTCTCAGGAACAGCCACAACTTAGACAAATTTGGTCTAATTCTGATATGTCGATATTTCATTTTAAAGTCTTTATTTGCCAATGTCAATGATAAAAAGTCATCTCTGAAAGTGAAAGTAGTCACAAAAGCAGCACGATCCACCAGCTAGTCATTTGGGAAATCGCACGATAGAAGTCCCATCTTCTTTCGCCACATTTATTTGATAGCAGGATGCTAATGGTTAATACCAGGGTTTGGTTTGATGAACAACTCATACTCATACTTAACCTGTAGCTCCTTTTGCCATGTTTGGACTTGTACATTTCTCTCCAGCTGCTTTTATCAGAGAGGGCAGCTGCTTGAAGCTTTCCGCTGTATTTCGGCGTCGCAGCATAATCTCCCCACTCCAACATTTGATAGGAGGGCTGATCTGACCTGACTGGGTGGTGCGCGAGGCTTGTGCTGCGCTCCTTACTAATGGATGAGCCATGTTCTATGAGACAGCAGAGCAATGTTAGAACCGGCAGAGCTGCTGCATACTACTTTTACTCCAATCCTATTTATAGCTCCATGACCTATCTGACATGAGCTGCTGCAGCCAGGTTTTATGGCCATCGTGATGAGTTGCTGCTCTGCTTTAGAAGTGGGATTTAGTTTGGGTCACATTTTTCTTTCTCCTTTTAAAGTTGTTATATTTCTCAGACAGCAGGTTAAAATCAGTGAGTTTAGATCCTCAGCTGCAGCAGTTTAAGAGGAATGTTTGTTTAGTACTGGCAAATGGAGATGGTAGCTGAAGGGAGGGGTCATGCGAGAGAAGGCACCTCAGGCACTTGGCAGCTGAGGGCCATGCGCCTGTACGCCTACATGCCTTTAGCACGGGACTCTCATCTGACTCTGCCTCTCCTTCTCTGTGACACACACACACACACATACACACACAAATTCATCAGATATTCAGACATCCACAGCAGAAAAACTGACTGTAATGCAGCCAATCCACTGAACTCTGAGCTCTTTGTTTATTGTAGTCTAATTTCTTGCAGCCACGATGCATCTCCAACTCAAAAACCACCTTCCTAAACCTTAGCATGTATGCATTTATGAATAAATGTAATTATAGCCAGGCTTCTCCTCTCCACACCTAAACGCCACTCTGCCTCACTCCCTCCCCCCCTTTCGCAGCCGCCAAACGGTTAATGTCAATCCAACTCATGTCAACAGGAAATATAGGGCAGGTCTGCTGGGCAAGGCTACCAGCCAATCATAGCACTTGTTTACTGGCAGCGATCTGTAGACGGGGGATGCCAGAGGTTCCTGTATGGCTTTGTAATTTATCATGATGGAGTAGTTGTACTTGTGTGTGGTGTCTGAGATTCACCTGCAATGCAGTAGCAGTGATGTGGCCTGCTTTTGGTCAGCAGGCTGTGTGTCAATGTCAAATAACCAGGACAGATGTAGTCAAGTTGAGGCTTAATGCTATTAAGCCCTATTATGAAATCAAATTACTTTAGCTGTAAAACAGATGTCAGTAAATCCTGCCGTGTTAGTGGCTAATACTTTTCACCACTAGTTAGAAAAAAAGAGTCACCACCTGGATTTAACTAAGCAAATATGTATGAGGCTCCCATTGGAAAATGAATTTAGTGACTAATATGTTTCAGCTGCCAACGAGTTGTTGCATCCCAGCTGATGCAAGGAGGACAAGTTATTAGTCTGCGTCAGGCAAACAAAACAAGTAAAAAGATTGTTGAAACTTCTAAAATTGGTTTAATATCTATGAAATGCAGCATTTAAACCTGGATAAATGGTAGTAAACAATTGACCTATGGCTAAGCCCCGCCCCCTCCACTCACTCGGACAAACAACATTCGGTGACAGGCGCCATGTGACATCTCGGGAGATGACAGTTGTCAACACGGACAACAGACGCGTGATCAGACAGAGAGATCATGAAGAGATAAATTAAAAAACATAAAAACAATACAAACAAACAAAAAGAAATTGTTCAGAAGTCTTAAACTGGGAGTAGAAATCAGCCTGTGAATCTCTGAATGTGACTCGTGTTGCTCCCTCAGTTTCTTGCACAAACTGCTGCACGGCTGCTGTCGTGCCAAAAAGTGATCATCTGACAAAAACTGATCAAACAGCCACGGAAGCGGAGCAGTCTGGCTGCAGCTTGGAAGCCAGAGGCGTGTCGTTATCGACGTTACTACACCACACCTGTACTACACGACAGCGTCTTATGTACCGTTACCACGTACCAAAACTAGCATGTTTAGCTAGCGTTAGCCAACTTAAACTAACGTTAGGGAAGGTAACTTCATATTTCTTTCAAGCAAAGTGACAACATGTTGCCTCGAATAGGATGTTGCCTTACCTCAGAACAGATGTAGACATCCTTGTTCATTTTATCCACGTTCAGTTGATGTTGTGGTCTGCCGCATAACTTTGGCTTGATGTGACTTGGTAAAAGGCAAAAAAATACGCCCTGTCACCCAGCCTCTCAGGATACCTAGTATCGGAGTTGCATGTACCCCATGCACACGTTTGACCATTTTAAACTAAAAAGAACACATAAAAACGAACAAAAACGGACTAACTTCAATGCATTTCAATGGACGTTCAAGCAGAGAATGTCCGAGTGTATGGGATAGCTGTGCGCACTGTGATTGGCTCATCGCATTTGGGGGCGTGGTTTAGCCATAGGTCAATTATCTTCCTTGAGGAATTTATTGTGATTGAAAGTAGAGTTGTTCTGATTCCAACACCAGTATCAAAAATGTCTCTGATACTGCAGAAAATGCCGCTATCATATCTGCGAGTACTGAGGTAAAGTGCCCCTGGCATGAAATTTGCGTTTTTTGAGATTTTTGATCATATATTTTAGTTTCTCCAGCCTGCCTATGTCCCCCGAAGGGATTATATTATAGATTTGTGTTTCCTTTTTCCCTGGGTGTGTCTGCCTAGATGGAGAAGTTAGCATCCACAAATGGGCTGATTGGCAGTTCGGCATATTTTACTCCTCGTGCAGCATGTGACGCCATTGACTTCCAGCCATTTACCCCCCTCCCCTGAACTATACTCTCCAAGTCCCTCCCTCCGAGAACTACGAAAACAAACTGACAGCATGGCGTCCAGTTCGCATCAGAACTGCTCTGTACCTGGTGTCTGAAGGACAACACCATTCTTTTTGTCCACACGGAAAAACTTGTGGATGGATTGCATTTCTGCAGGAATGTGTCGACCGAACTACCAGAAAATCTCCCTGCAGCTCCGTCTCCTCCTCAGGAGGTTATAACGGCTTTCAGCCATCACGAAGAAACACGAAGTTTCTAATAAACGTTTCTCATCATGTTCGTGTCTTTTATCTCTGAGGGAAACTGATGTTTGTGATGATTCCAGTTTATAATTCTTCCCGTTGTACACGTGTGTTCGGCTGCCCACATAGACTGGGGTTTGCAATCAGGCCTTCAACATCATCATCATCACTGTTTCTGTACTGCTCCGGTCAGACGAAGACAGATCTAACAAGCAGAACTAGTTTAATATATGTTAATTATTAACTATTAACTGACTGCGGGTCATATGTGAAGTAAATAATTCAGGTAAACTTGTTGCTGGAATATGATGCTGTTTTCTTCTTAAACTCTTCATATTCACACATCTGCATCTGTGTCAGGTTGGTGAGGCTGTCACCGCCGTACGTCCTGGATAGGTCCACAGAGGCTCAATACGAACTTCTTCAAGCCTGACGTGCAGCCACGTTCAACAGAACACAGCAACTCTTTTATTTTTTACTGCATGTCTGCAGGTAACTGCTGAGTGTAGACTGGTGAATGTCTCCAGGTATCTCTGTGTCACTCTGCCTCCTCTTCGCGAGAGCGCATGTTTCATCCGATGAGGACCATAGAGACTTATTGACAACAGAAGCACATGGTAACAAGCGTGCCTTCTGTTCCCGCCCACCGAACCTCGGTCATTGTACGCCAGTGCTAACAGTAGTGCTAACTAGCAGCGTCTGCTATTCTATGACAAGGCTGAGTTACGGCGAACGATCCTTTCATACAGTATTGAGGTACTTAGAGTGTGACTAAAAATGGACCAAAAGTCGCCGAAAATTATGCCACTGACACTTCAAGACACTGATCTGATACCATGTAATTTATTAAAATAGTAATCTATTTACTGGTTAGCTCTTTTAGCTTCGTCTTCAGGAGGTAAGTATCGTGAGGAAAAATGTTATTTGAACAATTCTAATTGAAAGGTTTGGTGAAATCAAAATAAAGAAAATCAATAGTGCAATTTACTGTCATGTGCAGAAGTAGAAATAATATGGTTTTTCACACATAGAGAGTGAAGAGAACTCAAGGTATTGGGATAAGATGCTTGTTAAACCTTAGGTCAGGAGGTCAGCGCTACCGCTACGATTCCCTCCTGAGACAATAGCAGGATTCCCCAGGATTAAATTCTCAGAGGACGCCATTACCTACGTTTTACATGCCCAAAGTTCCTTCGTTGAAGTAAAAGTTCCAATCGGACCTGTACCGTTTACATGATCCCTGAAAAATGTATCAGTTTCCATGCGGTTCCATGCAGTTTCCATCATGTGTTCAACTAGAAAAAATCATTTTGACATCTTTGGCCATCTTATTAATTTCAGCCTCAGTTTCTGCCCCTTTAATAATTTATTAGTTATTTCAAAATCTCAAACAATATATTTGTATCGCGTTGGTCCAGCCATGTTTTCCACTAGCCGTAACATAAAGTACAGGATTGAGTTATGTTGACGTTTGACTGACAGGCATGCGCAGAAAGGATGACCGCTACCTGAATTTTGGAATAATATGTGTTCATAGCCAATCGTATCAGCAATCTGCATTAGCCACGCCTCTTGATCAGAGTGAAAGTTTGATCTGAATGAGTGTGATTGGATAGAAATTGGTATGTTTATGCTCAGCATTTTAATTTCAATCAAGCTTTTAATGTGAATGCTTGTATCCATGTAAACTTTCATATGTGAAAAGGCAAGTTGTTCCCAAGCATTCTCTGCAGGGCTCTGCATAGACAACAATTATGTCAAGACCCCCTGTTATATTGAGAAGAAGGGAGCGGGAAGATTCATATTTCTCATTTCCCAGCTGGAAGGAGTCATGCTTTTGTTGCAAGTCAAATATTCTGAACAGCAGTTATATCTGACTGTCTTTGTAGATGTCTTTGTACATCTCCTCTCTTGAGACTTCAGTCCTCACTGGTGATGATTAACCCAAATATATATTCCTCTCCTCACTGCTGCTCCCTTCTTCTCTTGCACAGAGGTTCCCACAGACCTCACTCAGCGCTGTCCTTGAGTTAGCTTGCAGTGCGTATGTTCCTGTTTGCCACGTATCTTCTCCTGCATGTCCTCTTTTCTCCACTTCCACTTTCGTGCCCCTCAGGACCAGTCCTCATCCTCCTTCCTTTCTCCTTCTCGCTCCTCATTTCTTATTTATCCTGCTGCATCAGAGGCAGAGGATTGGTAAATGGCTGACCTACAGTTTTAAAGACTGGCTAAATGAATATTTGAAGCATATCTTGCTCTACTGGTGCTGCAATACACATCCACCATAGCAGTAAATTCCTTTCAGTGAGAATCACAAATGTGTGATTTGTAAATTTGATCTAATTTTTTGCTCTGTTTTAGCACAGATAGAAGTAAATGTTTACTAGTAACCATCTATCTAATCTAAATTCTCTTCCTTCCTTTTGAAGTTGGAGCACATATTTGTCATTGCCTTTTTAATTCTTGGTTAAAAGCCTGATTGAATGAATTCCTTGAAGTTGCTGTCATTAAATCAGGGTGAAAAAAGGCTTACATTTCCCCTTATATTGAGATTGAGAGACTTTATTGTCATTGTTCTTACCATGAAACTTGGGAAGCAGGGATAGTAAGTAAGAGGTAAGAGCAAGATATACAAATAAAAGTGAGCTAGAAGGGGGTGGAATGTAGCATAACACAGAGTTTAAAGGTACATGCACCAAAAAAAAACATTTCTGAGGAGTTTAAATATACACGTAGTATTACTAAAGCACTGCATTTGTATGGAGCAGATTTTTCACACCATGTGCATCTTAGCAGTGTCTTGTTTTCCTGTGAGCTCATAAAATCTGTTGTGTCCGATGTCCACATAAAGAAACACCTGTTGGGTTGTTATCGCTGGCTTCTTCTGCAGTATCATCCATCACAGTTATGTTGGCGTGAAGTTGGAACTATAAAAACACGAACATCAAGAGACCAAATTTCTGTCACATGTTAATGTTCAGGGTTTACAGATTTTGTGGTAGGTCACCATAATTTATAATGAGATAAACTGTCTTGATTTTATCATCATATTTATCATCTAATGACAAGTGGTGGCAGCACTTCAGGTGGAACAACTGTTGGTGCTCATGCTCTGTTTAATAAAAACAAATGGCTAGAAACAGGTGCATTTCAGGATGATGACAAACCTGAACATACTGCTCAAATGATGGTCAAGTGGATAAAAAAGGAACATGTACTGTAAATGTCTTGAAAGTGCCAAGGCTAAGACCTTAATCTGATAAGGAATCTGTGCTTTGACTTAAACTTTACTGCAGAACAACAGACCCTTATTGAACTTCGTGAAGCTGGAGAAGTTTTGTATTGAGTGGGCAGAAATCCCAGCATGTATGTGTGCCAAAAGTTGTAGAGACTGATCCCTCATCAGCTAGAGAGGCACTAAGATACAGCTGGTCGTGAACCTGAATAGTTCATATACAGACACTGCTTTGACATGCATATAACAACAGGTCGGGATGGTCTTCTCTTATAGTTTAAAAGTCCAAAGATGAATGGCAAAAAATATGTTTTTAAAAAATGTTACAGAAGATTTCTGATTTAAAGACGATATCTTATTGTTTGATAACAATTTAAAAGACTACACTATGATTTTAAAAGCAAAATATCCAATATCTTTTTAATTTGTTTTTAAAATCATTTACAAGCAAAACAAAACAAAAAAACCAAAACAAAACAATTCTGTTATATGCAAAGAGCATAGTTGGAACACCTGACAGACAATATCATCATCTGTGATGAGGATCCATCACCTTAGAGCTATCTGACCTACTTTTTTATTGATACATGATTCAGTTTTTGAATGGTAGAGTATGAGAAATCATCACTGGCTCAGTAAAAGATCTTACTGAACCAGATGGATGTATTTCAGCTCCAAACTGTGCAACACAACTGAATAGAGAAGCAATAATTAGTTATCTAATAATCAGTTATTTCCTTTTGGTGAAGAGTTTTGGTGAAGTCTGGAGATTGCTTGCTTAATGGTACTGTTTTTGGCAGTGGCCAGATGTTTTTATTCTTCACTGATAGCAAATGTGTAATGCAGTTCCTTATGATTTTTGTCTCCTTAAAAGTCAAAATGCTTCCATTTTCTAGTTTTTAGGTCAAATTTTTCACTCAGCCATCATGCGCACACCAGGGATCACCATTTCTGGACATCTTTGGTCAGTGTCCTGCAGGCTTTAGATGTTTCCCTGCTGCAACACACCTCACTTAAGTTAATGAATGACTTGTGCAGACCTTGACAACAAGCTGTTGGAGAACAATTCCATTTGAATCAGAAGGGTATTTTAGCAGGGAAACATCTAAAACCTGCAGGACCCTGGCCCTGGCTAAGTGGTCTGGGGTTGGTGGTCTCTGCTAAAGACTGTCTGAGTGCTTCACCTCAGCTTCTTTAAGTCCTTTCTTTTGCATTCTATCAACATTATACAGTATTATAGTTTAATTTATCATTTTAGAATTTACTTACCTGTTCTGGAGCAGTGGCATTTGAGAAAGTAAATGTACTTTTCTTGTTGTGACGTGTCTTAAAGCCCCGTTTTTGGTACAGATATGTTGATTTCATGTTGTGTCCCCAAAGCAAACTGTACCCTTATCCTGGAGGCAGATTATTAACTGGATAGGGCTGCTACGTGATCGTGTGACATCATCGCCTTGCAGCGCCTTTTAACCAAAGCACCACACCACACATGACAGAAACAAAGGAGTCACCCCTGCTTTGTTTATGCGCGGGAAGTGTCGGATTTTTTAGCAAATCAACGGATTGCTGTGTGTTAGCTCCACCTCTTTGGTCCGGATCGGTTAGATCAGTACCCCCATCGAAGGGTACCGAAAAAGTAGGGCGGGTTGGGTCTGATATAAGTGTACCTGTCCCAGGTTTTATCTGTGGAGATGCAAAAAAAACGTGGACCAATTCTAGACCCGCTGGTGGAAACAGGGCTTATGTGACTAACAGCAAGACTGTAGCAAACCCTCTAGACTTTTCCCTGAAAATGTTCAGTATTTGTGTGAAAAGGGCTTAAGATTCTGTCATTTCCCCCATAAAGCTTGATGAATAATGCTGATTAAACTATCACACATCTGAACTGAATGGTTAATCTCTTTTTTTAATGCTTGTCTAACTTCTTCTGTGTACACTGTACGGGCAGGTGTAAAGAGCCTTCATAAATCCTGATATGAGAGCTTTGATGTTAAAGTAATCCGTCATTTATTATACTTACTGTTGCTTAAACTCTCAGTAATCCAGGCAGGTCGATGAAAGACCTGAACAGAAAACCTCCCAATCTCAGAGGAGGTTGCAGCTCATCTTTCATCAATCTGACAACAATCAAACTGCAAGCGGCACAAGTTTCATATTTACATTAAGCGGTCTAATTTCCACTTCAGTCTTTAGTCATGCCAATCTACACACAGACAACAAAGACTCAGTCATGCTGCCCGTCTGATAGACGACACCATGTTGAACTGAGGCGCTTACTCTGAGCTGTTTCTGTACTTGTATTATCAGCAAATGCCACTGACAGAATGAAATGCGATCCTTGTTCTTATGACATGGTCTCCACCATTTGTCATCATAATATGATGGATAACATAACAGGGAGAGTTCAGCCCAAGCAGACAGTAGTTTTTCAAAAGCCTGTCATGGCAAATTTAGATGGTCTGAAAGCCTGGATGCTGAACACAGTAAAGGAAAACATGGGATGATAACCTCATCTGGAGTCTCTTATTCGTCATCTTCCAACAATTAGTAAATACTGTACTCAGACTAAATTCATCAACTGTGAAGAGATGCAACATCATTTTAATTTTTACCCCATTAGCTCAATCTGAAACACAGTTTGCTACACAGGGGGAAACAAATAAATGGAAAAATATTCAGTGTGTTTGTTGCTTCCTCAAACAGAAACGAACAAATGAACAGTAAGTAGAAGAAAACAAGCAGCAGGCTGTGGCGTAGCAATATCTCCTTCTATCCAACAGAAAGACAGCACAGAGGCTTTGTGTGCATTAATCATCCTTCCATTTTTCCTGCTTCTTTTCCTCCCCCTCTGTCCCCTTTTGACACTCTTCCACTCCTTTCTCCGCCTCATTCCTCTCATCTTCTAAGACTGTAATCACTGGGCTTACACTTCACTGTCACTCCTCAGCACCAGTGTGAATGCATGTATTTTTCCAATCTATTTGTGTCGCTGCGCGTACTGTACGCGTGTACAGTATGTGTGCATTTCTAAGTCGGACACGTGTGGGTTTCCATATGCATATTCATGTCCATGCTCTCTGCTGCGCTTTGCAGGCACACACATACACAGTGGCCCACCCTCTAGTGTGTGAGGGAGTCTGTTATGCAGGCTGGGGTTGCTGTTTTCTTAATGATCCAGCTGCTATATGTACATATGTAAATAAAATAAATGTACATGCATATGCAGTCTGCTGAAAGAGCAAGTTAGTAAATGCAAACTGATTAAAATATGTTATAGATCGTAATTTTCTTCTTTTTCCCACCCAAGTTCTAATGTTTTGATTATAATTTTGGCCAGTTCTAATTTTTCTTTATACATTTTTATGATTTTCTTGCTTCAGAAGATTTATTTATTTTTATTTTTGATTTAACTTAAAAATCAGCTTTGTGTTTATAGTCAAACATTATCTCTAAATAGATACATAAATGGTATTCAAAAGCTGAGCCAGGCAATGTCACCTTCAAAAACCTGCATTTAATCAGTTAGAATAAGATATTTTAGTACATTCCTCATTATCCTCCATATCTCACTTGGGTCTGTCTAACTAAAAATCATCCCTCCAAAAAATAAAAATAAAAATGAAAAAACATTCCTCAATCCTCTTTCAAACTTGAATCATTATAGGCTAAAATGTGGAAGAGCCACACTGACATAGTCAAATGTTATAGCCAGGTTAATAGCAGCTTTGTCCTGCAGGCTCTGATGTGGTTTCGTCATTTATCAGAGCTCAGAGCCCCTCCAGGATTTTACATTCTCCTCTTTTGCAACAAAAGTTTCACTAGTTTATAGTGGGGATTTTAGTTGTTTGTTTCTTGTTAAAGTAACTTCAATCTATTTAATATTGTTAATTAAAGATTCAAATACTGATATTTCAACATTTTTTTTTTAAATAAGAACAGTGGAGGAGTGTTTCACCATTCTACAAAGTGCTCTTAAAGCTGCAACTTATTGTTCAAATAGCAAATACACAGAAAAAAAACATGATTCTGTCAGCATTTGCAACAGATCTGGATGTTACTGGGCACTGTGATTTCCATTATGGGAAAAATGCAGACAGAATTTCACATTTTGGCAATAAAAAAGGAATCAGTTGTAAAACGCAGAGGTTGCTCAAATGAGGCTAAATGTTCTTTTTTTACCTCTACACTAATAGTTTTTATTGGTGTCTGAGTCAAACAGACAATAAAAGCAAGACGAGAGTAAAAGTGATGCAGCCTGCTGTTGGTGTGACATCATCTGCACTTGCAGGACGAGTGTCTCCTCCAGAAAGTCAGTGACGGCTGGAGACCAACAGAAATACCAGTTGTCCAGGAAGTTAAATGTAGTTAAATGTAAATGTAGTTAAAATGTAAATGTAGTTAAATGTAGCTTTTAAAAACTACATTAAAGCTTTTTAAGCTTTTAAAAACTTAAAAAGCTACCTCAGTTTTTGGGGAAGCGTTATAACAAGGTGGAGGAGTGTTGTCAGAAAACGAGAGCAGCCTCTTAAACTCTCCTACTCTGAGTGTTCGAGCTGCAGAGGAAGATCCGTGGGGAAAAATATCAGTATGTTGACAAAACAGCTTGCAGGAGAAACTGCCATGTATAACAAATAAAAATATTTTTTGAGAAGAAAAAAGAATGTTCTGGTTGTGCAGGCAGCTCATATAGGCTACTGAGAGCAAGGCGCCTCCTCCACGCAGCCCGGCACAGGTTCGAATCCTGGTATGAAGCCCTTTGCTGCGGGTCACCCACTCTGTTACTGACCTCATTTCTTCTCTAGCAGCTGTTTCACAAAAGTGTTTAGAGCTAAAATGATATCTTATATCTTAAAGAAAATGATATTTCCCTATTGAACTGTCCACCACATGATTAGATTCACCCCCCTGAGATTACAGATTAAAACACAGATTTCAGGGGGACAAAAACAAAAACTTGGGGAAGAAATAAAACAGATTTCATTGGGCTTTGTATGGACATTCCCTGGTGGCATTTGCTGTAGAGAAATATTCATCATTGGCAACTTTTGTCCTTCGCGGCGGTGTTGCATTCAGTACAAAACAGCTTGCCTCCAGTTTCATGCAGAATGTGTCGAGCATGAACCTTGGTGGGATAGTCTGGCCTATTTTAGATGACAAAAGTCATAGTTTTAGACTGACTTTGCAACATTTTTCTCACACAAACCTGCATGTTCATAATCAGAAACATGGAAGTGAAGTTCATGATGTAAATCAGGTGATACAGAGGAGTACTGTGATGTCATCTGAGTTGCAATGAAGCTGCGATAATTGGAAATTCCAAGGAAGTGCAAAAATCCTGTGGATTGATTGAATTTATGTTGATAGTTGCGGTAATAACTAGGGATAGACCGATACATCGACCGGCCGATATTTGCGGTTTTTGTTGGTATCTGCATTAGTCGATACGCTAGGTGTGTTGGCTGATACCTCCACTCGGCATAATTTACAGACTTTTTTATATATTTATATTTATCATAAGTTTAATGTTTCTATTTAATATTTGTTTAAGAGTGCACTGTTTCTTTTTCTATATTTATTTGAAGTGCTTTGTTCTGTTTTTATATTAAGAGTTGTAAAATTACTTTTCATTGTGTCAGTCATTAATTTCGGAGTCAAATGCAGTATCGGTCCCAAATATCAGCAGGTTGTATCGGCCATTGGCTGGGGCTGATGAGAGAATATCGGTATCGTTTCGGCTCTAAAAAAAATCTGCATCTGTGGATCCCTAGTAGAATATTTCACATTTCCCAAAGGGAGATTTCCCTGCTCAAAGCTAGGTGAAGTGGCTTCTGCTGAAATGCTTTTCTGTAGCTTGTAGGGTCACAAATAAACATAACGGCAATCACTCTTAATTAAAACATTCAGTGTTAGTGTTACTTTACTTTTACAGTTAGAAAATTACCTTCTTTAGTTTCCTCAGAAAATAAGAACTCTGCTCATTTGAATATAGTCATACCTTTTACTCTACGCATAATTTCAGATGGTTATGTTTTTAAACTCTGTAAATTACCACTTTCTATGTGTATGTTTTGACTCTAACAATTAAAATCTGTTGTTGAACATCAGTTGTCATTTAGATTAACAATTCATAGTAATAACTGCATTATTGCGCTGATTTTCTCTTTCTCTCTGTTGCTTTTCAGATCATCAGAAGCTGGAACGAGAGGCTCGGATTTGTCGCCTGTTGAAACACCCCAACATTGGTGAGGGTGTTTTTCTGTTTGGCTCCAGTAACACCAACACTCTGCTAAATATGACTTTCAACAAATGCTGACCCATGTATTACTAATTTTTACTTTTTTTTTAGAAAATTAAGTTGTACTGTAGTTGCCATTTTTATGTTACAATTTTTTTTTAAAAATCTGAAAATTTAAAGCAACGTGTTCCCTGCTAATAAAAAGCCAGCATATCTGTAACTTATTATCTAAGGAAATATATTAGTAGAAACAAAGCGCCGCAGTACACGGGCCTGCTCTTTTATTCCTTTATTTCTGTTGATTAATAGAATCCTCTCTTTTATAGTAGATACATGATGCAAGCCTAATTCATTATGGATCCCTGTGGTTCCTCTTCTTCACACACTTTTTACTGTCCTTTAATCTTCTGCTTAAAATGCAGCAGTGTTATTCTTGAAGCAGTTGAAGACTCATTCAGTAGTGAACACTGAGACAAGGAACTGATAATAACAGACTAAAATGAAAATGATGAATGCACTGAAGAGCTGACATTTACCTCTCAATCTCTTCATCTCTTTCTCCTAGTTCGTCTTCATGACAGTATATCAGAGGAGGGATTCCACTACCTCCTGTTTGACTTGTAAGTCATCCTCTCCTCTCCATGCATGTCCATCATTTTCCCTCTTTCTTCTCCTTCTCTTCTTCAATTTCCATACCTTCTATACATATACCATTACATAACTCTTTCCTATATTTGCTCCATCGGCGTCACCACAACCACCCACACTCTCTACATTTATCTCTCAGCAGTTCCCTCTAGTTTCCATGGAAACAGTGTGGGAAAGGGGGGTGCAAGGGAGTATGGGGTGGTGGGGAAGTGTTGTAAGATGCAAGCAATGGTAAAGGAATCCTTGCTTGGTTGCCTCTGCACCCCCCCTTCCTCTACCCTTCGTCCCAGCTGAAGCATTTCCGTTTAATAAACATGCATGTGTGTGTGTTTGTGTGTGTTTGTTCAGGGTGACCGGAGGTGAACTGTTTGAGGACATCGTAGCAAGAGAGTATTACAGTGAGGCCGACGCCAGGTAGGAGCGCAGGCTTCGCCCCCCCGTGTGTGAAAGGGCCTCTCCTTGTCTTTAAGTGGTCTGTGTCTTTGTCGTCTTCTCTTGTCCGTTGTTCTTTGAAGTTGTGTGGGTTTTTTCGTTTCCTTTGTAACTTCTCCCTTTATAATTCTTTACTGTCCTCTCCTCTTCCTCATACTTTTTGGGCTCTCTGCTGTTTCGTCGCACCCCCCCTTTTCAAGCTCCTCACATTCCTTCTCTGCATCCATAACTTTTTTTTTTTTTGCTTATGTTTTCCCTTTTACTTCTCTTCTTTTCTGTTTTATTTTCCACAGTCCATGTTAGTTTCTCTTGCCCATTCTCAGCGTTCCTGTTAGCTATTTTTCTATCTTTCACTGTAACCATAGCTACAATTGTCATTGTCTTACTTGTAGACTTGTCTCTTTGCTCTTTTTCTCATTATTCTGTTTCATGGTTCATCTTCTTTCCTTTCTTTTTTCCTTGACATTAATTCCCGGCACTTTACCTCTCACACTGGTGCAGGAGTTACCTTTATGATCAATCATGGGCTTGACCAATCATGTGTTTACTTGAAGGGGGAAAAAGCAGTTTTTTTAATTCTGCTTTGATGTTTTCAGATTTTGGTGGGTTTGCTGACACTTTCAGCGTACAAGTTCTTCAGGAGGTTGTTGTATTGTTTTTTTTCTAAAATCAATGAAAATTTAACAACAAATTTAAATTTAAATTTAACTACAAATTTAATTCCTCCCCGCCAGTAGGTGTCACACTCATACTCACTTACTCAATTAGCATTTGCATAAGCAACGCTGCAGAACTGGCTAACCATTAATTAGCATTAGCAAGTGTTCAACTTTCGTGTCCGGGAGGAAAGTGGCAATCTCCCCTTGGCTTTTGAGTCCCCCTTTTTTTGTTACCTTCACCCTCATCCTGCTTAATTTTTTGTCCGCTTGAATTTGAGAAACATAAGGCAAAGAAGATGCTATTTCTACACAGAGCAATCAAGCTAGCAACTCCTGAGCTAATACTAATGGCACAGAATCTTTTCGTATCCACCTTATTCCTGAGCTAGCACATGTAGAAACGACGATGCGATCAACTTCCTGTGAGATACCGGAAATAGCGCTTCGCCATTGACTCACAGTATAAGATTTGTTTCGGCTAGCAGTTTACTCAAACATTTCAACATGAGTATTTATAACATTTCTAAACAATTTACCCCAGAAAAATGTACTTGCACGGTTCGGGAACACATGTGGTTCGTGGTTGTACCAACAAGCAGAAGAAGTTGAATTTGTGGCTACAACAGCGATTTGTAGAACATGCACTTCCTGGTCTACATTATTTATTGTAAAGTGAATGCTGGCTGGTGCATAATCAAACGCATGCAAAAAGCTGTAGCTGACTTATTTCCTTTGCTTTAACTAGATGACTTGGTGTGGCTGTTTTGGTTTTGCTCCAAAAGCTAGTTGACTGTAATGGGCAGTGTCACTTAAAGCTTTTTTCATGACTCTGCAAGCTTTTGCCACACCAGGAGGTAATCGTGGTCCCTCTGCTCCGAGGGTGCTGTTGCACCTGGATAGCAAGATGCAACAAGTAGGTCAGTAATTATAAGTCCACATGAGCCTAACAGCTAATTAATATTGCACAAGTCACTGACACTTTCTAATGGGGAGTGAGGTGAAGAAAAGGGAGATTTTAAAAAGGCAACCATAATAAATGTACAACCCAAACAGAAAAAAACAACTGTTATACATGTAGAAAAACTTATGACCGCTGTTAAAAACAAGGCAGACAATCACCCAGAGCACTTATAGTGACTGTACAAGCGTCTGCATTCGTGAATGTGATCGTGGAATAAAACATTAAAACAATCGTGATTATCGTTTTGGTCATAATCTTGCAGCCCGGATCTTATGGGCATTTCATTAAAATGATCTCACTCAAATACAGGGAGATAAAAACAAGAATGTCAGCAGAGTCAACTATAAACCACCTCTAGAGGGTGAATCTGCAGCTAGTGTCACTTTCTTTCTTTCTGTGTAGAGTTTTCTTCTTTTTTGCGCTCCTACCACCACCCGTACTGTTTTTACCACTGCCTCTGCTGGTTCATTGGTACACACATCGTGTAACCAGTGGCGGAAGAGGAAATAGAGCAGTGAGGAGTGAACAGAAAATAGGCTGAAAGAAAAGTGAGAGAGACTCTTGAAACTGACGGTTGTAATGTGGGTGTTGGTCCATTCAGCAACATTAAAAGCAAAATTGAAAAGCCTGGTTTTAAAGAAAAACAGTTCAGAGCGGTTTGTCACAGTAAATGTCACTTTAGTCTTCACCTCCAAGCCGTTTTGTCCCAGTTGCTTTCAATCTAAAAAAACAAAAAAACTCCTTTGTTAAAACTGGTGATGTTTCATTTCCTGAGCTGAAAAATATCACATTGCATATGATCCGGAGGAAAGTGACAGCTCAGATACATTTGATGAAAAGTACTGGTGCTTGTAGTCAATAACTGCCCCAGAAGTTAAAATCTTTCTATTTTATGATTTTTTATACAGATTTTTTTCCCCTTTTTTTATCATATAGAAGTAAAGTTGTTGAATAGTTCAGTTCGTGTGAACATAATAATGTGTACAAATGTGTGGTTACATTTAGCCTCTACTAACAAAACAATAATAGAGATCAGAGGTTTAGTTGTACACGTTGAAATCACCCGACACTGGTTAATCAAATAAACTCTTGACTGGGGCTCAAATCCACTACTTGAGATCAGATCAGTGATCCCTACAAATGCTTCGAAAGGTTCTTCCTGTGAAAGACTCCCATAGCTGTTATGCAAAATACCACAAAAATGAACAAGATCCTATCTTGCTGTCCTTTGTTGGAGCTGCAGGTCTGTGCTACAGCGCAGAGGCAGAGGTGGCAAAGTGACACCTTCCCACTGGCTTGTGCTCAGATTATTTATACTTTAGAATCTGGCCCAATATGTTGGCCATTTGTGGTGCTTGTGGAGTTTTATAGTCTGTAATGGAAATAAACAACGAGTTTTATAAAGGAACTGGTTAAAATATGATGCTGAGAGCAGCCGATCAGAAATGTTGCAAGCTTCAACTTGTAGTTATTGAAAAAGTTTCTAGACCAGAGTTGTAGATAAGAGCTGTGGTTAGGACTGTGCAATTAATTGAAATTTGACCATGATTTCCATTTTAATGACAAACAATCTCCAAACTCATGTGATTGAATTGAAACGATTTATTTGCCTTTTTTTTTTTCTTTTTTTTTTTTACACAATTTCTGGAAGTTATTCTGAAGTTAAAATAAATTTTAGTGGCTTCTCAACTGCGCAATTTGTTGGGTGCCATTTACAAAAATGTTAGATTTGGAATGTTGTAGCATTACACTAAAGCTTAAAGTTTAGTTTGGGATTTTTATTTTTTTATTTATTTATTTTTCAAATAAACATTTATTCTATCTTTCAAATATCAAGAAATTGCAGAACAGCTGGACAGTTTATCTGGGATGCATTCATGTTTTTATATGCCTTATTTGATATTCAAAGTGTATTTATTTTATTCATTTAATGTTTTTTCATTGCAAATTAGTTGTAAGGTGTGTATTTATAGCCTCTATTTTTTCAGTTTCAATGTTTCAGTTTTCAACGTATATTATCAATTACAAAGTGTTTTTGCTTGAAATGCTAAATAAATGCAATGTGTACTAAAAAATAGTCGTTTGAATAATCGTGATTTCAGCATTAACCAAAATAATCGTGATAAAATACGACTTTTTCTATTATTAGCAACCCTAACTGTGGGGCTAAGTTTCAGGTCATTACTAGATTTCAATATTTTCAACAATTTCAGTTAGTTTGTTAACAATGCTACTCTTACTAATCAGAGAAATTTAATGTGTTATTCCATAAATATTGTTTTTAAAAGAATGACAGGAAAGGTTTGTGCCCACAGTTTAGCTTTTTATTTGTTAGTTCCATCAACAATTAAATCAAGCATGGTGGCTGTTTGGTCTCAATGCGTTTTATACTAGTTACTTTAGTCACTCAGAGATTGGATTGATGATAGCATAGTTTTATTATTGCATTGTTGCACTGTCATGGGTGCTAAATTCATTTCTAATTCAGCGGTTTGATTGGATGACAGGCAGCTGCTGTTAACATGTTTTCCAGCAGCAACGGGTGGCTAAGAAGCCCATAAATCACTCGCAGCGAAAAGGTCATACCCTACAGCGTTTCCAGTTTGTCCCCTTTAATGCAAACAAACACGCTGGATTCTAGAAAATACAGGAAACCTTGCTATAGAACAAACTCATTTTTGTTATTTGCAGTTTGCATAGCTCTTTTCTTCTGAAAAAAGCATTGTGGCCATCATATTAAGCAATCGCAGTAGTTTTGGTTTGGCACCCTTCTAAAGAGGAGAATTTCAGGCTGTTGATTTGACTAGATTTTACAGCATAGATTTAGAAAAAATAGTCCCCTCCAATGAGCTTTTTACCTTGGATTCTTCTTCCTTTTTTAATCTTCTGTGTTGTTAAAGAGGACTTTGGACTTTCCAAATCTGTAAATATACTGAGGAGTGATTTAGCTTTGTTTTACCAAACACGAAACGCTGATATGAAGATGGTTATTGTTTGATATTTCCAACTTTTTACTGAATTTGCCATCTGTTTTCTTGCCACACACTTTCTGATACCTTCTATTTGCTACTAAAGTGCCTTTTCAAACAGCATGGTGATTAGGTCTATCCTACGAACAGACACACACTCGCTTTCTTTCCCCCCTCCTTCTGAATGTCATTCATCCAGGCCAGTACGCCCTCCCACCCACACATACATGCACATACACACAATCCCCTCCACCCTCACTCCCTTGGAAACCAGAAAGAAATGGGACTTTAATTAGCCATGATAATTAGTCCCACGCTCACACAGACCCCAACCGTGCAGCATCACACCTTGTCGCCCCCAGCCAGAAACTCGTAGAGTTCCTCTTTGCTGGTGTTTGATTGGATTTAGGCCGCTCTGAGTAAATTTAGGAGTAAATTACACCTAAAAATGCAGAAAGGAATCATTCCTCTTTAGGGAGCAGGAAGTCTCAAAGGAAAGGCCTAGAAACCCTGTGTTGTTGATTTTATTTTTTTGTTTTGTTTTGCTCAAAATGTTAGCAAAACTTTGTTTACATGTACACAGTGATACAGAAGTGACATTGTGATTAACATAATTATTTATATACCTTGCAGACTGTTATTGGACTCTTTTTGAAGCATAGACAGGCGTATGAGAGGGAGAGAGGGTGCCACTTCTCTTGATTTTCCTCCCAGCATCGCTTTATTTTCCTGCAGGGAACAGTGGGATGTTGTAGCTCAATGTGCTGAACAAGTAACATTTTTTGGCCTGCGTGATGAGGGCTGCATTTTCTCTTCCCTCTTTACCCACCAGGAGTTCATAAACAAATAAGTTCCTTGGAATGACATAATGTTTTTGGACAGTGAGATATTAGACACGGATAAACAAAAGAGTGGGATGAAGGTACTGTCCTGTTTCTAAATGTCATACACAGTGGGATACTGCCAGGCCAGGCGGAGTCTTCATGTCTTAAAGTTCCCGACAACTTTCTGTTGAAATCAGCCAAGACCAGGATATGTGAGCAGATGAGTGTTGGGGTGGTCGTAGTGAAGAGATGAAGACAGCAAACATGACATTTTCTGTGCAGCGTTTCCTTTTATCTATCAGATGCATGCAGAATCTTAGCTGTGACTTTCTAAAGCTGCCTTTCTTTCTTGTTTGCACGCACAGTACTGTCTATTCTTCCTTTCTGTTCAGAACTGTTGAATAGTTATTAAGAGAAAAGTTATCTTTTCCTTGATCATTTATAGACAGACATTTATCTGTAAATCATGTTGGCATGCCTTTTATGTGCACATAGCTTCCAACTTTATATCATAGCCAGGTTTTTCATCACATTCTGAAAGAAGCATTGAACTCGGTTAATTATATCCCTGTATTCACACTTACTTACAGCTAATGTCTGGCTAAAATAAATTAACCTTTTCTTGTGTTTCATTTCTCTCAATATAAAACTGCTTTTATAAAACCCAGTTATAGTTGTGGGGCTGTTTTTCTCTAAAGTCAAGATTGTTTTTTCAGCTGCAAGTTTTAAACAAGATTAAGTCTAAAGAGATTAGTTTGTTTTGGTTAGAATTAAAGCAGAAAACTCCAGTCTAATTTTTTTTTTCATTAAAAAGTTATTTCCAATTTTCTTTTTCATTTTCAAGGTTTATTCCAGTGCTGGAAAAGAACAATTTAGACTTTTGCCAGCCCCAGTACAAATCAGAAAAAAGAAAAGTTGCTTTTCACTGAGTTTAGTTTTCACCAGCTGGCGATGTTACATGCAAGCCAAACACAAAACTGCCACAATGACTGTGACAGTGACCACAAAAGGCAGCAACTCCCCTGACAAGGCTGTGACCTGAAGTGCCACTGCTAGCTGCGGCTGCTTCTATTTCAGCCATCCACTTAGATAACACCAAACAGAATACTACAGTATGGGCAGTGCAGGGTTAAAAGTACATATGCCTGCCTCTGGCTCTCCAGCAAATCAACCATAGTGTTCCAGTAACCTGATCATATTTAGGGTAATTTTTTGTTCCTTCTAGAATTAATTAATTTCTTTTTTTTTTTTTTTTTGTTGGAGCAGGGTTGTGAGTAGTTTATGAGTCGTCAGTTTCTTATCTGCAGCAGACAGCCGGCACTCTCAGTTCAGACAATCTGAAAAGTTCTGACATGCAAGCTGAAGACTAAAGTTTACAGTTGGTGTGTTTAATTTACAGGTTTCCCTGTGAGGTTTGAGATGGTGGACACTTTACCCTTTTAGGTTTTTTCCCCTCCTTCTCAGGTGTTCATGATGAAGAAATGTTGCTGTCAGTAGGGAGTTATTAAAAGACTGGTGCTGCCTGTCAGTGTAGAAGAGCGTAAGCTAGCCTTGCGTGTGTGTTTTTTGTGTCAGTGTGTGTTTCTGAGGAAGCATACGCATACATACATCTCTCTGATTCTCTCTCAGTCCTCCCACTCACTAGACACTGTGTGGGTGTGGATCCTGCAGGCTGCCCGTCTCCCTGCGCTTGCTATTAGTCACATATTCTGCACATTACACTGGCTCATCACACTGAGCGTATACGTACACAAATATTTAGATGCACAAACACAACATAGAGGTAGTTTCATGTGTCTCTGTTGCAGTGATGGTTTCCTTTTCATGATGGAAAAATAAACTGGCCACCAGCCCCCCTATGATTCAGTTTATCCTGTGCATAAGTGTTCCATTTCTTTTCTTTCATCCTCTCTTTCTTTTTTCCACTTGTCTTCTCTTTCACACTCATCTTTGTTCTTTTATTCTCTCCTCTCCTCTCCTCTCCTCTCCTCTCCTCTCCTCTCCTCTCCTCTCCTCTCCTCTCCTCTCCTCTCCTCTCCTCTCCTCTCCTCTCCTCTCCTCTCCTCTCCTCTCCTCTCCTCTCCTCTCCTCTCCTCTCCTCTCCTCTCCTCTCCTGATTATTTTCTGACTTTCATCTGGTTTTAAAAAGCAAAACAAAACGTTTTTGTCTCCTCCACCTGCACTTACCCACCCCTTCCTCCTCTTCCAACACCTCCCTCTGCATCGCTCTCTCTCTCTTTTCTCCCTCACCCATGACGTGACCTCTCCTCCTCTTCTCCTCTAACATCCTTTGCCACTTGGTCTCCTCTTATCTAAGCTGCCCTTTCCTCATCGATGATGTTTTATTGCCCTTCTTTGTCACTTTTCATCCTTCATCTCCTATTTTCCATTCTGCCATGTTTATCCCTCTCCGTGTACCCCTCCTTTCACCCCCCTCCACCCTCCCCACCGTCCCTCCTCTCTCTGTTTTGTCTTCACAGTCACTGTATCCATCAGATTCTAGAAAGTGTCCATCACATTCACCAACATGACATAGTGCACAGAGACCTGAAGGTTAGTATATGTAGAGGAGTATCTGCATCCATCCCCTCCCCTTAACCTTTGCTTGCTTCCTTTCCTTCTTCCGTTCTCCTTGCCCCCCCCCCCCTCCCTCCTTGATCTCGTCTGTTGGTGTCGTTCCTGTCAGTCACTGGTCTGATGTCCGCCTGTCCGACCTGTCTCTTGGTATGATGTTTTCCTTTTTGCTTTCTCGTCGTGTTGTATTTGATTTTTCTAATCGGAGGACCTTGGCTTGTCCCACCAACTCCTCCCTGTTCCATCCCACCTGCTGTCTTATCAATCATTTCACAACCAACTATTTAACAAAAGCTCCTGTTGCACTGACTGACAGCTTACAGATCAATAAATGAATGAGCGTGTAAAAATGCACACACATACCTGGTAAATGCAGAAACATCAGTTTCTCCACAGCCAGATCTGCTGTGGTCTTCACTGATTTCTTTTTCCTCCCTCCTCTTTCTCCTCCTCTATCTGGGTTTCAGTCGGTTATTTTTCTTTTATTGATCCCTATATTTTCAAGACAGCCTCATTTAACTTCAAGTAAATCTTTATAGATGTGCTCAGTCTATTCAGGTAGAAGAGGAGCACAACAAAATACTGTAACCAGTCCATTTGAAACAATGAATATGACATCTCTTGATGTCAAAATGTTCTGGGACAAAAGAAAAAAAAAAAAACCCCAGGGGACAATTTTCCGTTTCAAATGTTAATACAGAAAAAATGTTTTCCTTTAAATACCCTTATGCCAGAGATATTAGAAACTAAATCCACTTTAGTATGCTCAGCTTACACATTTTCAACTTGATATGCTGTAAAATCTAAAAAATTGTTCTCAGTGAATAGCATGTTTTATATTCATTATAAGGATGTGTGCAGATAAGGCTGATCTTTATTCGTATGTAGCAGCATTGATTATTAGAGCTCTACAATCAGAGGTACTTCTAGAGGGGGTCACATTCAATTTTAGTAGAAATTTGAAGGCAGCGTGGTTTGAATTTCATAGCTGGCTTAAATAGTTAAAAACAACTGGACCGCATATTACTTTCCTTGCAAAGCTTTTAGCCCTCCAAAAACCACATAAGCTTACTATAAAACTTACTATTTTTATCATAATAGATTATTCTTTTTAATATATCTGTAATTAAAGGTTGAATATGGAACATTTTTATTAAAAGCTATATTTAAAAAAAAAAAAAAAAAAAAAAAAACCTCCACAGGTTGATTGGGGGGGGGGGTACAGAATGAAAGTACATTTCCTAGAAAAATTATATTTAGCCTAAAAATAATTATAAAATAAATTTTTACGGGTTTGAAAATGGCATTTTATTTATGTCTATAAGCCAATTCACGCCGCCATTGGGGGGTTACTAAATACGATCTCTGTTTGGCAACAGTATGTTGTGCACTGTTGGCTGGCACAGGGGGAAACAGTGGATACGGCGAGTGAAGCAGCTGCTTCAGAGTCCTGCAGATATTGTTATCTGTTTCTGAGGAGGAGTGACCTGAGAAGAGCAAAACCTGGAGTAAATTTAGGTGAAGACTACAATAAATGGACCCACATAAACGTTTTCCTTCTTCAAGGAAAAAATAAAATAAATAAATAAAAAAACGTTTTCCGCGGCATCAAAACATGGATCGGTTAGCTAACTTGTTTGCTAACGTGGCTAACGTTAGCTGTCAGTTGTAAACTCCTCTGCGTTACTTGTTGGACATGCTGCAGACTGCTGGTCACTTGTGTATCGGAAGTGAGCCTGGCATCCCAGCAGCTGGAGAACCCCCCCCCAACAATGTTGGTCTAGAACTGCCACTGTCTCCAACAATGAGAAGAAAAAAAATTAGAAAACACTGTACAACACTTTGATTAAGTCATCCATGCATCAGGTGGACTCGCTTTATATGGTCATAACTCTTAAAAACTTGATTTCTGGTTCCACATTAAATGCTCAATATTGCATCGTTATATACTGTATTTGTCTAAGTGCATTCTATTATTAAAGCTAGGGTTAGCAATGTTGGAAAAATGGTTCGACCAAGTTTCATTTTAAAAAAACACACTACCTGAAACCACGCCTTCAGAGCGCAAGGACGTGTGCACCAATGTTTTACGAGCAGGTTAACGATAACAGCCGAGTGGATAGCTTGTTAGCTTGATCGTAAACAGATGACGAACCATGTTTCTAAAAGCTTTAATCCACTGGCCTCCGGTCTCCTTCTGCAGAGTAAAAAGTCCACACTGCAAACGTCAATGCCTCCAAGACTTGATCCTTATCTATTGTTTTATTTTGTTTTGGTTTTTATTGACAGCAGCAGTTAGCAGTCCATTAGCTAGATTTGTTTACAGTGAGCAGCGCACAAAGCGGTGCACGTGGGGACAGGGAGAGGGGAGGGACACAAAGGCCTTGATTGGTTCTTTCTATATGGTGCGAATGACCAATTCCTGCCTTTCGGCACGGATGGCAGGGATTGGTCAGCTTTTACAGAACTGCAGCTCTCACAGAGGTCTGACGTTTTCCTTCCTTTTTATGAATACATGATGTATTGATACTATCAGGATGGAAGAACCATTTCACCCAGTATTGCAAAAAGTGTTTCTGAACAGGATTACCAACTTTGGCTTTAATTATGGTGGAAATCTGGATGTTAAACATTTAACCCACTGCTGCTTCTCTGCAACATTTTCAAACCATCTAGGGACGGTAGGACCTAGTAATCTATCTGTAAGGCATTCTACATGACACAGGTGTACATGTAAACTGGACATACTCAACAGGAGAGGGTTAATTTGACATGTACTCTATCTTATGGCAAAACAAAAATAGTAAATTTAGAAGGACTTGAAAAAACGGATATCCAAGCAGCGATGACGATGTGGAGACGGTCCTGAGAAAAAGTAAACATGTTTTACTTGAGTTTATAACAGCTGTGCTGTAATGCAAGTAAACCCTCACATTATAACTGACTCTTCAACAAGCTTAAACATAAACAGAGTGCATTTTTAAACCAGTAATTCTGGTCTGATAATGTGAGGCGAGCACCGTCATGCTGATACAAATGAAATATATGTTAAGGCAAGTCACTATGATATCGGACTTATCAGAATGATGTGATCATTTCCTGTTATCGGCCTGATGATTATCGTACACCCTTTATTTATATGGCAATATGACATGTTGTGAGTTAACTGTGATTATATTGTACCAAACACCACACACTGTCCAATCTCCCACAAATCATGAATATAATCAGGGACATTTTCAGAAAAATAACAAATGTGTGTAAGAGTGAATATCATTGCTTTACAGATAAATGAAGCCATCAATTTACATCTCATGACTGAAAATGTGTTTTTTCTTAACCAAGTAGTGTGCAGAAATGACCCTTTTTAAAAAAAATAAATGAGAGCACATTTTCATTTAAAGCATAAAGACTTTAAGAGCATACAAACCAAATTTTTATAAGTAGCTTCAACTTGCTAAACAATCTGAACAGTATTTTTGTTGTTGCATGCTGCCATTGTAATCTCTTATATCAAAAACCACAGTTGAGAACATGAGCTGATTATTTCAAGTCCCACGGTGCACTTATGGCAATGATATGTCGACCTAATTATCCACTTCCTCTTTGAAGAGTACAGTAAAGTGGGTTAACTTGTTGGTTTGCAACAAAACTAAAAGAAAATGTAGCTTTAAGCATTTTTCATATTTAAATGAAAACATTGCTTTTTCAGAGAACATGCATGAAGCTTCACAATTTAAAAGTTAAGCTGTGCATGTTTCTGTAGTATGCACACAAGCGTGTAAAGCTGCAGTTAGATTTAATGATTTACATGTAAATCAAATTGATGACACTTTATTTTATGTAAATGCTGCTCAGTACACAAGACAGGCAGAAGTTTTTATAATAACTAAATTTTTCATGATTTTACTGCAAGTTAGAATAGAATAGACTTTATGGTCAACAATGTGCAATGACATGAAGGTGATCAACCATTTTACTGTGCAAAACCACCAAAGGACAAGAGCAAATAGGTGTGATAAAAAAAATATAAAGAACATTAAACTGGAAAATAAATTAAGGCAGTTTAGTGTGGGAGTCATTGTTATTGTCAGTGTTTGTTAATAGTGCTTATGGCCCAGGGGGAGAAGCAGCTCACCCTGAAATGCTAACTACCTCAGGAACATTTGAGATCTCGTCGTTTGGAGAACGCTCAAAACCCACACATGCAGAGGAGTGAACAGCTGGCAAAGTGGTGGAGGACGTATAGAGACACACACAATCTGAACTGCTTATATACCGACACACAGAGACGTACTGTAAGCGCAGGTACGACTGAAGGTTTAACAGACGCACAATCTTCAAAGATGCCTTTATTTTACCTTTACTGCACATTTCCACTCACATACAGCAACATGCCTGCGTTGTCTTTCAGCGATCAGCCAGCATACACACGTAGACACTCTGTAGATGTGACCTGACTAGTATTTATTCATTGGGAGACCTTTAGAAATGAGACACAGGACTCTAATTTATAGCCTTGAACTTTCCAGTCAGGCCAGTCCATCTTCCTCTCTCACTTTCTCTCTTTTGCTCTGTCACTGTGTCTGTTTTCCACTTTCTGTCACTCCTATTCTCTTCTTTCTCTTGAGTTATACTATTTCATCAACTGGACACACTCAGGCTTTAGTTCTTCTCTTGATTACAAGGCTGTTAGTTTACTGAATATTCCCAGTTTGATCAGAGGAAATAAATTAAGATTGAGATTTTAAACTTTGTGAGATGTATAAAATAAGATGCATTCTGTTGCCTTTAAGAGTCTATAAAACTGAACATAATGGTTAAAAATACAGTTTGTTTGGCCTTTTCTCACATTTACGGATGGTAGGATTTTAGTTGGCGTAAATAGCTTCAAGGCTGCGCACAAGAAATAATCTGTGTGCCTGCAGTTATGAAGACAATCTGTCAGCTCTGGCACACAGTGAAATGGTTACACAAGAATACCACAAACATCAAGTGCCTACTCTTATTAATTAAATGCACTGTTATAAAACATCTTTTATCCAAAAGAAAGTGATCACCTTTCAATTGCATTAATCATTAACAGAGGTTAAGCAGCAGCTTTTAAGGTCAGTTTTTTTCTTTCTGAGACAAAAGGCATAGTCGTAATGATTGTGACAATATATGAATTTTTTTTATATTTGTCTGTGCACTAAAGATGTAATTTAAAAAAATAACCCAATCATTTTTATTATTAAAACCTTCTCTTTGCCAGCATTCATACCGAGGACCAGCTGAGAATAAGATAAACACTGGGCCTTGACAGGAACAAATTCAGCATGTCAAATGTGACTAATAATTAATCATGAGTCTGATTTCCCATCAGATACCAAAACACTGTATAGTTGTTCATGTGTTGTAGCTTTGAGGATACATTTTACTGCTTTGAAAAGTCGTTTCATTGCGAGTAAGGACTGGCAAAAAAAAGGTTTGATATGACAAATAAACCTAAATATATGCATGGTAATACAGCGAAGGTTGACCAGTTTAATTTTTTTTGTTTATCGGATAAACACTGCTAATTTCCATCTGAGTGAGCGAAACCTTCCTTGTTCTCTGGTAAATTCTTCCTGTCAGAGTAGAGAAGAAACCTTCGTCCTTGAATCCTGGAGGAGTGAACAATCTCTTGACATTAATAGTTAAAGCTTAGCCTGTTGTGGATATTACATTTCTAGACATTGTGTCATGTAGTAGACAAACCATTAATATTTAAATCCACTCAAAGAAAAGGAAGCTCTGTTCAAAAAGAAAGAAAAGAAAAAGTTGTCAGTGCACAGGAAGCACTCATGCATGGCCAAGCTTTTATCACAAAAGGACCCAATTGTACTGGTATATGTGTGTGTGTTAGTCAACACATCCAACAGCTGGACCAGGACGATGTACATGACTCTACACACATGTACTTGATGTCTGTCTCATCACATCTATCCACATTATGCGTTATCATTTCCTCTGGCCTGGACGTAGATCATCTGGTCTCTGCATAAACTCACACCTCAATTCTCTCTCAGGGTTCTTTGCACAGTTTTTTGCTTTTGGGGTTTTTTATTTTTAATGCCCGGTACTGACATCAGAATGACAACTCTTGACAGCAGAGGCCATCCCAGATACATCCTTTAAGTGTTATTAATTGCACAATGACTCACTCCTTCCCTTACCTCCTTCATTAACGCTTTCTGTGCCCCCTGTGGCCAACCATATTCTCACACCCCTCTCTCCTCAGCCGAAGCCTGCCGGTCAAACACATGGGGGGGGGGTGGAGGATCTAGAATCCACCTTCAGCCAACAACAGTGTAGTGTCTGTTAAACTAAAGATAGTCATGCAACAGCAAATATAAACAACTTTATAATCAGTGGTTAGTTGCAGGATTGAATTGACTCCAAGAAGTCTTCTATAGCAATACGCCCACAGCTATGACCTTCCACGCCCACAGAGTATAACCTGTTGCTACGGTACCGTTATCCACAATACATGTCATTAATGAAGACTTCACACACCCCTGTGTTCTTCGGTTTTACATTTCTGTTTATTTAACAGCCTTTTTTGTATAATCCCGGATGTGTGCTTAGCTGTGGGTTAGCTGAAGCCAATGAAAGGTTGGACTCAATTCCCCACAACAGACGAGCCTTTTTAACCCCCTGTTCTATTCCTCATACCTTCCCCTCCACCTTACCTTACCTCTCCCTCCTACCCCCAGCCCTCTGGCCTGTGCACGGTTTGTAGCACTGCTAAGACTAACATGCGCTCCCCTCCCCTTGGTGTTTGCATGCAGTCATTGCATCCAGCAGATCCTGGAGGCGGTGCTTCACTGCCATCAAATGGGTGTGGTGCACCGGGACCTGAAGGTGAGTGATGGGGTTCACCTGCTGGCTTTTGATGCTTTTTTTTTGTTGTTTTTTACATGTACAGTATGTAATGGGGTTTTTTGGTTTCGCTTTTTGTGTAGTTTGCGTGTGTTTAATCGATGGATAAGAAACTTTCTGGCGATATTTGTGGATGTAATTTCACTCGCAAAACTGTGGAGGGTTGTGGATCATCTCATTCTCTTGGCACCTTACAGTGCAGGCTGACACAGTCATTTTCATTTAGATTCAAACCAGCGCTTTTGCCGGACTCAGACTATAACCATCTCTACATTTCGAACTTTTTGCTTGCTCTCTTCTGCCATACAAAGCTTCCAGCTCTCTGCCGCCCCCTTCTTGTTGTGTAAACATCATTTTCCCCCAGTGTGTGCACTGTGCAGAATTCAAGCATGCAGCACAGGTCATGCAAGCTGACTTAACCTTTGCAGGATTTCTATTTGCACAACTGGTTTGTGTAAGATCACTAAAGGGGATACTTTCTGAGCTCTGGATAATTTAGAGAGAAATGCTAACTATTGATGATCAGACACGCTGTGTGGTCTTGATTGCTTTTATGGATCAGTTAATAACTCAAACCTGAAAGCTTATTTCCCATAAAAGAGATATTGATTACCTTTTTTTATGTAAGCTGACTTCTTTATTGTTGGATTCTGGGAGTTTTATGTTTTGGAGATATATTATGCAGAAGTCAATACTGTTCACACTACTCTGGCTCTAATTTGAGCAGAGAGGTGAATCAGTGTCTTCGCAGTTCAGAGTTAAACTGCATTGTATCTGCTGGTGCTTTTTGTTTGTGCATGCCTTTGTACGTATGTCGCATCTTGTTTTGCATGATGCACTTTGTCAAGTAGACCTCTATGCAAATGTCAGTCCCAGCATTCCAGTAAAGGCGTGTTGTGTTTATCTGAACTGTTGTGACTATTTCTTTATTTAGCTTGCACGCCTATCTAGTTTCACACCCAAGCACTGGAGAGTGTTTCATGCAATAGGTCATAGTGTGATGACTGAGGACAGTCCGAGTGACAAGATCCCTCAAATTAGGAGCAGGGATATGGTAAATGAGATGACAACACAGTAAACAGTTTAATCTTTGTGCCAACAAAAACAATCTCAAGGTTTTTCTTTTTTTTATTTTTTTATTTTGCATATTTAATGTACTGCCTCTTTGATCATATTTGTGGACACAAACTCATTATTCTTAGGACTGATTGTGCCAAAGTTAAACAAATTGGTGAGTTTCTCCTCCACGCTACAGCAATCTGCATAAATGGAAAGCCTTCTCAATACAGATCTATATTTCTGCTACTTTCTCGGGAGGCAGGAATGCCACGCCATCTCCCGATCCTTTAATGACTAATAAATACAAAGGAGGAGAGAAATCTGGGACTGGGAACCACTCCATCCAAACACCCACTCATGACCTGCTCTCAGATGCAGCTTTTTTATCATCTGCAACTGTCCTTCTCTGCCCTCCTCAAACAGACCAGCTGCTAGTCGTCGGTGCACAGCTTTGTGTTCAGTGTCTGTGTGCGCTTGCCAAAAGCATGAAAAATGAAGGTGTGCTTGTGTCAATCAATGACAGTTGCTGGTGTGTCTTAACATGTGGTGTTATTTTTATTTATTTATTCATTTTTTGCGTCACTTTAATGCATCTTTTTTTTTTTTTTAATGGAAGCAGTTGCTTCATCATGAATTCCACCCACATCCGATTTTACGGATTATCTTCCTGCTGCAGTGTTGGCAAGTTCTAACTCCCCGTTTTACAGAAGAGAAAAGCCCAACCAAGTGTCAGAGCCAGGAGGTGGGCATGGAGCCTTGGGATTACTGGTTCAATAGCAAACTCACTCGCACTTCTCGTGTATTTCTGGGCTCAAAGGCTGTAAAAACACACCTTTAGGTATCTTTGCTTTAAGGGCACAATATCCCTTTGTCTTTAAGGAAAGAGGGTGCAGACAGATGCTGCTGCACTGCAGATGAGGCAGTGACAGAAATGCAATATAATATAAAATCCTTTCACTCTCAGTTAGGAAAGTTTTGATTTGTCTTGCCGTTCTTTCACCCATGACTGGGATTGACCTCACCAGCTAATTGAAAAGACAAGTAAAAAAAAAATTCCTAGAGGTAATTTCTTAAGTTATTCTGTTTTCTGCTTTGACAGAAGTTCCTTAGTTATCAACGTTAGACTTGACACAGTTTATCGGAAGCAAATTTGAAGATATTTGAAGCACAAAAAAAGGAGGCAGTAGTTTACATTAGATCTGCTTTAAAGGGACCAAATGCAAACACACAGACAAGCAATATGTAGGTAATCTTATCAGTTGATCTGGTGCTTATCCAGCATCAGAAATATGTCAGACATCAGTAAAAAAACAAAACAAGAAAACAAAGAGCTGTTTCATATTTTGTATCATTAATTCCCACTCAAGTGCTTTATTTGCCAGTCAGTAGTGCCAGTTGCTTTAACAAAAGCAATAATTTAGTGAGACTGAGAGAAATGTAATGAGAGAGAGAGAGAGAGAGAGCAGGGACCAGTGGGAATAGCAGCCCATTATTAGAGCCCTCCTCTGACATAGAATAATGAGGCTAGCTACATTATCTGGGCCACAGAGATGGAGCCTGTGGAGCCACTGCTCATCACATGAGGCCAAGACAGACAAGCGCTGCAGACTCAGTTCGGCTCTGCTGAAATGTGGACGAACTTTTGCTCTTTAGCTTTTATGTGTCTGTGCATGTTATGAAAATATTATCTGTGTTTGTGGTTGTATGAGCGGCATACAAAGCGTTCTGTTTGAACCCCATTGCAAACTTTGCATGCACAGCTACCGACTCAGCTTTTCCTCCACTAAGACTGTGCATATGTTTTAAAACAGATCCTTTATATGATAAATGTTTGAAAACCTCTTCACCTCATCTCCTCCTCTGCAGCCAGAAAACCTGCTCCTTGCAAGCAAGTGTAAGAATGCTGCTGTGAAGTTGGCTGATTTTGGCCTGGCCATTGAGGTGCAGGGGGATCAGCAGGCCTGGTTTGGTAGGTACAGCAGATGCATTCCATATAATAGATTTTTTCCAGTCCTGTGCAGAAATTTTGAGCTACCCCTCATTTCTTTGGTATAAAAAAGGGAAACTGGATGCAAACATAAATGGAATTATACTGCATGTAAGGCAAAATCTGAGTGTGTAGCAACTGTATAATAAGTTCAGTACAGTATTTGGTATGAGCACCTTTATTCTTTAACATAGCCTAAACTCTCTTAGACGAGCTTTCTGGTATTTCTAAGTAGTTTTCAGGAATATTCCCATAGCTTTTAGAAGGGTTTTCCAAAGCTCTTCTGTACAGTAGATGCGGTCTGCTGATGATCCCACACTGTTTCTATAACACTGAGGTCCTGGATTAGTGGGGTTTTTATTGTTCCATAGGAGTTTCAGTCTAGTTCTTGTGTCGATTGGCATGCCTCATCCTCCTCTTAACTAAAGAGGGGCTTCTTGATAGCCACCTTTTCATGGAGAGCATTTCTGATGAGACGATGGATAAGGTGGATCAAACCTAAGGATGAGAGAAAATGCATCTCTCAGGTCCTGTGTCCGATCCTTGGTGGATTTTTCCCACTTTTAAGGAAGTCAGTTTGCAGTAATTCATCTGCTGCAGATAGATTTCTAGTCCAGGCCAGTGTCCCTAAATTTCAATCTTGAAGATTGCACATCATCCAAGGTGTGTCAGGTTTTCAGCTAATAGCTCCTTGGAATTACATTGTAAGTGCAAATTTTCAAACTGTGTTATTTTTTTGGGCATTTTCTTTTTTAAAGGAACATTGTGTAACTTCTAGCCCAAACATTAGCCTAATGTAAGTAATAATACAGATGATTTCTGGGGTCTATATACAACAGTTGACACATGTCAGTGCTCCGAGGGAGCTGAACTCCTCAAAAACATGACATTGAGCCGCGTCTCAAACTGCACACTTGCCCGAGTGCACTGGAATTCAGTGAGTAGTGCGCACTGTGTACTTTGTTTGTAGTGCACACTATTGTCGCTAAATGCTGACCCAAACAGAGCACTGCACTTACAGGAAGAGACAGACTAGCATTGCCAGCTAACATGAGCTAACTCTACTGAGCCGGTATAACTGCAGCCTCAAACACACGACCAGATCATAACTGTCATCAGGGAGTAAACAGCTTGGTAGCATGCTACAATATGCATTAGTAATTATGTCTAAATCATTTCACGAACATTATTTAAATCAAGTACAATACCACCTCCGATGCAGCAGGGGTCGCCACCGCTTCATTCACCGCCATTTTTCAGCTCTGAAAGCAGTTCCAAAGTCCCGCCTCTTCCTCCACGTCAGCAAGATGGCGTCCGTTTAGTGCGAGTAGTGTGCTTAGTTTTGCCCTTCATTTTTGGCCGTTATTAGGGCAGCATCCTGGTACTTTCAGTGTACTGAATTGTTGCTTAAATGACACCATGTGTGCACTACACACTCAAAAACAGTGTTTGAAGTGCTCAAGTGCGCGGTTTGGGACAGACCCATTGTAACTTTGCAGGAGTGGATCCGTCTCTCATTGGATCATGTGACTCGATGACTTCACTATCGGCTGATGAAAGTGGTCTGCAAACATGATTCCAAAACACTGATTGAGAATGTTTAATTTTGTGACAGTTGTGTGGCCTGTGGGAAGTTAAAGATTTAGTGCCCTATTGGCCAAAAGTTACACAGTATCCCTTAAAAAAAAACAAGACAAACTAAAAGTATTCCTCTGAAATTGTTTTTTGTGTGCCCCAGCTTTTTCCCTTAGTCCAAAAATATGCATGTTAGCTTAATTGGTGACCCCAGGAGAGGGTTAGTACTGTATAAGCATGCTCTGTTGTTTGTCTTGTTTGTTGGTGACTTGTTGATAGTGCCCTTCACAGGGACAGGCCATAATCCCCCCATGACCTTGAACTGAGTGAGTTAGGTATGGAAATTGATGGATAGGTGGACATTCTTCTGAAAACAGTCAGGTACTAAACTTTGACTGAAAATGAGGGAAGAAGCTGCCAGACCTTTCGAAAGCATGACGAACTTAAAACCACTTAAAAGTAACAAGTTTTAAAGGATGAATGAAATACTATTCAACTCGAAGAGTCTTTAATCATCACAAGACTCTTGCAGCATAATCAACAGTCTCAGATTATGTTGCATTTCCACGTCTCGCCTCAGTCTGTGCAGCAACACACATACCGATCAGTGTCGGTGTGTCTTTCATCTGTGTAGCAGGAGATTTGCCACTCATTCACAATACACTGATTTTAAACCCTTAAGATTTGAGTCCACAGTTAGGACCAACAGTTTAAGGCTTACAGAAGATTATCTTGCTTTCTATTCATGCTGATCCACAGATAGCAACTATGCAATCTGTTGGTTTGAGCATGTCAGTCAATTGTGTATGGGTTTTTATTGCAGGATTTGCCGGCACACCAGGTTACCTGTCCCCTGAGGTGCTGAGGAAGGAGGCATATGGCAAACCTGTGGACATCTGGGCCTGCGGTGAGTTGTAGAGATGCACACGCTCATTCACACTCAACATGCATATGGTATTTCCTTGATGGTTACACACGGAAAAGGCAGACACACACACAGTACATTTTCTAACAAATTGTGCATTTCCTCTGTGCGTTTGTGCTGGTTTGTGTGTGTTTTTGTGTGTCTCTCAGGGGTGATCCTCTACATCCTGCTGGTGGGTTACCCTCCTTTCTGGGATGAGGACCAGCACAAGCTGTACCAACAGATCAAGGCTGGGGCTTATGATGTGAGTCTCCTCTCCACTCCTCTCCTGCTCTCTCGTTACCCCCTCCTCTCCTGCTGTTGTGCCCTCCCTTCTCCTCCCACTGCCCTCGTTCCTTTTTGGCGGCTGTTACATAACTCAGTCACCTCATTCATATTTCAGGGGGTGCAAGAGAGAGAGTCTCACCTTAGATCACATTAAAGCCCATGCCAAATAAAGAGAGCCTGACTAACTCTCTGGCAGCGATTCTGGACTCACTGGACGCAGACCTCTGTGCTTATTCCTAAACTCAACAGGAACCGATGGGTTGAGAATTTCTTAACAAATTGCTGGGGGTTGTGCTTGGACTGGCCTTTTGGTGTTGTTAAACAGCACATCCACAGGAAGCCTCAGCAGCTGAGTTGTTCAGAGCACATAAATCGGCGACATCCAGGGTTCTGATCTGGACTGGGACCTGTGTTGTTTGTCTTCTCCCTGTTTCTCAAGAGATTTAAATAAGTCATTTCTGAGACATCACAGCGTCGGTACAAGCAGAACGGCACATTTGTTTGCTTGTTTTTTCTCTTAAATAGGACATTTTATGCTCTGGGTTTTCCCCTTTTCTCCAGTGAATCATGCAGCCTTTTGTACATGGAAAAGTTGTGCAGAGTTAAAGTATGCAGCAAAGGAAGTTTCTCTCCCCCGCAGAAAACAAATGTTTGTGAACTACGTGAGAGTTCTTGTTTGTAGCACAGGTTTTTGCGTAGATTACCATGTAATACATTTCCGAAATGCCTGCATAGTTACTTCTAGACTTGCCTGATTATCAACCTGGCATTTATATCAGCATAGCAGTGACATGAAGGTGAAACCATCCTTCTAACTTTTGCTCAGAAGATCATCGAAATTAGTTGAAATTAGATGAAGTCAACAGTTTTACTTAAAAATGAAGATGAAGATGACATGTAAGGATAGACCGATACATTCGGCTGGCCGATATTTAAGGTCAATTTTTGCGTTTTTTGCTGGTATCTGCATTGGCCGATATGGGCCAGGTGTTGGTCGATACCCCCACTCAGCATAATTTACATACTTTTTTAACACTTTGTATGCCAACTGCCAAACTGGATCACTTACCATTCGTACTGACTGGCGAGGTTTTTCGGCAGTCTGGTAGAATTTTTTTTTAAATAAAACCCTTTTTAAAATTTTAAAAAAATTGTTTGTTAGGGGGTTTTTAACGCCTCGTCAACTCGGCCTCTATTGTGCAAATGCATCCAGGGACACACAGCTTGTTCTTGCAGAGTCCAGCCATAATCAGCGTGTCATATATGTATTCAGCTTGAGTCATAATGATCCTGGCACTCCTTCAGATCAGCAAATTCAAATACTCAATGCTTTGCACACCAGTAATGTAAATATTATAGATATTATATTAAATATTGTACAGTAACCTAATTTATTTGTGTTTTAGTTAGTTATGTGTTAGTTATACACACATGCTGCTGAGTGCACACTGAGGTGAAATAGGGAAGTGGCATTCAAAACATGGTTGCAATATTCCGATTACCTGATTTGTAAAACAATGGGGAGTGAATGGGCCAGTTTAACTTTGGCATTGGAGGGTGAGGGGGGTGGTGTGGGGGGAAATCAGAAAATTTGGGGGAGGAATAGTATTAAATGTATATAGAGTATTTATTACAAGTTTAATGTTTCTATTTAATGTTTGTTTACAAGTGCACTGTTTGTTTTTTATATATTTATTTGAAGTGCTTTGTTCTTTTTTTATATTAAAAGAGTTGTAAAATTACTTTTCATTGTATCCTTCATTATACATGTACAGTGTTAATTTGGGAATCAAATGCAGTATCGGGCCCAAGTATCTGGCCCAAATATCGTCAGGTTGTATCGGCTGAGGCTGATGAAAAAATCAGTATCAGTATCGGCCCTAAAAAATCTGTATCGGTCGATTCCTATTGACATGGATCCAGAGTGTGACCACTTTGGCCATATGAGACCAAAACATTTGATGATTTTTTTTTTTCTTTTTTTTTTTTTTTTTTTTTTTGCTCGCTATGTTGGTGTATGGTCTGTAAGAAGAATATCATGGTCAAAGGCAGAATAGGTGCAGATCTTCACACTGACTTGCTCTGCCACCAAATCTGCAGCCTGCACTTCAGTTTACTCTCTAAGTGCAACATAAGCTTGCAGCAGGTAAAGGAAAACACAAGCTAGTAGTCGGGAACTCCAGATCAAGAGAAGTATTGATTCTCTAAGTAAATGCTATGTTGCCCATTATCCGTATCTTCGATCCAGGCTCTGAAAGCTCGATACAAAGCCTGATAAGCAGAGGTCTCTCCCTGATAGTAAGATGGCAAATGTTAACTTGTATCAATGAAAATTAGCAGGCCAAAATGAATGTGTTTCTGAAAGACTGCTCAGTCCAGGTTTTGTCGTTTTGACAAACACAGCATCTCAAAGAGAAACGCTGTCTGTCAGGACATCTGTCAGAGCAGCAAAGTGGTCTCCCTCCCCGCTGCGTTTCACTGTCAGGCAGCAGCAGCAAACTGATGCACAAGTCAGCGATAATGTCATTTATTTCCTACAATATTACGAGAGAAAAGATACTTTTTACCACGTCTAAGTCACAAATCTTTAAAAAAAGAATGATGTCCCAGAGTCAATGTTTCTCTGGTTTTCTGTAAATAGAGATGTCTTAGCTGTTAAAAGGGTTTCATGTTAGGTTTCACCATGTGGTTTCATACAGCTGCATCTTGCAAAAAAAGATTGTATTAAAATTCTTTCTCCATGTTAATTCCCTATATGACAGTAGCCATAATAAAGACTGTGGTTTAATTATTTAAAAATTGCCTTCTTAGGTACCTGTCAATGAATGTGTACAGTATGAAGAGGTTTTGTTTTGCTTGTCCATTAGTTCCCATCGCCAGAGTGGGACACAGTCACCCCAGAAGCCAAAAACCTGATTAACCAGATGCTGACGATCAACCCTGCCAAGAGGATCACCGCTCAGGAGGCCCTCAAACACCCATGGGTCTGCGTAAGTGTTGCCTCCTACAGCTGAACAAGGAGAGACAGCCCCAAGCAAACAAATGGTTGCATTAAAGCAAATACAAAGATGTAAATGAACCCATTTCTTTGTGCTTTTATATTCTGTTTGTCCTCATCTTTTTCTCCTCTGTGTCTGTGTTTTTTCTCTTCTTAGCAACGATCCACAGTGGCATCTATGATGCACAGACAGGAGACCGTGGAGTGCCTGAAGAAATTCAATGCCAGGAGGAAACTCAAGGTCTGTTTGCATGCTTTCCCTCTCCCACAACTTTCCCTCTTCTGCTCCAATAAACTCCTCAGTGAGATAAAATTATAAACCGTTTCCTCTGCTTCTCTCCTTATCTTTATTCTTTAATGTCTTTTCCATGATTGCAGGGCAACCCAAAGAGTAAAAAAAGTGTTTTTTGCATATTACAGTTGTGTTTCTTGCATTGTATACACTTGTCATGTAAAAAAAGAAAATAAGTGAAATTTATATTAGAAATGGCGTTAAGCTTCTGCAGTAAGAATCTTTATCCAAATGTTCCTTTTACTCTGATTTATTGCTGACATTTTGTCTGGATATAACAGCTTAGCCATTTGAGCATGACACTGTTACCCTGCTGCTTTCAGCCACTCTTGGCATGGCTCAAATACCAGCACATGGGAAGCTGGAAACAGAAACGCAGGTGGCTGCAGGCAAATGTTGCACCATTCAGCTAACATGCCATCAGCTCCAGCCAATTGTCTCTGGCTTTTTACACTGGAAAATAAATAGAAAATGGCAAGGTTAGACCTTCAGCTTCTCAGTACTCATTAAAAATGAGAAGCAGACATTTTCATACTGTTAAAGCAAATTGGAGGCAGGCAGACTGAATTAACAGACAGTGAATTTGGAATTCAGTCTGTTTGAATAAAAATTAACACGTCATCATAGCGTTTCCATCAGAAGTACTGAGCCTAATTGTTGGGGCATTTTTTATTTAGGCTTTGCTTTTCAGTAGTTTAAGTTTAATGCCTTGTTGTCCTGCGGTCCTGGCTGAAACTAAGAGGGGACAGAGCTTTTTCTGTCAACCATATACATTTTCAAATCTTATTTAAAGGCCAATTTTCACTCTCAAGCTTTTAAACTAGACTGATTTTTGCCATTTCTGATGAGTGTTTTATGTCTTTCTTTCTTTCTTTCTTTCTTTCTTTCTTTCTTTCTTTCTTTCTTTCTTTCGAGATGTTTTATTTTTGTTTGTCCTCCTTTTATTTGTATTTTATCTCTCATGTTGCAGCACTTTGGTCATCATATCCTGTTTTTAAATGTGCTTATAATCAAAATTGACTTGACTTAGTGCTTATGGTTACAGTAAAAGGATGTTTTTCTCATCTATTATGGGGATTTATTTTATACTCTCCATCCACTGCTCTCGATATCTTTTCCGCTATTAAGAAACTACGAATTTGAAGGTATCAGTATTTTAAGTAAACAACTTGGTATTTAAAAACTTTGCAGGATGCTTTAATTTTCAGTTACATTTGAGTGTTGCAAGTGATTCATCTGTCAATCAAACGACAATAATGGGAGACTTTAACAGCCTTTTTTTTTTTCTTTTAAAGTGAAGGTTTCTCATAATGAAGCTGCAGCTGCTTTGAGTTGGGATTTTTCTTCTGTTTTTGATTTAGAGCAGCACATCGAGAAGCTTGACTGATGGCTGCTCTTTTCATAAATGAACACAACTCTTTTTTTTTTCTTTCTTCTTTCTACCCAGGGGGCCATTCTTACGACTATGCTGGTTTCTCGAAATTTCTCGGGTAAGTCTTTCATGGGGATAATACTCGAATCTTTTGTAACTGTATATCTACCATTGATGTCAGTGAACTGGCATCATTCTATTGAAAATACTCAAGGAGACAAAAATGTTTGCTGATTTTTAGAGCCTGTTAGGGATTATTTGGTGCATGCCATCATGTTGGAGGACAAAAAAGTGTTGCTTTAAAACAAACTGCTGTTTGTCTGAGCTTCTTCAAGTTGCAACAGATTTCTAAAAGTGGTATTTCACCAGAAACTTGATCTTCCCTTTGATTTCTCTTTTTCCAAAATGATGCCATGCACCTAGGAACAGTGAAACTGTGTGACAGTTTCATTTTAGTTTGATTTTAATGCAAAGCTTACAGAGCATGTTGTTATATCAGCAAAATCACACTTTCATTTCACCTCAGCCCATCTTCAGTGTTTCTTATTTAATTTGCATCCAGTTTACGTTCTTTGGTAACAACTCTGTCATCATCTGTTGAAGGGTGTCATCCCTAAACAGCTGCTAAATAAATTTTGTTTTCTAAAAATCATGCTTATTGTCGTAATATTAGACTTAACAATTGCAAGAATCAAAAAGAATTTTTTTTTTCTCAATTTTTGGCAATTATAATCTGAAAAGTCACAAATATCTTATGTGTTGATATCTGAGCTGTAAGGTTCATACTCATCATGTATTCTATAATAATCCGAATAATTTTTACTAATTTTTCCTCATAAGGTCTAAAAGTTCAGACCAGTTGGGCGTTTTGAAACCAAATTTGACAAAGTTGTCTTCTCCAGAAGTTAAGAAACACTGAATTTGATCTGCATGCTCTTAAACTGTTTGTGTTTTCTGTCTTTGTATGTGAGGTGATATTTTTGATTGTCAATTAGGATTTTAAAACCTGTGCTGTAGTATAAGCGAGGCAGTGTTAAAGCCGGGCTTCAGCAGCCCCCACCTCCCTTTAAAAACCTTCACAAATTAATTTCTTAATTTTGGAATCACTCTTCTCCCTCCTGATTTGTTATAAAGACGAATACAGTAAATATAAACACGACTTAATGAGGTAGTTTCAGCTCTGTTGTGGTCAGTGAAATGAGAACCCTTTGAAAATAATGAACGTGTTTTTACCGGATCACCAAATGAGTATTTACAAACTCTAAAGTGCCAACAGGCCTTGAGGAAGCTCATTTGTGGTGCGAGTAGCTGAAACTGAGGGTTGAAAATAAAATATTTTCTCAGAGTAATTGTTTTTGGAAGTTCACCAATAATTGCTGAACTTCCTTGTAATTGAACCATAAATCATTGGATTTGTGTTCATGTTCAATATGTGTGTTTTCTACATGTGTGTGTGTGAATATGCAAGCATGCTGCTTCAGTAAACATGACTCACAGTTCGTGATGTGACCCTGTAAGCTGTGCACTGGGAAATCAACTGAAGATGTACGTAACAAGCACTCAGCTAACATTCACACACACCGACCTGTGTGCGTGGCGTAGCTGTATCGCCACTCTGAAACACCTTTATTTTCCCCTTACTCAGATGCAAGTCCCACAGATGAATGAGTCAGAGAACATGATGAGCTGAAGAAATAAAGAATAAGATGTGAGCTTTTAGTGCAAGGAACTTGCATCAATACAAATACCAACATGAGTGTTTTTTTTTTTTAAAAAAAAACGATGTGTTTTCAGCTCACTTTATGAGTCATGTCATTTATAGATAAATGTAGTTTTACAAACAGTTTTATTAATAACATGCTTGCATGCTGTTTGTCATAAATTTAAAGGTTATAAAGGGGAAATTAAGTTTTGAGGTATTCTTTTAGATTGTAGAAGGAAATATTTGCAACGTTTCCTAAAGCACACCCCTCTATATCAGTAGCAAAGACTTATTCTGGTATTTATAATGTATTCAACCTCCCCCTCCTAATTGATAATGGCTGTTACTAAGGTTGGCAATCACTCCTAAGCTAACCGTTACTAACATTGGCTAAATTATGCATCATTACCATCATTATCATCATCTCAGTGTTAATGCACTTACATGCAGTAGAAATGCAAGCTTTTACAGTCTCAAATGAAAAAGTTGAGATGTTTGTCTCTCTGACAGTTTTGTGTCTTGACCTTTTTGTCAGATCAGTGGATTCAAATATGACAGATTGGTCCAATAGTGTCTGTGGCCCCTGTGAAGAGAGAATGCGCGTTACGTCAACGTAAATGTTGCCCACTGAAAGAGTGGGAAAAGTATACAGTATCTCACTTGAAAAAGAAAAAAAAACCACATCAAAACTGGTCTAAAATGGGGATCAGCTGTACCATAATCACCTATACGAACAGGTTTAGAGAAAAACTAAGGTTTTCTTTTGAAAAATTTCCCAGAACTAAAGATGAGAGAGCTGAATGGTTTGCTGTAATAACCAGAATTCAGGCTCAAAAAGCTGGATTTGCAGGCTATGTAGTATGTGGCTTTTAATATTCTTGTAACTGCAAGGTTTCTAATATTAAAGATTTAATTTAAGAAGAATGCATAGAATAAAGATAGTTGGTACATGCCTGTCCGTATACAACCAGAACATCGATTGGCATCCTTGTAGCCTTACACTGCAAAAATGAGTCATCTTGATATGAGTAAAAAACACTTAAATTGGGAAGATGTAGACTAAAAACAAGTGAAATAATCTTCCCGTGCAGTAAGACAGCGATACTTGGTGAGATTTCCTAGAATAAGAAAAAGTATCTAGACTTAAGAGACTTGAAAAACATCTTAAAACAAGTTGTGAGATTCATTGAAGTTCTTCAAGTAAGAGAAAAACCCTCAAAACCAGCCGGTCAGTGCTGCTTTTCTTCTTTTTTTCCCCTCACTTTGAGAATAAAGATGTTCTTGCAGTGTAATTTTGCTGACTGATCCCAAATTTTACTACAGTACGACCGGACTTAGAGTGATGTAGGTGCATTCCCTCTATATAAATGAATCCCCTTTTTTCCCACTAATGAGCCCTGTCTGTCTCCAACTTCTTCCATTTCCCCCTCCCTACCCATCTACCTCCTCCTGACTGACTTACACCCCCCACGTCACCTCCACCTTTCTCCATCCTTTATCTCCTTACTTCCCTCCCCTTCTCCGTGATTTGTAACTCTTTCTCTTCATGTGTGGCTGGGTATGGGACTCTTTAACAGTCGGCAGCAGGCAGACCACCGCTCCAGCCTCTGTGACTGCGGCCGCGGCAGCAGTGGCTGCAGCCGCCGGCACCACCGCAGGGCTGGTGGAACAAGGTAGCACGGTGGCTCGCCCAGGGCATGCCACCCCTCTCAACCTGCCCCCTTTCTGTCCTTGCCTCTTCTTTTTTTTTTTTACTTATTCTTCCTCCACTCCTGTTACTCCTCTTTCCTTGTTTTTCCTGCTATCTCTCCCTCCTCCCTGAGCATGGGAGTTCAGAGCATGATGGCTGACCACATTTCTAACATCATCTCCCATCAACTCATCAGCTGCAGGATTAGCTATGTTTTCATCTAACTGCTTAGTCTAACCTCTTATGGTGTTTTCCACTGAACTGGTCAAGGCAAGTAGAGATGTTTAATGTTTAAACGTGCCGTTAGGAGAGCAGAGATAGTTTTCCAAGTGTAATTTTAGATGGAAGAGTGTTTGTTTTAGACAAACTATGGTAAAAACACTGTAGAGTAAAAATAACAGCTTTTGTGTTCTTGTCCATGACAGAATAATAATTTACCAACAAGACAAGGCTGTAATTTCAAACCCACATCTTTCGGTCACTTTTTTTCTCTTACATTCTTATTATTTTGTCTAATTATGGAGATATTTGAGCGAATATGTCAGATTTAATTTATGATTAGGAGAGGAAATAAAGGATGGAAGCTCAGCTACTGCTCTCATTTTTCCTGTCAGCACATTTGTCACCTCCTTTCTGGGATCTGGTATCGTGGCGTCAGTGCCTATCACTGCTCTGTCATTCCTCACCTTCATCGTGTCATCTTCATCTCCAGACACAGTCATGGTGCATGGCCTCGGACCAGTCAAACCGCTGTCCCGTCTTTCTGTTTCTTCTCACTCTTTTCCTTCCATGTCACTCATCCCCTCCACAGTTTGACCTCATTCTCTGTCCCGTCTTCAGACATTTCCACCATCGTTGTCTTTGAATTCACCCAACACTTTTCACTGGTATCACTCCCACTTTCCATGTTTCCATCATAACTTCATATCTCACTGTTACCCCTCACTCCTCTTTCCCTCTCTCTTCTTTTCTCTGTCGGACAATGACACTGGAAAGTTCACCCTTGTAACTCGAAGGATGGGACTGCCCTAGCTGTCGGTGAATGCTGCATGGGGCACTGGACTGGTGCATGCGCTGCCTCACAAGGGATTTTTGGTGCATGATGAACACTGCAACTGATGCAAGGCTGGGCCGACTCTCATGAAGTCCAAAAGCTTTGAAGCTGCCTTTGAATGTTGTTGACTTCCCAAAGTTGGTTACTCACAATCGTGTGAGCTGAGCTGCAGTCAACCTGCTGCATATGTAGCTGTCTGTATATTGTACACTGGTAGACGTTAACTGACTTTTTAACAGTAAATGCTGCAGGATTATTTCTGGTTTTACTGGGATTAGAGTGAATGGTCTGTAGGGCTTCAAGACTGTAGACATTGTTAGTGATAACTGCAAGTTAAAACATATTCACCTTGATCAACTAAAACAAAACGTGAACTCAGCTAAGAGGTTTCAAACTAATTTCTGTTTGTGCATTTATTTATTTGGAACTTTAAGTGTACAAAAGGTTCAGACTATGCAGAACTGAGATACTTACTTAATCTATAAATATAACAACTGATTGTTTGTTTGTTTGTAAAATTTTACTTTGATTTACAAGTTCTCTAAACTCTGCTTTGTCCAGCTTTGCTGCTTATAATCCATCTTAATTTGTCAAGAAGTGTTTTAAAATGGTTAGAAACAGCTAGGTTAATACAGTTGTTTGTTTTCACACTGAGCTAGCTGATTTCTTGCATCTAGCGCACAAGTTTTCAAAGTCCAAACAGTTAAAAGAAAGACTCAAAGAGTTGAACTGAGAATGTTGAATTCTTTTTTTATACTAATTGATAAAAAATGTTTCTGGTTTGGTTGAAAAATAAAGAAAAAAAGAAAGATATTTATGTTTTGGGAGAATTTCACTGTTATTTCCCCTACTTTCCAAGATTTAGAAGCATCAATATCTCGGTAGCTTGGTTCACTTTCTAAGCTTTTAAGCACTCTGGAAATAACCTGATAAGATTAAAGGGGGAGTTCAGGATTTTTGACATAAGGCTTTATTTTTGAGTGAGCCAGGGTCCTACTTATCACTGGAGCCAGTTTCATCTTATTTCATCTCATATTCTTGTTACCGGTGGTCCCCGATGCTAATGCTAGCATAAGTCAGTCAGTTAATAAAAATCAGATCCACTCCACAAAACACCTGAGGCAAATCACACTCAAGGCTATCTGTGTAAATGCTGTGTTAACAATATAATGTTACAAATAAAACTTACCTTATTGCGTTACGTTTTGATAGTAAAGTGTTTCAGCGGCAACACATTTTTACTTCCGGTATTTGGCAGCGGAGTGATATCATCTGCCGTTAAGTGTACGAAGGAATTTGATTACAGTAGCGGCTACTGTAAAAATGAACACCTATAAACCATGTTGCCTATTACTGTTCTTAATTCTGTAAACTAACAAGCTATTGATTATGTGCGTAGACTGTGGCACGCTTCTGTTTTGAACCGTATCACTCTCTTGTCTTACCATCTGGAAGCAATGTATCATTCCGCTGCTGGTGAGAAACTAGTTCCTCAAAAGGTAATGTGTAATTTATGATTCAAGGTAAGTTTAATTTGTAACATTATTTTGTTACCACGGCATTTACTCAGATAGTCTTGTGTTATAACTGATTTGCCTGTGGTGTTCTGTGGAGTGGATATGATTGATAGCAGATTCCTATTGACATCGAGGACCACCGGTAACAAAAATACGAGATGAAATAAGATGAAACTGTCTCCAGTGATAAGTAGGACCCTGGCTCACTTAAAAATGAGCCCCTATGTCAAAAACCCTGAACTTCCCCGTTAAGATTTGCTGACATGGAGACTTTGCTTTCTTGTAAAATGTCTGCTACCATTAGCTTTAGTGTTAAGTTTGGAGTTTAAAGTCTGTGCTCCCTCACACCAGTTTTGTTGAGTGTCTTCAACTAACTCTAAAAGGAATAAAATGTAATTATACGCTTTCCATCAGATTAAGTAATGTTTCTTCTTTGGAGATGCTTTGAGTGAGAACTGCTGGCATGGACACCTTCACATCACAGTCTCACACCGAGTTAAGGAGACACAAGCAGCGGCTGTGTCCTTGTTTCTGTGCCCCACTGGGACTCCACAGTCCTCTCTGTGTCCCCTCAGCTTCCACTAGGCTCCAATCAAATATTAATAGTGGGCTGCCTCCTTATATCAGCCTCACTGGTTTACTGGAGGCCTTGTTCTATTTTGCACATTCACACACACAGAAATGCAATCACCGTGTAGTAGAACTCACGCTGTCGTTGCATAAGAGTACAGTAGATGCTGTCTTTTAACATGTACTGACTTCCATAGTTCTTAAGAAAGTTAAAGCGACGTCTGACTACCACTAAACCTTCATGTCATGCCCATCCTTGCTCTGTTGTTGCAGTGAAGCATCTTGCATGTTTTTAGTGCATACTTATCAGTGATCATTTTGTTTTTAATCTCTTCTTCCTCTCTTTTCTTGCTTCATGTGTAATTTGTGGCAAGGTAAGGAGCGCCCCTAGCTTCCACACCTTCAGTTTGAAATAACCTACTTCTGACTTTTCAGATTTCCAAAGAGAGTCCCCCGCTGTGCCTGGAATTTAAAACCATCTTTGATTTGCTCTTTTGCGTCTTTTGTTGATGATGTTGTTTGAAAAGCACAGCGGAATAACCTCATTACTTTCACTCATCCTCTTGTTCTTGCTCTCGTGTCGTCTCCTCCTTGACCAAGCCATCAGTGAATATGAAAGAATGGACTTGACACTATTTTGACCCCATTTCTTCTCCTCAGTAACAACCAGCCTTTGAAAGGAGACTAAGGAGGAAGAGCACAACAATGAAGCATGTGCATTGATGCCACTCTCACATCCCCCTGGATTATATAGTGCTTATTTATCACTTTCTATTTCTCCTCTCTTGACTGCTGAATATGAAAACTCACTTCAGGCATGAGATATTTAATCACTGAGGCAGAAGTGAAAGCTTCAACTAAAAATGGCAACAATGAGTTGTGCACACCCAATCTTCCCAGTATTGTTCTCGCTTGATTACTGCTTCCTTTTTCAAGTGAAAGTTTAAACACACTCTTATTGGGATGTGAATTAATCTGAGCTTCCTGAACTGACTTCCTTGTGACTGAACTTCTGTTCTCCCTTTTGAAACCACTGCCCACTGGTAATTCTCATTACATTTAAGCTCTTGCTGGTTTAATGCAGCTGGCTTGGAACATGTTTGGGAATAGATGTGAGAAAATGAGACTGGGGCTTGATATTCAGAGAGGGAAAGAGGAGAAGGAAAAAGGAAAGGAAAAAGAGATGCTCAAAGAAATACAAACATCCCCAACTGCCAAAAATAGTGTTTTTATATAACTAGCTGGATGCTGATGTGATCGAATCTGATTAAACTTAAAAATTCACTCAGTCACTTAAACTACATCTTAAAGTCAGAAAGAAATGAGACTGATACTTTAACTGGCAGGTCATGCATTCTTCATGATAACGCAGTTGCTCTTCTATGAAACAGTCAGATTACTTTTCTTCAGTTGTAAGGTGGATATTTTTAGATGACATCCAGTGATTCAACATGCAGCTGATTTCAGACCAGTAGACCTCAATAATTTGTAAATACCCTAAAACATTAAAACTATTAAAAGTTTACTCTCTGGTATCCTCTATACATTAATATCTTCTCCATACTTACATGTTTGGCCACTTTTATTGCAGTAAAGTGTCCTTTGATTATTCAAAAACATTTGGGTAAGTTTTTCTTGAGATAATTATCAGAATTGGCCTGAAAATGAGCAAACTCATCTTTTCAGCTGGGACTTTCCCCTGTTATTCAGGGGAGGTTGGTCCATCACTTTGGGCATTTTTAATAACTGTGTGACATCAGTGAACCGGGACTCTGCTTCCTCTCACAACAAATTCATATGCAAATTAAAAAAGTGAATTCTGTTCTTAAATGTGCACACACATACTGTCACCTGCAGTTAAACTGTTGTGGCACAACAGTTAAACGTCCTGGCACAGACTTATGATAATGGCTTATATTTTGTTTTTGGTGCAAATCTAATGCAGGGGTGCCTTCCAGCCATTTCCTGGAAAACAGAATTCTATGTGACTTATCCAAGACTTAGGTGTCATAATTTCTCAGAGGAAAACACTTTCTCCACAGAGCTGATATAAAATAGTGGGTGGTGCCTGTTCAGGCCTGTGGAGCTTGTTAATCAGGGCTGACTACAGCATTTGGGATGGAGCAGTGCTGAGGCACAAAGCACTCCACTGGGAACTTTAATGTTTTCAGGAAATAGTCTGGCTGTTGATGCAAGAAACAATATAATATGTAGACCAAAAATCAAATCTGCCATGAGTTGGTCACGTAGCTTTCAAAAGAATCGTCTTTTCTTGCTTTGATGCAGGAAACAATTCTTACAGCGAGGCAAAGAAAGCTTTTTAACTGTTGGAAATATACAACAGATGATCCACTAAATTGCACCACTTTGTGTTTTGCCTAAAATCTTTTCTTAAACTCTTTGTTTGGAGCGGTATGATACCAACAAATGTGCAAGTGCATCTTTGGTGCCAACTTTCCAGGAGTAAAAAAGAAAAACTCATCTGCACATCCAATTACATTGCCATCTGGTGTGTTGTTCCTGTTAATCTACATCTCCCACTGCCTCCATCAACATCAGACTCTGGCACCAACTTTGGGCCCCTCTGGGTGAACATGTTTGTAATACAGTCAGACCACCTTACAATCCATTTATCAGCTGCACTGTCACAGTAAAACGCCCTGCAGAGACCATCATCTGTTGTCTGCATGCAGTTTCCACTGTTGTAAGGGATTGTTAGTTGCTTTCAATAGAAGACTGAGTGTGCGGTAGCATTCTTCTTCTCCTAAAATCTTCTATCATCCGCTCCCTCATTAGTCTTCATTAGAGAATAGAGTGAAAACTAATCCTACTCAAGGCCTCAGAGTTCTCCAAGGCAGGGATTATTGCTGGGTTTACATGGCTGCTGTGTGAGGTTGCCATGTCGGTTTGGCTTCCTTGTGGCCCTGGAGGGGACTTTGGTGTAAAACTGGACACAATGAATCAAAGTTCATTTTTATTTCACTGACAACAACCCTATTATATTGAGAAAACATACAGTAACTCACCGTGTTTTTACTCTGAAGCAGCTCTAGCTTTTATTAAAACAGCCTTAAATGCAACTATGCATTGAGCAGCTTGGGAACTAGGAGGTATTTTTCTCAGATTTCTAAAAGCATTTCTTTTACAGCTACAATGATTTGATCTCACCACTTGGCCCAAAGTTTTTCATCCTTTTTAGTCTGAAGCTGCTGAACAAAAGCCCAACATACTTTCAAGTAAATGTAGCTTTTTTTTTCTTTCTTTTTTTCGATGAAAGTTCATCTTAATTGAAGTAAATCCTGTTTTGGAAGGAAACAAGATCAAGGCGAGCTGTATGACTAGTAGATGAGTCAGTTACTCACACAGTCAAATATCTTGGAGGTGGCAGGGTTTAAATGTGAGGTGCTAAGTTGCCCTTTCTGTTTCTCCCTTAGGCTATCTTAGTGGATCATTACTTTGTAAAAAAGATTTACTATAAAGGTCAATAGAGAGCTTTTCACAAAGTCAGATTAAATAAGAAGAAAGACAGAGAAAAACACGACTGAGTGGTTATTACTTTTGATTGTCCAGACTTTTAAACTTATTTTTCCTTGTGTTTGCCACTGCAGCAGCCAAGACCCTGCTCAACAAAAAGGCAGATGTAAAGGTAAGGCTCATCGTTGTACGCCCTACTCCCCCTCTCTACCCCACACTCTTCATCACTAGATTTTGCTCAGACTTCCAGTCTGCACACTCTGTCTCTTCTATTGTTATTTGATTTATATGTCCTTTGTTTGCTTCTTTTCTTATCTGACTGATCTAATTTTTGCCCTATCAAGCCTGCTTTTCTTTCTAGTTCTTGGTATTAATACTGATGTGTGTGTCATTAACTAATTGGATGTCTGCTTTGCATTGCATGTAGAAGTTGTGGATCTGAATAAAGGCTGTTGGATTTTTCCAGTTTGTCATTTTTTTATATCTAAAAAGTTATTTTTAGAGATTTTGTCCGTCATAAACCACAGCCCTCGTCTGGATACACTTCTATGTTTGTATCTAATACCTGTGTGTTGTATTTCCCTTCTTGTATCAGCCTGCATATCGCTCGCTAGCGCACAAGCTTCAAGTAGTCATTCCCTCTGAAAGCACCCTTTATTATGATCTGGCATTATTCAGCTCATTGCAATTTCTCCATTATTAAATGTAGCCATCTGTCAGCTCTCCTCGTTCACTTTTTCATCACTTCCTCTCCTCATCCCTCCATCTCAGCCTCTTCCTTCTGTTTCAGTGCTTCCTTTTCCTCCTCACCCCATCTGGTCTTTAACCCCACATTCCTGTTCATCCTTTAATGAAGATCTCTCACCATCCCACGCTCACACAGAAACAAACCACAGTAACACATCCCACACACAGCTTCCATCAGTGTGTGCAGAGTGCATGCAAGTGTGCGACAAAGCATGGAACATACTGTTCAGCATCATACATTGTGTCAAGTCTGGCTTTTTTGCACGTGCACACGGGCATGCAGGTGTGTCTGTGTGTGTCCATACATCCCATTTGTCTGTCAGGTTGAAAAGAGGCTGAAAGCACAACTGGGGCTGTGAGCATGCCCGCACATGGAGCGTGCGTAAGCGTGGGTTTCCGTGTGTTGGGTATTCATGTGCATGTGTGGCAGTGAGTGTGTGTGTTGGTGAGAGTGCGTGAATGCCCCCTCCCCTCCTATTCCTCCCTGCTCATTCGGTTCAGCAGGGAATGTGACTCCGGTTCCAGGAATAGCTGCCAGTCTGGACCCTGGAAACTCAGACGACAGAAATAGACGCTTACTTCCACTGCGGTGCACTCATCGCCTAGCAACAGGCTCCCCACACACTCGCCCCAAACCATTTCTAAAGGCGTCCTCTTCATTTGCTAACGTCCCTTCTTTCCTCTTTTTTGTCCTTCCTCTCTTGTTTCTTTTCATGTCCTCTTGTTTTTGCAGCACTTCGATCTCCTTTCCTCGTCTTCCCCTTTTCCTTTTTCTCCCGCTGGTTCATCAATGCGTAATGGCACCCAACGCTCTTCAGCTGCAGCACCTGCACAATGCAAGCAGGCGGTCTCGTTCTCTTTCTCTTTCTGGCACTCGTTAACCACCACCTTTTGTCTCCTGTGCTGCCAGATACTTCCTACTTTGCTCAGCACTTCAAACAGAACTGATATTACACATACTGCGTCTGTATTGATTATTTATGAAGGTTGATGTTATATGCTTATACACTGATCAGCCACTACAATAAAACTAATGACAGCTCAGAAAACCTTCATTTTGGCATCGTCATAATGACTTTTGCCTCCTACCTGAACATTTTTTTTATGGCAGTAGCAGTCAAAGAGATGAACATTGTTTAAACTGCCCAAACACTAATCTGATTGGTCCAGTTGGCGTCAAGGAATCCTCATCCAACAACCCAAAGGGCTCCAAGTAGGGATGGGCATATTCATACAGTGGAATTGATATTTTGATACCAGCCAGACAAACTATTGGAATCGATATTTCTTTGAGTATCGCGATACGACTGTACAGATACAAAACGTGCTATTTGTTTCCACTTCTGAGAGTTTTAGGCAATGAAATGTGTGAAAGCAGCCATATTCTAGCTTCTATGTCACATGATGATGCTGCTACTGTTAGTGATGATGAACATGTTTTGGTATCTTTCAGTGCTTTAATGCAAGTTATTGCACATTATGTTTTGGTAAATTTATGATATTACTATTACATTTTATATTTGAACATTTTTCACTTAATAAATTTAAATAATCTTAATCTGTACTTAAGTGATTTGATAATTGAAAGAAGTTTTTAATCTTGTTTTTGTTTAATTTACTTATCAATATGATTTATTATTGTTTTTAAAAGTATTTCTTTGTAGCACTTCTGTTTTCAAGTTTTACTTACGTGTATAGCTAATATTGCCCTTGCATTCACGATATTTATGCAAACCGTACAATCATATGATTTTCTTTTAAGGGACAAAAAGTATGAGTATCAATATTGGTATTGATGAAAAAATACCATAAACTACTGGAATCGTATCGACAGGAACATTTTTGGTATCGCCCATTCCCTGTTGGAATACTCTTTATTAGGATGGTTGTAATAATGTTATGGTTGATCATTGTACAAGTATATGATGGTTACACGGCCAGCAGAACTAAAATACAACAACCCAACAAATGAAGTCTAAATTAGTAGATGCTACTACTAACAACAAAATCATCTCAGTCGTGGTTCTGAGAATCATTTTTCGCTCTTTTACTGTCTTTTTCTTTGTTATCTGCTTCTTTCTCATGTATTCTCTTCCTGATGGCCTCCCCGTATGAACATCACTGCTCCTCCTTGCAGGCTTCACCCCCTCCTTCTGCAGTAACCTCATTGTCCATCTTCTGCTTCTTTCCAAGCTGTCTGGGAACTTCTCTTCAGAACTAAAACCTGTTTTGTCACTGAACAACTTTTGGTTTAGGCTGAGGTTCTGTTTTTGTTCTTTATGCCAACATATTCACTTCTTGTCATTGGTTATTTTATTTTCTCCCAACCATTCCTTCTTCCATCAAACGCCCATCCATCAATAAAACCATCCATCAATTTCCTGAGGACAGAAACGCAAGTCCAGCTCTACTGTCCAGTACATGGTGAGCATGCTAATTTTGGCATTTGCCCAGTCACTCCTTCTTTTGCTCCCACTGTCCATTTCCTGGACCTGATTTGCTTTATTCATCTTTCCCTTTACCTTCATTCTGTTTCAGCTTCAATAGCTCAATACTCCTTCACTTCACTGAGTTGTTAATGTTGGAAACAGTGGTGGTAAATTCTTCCATTTTTAATCAAACAGCACTTAGTTGGCACTTTGGTGGAGAAGAAGTGAAACACCCAGTCAGGATTTACGTATTGGTCTTTTATCAATAAAGGTGATCCTAAGACTAACTTGAACGGGATGACTCACTTGCTCCAGGATGCTTCCCCCACATTTGTTAGGGACACATTTATAAACAAAGGCAGCACTTCTTGAAAGAAAACAAGAAAATACATATATTTTAAACAGAAGTAAAAGTGAAAATGTAATTTATTGCCACCTCTAAGAACTTCATACAGCTCAAACTATTCTGAATTTAGAATCAAACGGCTCCTTTTTTTAAGGATGATAAACTCAACTTATGTGAATTGGAGCGTATTGGCCTCCTAACTTTACGCCCTCTCTTCTCTCCTCATTTTTTCTTTATTTTTCCTGGACTCTCCTCTTTTGTTCTCCCAATGCACTGTTCTTGTTGCCTACCTGGGAAACCACCTCTCACCTGCGGATTTCTACCCATCTTTATCCTTTTTGTTACTGACTATGAAGATATGTGATCATTCTTTAACGTGTGACTTCTGTTTTTGTTTGCTGGGTTATAATTCCTACGATTGCAGTCTTGCTTTCAGCAAAACTGTGTTTGACAATCATCTTCATCATTTTAAATGCTGTCCAGAAGTTTATTAAGGTTTCCTCGCGGTGCACCTGTCAGAATAACAAAGGCTCTGAATCGATGCTGCAGACCGTCTCGCCCACAAGTCATCGCTCTTGCGAGGGATGCATTTCCACTTGCTCCTCAGAGGCAGAGGAGTGACAGCTGACCGTGGGAATGTCTGTGTATGGTGTGTGTGAGATGTATGCCACCTTGCTGTGAACTTACACCAGCTTTTATTTTCATGGCTGCTCTGTGTTTATGCTTTTTTTTGCCTCTGTGTGCTGACCTACCCCTGCTATCCTCTCCTGAGTAAGCCCAGTGGATCACAAATTATTCATGTTATGTTAGCAAACGCACCCATTCCCACATAACACACCTACAACTTCCTCTCCTTCCCGCAAGTCTGATACTATAAACAGATGAAATTGCAGTCACTTTGATTCAAAGTTGCTGCACAGCAGATCACAGAACCACCTGGATAGTAAACGTTCTATCGGTTTTCATTAAATCCTGTGCTGCCCTCTAAAAGCTTTATTTTAAATTCAGTTGGAAATACCTGTGATGCCAGAGTCTATTTAAGTGAGTGGAAATTTCTCACCTCTGTGGCAGATTTTCTTCCGTTTCTATAAAAAAAAAAAAAAAAAGACATCACAACAACATCACATCTGAAGGCATGAAATAATCTGTGACTTCTCTTGATCTCACACTGGTGAGAAGGATTTGTTAAAATGGTAGAGTCACATGATTAAGATTTATGTAACTGTCGCTGACTTTTAAAAGTGACTCACTTTGATGATTCACTTCCACACCCTCTGTTCCCCCCACTTGGCAAGGCTGATACCTTTCCCAGCAGATTTACAGATGTAACATGGACTTCATGCAAAACCGTTGTGATCAGTCTAAGATATAAAGGACTGTCCGCTGTTTGATGTCAGGTCTTCAAAAGGACGTTTCATTAAGGCGGTTCATGACGGCCAAAAGGCACAGTTGAATGGTTGCTATTTGTAATCCCAGGCAGGAGACGTCACTGGTGACAATGTGATGATGTCACAGTGTCACCCGCCCCCTCACTTCACCTCTCAACAACAGATCAGTCTCAAGATTAATGTTCAGGATAAACCTTTTGTCACTGCTGCCCGCCACCCTGAGGACTCCACAATAGAAGCATCATCCAGCTGGTTTTCATCTTGCTGTGCTTGTGAGGTCATTTACCCCCTGTATCTCTTGGTCTGATATCTTTTATTAAAGGCCCAACACAAGATTTTATAAGGAAAAAATAAACCTGATCATTTGTATTTGCATCTGATTATTATTATTATTATTTTAAAAGTCATTACCTGCCACCTCACAAGCGTCAAGACGAAAAGCTGACAGTTGTCTCTTTCACAAGGATAGGGCAAGAAAAAAACACACGTGTACACATTGCATGGACACTCTTGTTGTTTTTAACACTGTTGTTGTGTCTCCTCCTTTCCTCTCCTTTCCTGCACAGCCCCAGACAAACAGCACCAAAAACAGCATAGTCACCAGCCCCAAAGGAAACATCCCTTCACCTGCGCTGGTATTTACCTCCTAACCCCTCCTCACCTGTGTGTATGTGTCTGTCTGTCCTCCCATCACCTGTACGTCCCTAAATTCCCCCTGTCTTCACCCCCCTATCTTTTCACCTGTTTTTGTTTTTCCCTCTCTGTCTGTCTGTCGGTTGTGGTCGATCTTCGCCGAGCCACTGCCGTGGCCACAGCGGTTGGTTAGGTCTTAAACCAGCAGGTGGTGTCAGGAAGCATTTTCCCATGACAGGTGGGGATGCTATGTGACTTACACCCAGGTAGACTTTGTGCTGCTGTGCCATTTTTTGCTGTCAGTGCAAGTTTGCCAGGGAGGAACAGACGCCGAGCGCCTGACGGGACTGTCAGCGCGATTTAGCCCTTTCTTCCTGGAAAGAAAGGTTTCCCCACTGCGTGAGCGCAGAGCCCAAAGGTCTGCAGGTTCCAGCCAGATGGCGTACCGGCTAATTTCAGAGTTCATCCACTTTTGCTTATGGTTTGAAAACCTGTGAAATCGACTCAGATGGGTTGGAGTAAAAACCTGTATGTTAAAGAGCCTTGATAAAAAGGAAGTTTTTACTTTCCATCATCTCTCTGGGGGAGATTAATGCACATTTCAGCCTCCTCTTTGTCTGCGTGGGCACAATGTATGACATGACATTTATAATTACATTTGCTGATGCAAACATCTTCATCTACCATTTATTTTAATTAGTGCCCATTATCATGTGTGAACATATTGCAATTATATCAGGGAACAACACTTTTTTTTTTTTTTTAAAGAAAAAGCTAAGTATGATTAAAAAAAGAAAAAAAAAACAGTACATGTTTTTTTTGGTTTTTAGGATTTTGAATTCCACACAGGTATTGATATAGTTCAGGGGTTGGCAACTCCTGCAGGTATTAGGAGTTTCCCTGTGGTAGTGTTTCCCAATCCTGGTCCTCAAAATACCCGTGCCCTGCATGTTCTGGAGATTTCCATACTTTAACACACCTGACTCAAATGAATGGCTCATCAGCAGGCTTGCAAAGAACTTGACAACCACTTCAGTTAATCTCCATCAGGTGTGCTGGAGTTGGACAGAACTAAATCATGCAGGGCAGGGGTACTTGAAGACCAGGACTGGGAAATGCTTCCCTGTGGCAAGACACCTTATGATTTGTGCAGACCTTGACATTAAACTCTGCACAATTACCCATTGATTGGTGTTGGGTATGTTGCAGCAGGGAAACTCCTTATATCTGCAGGATGCCGGCCCTTGAGGACCAGAGCTGCCCACCCCTGATTTTGTCCATGCTAGTTTTGTGCAAAATTCAAGTCCTATTCGCATCTGCATTTGCACCCAAAATTAGGATCAAATGGTAAAAGCTGGTTTATGGTGCGGAAAATCAAAACTTGCGCCTGATCAGTGTAACTTGCTGATATTAGCCTCTCAGTTCTGTCAACGTGAAACATAATGTAGGAAAAAAAGGTGTTTTTGGTAATGTGAAATATTATCATCACAAATGTTTTGTCTAGGGTGGATATAACTGTTTAAGATACTGTATAACACTGTCTGCGGAATGAGTGGCACAGTGCATGTGTCTGTGTGTAAAAGATAAACACTAGCTCCAATGTTTTCCATTTTGAGATTAATCTGTCATAAAAGGCTAATGGTATATAATAATTATTTCCTCCCTTAGAACAGTGTCTGCATTGGCTGGAAAAATCCATTATCAGCCAGACTGTGATAGTTCTAATACATTTGCAGGTGAAATTGCCTCTGTGGTTCATGATAATGGTTGTTACTTTGAGGAAAAGCAGAGACATAAATGCAAAACAAAGGTGGCAAAAATCTGCACCACTCAGTGATTAGCTAAATTGCTGCTGGGAGCAACATAGTTTTAGAAAGTCTCATTTCCTTTTTGACATTTAGTTTGTTTCGGTTCCCTGATACCATCATGTTTCCTTTTTTTTCTAGATTTTCTTCAAAAGAAAAGTTTAAGCCAACTAATAAACAAATTTTTCAAAATTTCAATTAACTGCACTTGTATTATAGCTACATTTTCAAGTGTGTAAGACCATAATGTTTCTCACAATATCTCATGTCTTACATTATACAGTCAGAGTGGCTCAGTATGTAAACTTGATGTCGGGAAATCACATCTGGATCCCAGTGCAGTCTAATTCTTCATTTCTTTAATCTGTGCTTCCAAGAAAACTCAGTGTGTTGCTGCGGTTTACTTCCATAAACGAATACAAATCTGCGTCCACTGGAACAGTTGCTGTAGAAAAAAGAAAATCCTTTGTGGTTGTAAGCAATGATTACTGCAGCTACAATAAAAGAAAGTGTGTATTTAAGTCTGTGTAATGTGAAACTAACTAAAGCTGTCTTTGGAAGTCTGTTTTCTTGATTTGTAGATGTAATCTCTGTTTAAAAACAGCTTTGTGTAGCTGCTTTTATAAACCAACCACACCCTTTGACTTTCTCATGGCTTTCCTGTTTTATGAAGCCAAACATCCAAGGCTCATGGAAAAGTGTGTGTTCTGAAACAGGAAATAAAACAAACAAATATATAAAGAAAGCCACATCTATCCGGTGGGGAAGAGCTCAGATATACGGCTGTATTTTTAACTGGTAGCGTAGCTGCAAAAGTCAGTAGGAATTTCGGTAAGGTTCTTCAGCCTTCCATATCTTTGCCATTTATATACTGAGGCCAGGAGCTACGCTTAATCATAAATCACTGGCAACCGAGTTCCAGATGCCATGCTTATGATCTCACCAACTGTGACAAGCAACACAGCTGAGGATGCAATAAAAATCCATAATATCTTCTGGGCTGTTGGACAGAAAGTTGAGGGGGGGGGGGAGCAACATGTGCAGCTAACGGGCATATTTTCTTCTCCTTTTTGTCTTTTTTTTTTGCATATTTTATTTTTGTGCATGCATGTGGTCTTAACTTTAGCCCTGCTCAGTATGGGGATATGCAAGTTTGGTCCCCAAGAGCTGCAGTTCTGCAAGTTTTAGATGTCTCCCTTTTCTAACATATCTTACTCAAATGAAATAGACCCAGCAGCTAATTTCAGCTCAGTGACTCTTTCCTTTGAATCAGGGAAACATCTAAAACTTGCAGGACTGCAGCTCCCAAGGCCTTAACGTGCCTGTACCCTTGGCTTAATAGATGTGCGGAGGTTTTTTCAGAAGTATTTGATAGGAGATTTACATTAATGTGAGTCTTAAGAGTCATTGTGGGAATGTGAACTTAAACACGTTGTAGAGGAGGCTTTTTTCTGATCCTTGAAGGGAATTGAGAGTGGGAGGACGGCTGTGATCTCTATTCCGTTGCCAGGGACTTGAGCTAGTTAATGTGTTGCCATTTCGTACATTAACTCATTCATTTCAGAGCTGTGTGAGCATATTGGGGCAGACTGCCTTCAGTAGCGTAACCTTAATCCTCTGACCTGGAAGTAGTCCGGTGGGGTGAAAGAATGTGCAAATGTACACATGATCTTGAATATATTCAAACTGATTGTGTGCTCTATTTCTGTGAAATTATTCAGTTTAACTGCGCTTGTAGAGTATCCTCGAAAGAGCAGCAGTGTCAATGTGAGGTCAGCTGAGATGTGTAACGATCAAACCCTTCCCCCTCCATCTGATGATATAATGCCAGCAGCGCTCGCTCCCCTCTAATCTGCAAATTCCAGGTACTTTGTTCTCATCATCATCTCCCAAGTTGCCATTCGCGCCTGTTGCCCTAGGAGACAGTTGCCTTGACAACAGCACTAGCATCACTGAGAGAGACAACTGATGATTGGTCATCAGAGAGGTGTCACTTCCTGGGGGGGGAGAGGAGTGCTGCAAAGGATATTGAGGGTGCTGATGGGTTCTGATTTACTGTACATCAAATGACGGTTCTTAGAAGACTGTGGACAGCTGTAAAAAGGAGGGGGAAGGATATGTGACCAGGCTGAGTCATCAGGAATCAGAGCCTGCTGTAACAAGAGGGGGAGAGTTTGTGGGGTTTAAGCCACAAAGGTCAGATACCGGTGTGAGAAAGGAGTTATTAATTGTGCTAACAAGACGTGCTAAAAAAGATAGTTAATCACAGAAACTGTAACACAAGATGAACGAGGGAAAATGGCTTCTTTTTTTGTGCCTGGCTTTGCTCTTTGGGGAAATGAAAGCTTAGCTGTTGTTTTGATGAAGTTTAGGGGGTTTTAGCAGCTAAAGAAATGAACAAAAATGAAAATAAGATGGGTTATCTTTGTGTTTTGTGTTGGTCAAAGATCCACTCCGTTCACAGTTCTTGCAAACAGCCACACCTCTCAGAATTTTATTGAGACGGAAAATCTAAAATGATGCTTATTTCCGCCCGGCAGTGGTCGTGTCTTCAGCTGGGTTGAGTGTGAATGCACAGAATGACCCGATTTTGTCTTGGGGGGGTATCGCAGTCTTGTTGCAGGGGCACCAGCGCCTTCCAAGATGTCAAGGCTCATGTTTATCTATGTCACACAGCACACTTCATGCATATTGTACAAGCTGGCTGATTTACTTCACGTATTTATCCCTTTGATTTTGATACAGTTCTCGTGAGTCAGTGCAAATGTGCATCATTTAGGACAGAGGAGGGCAGCTCCGAATTACGCATGCACAGCTGGCTGATCCAGAAATAGTGTTTTTATACAGCAAGAAGTCAGGATAAGTTAAGGTTAGACAAAAAGTCAGTTTTAAGTGCAACTTCATGCAGTCTCTTGCCTCAGGCTGTGTACTTATTATGTCTGTATGTGTTTGCACTTGTTTTATTCATGTTCTGGGGGAATGCATGTGTTTCCATTACAAGGGATCCCACTGGGTAAGATTAGGTTAAGGTTAGTGAAATGGACAGACTGAAGTAGGTAGTAGTTGCAGTTTGGGTTAATATAACCACCTCTGAGGACATGACAGTATGACTGTGTGAGAGATGACGTGATGTGCAAACACAGCTTAGAGTTTCAGTGCTGTCTGCTCTTCATATGTGCGTGTGCAGAGTAAACAACTGACTCCAAATTACAGTTTTCAGCTCATCCTCCCACTCTGCCACTCTGTCTGAGGGTTCTGCCCCCTCATACAGTATCTTCCAAACTTAACAAGCACTTTTTCCATCCAACAGTCATGTTTCTCTCTGTTTCTTTTCTTTTTTTTCTTAAACTTGCTTCATTTCTATCTACATTTGTGTCAAAATCTGCTCTTTTCTTCCTTCTCTTTCTTGCTTTTATTCCATATTCTTCCAACTCCCCTCCTCCTCCTTCAGGAACCCCAGACAACTGTCATCCATAATCCAGTGGACGGGACAAAGGTATTCATCATTCCCCCTGACCTGACCCACTTCATCCTTCTTTGTCATGTGCCTCCTCTTTATCCTCCTTTTTTTCCTTTGAGTCTACATTTCAAACATGCATCTTAGTAAATGTATCCTTGCATATGTGTGTTTTGCTAGATTTTAGACTCAACAGATAAATGTTGCAATATTAAAAAGGGGACACTGATTGGGTTCATTTGCAAATGATTCTTTACATTAAAGTCTGATTCCTTATCTTTTATACTAGCATGGCACACCAGCCTGACCAACGCCATGTATGAGATACACGGCAAGTCAGTCTGGATTCCCTCCAGACTGATTCCCTCCAGTGATTTCCACTCTGGTGAAAAATTGACCGGACCAGTCACAGCGCGACTTTATGACACGTCTTTTTCTGCGGCTCATTTCTCTAAACATAAACCGTCAGAATGGCGGCCACAGAGGAGCGACTATATAACGATGCCCTTTCTGATGTCTTAAATAAGCTGCACATGTCCTTAAAACTGCAACAACTTGCTGCTCTGACTGTTTTCCTCTTACAATAAGATGTTCGCATCACTTCCGTGTTTCCCTGATTGGTTCCCTCTCATTCAGATTGTTCCTGTTAGTCCGCCTCTTATCTCGAGTTGGAAATCAGTCTCCAACAGAGGGAACCCAGACTGACTTGCCGTGTATCTCATACATGGCAATGGTCAGGCTGGTGTACCAGGCTACTTTTATACCATTTAATCATCCATACAGATCCCTTCTGCAAGTACTTTTATAACTAAGGTAAAGGGGTTGAAACCAGCAAAAGCTAATGATCCATGATAATGTTCTGGCATAGCGTCAAAAACTAGTAATTTGATAACATTGCTTCTTTACATTCTGCTTCCATGAGGCCAAATTTTTGTGTAATCTTTCAAAGTGGTCTCCAGCAGTATTTCTCCAAACTTTATGCATTTCTTTTAAAGATTTGCTTTAAACATTGGCTGCTTCTTTACTTATTTTTAGTCCAGCTTTTGTTCCTCACCATTTTCATAGGAATGTGCTGTGTTTTGTTTGTTGAACCACAAAGCTCTAAATGAATCATTGTAGCATAGAAAGCCTCCTAACTCACTGGATATAGCTGTGCCAACACAGAACAGACAACATAATTAAAAACTAATTCAAAATTATATCTTCAGGCACTTAAACAGCAGCCGGTCACTGAATCACATGATTCGGATTTATTTAATTGAATATATGAAAAATGACAAAAATAACAGTTTGACAGTAAACTAAGTAAAACTGATTGACTTGTTTTTCAACTTAGTTGAACAAAGTTCAAATCTTGCTGAAATTTCTTCATTTATCAACATGTAAATTTTCAGATATTGTTGTAATGAGTCTGACTGGATCGTTCAGGTTCTTTGCTTATGTGTATAAATGGGAAAGTTGGTGAAATGAATTAATAATCATATTAGAGTAAAAAAAAAAAAAAAAAAAAAAAACAGTCAAAGTTGATCAAATCCTTGTTTATATTGCAACTCCAATATTACCTGCAAGCCAACCTTTGACCCACAGAACTGGGTCCAAGCCCACTAGAGCTGCTTCTATCTGCAGCTCTACTTTTGTTGGGTTGCACGTGGTAACGTTGTTGATGGGCTGTTACATTGGTTGGTTGACTCCAGATGGAAGCAGCCAAAGTTACACATCTTTGGTTAACTTATTCAAGATGGATCATTTTGTACAACTATAATTGATAATCAGTAAAAACTCTAAATATTGGATCTGATCATTGAGTATGTGACATACAGTAGAGCTCAAACTTGCTACAGGGATTAAAAAGAAAATTATGACCACTTGATCCATTTGACATGGCATACAGCAGCGGGTATATTGGCCATGAAGGAGGAATAATAACTGTGGCACCCTCAGGTTCAGGACTGTGGAAACTGTGACGCTTAAAAATATTACAGTCCCTGGTGGGAGGCAGTCACACGCTTTCTCTTTGTCTTTTTTTATTCAAACTGCTGGCAGTGATGATTGTAACCACAAACGGTATCAAGATTTATGTCAGATTTTATCTCAGCTTCCTAAAGAGAAACTCTGACATTTAGTAGTATATTTCTACCATCCAGTAGCCCTAAAGTAGACAGTCAGTAGGTGAGAATATGTCCAGGATGTATTTAGAGGTTGTGCATGAACCTGCATGACTTTGCAGTGACATCCCTTCCGCATAGGTGACTAAGGTGTGTGTGTGTGTGTGTGTGTATGTGTGTGTCTCTTGACATTGATTTGCTGAGTTGTGGGAACAGTAAACTTAGTTCAAAACCCAAAAAATCCACAGTTGTCTTTAAACAAAGGCACTCAAGAGTTTTAAAGGCCTCCTTCCACTGAAAACCCGTTTAACTTGCTCCTTCTGAAATACGGAGGGTTTCCCCTTGTTTACTTACACATGCTGACTTGCTAGCGTTGCGTTCCCCCCAGTCGGCTGTGCTTTCTCATCAGAGAAACAATACGAAGAAAGAGCGAATCGGGAACAGCCCTAGCACTTCTACGTCACATTGCAAATAGCGTATCCCACGTGGGGTTTCTATCTGTCCATTGGAAGGCAGGTAACCCTCCACTACACACTAGAAGTAAAGACGGCACGACTGTTGCTTCAGAGTTGAGAAGCTAGTTAGCTAACTGTTTGTTAGCATGATGGAACAAACTTGTTTGTCGGCTCTATTTCCTGTCTGTAGCGAAATAAGAGCGGACGGTGGAGCTTCCTTCATACACTGATGGGAGCCAGCCAATCAGACGGAAATTCATGAGAAGGACCCGGAAAAGCCTGCCGTTGGACCACAAGCCTCTCTTCTAGTATACAAATACAGCTGGATACAAAGATACCAGAGGGTTTTTTTAAACAGAAACGATGCAGAATGCATTCAATAATAATGGAGAACACAGAAATATTAATGAAATGACCACGGAAGTACAACTTTAATATATTTTCATATCATTTAGATATATATTATAAAAGAGATCAAATTAAACTTTAATTTTTGAGCTGCTGGATTCATAATTACTTAGTTTACTTTGTCTGGATAGTTGAGAATGATTGTAAACTTTGTTAGGAGTCTTTGTATGGAAACAACGAAAATTAACTTTTGAAGGGTTCAATGAAAGAGATGAACATCAGCACTCAGCCGTAAGGAGACTGTTGCAGACCATGAACTAGTTCAAAGTTCAGTTCTGAGGTTAAATAATAGTTCACGTTCATGGTTCAGCAGTTCAATTTGAACTAGGTCAAAGTTTAGTTCATCAAATGTTCTTACTGTAGGTTAGAAGTGAGAGTGAGAGAAAAAAAAGAAATTAATCTCTTGCAACTAAATACATAACATTAGACACCGAATTTTATCACACAAAATAGGCGTGCATGTGAAACAGATGTGTGGACAAAGGACAAAGATAACCTTTTTCTGTGTATTTTTGTTAAACAGTTGTTTTCCTCTTCCTTAGATTTAAAGCAAGAAAGTGTTGCAAAAAGCAGAAATATTATATGATGTCTACTTGCACGGAACAGATGCTTCAACTTCATATCTTTTCAAATTAGAAGTTGACAAATCCGACTTCCTGACTTATCTTTTAAGTGCAGACAGACATAATTTGCACACAAATGTTATCTTATTTCCAGATGATACATAGTCTATCTGTAAATAATAAACAAGGCATGTACAACACCTCTCTTTTCACCTACACTTGTTTTAGAGCAGGACTGCACTATGTTGCCAAAGAGCAATCCTTGTTTGTTTTGCGTGAGTGTGCAGTGCATCGTGGGTACCGTAGTGTGAAATAGGTGACTAGTGCAGGACCTCACACCATCTGAACATTTACATTCAAGTTATTTATTTGCAAATACATGTTAGGTTCAACCATCACAGAAAAAGGAACACATTCATACAACAGTGGTAACTTATAGGCAGTAGAAACACCGTTAATGTTTCTGTAATCCCTCTTTTTCCAATAATACACAAAAACTCCCTTTACTGTATGTTTTAATTACGAAAAACAGCAGTTTTAATCACCCTTTGATGATATTTCTATTAGTTAAAGAAGCTTTCTGCAGTTCTCTTCATGCTCACAGGCAGTTTTTCTCCTCACTCTTTCTTCCTCTCAGGTCACCAGGTGCTCTTTAAAAGGCTATGAAACCACTTTTGTGCTTTGTGCTCATGATGCTGTTGGTGCACGTGTGCAACTCTAATGAGGTCACCAAATCTCTCAACACCCTTGCTCATGCAGGGGAATTTAGACCCATTTAATCTGCTAATTGGAAATCAGAAACTCCTCTGGCGAAAGCATGTCGAGAGAAAGACGGGCGGACAGACAGACGGGCAGATGAATAGATCTGAACTATCTGAAGCTCTGCTCAGGATGACAACCGATCGCCCTGCGAGAATCCTTCCAGCCTGCTTCCATCTTTAAGATGGAGCACGCCCAATTTAGTATCTGTCAGTATTGGTGAGAGACGAGAGCTGCTCTTCGTTGGAGCGTTGTCATGCCTTCACATGGTTTGATGCACTTGAGGCTGAAGCAGAGGAAGCTTTGCCCTGATTAGACCAAAAGATATTTCAGGCGAAGTGTAAAAAGTTAAACACACTAATGTAAATGGTAATATTGGTTTCTAGAATTTTAGTAGGAGAACTTAATTTTAGCTTAGTTGTTGGAATACTTATTTAAATAAGTTGTGAGAACTTTGGAGGGCAACATGTTAATAATAATTTCTTAAGTTGAAACAGCTTAATTAAAATGAGTAAAGGAAAATTAGGGGTGGGGAGGGAGAGATTTCCAAATGCAGTTCCTTTTTAACAATAAATTGGAGATAATTCAAAATGAGGGATTTATAATTGATGTTGGTAGTGTATGTGACTGCTCTCAACTTGTTTGTTTTTCCTGCATTTAACATCTACTACCCAGCAGCTGCTGCACGCGACAGAGAAGTGTATGTTTGACAACAGTTGTAGCTAAAATGCACTGGGAGTAAGTTCTTGCTATTTAGTAAGAACAGTTAAGAGTTTATCACTTACTTTAAGTAAGATGAACTTAAAAGCATCTTGTTGTAAAAGATCAAAATGAAAATAGTGGGTAACATCTCATCTAATTTCTGAGAAATTAATCCCATCAAGTGTCTTACTCGGCATCCTTCACTTACAGTTTACTCAAATTTATTAAGTTCAGAAAAGTTCTACTAACTTAAACCATTTTAGTTTATTCTACTTAATCACTCCAATTTGAGTTTACTTAATTTTTTTGAGGCAGAGAGTTTGCATATTTTTTTAAGTAAAGCCAACTTATTAGAATTTACAGTGTATAGATTAATTACATTTTTTTATGGCATGGGTTTACCTTAATATTTACCAAGGTTGGGTGATTTTTTACTAACACACTAGCAACACCGAGCATCTTTTGTTTGTGAATTAATTTGTCTCGATAAATACTGTTTTTGGTTTTGTGAAGACATGACTTGGGATAGGATTCCGCCCCCTGCTGGCTTGTTGTCTACCAGTGTTTATCAAATGTCTTTACCCCTTTTTTTATGTGCATCTTCATGTGTATCCAACAAATGTTTGTTTCCATGAGCTCAAACACAAACTGATGGTTCATTTCTGTTCTCCAGGAATCATCAGACAGCAGCAACACCACTGTGGAGGATGAAGATGTGAAAGGTACGCCTGCTGAGATGCAAAATATATTAAGATTACATTTTGTGTTGTTTTTACTTTGAATGGAATAAGGAGGATAATACGTCAGAGATCTTGACAAGTTTTGAATTATCACTTCACACTTCTGTGAAGTTGTTTGTTTCTGCAGCCGACTTGTGTGATTGCGAAACACTTCTGAGATATCACATGAGGCAGACGAGGATGTTTTAGAGCAGTAGACGCTTAAAAACAAGTGTGGCATCGACTGAAGGGACACTTGAGGGCAGAGGAGCTGGTTGCTTCTCAGATTGGTTTGTTGCAGCTTTGTAATGGTAGATCTTGACACGCTGGCTCTTTGCTTTTTCTGTATTGTGGAAGCTGTTTTTTGTTGCAGAACCTGAAGAAGTCTGTCTTTGTGAAGCTGTTGAATTTGTTGTTAAATGCACTAACAACCCAGTAAGCATTTCAAACGTACTGTTATTTGTTGTGCTGTGATTTGCATGAACTTCTCATTTGTTAGACTGCAGTCTCATTAGCCTCAGGGCAAAAATGAATTTGATGCCAACTGAAAAAGTCTCCTGCGACTGGCCTTGGTTTTTAAAAGGCTTCCTAAGTACAGGAAAAAAATGCTTCATGACTTTTTTTAAATATATTTTTGGATAAACACCCACTTATAAATCCTGCAGCACATTTAAAACGCTGAGAGTGCTGAACATTGCTGACCCCTTACTGACCCCTCCTGGAGTCTGGCTGAATTGCCTCCTTATGCTTCGCTTTCATGGAGACTGAAGACGAGTTTGTGTGCGCTTGTGTCTGAGAGGAGGCTGGGAAATGGAAGAGATCTTGAAATGTTGTGGTTCGGCTTTCTCAAAAAGTGCTCAGCTGAGATTACGATGCCGAGGGGCACACACTTCTGAAATGCCAACCTACCTGTGTGTGGAGTTATCTTGCAGAGCTGTGTGTAAGAGTGCATGTGCTACTTACGTTTCAGGAAAGGGTTTCATTTCAGTGAAATTTTTTTTTTCTTTTTTTTTTGTTAAATCTTTTCATATCCAGTGTGTGTGACCCTGTGATTGTTTGTGAGTGCAGCAGTTCTGCATCTGCTTTTCTCCGCATCTTAGCTGAGTACGGTGTCTAAATGGGGTCATGAATGTATTATTTTGTTGGCAAGCATACAGAATATGTGCCCCCATCTTCTCCTCCCTCCTATAGATGTTTCACTGCTATGTCACGAACTCCCTAGCAACAACAACAGCTGTCATGTATGACTGCATGAAACGTTTACCATTGTTAAAAGAAAAGGCCAGTTTTTAAGTAGAAAGGCGGTGGAAGTATTATTATTCTACTGGCTGGCTTCCTGAAAAAAGAACACAATCTTAAGTCTCATTATTTCTGTGCCCGTTTTTCAGCCCAAAGCTATAAAGTACCTGTTTAAAAGAAAAGGTCTTAGATTATTTATTTTTGTATTGATTAACACATCAGATCAAGTGTAAATATTAGACCACGTCATTCAGTGTAGAATTTAGTCAAGTAAAATAAGTCTTTTAGGCAGATGCATCACCCATGAAATAACTCAACATTTTACATTTTAGATGTGATTGCACATTGCTGGCGAGGGGCACTTGGAGTGAAAATGGTGCAAAGTAGCTGAAAAAGACTTGAAAGTGATTAAACCTAGAGCTACTCCAAACCCATTATCCTCCAATGGATCAGTCTTCCACAACTGCAGTTCAGCTGCAGCATTCAGGTTTCAGTGGTCAGAAACTGATGAGGTATGGAAGCTAAGTGGTGGACTAAACATTGTTTATTTTTATGGAGAAAAAGGTGCAAAATCACACACATCTTGACAAAGATAAGGCTATGTGCTGGACCATAAAAAGACACAGATAATAAGATGGATCCACACACCAGCTATAGCTCCCAAATTTGGTTTATTTCACCAGTAAAGTGATGTTTCGGGCCACCGCCTTTTCAGACGCACCTTTTTTTTTTTTTTTTCTGATGGATGGACCTGTGTTGGATCGGACAACAAGACTGTCAGTGTTTTTGAACTGTGTACACTGCACAGCATACTCCACTTGTGTCCTACAGCACTGCTGAGCAGGTCAGCAGGGTCCCAAACTACAGAAGTTCTCAGAGTGATTCAATTCAACTTTATTTGTATTGTGTCAATTCATGACAATGTCACCTCAGGGTGCTTAACAGACAGAAAAATTCAAGTCAGGTTCGTAATAGCCGAGCTAAGGAAACCAACGTGATGCCTATCAGGCAATGTGGACAAGTCTTTGATGTTTTTTATGTCACTAAACACAAAGCTTCTGGTGATTCAGTCTACTGCATTTTGCTTACATTGTTTTTAGAGGAGAACTTGCAGTATCTGTTGGGATATTTCACACTGGAAATATCAGAGAAGCAAGGCAAGTTTATTTGTATAGCACATTTCATGTAGAAGACATTTCTAACACTTTACATAAAACATTACAAGCATACATGGATGATGTTTTCCAGGAGCATTTTTACAATATTTATTTAAAGTCTTCTTCACACCCCGATTTCAGCTAATTAATAAAATGTTCTGACACAAAAATTGAAAAAAATTAATCACCTGTAGAATGGACAGGGCTGGAAAAACCCCATCCAATAACATCAATTCCATTGGATGGAGCTGCTGATTGATTGAATGATTATTATGTCAATCAAAATCGACTGCCTCCCCCTCCCATCCTCCCCAGGTGCGTAACTCGCCATGAGCGTCTCACAGTGCAGATGAACGTAGCTGCTCGCTGCTCTTATCTATGCCGCTGTTTGCTCTTAAAAAGAAAAAAACTGAGGTGTTGGTGTTTGCAGTGAGGATGTTTTACACCACAGAAGAAGTTGGAGGTGAGATAATTATCACTTTTAGGAAACGTGGTTCCTCTGCTGTTTACTGGGAAGCTAACAAGCTAGCCACTCGGCTGTTCTCAGTTATGTTTGCTGACAGCCATTGGCGCACACGTTCTTGTACTCAGGAGGCGTGGTTTCAGGGGTGTGTGTTTTTTAAAATGTAGCTTGCTTAAACCGTTTTTCCAGGAACCCCTACCCTGCCTTTAAAAAAGAGTACATAAAAAATCCAAAGAGGAAAGAAGAAAAATTGAATTCTAATAATGAAAAGTAAGCAATAGTGTAGATAAGTTTAGAGTATTAGTCATAGGCGTGTGAGAAAAGTGGAAAGTTTAATCCCTCCTGGTAGTTTCGTAGCATATTAGCTAAATGCTGCTTCTCCATGTTTAGAAGTGTGTGTTCCTGACAGACTTCAAGCAAATTTTGTTCACTTTCCTGAGTCCAAGTGTCCCCAAGTGTCACAAATCATATCTTCGAAGCGTTCAGCCACCTGTCAAACACCTGTTTCTCTCAGATTTGATCCATTTGTCGCTGACCGCCAAAATTAGCCACCGATGTGAATTTCAAGTTTAAAATCATGTAGTGGGAACCTGATCTTGTGGACAGAGGGACCCACTTTCAGTCAGGAGATAACAGGGTGGAGGCTTGTGTGACATACGTGCATGTATACTTAATATACATACAAGGGTCCACTGGGTCCGTCTGCAGCTGACTGAGTGCATTCCCGTAACAGCATAGACTGAGCATACCAACTACGCACATGCTGGGATCGGTCCTCATTTAGAAATACAACACAGCAGACAAAGAAGCCAAAATGCAGAAAAACTTAGAACCTTGTTTTTAAGGCAAGTTTGCAAGAGAATCCACGTTATCCACACATCAAGACAACTTTAGATTGATTACGTGTGGGCATTGGAAGCTTTGACACACCAACCCAAATCAGATTGGAGACCAAATTATCTTTTTATCCATAAGGATGAAGTAGGGCCTTTTCAGATTCAGTGTTGACATCATGTTGGAGGCAGTGTCTGCTTCATCAAGCTGATCATGAGCATGTAGTACCCTGATAGCTATGCATACGTCTGTATTCCCCAAAGAAGATAAAACTCACAAACCTCTCCCCGCAGAGGGGGCAGCACGAGAAAACCCAGTAGCTGCAAAAGATCTTTTCACATGCCAGGAAACTCCTTCCCTATGTAGCATGTCAGAACGACACAGAGATCCTCAGCTTAAAGACTCCAGCAAGCATTGCCACCCAACAAGAGCAGCACTGCCCACTTCAGAGCTTCTGCTAATTTCTCCACTTCAGGCAAACCAAACAAACGAGCTGCTATCTGAAAGCAGAGACTGCTGATTACAAAGAGACTTCAGCAAGCCAGCAGCCAAAGACAAAACACTGAATCATAAAGCATGTCTTTACCTTCCTGTTTTATGGTCAAAAAATATTCTCCGGTGACTCTGCCTTTGTTAGAAATCAATCATGAAGGTCCTGGTGGTTTACATGATGATGAAGAAGGCTTCATAGTGAAGTATTTACTCTTTCTTAGTCTTTTTGGATCCTTGTTTCTCAGCTTGGAAACTATCCCTCAATTCTCCTGTAGACTGATGATTGATAGATGTGCTGATTATCATAATCAGTTGATGGCTTCCTGAGACATTTACCTGCATAATACCTCCATGGAAGCATCTGTTCACTCTTTTAGTTTCTACTTTTGCACACTACTTTACACTCCTTCCTTGATGAACTGGGCTGCTATCTGGTTTTCTTTTAGGAGATAACATTTACATTTTCCATAGTGTTTCTGGCTAATTTACTCTAACATGGTAACACATACATACTGTATGTTGATTCTGACATTTATGTAGTAATTTCATATCTCAGTTTTCTTTTCAGATCAAGATTATATACAACCCTTGTAGTTGTGAAGATATACTTCATTTATGTTGGGTGTCATTTCAGACAGAAGGCAAAACTAGGCCTAGTCAAGAAGAAGTTAAGCATTCATGTTTGAGCTTCAGTTACATTTTTTGATTGACTAAAAATGATCAAAAGTGGCTCATGTTCACTTCATTCAGTTCTGTCCCTTTTGCAACGAAAATGGTGTTTGAAAAGAGATTTTGCCCGTTTTTGATTAAATGACTTGAAGATCAGATTGTTTAAGGGAAGCAAAAAAATTCTTTGTATGTTTAAGTACTCCTATGATACTGTTTGTCCATGTATACACAAAGGTATTTTGCCCCACCACCCCTCTGGCAGGAGCGGAGAGGGCTGGGGCACCTTGGATTGAGAGCCAGTGCTAAAAGGGGGAGAGGGCCTAAATTTAGCCCTGGTGGCAGGAAACGGAGACCAAGTGCCTACAGAGGCTCTACAGTAAAGACACACCGCTCAGCTAGCGCCACCCCTGGTTGGCATTAGCCTCACACAGCACTTTTACGACCTAAGAAGTCAAACAGACTGACAGCGCAGAGAAAGCTGGGAGAGCCAGGTGAGTGCAGGTGGAATGGTACGCATGTTTGACTGGAACAGTTAGTGTCTTGTTGGTGTTTGTGGGATCTCATCAGGCCGCTGCTGGACAGCTGGCCTGTAACCCAACGCCCGCGCTGGCTTTGGAGCATCTGTGAACATGTCTGTTGTGTTGCTCTCGATCCTCACATTTTCCACTGTATTCTCTGCAATGCAAGGTTTCATGCTACTGGTTGGGGTTAGTAAATTAGGCACTGTTTTGTTCTACCCCAATCAGTTATAATATTTTTGCATAATTTGATAATTGTTGAAATGTATTTGTTGAACTGTCTTAATCATTGGGATGTTCAGCGCTGTGTTTTCTAGACATGACATGCCAGTCAAACAGCCTTGGCTTGAATCTGGCATCTGTTATGTTTGGTTACTGTATGTACCGTTTTTAGCAGGGGTTTTGGAAATATGTGGGTTCTTTAAGCATCAAACAGCTATTTTAATGGGTAAGGTCTTTTTTAAAGGGATAGTCGTAAACCAGTTCTTTCTTAGGATGTCAGTGAATTCATTATATGCCAGCTGACATTCAGGCATAATAAGCAAGATCCAACCCTCTCGCATCATCATGAACATCACCGTTGTCATCATCAATCCTTTGCTCACTGACAACCCTGCATTTATGTCTGAGTAAAACCTCACATTCAGCAGCCACAGCTGTAAATCCTGCTGAAATGGAGCCATTAAAGTTGTGCAGCTTTACAAGGACTTGGCTAATGGGTGCTCGATCATCAGCCCCCATCATGCCATCAAACTAGCCCTTCCATCAGCCCTAACTGTTGTGTTTTATGCAAAATGTGCGTTTGGTTGTCATCTCATGGCATTTTTGTGTTTGATCTCATTCTGTTTGTGTGCGTGTTGTCAGGCAAGAGCTTAGACAACAGCTCGTTTAAGGCGCAGTCCAGCACGAGTTCCCAGCCTGATAGTTCTCAGGGCTCCGCAGCTGCTGTGCACTGTAAGTCAGCATGGTCCACCAAAGGCAGCCTGCAACATACACACACTCACACGCTCTACTAGTGGTCGGCTAAATTCTTATTTGTGTGTTTTTTCATTAAGTCCCTTCATGTATTAAAATCATGCATCTGGTGCCTTTTAGTGCAAGTAAATCCCAGGGTTACCCTGACTAAAGCTGAATCTGTCATCATCTACATCTTATTTTTAAGCAGTCTAACACATTTGCTAACATCATAAGAGGTGAGAAAACAAGCTGTTTTCAACTATATTAAAATGCTTTGCAGTTTTTAAACTCACACAAAGCCTTTTTTCACCCACACCGTGTGTTTGGAATAACTATTTGTCTCCCTCTCATGGACATAAATGGATATTATTTTTGTTTTGTGATTAAATTCTCAGCATGACTTCTGCTGTCTAATGTTGAGCATCTTGGGGAGCTCTAATGACTCGTCCAGGACCAGGATTGTTGTCTATGTTTTATAAATCTCCCCTTTTTTCCACATTTGCTTGGCTGGTTTGCTTGTTTTGTTGCTCCCCAAACTGAAGTTTGTTCATCCTGAAAGGCCAGCATTGTCTTCAACTTTTAATTTAAGTCCAGTGTCTTCCATATTCCTCCTCCCCAAACTCAGCTGCTACAAAGTTTGCTGACCTGCTGGGCTCAGTGCGTAGGAGTTCAGGGCCCATTGCTGACGGAGAAGGGAGATCCAACACTCCACCTCCCACTGCCCTGTCTGCCCCCTCCCCTCCACACACCCCTGTTGTCCCCATGCAGAGTAAGTAGACAAGAATAAAATCAAGCAAGCCAGTTGTGTGCAGCTTCTGCTTTTCTTCTGTTTCCATGCTAAGATGATGCATGTCAGGAAACATGGATGGATTACCGAACGGACCACTTTTACACGTCCCCAAACCAGAAGCAAAATGGCAAAGAGAAGTTGCTGAAGAGTAGATAAAGAGGGCTGCAAAACTGCAGACATAAACACAGGGGTGTAACAAGACTTTGATCTATATCTATACATCCATATAGATTGATGTACCAATCATAAGTTGATCCAAAAACACAATATCAACCAAAAATCAGTATCAAAAAACTTTCGTTATGAAAATGGCTTTATTTTGAAGATCCTCTGACACATTTTCACAACAAAATACATGTTTATAGTTGTGCAGTGGATAGATCTGACAACGGGAGATACTGTAGTACTGCAAAGTTTACAGTTATGATAAGAAACAATAACCTTGTTTATTACTTGTAATATCGTTTTACATTGTTTTATATTGTAAAATCATATTGTGCCTGAACTGAAGATATGGGCAGACATTAAAACGCCTAATCACTGTATCAATATACAGTAATATCGCATCGTGATCAAACTAGCGATTTACACCCCTAGGGTAAAGAGATGGGAAGTGACCAAAATGACACATTTTTAAGCTCTGACAAACAGTGTCAGATAAGAATCAGTAGACTGGAGTTCAGTGCACAGTAAGAGCCAAAAAGGGCAAAATACACAAAGCCACAAAAAAACTGGAAACCATCCAGTGTACACAAAGAGATCTAAAATAAGTTACGAACTATTAACTAAAATTGGTCCACAAATCCCTACTTGGATATTTGAAATTATGTCAATGAATGAAAAATGACCATGAAAACATCACAGACCTGGTTCATGTTTGGTCTGTGCCTCTTTCACTGCGGCTTTTTTACTCTGCTCCGAGATGTGTGGTGGCTTGGTCCGTACCAAGAGGCCCGTTGTCTTGTAATCTGTCCATGATGCAGAGGACTGATCCTGTCTGCCATCTGTCATTTTGGGAGGAAAGAAGAGAAACAATATATCTGAGCTCTGCATAAACTTCCATCTCTGTTTCATGCTGGTATTTGTGTGTACTTGTGTTATTTTTACATCTGAAGAAATCCCTTCAGGATATGCTTCAGGAGGTTAGAATATTATAATAAAGTGATGCTAAAGAGATGTTCACATGTATTATAAAACTAAATGCAAATTGGTGCATTTATGCCCCTTAAATCCATGTTTTATTGGATATACTTTAAGATTTAACTATCTTTTTGACAGTTTAGCTCTTGGACTGTGTCAGAAAATTCAAATAATGTGTCCTTTTTTAATGAACTGCTGTGAAAAAATCATATGTATAACTCATGTTTAATGCTGGAGAAAAAAAATACATGTATGATTAAGTCATTTAATGTAAAAAAAAAAAAAAAAAACGGTTCTGGTAACATGTACTATTTACACCGCTGCAAATTTTCTTCATCTGTTTTTCTAATTTCCTTTCTGGTTGTTTGTAATCTATCCTCCCTCCATCCATCCATCCCTCTATCTATCCATCCATCCATCCATCTTGCATGGACAACTCTCAGTGTCTCGGCTCACAGACCTGGTAAGCAGCGTCCGCAGGGTGCAGCCGGCCCCAGCGCCAGAGGGCGATGCTGCACCGGCGCCAGTTCCCATCGCTAAGCCCACCCCCCCACCTGCACACACCACTTCCCCGCCTCCCCCTCACACCCCCTCCAGCCCCTCCTTGTCTTCCTCACAGAGTGAGTACTGAGCCGGACTCACCTCGCTCCTACGCATGGTACCCAATCAGGAGGCATGGTCAGATGACACTGTGGCACCGGTGGCGGCCTGTGTGTTAGTAAATGTGTTTAATGATGTTCTGCTTTGGGAAAAGAGCGCACATCCTGCAGAGTGAAGTGTTGAACTGGACTAAGTTGGTGTTTTGTTGTCTCTAAGCCTCATTAACGTCCTCAGTGCTCTGCCTCAGAGAGTGCAGAAGGATCTGTGGTTGCTTTGGACTTGTTGTAACATCTTTAAATAAGTGGGTGGCATCGCTTGTGTTGATACATGAGGAGATCTCTTGTGTGTACTGGTATGACAGTATACTGACAGTTGTTTGGGATCAACATTCAGACTCTGTTTAGACTTTGCACACGGCTTTCGTGCAGAATTTTTTGCCTGAGTTGGAGTCATAGCTGCCGTTGCCTGAGTGTCCACGTTGTTGTGTTAATGCATTTGAATGATTTAAAGACTAACTTTCCTCCATAAGTGCAGCTCCTGCAATCACCTCCAAGTCACTTCTCTTTCTCTTTCTCTCTGCAGCACGTAAACAGGAAATCATCAAGATCACCGAACAGCTGATAGAAGCCATAAACAATGGAGACTTTGATGCATACGCGTGAGTCTGCAGTTTTGTGTGCAATCTGTCAAATGTACAGTTAAAATGTAATATTTACTGTTTTTAGCATAACTTACGGTTTCCTCTCCAGTAAGATCTGCGATCCTGGACTGACTTCGTTCGAGCCGGAGGCGCTGGGCAACCTGGTAGAAGGAATGGATTTCCACAGATTCTACTTTGAGAACCGTAAGATTCATTGATGAATATTTACCAAGTGACTTGTTTTCCGGTGGAAAAAATTTAAAATGTGCTGCTTTAAGTGTGGAACATTTGCTTTCCATCTCATTTTACATTCATTTTTAGTTCAAATATTCAACTGCAGCAAGTAAAAAAACATAACACATGGCCAGTTTTCTCAGTCAGCTCCACTTTTGCCCCATTTTGCTGATTTCAGATGTCAGAAATGTGTTGCATCAGAAGAAGTTTAGACTGAAATTCTACTTGACTTGTGCTAGAAAAATTTCTACAATTCTTCCCACTGAGATGATGATCATATTTTTGAATGAATGAATGAATTAAATGCTTTTATTTCAGTCAAAAAACAAAACATAAAATAAAATTACATTTTTTACAATGAAATTTATCAGACAGCAACCAAAAAAGGAATACGGTGAAGCCCCAAAGTTTTTTTTTGCCCGTCCTGTGCCATCATAGGAATAGTTCACAAAGAAACATCAGTACTTAGATCATTACAAAACACATAACAACATAAAATAAAAATCTTATTCAGTCAAATTCATCTTTATTTCATTTGGTTCATTCCATAATTTTGTCCCCAAAACTGACACACATCTGTACTTGAAATTAGTTCTGACTTTATAAGTTTCAAACATTAGGAAACCCCTTAAGTTATAAATCCTCTGCCCTAATTTAAACATTTTTGTCTTATTTACCACATGAAACACAATTTCTAATGTTTTTGAATATACCGTGCCCGGGAATTGTATTGTTTGTGATCTTACAAAAATCGGATTTGTAGAATCATGGTATCAAACTCCATTTATTATCCTGATAGCTCTTTTCTGCAGTTTAATGATTGTATCTAAGTTTGTTTTAAATACATTTCCCCAAATTTCAGCACAGTATGTCATATAAGGCATCACAAGTAAAAAAAAAAGTTACAGCAAATGAAGGCAGTTCTTATTCAGTAATTCTTTTGTTTTGTAAAGAATAGAAATAGACTTGGATCATTTTTTTAACAGTAATAAATTAAACAGGACAGAGGATGATAAGTTTGTGTTTGTTTGGTTATTTCTTTGTTGTAACAATGCTTCCTGACAGTAAAGTTACACAGTTTGAAAAACCTGTTTATTCCTCTTTAAAATGGACCTACATTTGTTAGGAAAAAGCATTTATGGGATACACACATGCACACACCCACAACAGCCTGGCACCTCGTCCTCATGCTGGTCACCAGCTTGGTCACACACTGCTGTGGGACGGCGTCCCGTTCAGCCAGCCTATGTTGTTGTTTTGATCACTCTGGCATTAACAACGCGCCCAAGCTGATCCCACAGGTGTTCATGAGGCTGTCGTTGATAAAACCTAAAACTATGGAGGCAAAGGTCGTCATCTTTGAGGACAGAGTTCAATCCCAGAGTGTGGAGACATGGGATTGCCACTGGTTGGAGAATCCCATCTCTGTATCACTGCATTTAGATCGCCTCCAATGACGACAACCCTTCTTTTTTCCCATGATGACACTGCCTCCACTAAAAGCTGTTGCCCTGCTTGTGCAGCAAACATCATGGAGATTTAGCAAGTTTATCATGGCTGCAACCCACATACTACATATCCCACAAATACCTTTTTCTTTACAAATGTGGCACATTTAGAAGATAAATAAACAGGTTTTCCAACAGTGAGATTTTTAGGCTGTTTTTCCTCACTTCCTCCCTTTAAGCTGTGAAACTCAGAGTACCCGTTGCTCCTCCTGACATTACTCTCACCATCTTTTCAGTTTTGGCTAAGAACAACAAGCCCATCCACACCACCATCCTGAACCCCCACGTGCACCTGATCGGCGAGGACGCAGCCTGCATCGCTTACATCCGCCTGACTCAGTTTGTTGACGGCCAGGGTCGGCCGCGGTCCAGCCAGTCGGAGGAAACCCGCGTCTGGCATCGCAGAGACAGCAAGTGGCAGAACATCCACTTCCACTGCTCAGGCGCGCCAGCTGCACCCCTTCAGTGAGGTACGGACTGCTACGCTGGGTAAACCGACAGCAGAGGAAGCTTCTCTCACAGCCAGATATTTACAAGCTTCTCTTACGTTTAGAAGCAGCAAAAAAAACAGCTTTGAATTGAGATGAAGGATTAATTGTCAGTGTTGGCAAAATGAAGGCAGCTTTGAATGGACTTGAAAAAGATGATTTCAGCTGAGATTTTCCACAAAGTCATCATGAAGTTATATATTCTGTAGTTGTTTGGATTAAATACAGCATACAGTACGCTATATGTCAGAAATGTGCTTTTTGGCTTTATAGATTTTCATAGAGAAGGGCTGTGGTGGGACTGGGGGTCCCAACAAAGCAAATCTTGCTGGAACAAGCAATTTACTGGGGTGGTGAGTGAATGATAAGAGAATAAACTCCAGTTCTTACAGTACAGTGATAATGGCTCCTGTACTGTTCCAGCTTTAATCATTTATCTGGGTGAGTCTGCGACAGAAAACAGCAAAGTTAAAGCAGAATTTTGTAACTTTTTCACCTCAATAAATGCTTTTCAGAATCCCCGTAGGGCTACACAAAGTGTTTACGGAGCGATTTGATGTTTCCCCCCTCCTCCCGGTGTCTCTGGCCTGTAAGCAGCACTTGTAACTCACTCTGTGACCGACACGAATGCTGCAACAACAAAAACTACCGTACAGCACTCAGGTCCCCTGTCCACGCAGCTGCTTCCAGTGCTGTTAGAACCAGAACCAGAACCAGACTAAAAACCGGTTCTTTAGCTTCCCACCACCTAGACATCGACTCCTGGCTCTCAAAACCAACTCTTTGCTGGACCAGAGTGAAGATCCGGTTTATGTAGTTTCTGCTGCCTGGGCGCCAGATGGAGCAGCACTGAGCCTCTCGGCCGATAGGCTCAATAATCACTTGTCATTGTCCACAAAAAGTAAATAACAGTTTGTTTACTTACCTGCTACCCACCAACACCAAAGAAAAATATAATCCACAGCATATTTACCCTTAAAACGTGAGTAAAACGTCCCGCTGCAGGAGACACAGGACTCTGCTTTGAGCAGAGGGAGATGAGCTGGTAATACCAACGTAGCAAAGTAGCATTAACAAGCTAGTAAAAGCTTAGAAATATATTCAGGGATCAAAACAGGGGAAAGACAGGTAGACGTCTGTGTGCTGTGGGGTGAAGGGGAAATTGCGACCTTTACAACAGTGAAAGGAGACCAGTAAGAGGCTGTTTTGCTGAGACTGGGATCTCCCTGATCCCATGGGCCCAAATGTAATTCATATAGAAGCAGCTGGTAGAGTTTATAAACAGCCCCGGCTGTTGTTTTCATTTATTCAGGACTACTATGTCATATCTGTGGTGTTGGAGTCTGAAATGATAAGATGAGGTGTTTTTTTATACGCAAAGTGCAGCCTTGAGATTGTTTAGACATTTTCTGAATAAGCTGTTTGCAAGGATGCAAAATTAGTGCATCTATAATGGGCATTGTGCAGAGTTGACCCTGCAAACTCCTGAATCTAAAAGACAGAAGATGTCAGAATGAGATAAATGAATAAAGCAGGATGAAGGCCGCTTCTACATACTGTAGCTTTTCAGCCTTTTTTTTTATAGATGCATCCAGGAGTAATCAAAGTGCTGCAATTACAGCAATGTGAGTTTGACTGGAAATCCTGTGCAATCTAGTCCAGTACATATGCAACGACGACAGCTTCTGTTTGTATTTTCACACCAAAATTAGCCGTATAACAACTGAAACATTGTTCATGACTCCAGTAACTTTCCCTCCTTTATAACCAGTCTGCATTTGGCATTCCCAGTGCCACATGCAAACTAGTTTCCCTTCAGTGTGCTGGTATATATTCAGCCCTTCCCTCTATGGATAACCCTGCAGACTGTGGTGGATCACAATGTCTGATGAGCATCACTTTCTTGATTTTTATTTATCCATTTGTTTATTGGACTGTAGGGGCTTGATCTGTAAGCTGCCACTCAGATGGGTCTGTGGTTGCTTCTTTTTATCCACAGGTTGGAGCTTTTGTCATTTCACATCGTAGCAGATTGGAACAGGAGGTGGTTAAAAAAAAACACCTGCTGCAATTTAGCTTGATACAGGGCTAAAAGCTGATTGTTCCTGAAGAGAAAGTCCAGATGCTAGTGAGTCATTAATGAAGGGAGAAGCAGCGACTTTGGCCTTGTCGACTTCCTTACACTCTTCTGCTCAGCGTTTAATGAATTCATTCCTTTTCTACTGCTTTGCAAAGTTATTTGCATGTGAAAGTGAGCGCTTTCATTGTCGTTTGTTCTTTGTTTTTTAGGGTTGAATGCTGTAGCTGTGTCTATCAGGAATGCTCTGCTGGAGAGAGAAGAGGAAGAGGATTCAGAGGAGGAAGGGATGAAAGAACATGTCCAGTGTCGGCTTGGGGAACAGGGGTGATCATCCCCTTATCAAAAAAAAAAAAAAACCTCTCTCACTGGACTTCAAGCCTCATCCACCCCCAGCATGTATCTCCTCTTTTACTACTGTTGCCCCCCTCCCCCCTATGTCACCCACCGTACACCTCCTGACATCCATCCAACAACAGCTGCACAACATCCATCACCCCCCCGTGGCCTCTTCCTCTTCCCGCCGGCGCGCTGGGTGTTTGATGGGGGGACGGGGGTGTCTCCAGGACTGGGTGTGACTCCTCCGTCCTGTGGTATCTTTTCCACCCCCACAACTTTTGTGACACCGACCCTCTTGTCCTCCTGTGAATCCACACTTGTGTGACATAAACACTGCACTGGAAATACAGTATGTAAAGTTTTAAGTAAAATCTATTATTAACATCACTATATTATGATTATTATGATTATTATTATTATTATTACACATTTGCAATTGTATATGTAATTTGTATAATTCAGAATTCTTGATGCCAGTGGTTTCTAGAGTTGAAGGAAATCCTTTTGTTTTTTCTTTTATCTTTTTAAGGAAGCATGTTTTTCCCCATATTAACAGTGGCTGTTTTTTATTGTGGCTATTAAGTGGAAAAGGATTTTGGCAGTTTTTGTAACTCGCTTCTTGTACGTTAGCTATATTACTGCGCCCTAATTCATGATCAAAACGTGCTTTTCTTGTTTTCTTCTGTTTGTTTCAGTTTTTTTATTTTTATTTTTTTGTCCTTTCACCTTTTTTTTTTTTTTTTTTTTGGAAGGGGTGTCCAGTGAATGTAGAGCGTGAGACCACGTGTGTGTGAGTGTGAGCCAGACACACAGCGTTCACATGTCCAGTCGTAATAGGTCGGTGCAATAGGAGGAACCTGCTGTCGTTTCCGTGGGAACGACAGGAAAAGAGCGTTACCTGAAGTCAGTGGCGTCAAACCAAAACAAAAGAGCGCACGTCAGGAGATTTGTAGTGGTTTAACTTTCCCGTTGTGTACAGCCCTGACATGCTGTGGCTATCTGATTTAAATTTGACATCCTCAGGCTGCATGAGCAGCGCGCGCTTCAGTAAACGATGTCCTCTTTGTTGTGTTGCGTGGCTGCCACCATTTGAACCTCTTTGTTCCTTATATAAGTATATTTAAAGAGTATTATAAGACTTTTTTATCAAGCGAAACAAATTTGCCATGTTAAAATCTTCTACTCCAAAATGGAAATATCACAGATGAGTCTGTTATAGTTCCAGTGTTAATATTTTTACTTGATCTTTTAAATGTAATACAATACAGAGCTCTCAACTATATTTTTATTGCCGTTAAATTACATGAAAAATTTAAATTGTTGTAATTTAATAACCTATGGCATATTTGCATAGGTTGTGTTTGCATAATTTCTAAAGTAATAGATGCACATGCAAGGAAATAGAAACACCTTTTGCAAATATGTTGAGATTTAGCATACATTTAAAATCAGCTATTTCTCCTCCAAGAGAATAAACATGGAGAAAAAAAACTCCATTTCCATTTTTCTATCATATAAACTTAAAGCAAAAAATGATCCTAACATCTGCGTCGTTACGTTTTCATCAGGGAACATTTTAAATGAGTTTAACATTAAAAGGATTTTTTAAAAACAAACTTAAGGCTAAATAGATTAACCAGTTGTCATTCAATGCTTAGAATTAAAACATAAAAACGAGAGGGATTTCTGGCTATACCAACTTTTAATATCCTGATGCGGCAGAAAGCATGTGCATGATCGATCCTTTACACGTAAACTGGAAGTGAGTCGGCTCTGACGGGAGCTTGTTTTATTTTCTGTTCTGAAACGATGCCTGGAGGGAGACGGGGATGCGCTATTGGTGGTTCCTGCTGTTGCTAGGAGACAGATGAATACCCGGTTGATGCTCGGCGCTCTTTTCTGAAAAGTTAAGATATTTTTAACCTGGAACAATTGCAGGGCTGACTGGAACACAACAGCAGGTCTTTTTTTTTTTCTCCTTTTAAGTTCAACCTGACAGAAGAAGTCGGCGCTCTGAGGGGAGGATCCCGGTGGATGTGTGACCTTTTCACTTCTGATGCCACAGTGCAGAAAGCTGGTGCTACCGCTGTTTTCTCTGAATGAAGCACATACAAATAACCAACACTTGGAGTGTGTTTGCTTGGTGGTTCATCATTTCAGGACAGCCTTTAGCCACAGTGTGCAATATATGTGTGTGTAAGCATGTACATTTAATGCTGTCCAGTGTGTATTTACAAGCCTGGGAGGAGGTTTTAGAGGTGTGTGTTATGACAGATGGAAGTAGAGGGCTTTTTTTTTTAGAGGACAAATCAGTCCCCTGCCTTCAACCCAGGACTTTTTTTTTCTTTTGTTATGATTTGATCATTTTTCATGCATTGTGTTTTTAATATTTTTACTTTGGTTTGTGTTACAGTGAAGTGTTATTAGCCTTTCATGGCGTTACGTGCTTGTGCCAGGGGTGGCAGGGCTGAACAGATGGACTTTGCAGCACTGAAAACTGATTTTTGTTCGGGGGGGGGTGGGGTGGGGTGGGGTGGGGGGGGGGGGGGGGTTGACTCGCGATCAGCTCCGCTGTTACTTTGCTCATCCACCATTGGCTGCCTTCGCATTTGTCTCGCCGCTTGGTCCGACCAAGTCATCAGGAGACCCGGCAGTCTGTTCGGTGACACAGTCCTCAGGTTTCTATTTATTTTCAGTATTTATTTATTTATTGTAGTGATGTTTTTATTGTGCTTTGTTTTTATTTTCTCTGTTGAATTTGTTTTCCTAATGTTCAACTCGTGCACTTGTGCAAGTACTGTCTGCAGTTGTTTAAAGGGACAGTGCACTCCATAAAGAAGATGACTGTTTTTAAAGGGATAGTGCACCCAATTTGGTTTCTGCATTTGTTTTTAGGTTTTTTTCTGTTACGACCAACTTGGTATGAATTAGTTTTTGTGCTGGATTTTGATTTGTGCTGTTTTTGATGCCGTTTTATGATGCTTTCTTTTTCTTTCTCTGAGGCTACTACCACTTTGCAAAGTGGAGCATCTATCACTTTTAAGCTCATACAACACATGGTTCTATGTAGTTTGTGTGAACTACCCCTCAAAAAACGTTACTGTTTTTAAAAAATATTGTTAGACAAAGGCTCTTTTTCAAGGTGAACCACTGAGAAGTTGTATTGTACTTGTCTCATCCACTAAAATCATTCATGTCTACTTCAGCTTGTTCTAATACTACAAGATCAAAGGTTACCTGTAAGCGTTCATGTGTGCTCGTTCTAATGAACGACCCCCCTCAAACCCCCTCTCCAAAAAAGGACAAAAAAAGAAGAAATAGCAGCATGTACAGTACAAAGGTGTTGTTTTCTGTTCTTAGTGTGTTACTAGCCTTGAAATTCAGTATAAGATTCACATGTTTAAAATGAGGGAGTACACAGTATTACACAACTGCTACTAGCAGCGTAGCTGACATCTTTGCATGACGGTCAACAGGACACTTGTTTTTTTGTTTTTGCTTTTGTTTTGATTTGTTATTTTGGTGTTTTTATTTGGGTTCTCATTTTCTACTGAATGCTGGTAAACTCAACCTTTCTCTATTTTCTCAGCTTTTTAAGTGCATATAACTATTTTTGTCTCAAGATGATATAATGAAGATGATTATAATGATAAGGAGTATTACATTAATGACTGTGGCACTAAGGATGGCTATGATGAAGTCGACTTTGATGATGATGAGTTGATAATTTTGCATGCTTTTTTACGGGCTCTGTGTTGTCAGCGCAGCATGGCAGCTTTTTGTACATAGCTGATGGAATATGAGGCGCAGCATCAGCACCAGGCTGCTTTTCTGAGCCTGCATGCTAACTGAGAGGAACGAACTGGAGTCCGGCACACAGACCAGAGGCTCCAGCATCACATAAAGCAAAACACAAACACACACTTTCTGATGCTTCTAATGTAGCTGCACAATACGACTTCAGTGTCAGACGAGCAGTTTATCACTGTTGTTACATCCTGCTTCCATTTAAATCACTGATCAGAGCTGCAAAGAGGAAGAAAGCCACTAATAAATCATGATTTTAACAATGATCAAAGCTTTATTTAAGTATATTCATTGTTCAGCTCTTCTTATAAACAATAACTGTCCTCTGGTCTCGTTTTGTCATCGTGAGCCTGATTGTCTGACAAATTAAATTATGATCAATTTATAAAAAAGAAGTCAGCATCTCTGAGATAAACTGGAGTTCAGTCTGATCTTCATCATCCTCGTTCTTCAGCAGAGACTGAGCTGCACTGACAACACTGAGTCGCTTCTTTCACTCTTTTTCCTGCTCCCTCTGTTTCCAACCTTCTTCAGTCATTTCTCTGCAGTCGGCTCTTTCTAGTTTGTCTTTTTGTCAGTTTGGCTTTCTTCTGTATAATAATATTAATCCTCTAGTTCTCTGATCCTTCAGATTATTGCTCTGTTCTCTTACGTGCTACACGTGTTTCTCTAACTTCAAGACAAATGTGTTAAGGTGTTATCAATAAAATGACAATTTAAATAGAACATTTTTATGGCTTTTTTTTCCTCCACACATCAAACAGAAACATGAAGTTTTATCATGTTAAAACAAAAACAAGTCAGGATATCAGAGAAGCTACTGTATGTCTCTGTCTGTTCAACAGGTAGAAACAGAGGTTTGTGAATGAAATCCACTGGAACGAACATGTTTAAAAACAAGAAAATGTAGCTGTGAAGTCGAAACAGAAATCCCCAATTCAGGCATTTAACTGACACAGAAGACAAAAAAAAAAACCATTAAAATAATTTATACAGCAAAACATTTCCAGAGTTAACTGATTTATTACAAATATTCTAATTACTCAACACATTTTGACAAATTTTGCTGTAATTTGTACTGTAGAAATTATCAAATAATTTCTACAGTACAAATGATTTGCTGAAAAATTAACAAAAAGGTGGTTCACTTTACAGGTTTTGTCTCCTGAATGTAAAGAATAGTTTCAACAGTTTAACAATAATCTTCAATCACATCCAATAACATAACAGGTAAATAAAAACAAATTATTTACAGTTTGGTCTACAAAACTATAGCTAGTTATGAGTTAAAGTTGCATATTTAAAGCTTTTTTGCAAATCCTTCCCTTTTTTTCCCAACTTTGTTGACAAATTGTTATTTTAAGCCTACAGCGGCTTAGTCCCAAATATTTAAACTAGCTCTCTACAAAATGTGTGAAAATACTTTGATTCTTTTTAAGTCAGTGCTGGACAGAACTGGAGTCCAACACATGGACCAGAGGCTCCATCATCACATAAAATGATACACAGACACTTTAATGTTTCTAATGTAGCTGCACAATACAACTTCAGTGTCAGACGAGCAGTTTATCACAGTAGTTACATCCTGCTTTCATTTAAATCACTGATCAGAGCTGCAAATAGTAACAAAGTCAACCATGATTCAGCCTAAATTATCAAAGCTTTATTAAAGTTTGCTAGTTGTCCAGCTCTTCTTGTTCACAGTAATTGTCCTCCGATCTTATTTGGTGAATGTGAGCATGAATATCTGACAAATTATATTGAAATGACAGAAAAGGATGATCCTCTAGTTCTCTGATCCTTCAGATTATTGCTCTATTCTCTTACCTGCTACACGTTTCTTTAACTTTAATACAAATGTGTTAAGCTGTTATCAATGACAATTTAAATAGAACATTTTTATGTCTCTTTGTGTTTCCACACATCAAACAGAAATCATGAAGTTTTATGTTTTTTAACAGAAACAAGTCAGGAGATCAGAGAAGCTATGTCTGTTTGTTCAGCAGGTAGAAACAGAGGTTTCTGAAAGTAGCGTAAAAGAAATGCAGGAACAACCATGATCAATAACAAGAAAAACTCCAACTTTCTTGAATTGTCACCTGATTCATTGTGTCGAAGGAGCCTCAGTGAGTGAAGCCCCAGAGACCACCAGAGGAAGCCAAAACTGATCTCTGAATACAGGCCCAACACAGCTAGGCACATGAATGAGAGAAGTAATCCTAATGATATTACCAGTAATGATTAAGGTTATCAGTAATTAGTATCTGAATGATTGATTTTAATAAAATAAGGTGCAATGTGAGCAAATGACGTGTAGAGAAAGATGTCATAAGAATGATTTTTAAGTGACTGTTGGTAAGTTAACCTTGGACAGCACAGGCTATTCTCACAACAAGCAGAAAACGTTGATAGAGTAGCGGCTGGCTGTCCCCGGACAAGCTCTCCTAAAGTCCAAACCCTGCGTGGTCAAGTCATAAATATTCTGGAGAAAGAGATGACGTGATCTGCTGCATCAGAATACCTAAAGGTGTGTGCAATTCAGGACTTTGTGGTCGAATCTTTTGGATCTGAAGAGCGAGGAGCTCCCCAGAAACTGGGAAAAGGCACGCAGAGGAAATATCCCAGTTGGACTTATAACACCAGATCTGATGCAACCAGGACCAACCTTCAACTGGGAATATTGGATCCTCTGTCTGCTGCATTCGCTAAATTGCTAAAAATAGCAGATTTGCGACCGAGTTTTGAAGATAACCGAGCAGCTGTTCATGGCACTTGGAGAGGAGTGTAGTCACACCTAAATGCGCATTGCGCTGAATACTCACTCCTCTCATTTAAAAGAATATATTTGGAGAAAACAGCAAGGTCTGCAAGGAGACAAAACAAAGATAAAACTGAGGAATTTTGGTAGTGTCAACAATCTCAGATTTGGATTTTTTAACACCATTTTTCGCCAACCTGTGGATTAATTGTTTTTGGGCTTCGCTCCTCAAAAAAGAATTATTTGAATTTACATCAAGACCTCAGTTTTGAATTTCTATATACCGGTTTGCTCCAATCTGTGGATTAATCATTTTCAGAGCTAATGGCGGGTCCAGGAAAGGTTTTTCGCAGTGGAATACCTCAGTTGGATTATAATGCCTGACCTAAAGAAGCCAGGACTCCACTCTAGCTCTAACTATTATAGCAAATCCTCAAGGTCAACTATGGAGCCTGTTTACAGACCGCTACGCTCCAGTTTAATTACAGAGCTCGGGCTTCAGGCCTCCCTCATCTAAAGAGCAATATCGGCAATTACAGCAGGGTCTTTGGAGAGAAAGAAACTAAGAAGATATATAACAAGAATCTGTTTCTGAGGGAAAAGTTTGGAAGAAATCCTGTCCAAATTCTACTTTTGGAGAGTTTTGCCAACATAGTTGCTGCTCTATCCACGTTTTATCTTTTTCCCTGACTAATGGCCAAATGAACTGTCGAATCTGTTTTTTGATTAAGCTTAGCTGTTTTTTTCCCCCTCACCCCAGCCAAAGCTTCAATAAATTTAACCTGTATGAAGAATATTGGTCAAGGTTCTTAGCTTGCAACTCTACCTGGTGGTAGGGTGTGGTCATAATAAGTAAAACATCTCAGAATTCCTTAATGGTTAGTTTAGTCCAATAAACATGCTCCAATCCTCAATACTGTTCCTGAGTATTAAAATTGTTTGATTGGAATAAGTGCTAAAGACGTTTAGGGAGGCAGCTGTCGACGAGTTGGTACGGCTAGAATGTAAGACCCAGGGCAGGTTGTTCCCCTGGGTCTGTGTGATCAAGTAATTTCTATGAATTTGTGATTAACAAAATGAGTAATCACCAATTTACATGCTTTGTCTCCTGAATGTGAAGTTTCTGTTTCTTTCTCTCTTTCTTTTTTTTACTTACCAGTTTAACAATAATCTTCATTCACATTCAAAAACAACTGATTAAAAGAAAATTAAAGACAAAATGTAAATTTAAAAAAGATGTTATTCTTCAAGATGAAAATGATCAAATGAAACTTTTCTGTAAACAATTTAGTTTACATTAAATGCTTTTATTTATCATCACAACTTACCTAAAATAAATATGACTTTTATTCATTTAGCAACTTTATGTGCGATTTTACTGTTTTGTGCTTTAGACACACTGCATATTATTAAAGAACAAGTAGAGAAACATCTTTTTTCTAAACAAGAGGATCTCTAACATGGAAGTTTAAGGAGGAATGAGAAACTTATTACAGCAACAGTTTAACAACTTGTGTAAGAAATTAAGGATAATAATAGATTACCACCAAATATGAATTCTGCCAACATCAGCCTCTTACTGAAACCAGGCAAAGACCCCACACAGCCATCTAGCTATCGCCCCATATCACTGATAAACGTTGATCTCAAAATAATCTGCAAAGCTCTTTCTACACCCCTTCTATTATACAGACCTTTTCCAAAAAATTCTATATTAGAATAAACACATTTTCCATGATATTCAAATTTTTTGGAAATTCTTTGGAAAGGGTCTGTATATATTTACAGACCCTTTCCAAAAATTAGAATATCATGGAAAAAGGTGTTTATTCTAATATATTATAATTTTTTGGAAAGGGTCTGTACATCCTGACCAAACAGGTTTCACCAAAGGTAGACAATCTTCCATTAACACACGCAGACCAATAAATATTATAGACTATGCTACTGTTAAGAATTTAGAGACAATGATTATACCTTTAGATGCAGAAAAAGCATTTGACAGAGTAAATTGGAAATTTTTATCAGCAACATTGTATAAGTTTGGATTTGGACCATCATTTATGGATAAAAAATACTATATAGCTCCCGCCAAGCCTGCGTGAGAACAAATGATTAAACTTCTCCAAGCTTTATCCTGAAAAGAGGCACCAGACAAGGCTGTCCACTTTCACCTTCACTGTTTACATTTCTCGAACCTTTGGCAGCCACTATCAGGTAAAATAAAGATATTCAAGGCATTCAAGGGGAAAGTTTAGAACATAAGATAAGTCTGTTGAGGAATAAAATAATGATCTCTCAGGTGGAAGAATTTGAGTCGAGTCCGTTTATGCCTTCATAGATTTATTACAACATGAGACGTCTCACAGAAAATTAAACAGAGAATTCCCTCGTATCAGATGTAACACAAGCTTTTATAACTTCACACTCTCTAAAATGTTGCTGGACAGAAATGTCTTTGCCACACTCCTGCTTGTTATCAGCGGTTACTTATCTTGTCCTTGGGTGAAGCAAACACTTCATTCTGCTGAGTCTCTAATAAAAATGCAGTTAGCCAAAGATAAAAACTTACAATTAGTTAGTTGCAAGACAGAATAATAACAATAATTCATTATTCCATTGCAGATGGAGAAATTGACATTTTTCTATTTGCTATGTGCATGATTATCTACTCGGCAGGGGAGTTTAGCGTTAGGGAGTCGCTTAAGTTTCCACGTTATCTGCTTCTACATACCAGAGAAGAACAAGTGTTCTGACCAACAGAGCTTTTTACATAAATGTGTGTTTTGTTTCAACTCCACAAAACTGCTGCCTGATCAGAGCATAAGGCACTTGTGTGATTTATACAGGATTATACTGAGACACATGATTAAAGATATTTTAATAAAGTAAAATAGCACAAATTTCTTTCACAAGTCTTTATGCTGATGATGTATTATTTTTCATACAGAACTCATAAGTCTCACTATCACAGACTGTTACACTCATTGATGAATTCTCACGAATCTCAGACTACTCCATCAATTGGTCCAAATCCACGGTCTTGCCCATTAATTGTAATTTTCAGAATATACCTACTACCACATTACAGCTAGGAAATATAAGATAGGGATAAATTTTTCCCCAGGCTTTCAGAGCTAACAAAATTAAACTACGTTCAGCTTCTAAAAATTACAGAGGACAACCTTACACGTTGGAACTCTCTACCCATATCCCTTATGGGGAGAGTTGCTATAAAAATTATGTTTTTACCCAAGATCAATTATTGTTTTTCCATGATACCCTATAAACCCTCTCCTACATGGTTAAAGTCCCTTGAGTTCTATATCTCTAAATTTCTCTGGAGAAACAAACCAGCACGTATTAGCTTAAAAACTCTACAGAAAACTAGAAATACAGGAGGACTAGATCTCCCCAACTTCCATCATTATTTTTTATCTAATAGATTACAGTACATCTTAAAATGGCACAAATCTCATCCATTAGATGACCCATGGTCAGATTTAAAACAAACATTTGGTGAGAATCTAGAAATCACTAACCTGCCATTTATTAGCCAAAATATTAAACATCATAAGTGTTTTCAAAGTATCAATATTCGTTCAACTCTGACAGCCTGGTGGGAGTTCCTTAAAATAACTAAATCTTCACCTTCCCTTGTAAAAAATACACCCATCTGGAACTATTCGGACATCCTGCAAAACAAAAAAAATGCTGAACTTCTCTCAATGGAACAACCAAGGAATAAAACATTTGGAAGATATAATTATGAACAAAACACTAATATCATTTGACAGACTCACTGCACAACATGGAATTAGCTGTAATAAATTTTCTAATATCAACAACTCAAGTCTATAATAAGTAAAAAATATACATGAAGCCAATTAGATTTGCAACTTTCCATTAGCAGAATTTCTGAATTTCAGCACCAGCAAACTACAAACAAAAATACATAGATTAATATCTAAAATAGATGAGACAACTCCTTGCCAACATCAAAATGGGATTCCGACCTATCCATGATCCCTAATCAAAATTTCTGGCCTCAAATATGCTTAAATACCTTTACAATGATTAAACATCCAAACTTACAACTTATACAATATAAAATTCTTTACAGAACACATTTTACAGGAAAGAAAATGTTCCAGATGGGTCTAGCGTCATCAAACATCTGCATACAGTGCATACACTCAAGACCCACCTTTTTAGTTTTAGTTGTAATTGGCTAATCTAATATTTTGTATTTATTCACTGGTTGTTTTTAAATTGCCTTTTTATGACTGTTTGAGCATTTTTAGCTGTTTCTATTCAACGTTTTAATGTATTTTATACATTTATTTAATGTTCTTATATTACTTTTATTGTTAGTGGGTCCTTAGGTCCCTCCGGTGCTTTCTTCGTGGGGGCCGTCTGTCCGGGGTGGCAGTGGCGGGTTGGTGCTCCATCACACCTCCCCTGGGCACCTGGGCCACTGCGGTTACAGTTGCTGTTCCGCCCCAGTGCAGACGGCTCCTCTGATGGGGTTCCCTCACTTATTCCATCTGCACTCAGAGCAGGTATATCAATCAATGTACTTGAGTTGGGGATTTTTTAAAAAAAATTATAAATACATGCTTTAATATATATATTTTATTTTTTTTGGGGGGGGGGGGGTGCGTGTGTGTAGTTTTGCTGCTTTCATCGTTTGAATAAATATGGAATTTGGTCTCTCATATTTCAGACTTGTTTTTCTTGGTGTCACTACAGTTTTGCGGCTTATTTTGCAGGGCTTTCAAGACAGAATTTAGTGACAGATTTATAATACAAAATATTTTGCTGATAGATTTTATCGTCACTTATCGTTACTGTGACAAATTAGAGAAATTACCGTGATACATTTTTTTGTCCATATCGCCCATCCCTACGTGGCGGCGGTTCCCTGGCACCGGCTGCTGGGCACCCTGGCTGTGGTGATGCCCGTTCCTGATCACCGCTGCCCTGCTGGGTCCTGGGGAACAGAAGTGCCTTCTGCCACCAAGAGTGTGGCTCTTTTTCTGGGGGACATTCCCTGCAACCAACTTGTGGGTTTCGTCCCCCAGTCCTTACGCTCTGGCCGTCCTCCCCACAACTCCCCTTTCACATAGAGCTTGAAGGGGCGAGCATGTTCCATAGTTCCTGTGGTGGCTCGCTCTCCGGTTTTAAATGCATTTAGTCACCACCAAAAAAAAGGGATCAGGGCCCCACTGCCTGCCTCTGGGGGGCCGGCACCTGGCAGGGCCGATGACTGCTGTCCCTGGTCCCTGGGTGCCTGTGCCTCACGACCGCTTGGCGCCCTGGCTGGGGCCTCCCTTTGACATTCTGGGTGGATTTGTGGTGGTTTCAGCGGTGGGCTGGCTGGGGTCTGTGCTCCTGGGTGGCTGCTGGTCTCCTGGTCCTGGTGCCCCCGCCCCCCCGGCCTGCCTCTGATTTCCATGGGGGATTGGTCACATTCACACAATCACTCCTCATTCTTCCATCTAACATCATGTTCCCACACTTACTAACCTGCATGATGATGATATCACTGTGATGTCATGTGGTGACATCACCACTAACTACAGCTGGTCCTTCCTCTGTGGATTAGTGTCTGGTTTTGAGATTATTATTGTCTGTTCCAGCTTGTCTGCCTACCAGAGGTCTTAATGATTGTCAGCTTTGTTTCTGTTGAAGATGTTGCAGGTGGCATTTTGTTTTCTTACAGGTGCAGCAGCTCTCTCTTTTTCTATCAGCTCTCTTTTCTCTCTTTCTTTTTTCACACTCCTTTCTCTGTCCCCTTTTCTTTTCCCTCTTGTCAGGTCCAGCAATAACATGCAAATTCAATAAAATAATAATTACAAGGAAAAAATAAGTAAATAAATAAAGCATAACATTTGTACATCAAGAGGAGCCTAATACCCATAAGGCTCCTCTTGGCAAGAAAATCTGCCTGGCACAACACAGCAGCCAGATCCCCATTCTGCTGCTATGATGCTGGACAGGACATGTAAAAAAAAAAAAAAGTTTAACAAGTTTTGGTCATTATAATCTGAAGCATCTGAACTATTTTCTTGGATAAATCCAGGTGCTGACTTTTATTTTTTCTCACCAGGCAGCGTAGAAGAGGTTGTCTTTGATTTGTAACTAAGAACTTGCAAGAGTCTAAAGTTTACAGATTTTGATATCAGAGATTTTTGCCTCTTCAGCTTCTCTAACACCAAAATATGGGAAGAGTTTCTCAGTGAAAGTGTCTCTGTGAGTGCAGATGTGAGTCATGTCTTCAGGGTTGTAGAAGGACACCTCCCCCCCATCATAGTCCAGCTGGACTCTGATCCTCTGGAGACTCTTCTTCACCGAGACAGTCTTCCCAACAACATTAATGTATTTTCCATCGCTGTGCTTTAAACACCAGATTCCATCTTTTGGTAAAGCTTTACGCTCTCCTTTCCTGTCAACAGACTCTTTAACCAAACCAATATACCAGTTAGGATGATCTCCCACCTCCACCTCCCAGCTGTGTTTCCCTGAGCTGAAGCCCTCAGAGCCAAAAACATTGTTGTACTTCATGTTTCTCTCTGGATTATCAGGAAGCTGCTGCTTTGTGTCTCCACATCTCACACTGGTCAGATCGTCGGACAGGTAGAGATATCGACTTGCAGTGTTTGGATCCAGAATAACAGGACTGAAGTGGACCTTGTCCTTGATCTTGTCCCAGACTCTGAAGGACAGGTTGCCCAGGTGTTTGGCCACATCTATCAGAGCTCCTGAGAGCAGCTGTGGATCTGACAGTGAGCACTGGGTTCTGCTTCTGCTCTGAGTGGCTTTATAACTGCTGAGGAATGGCACGTTGTCTTTCTGCAGGTCTTCTTCAACAGCACAGATACTGTCTGACAGAGAGGACATCTGATCCTGGATCTTCTTCATCTCTCCAATGATAGTCTTCCTCTTCTGCTCCTCTTCCTCCCTCAGAGCTGCCAGTCTGGACTCCTCTTCCTCTTTCAGGAACTGGTGCAGCTTGTTGAACTCTGCTCTGATCTGCTTCTCTGTGGACAACAGCTGCTTCTTGGAGTGTTGAACCACATCATTGTATGTTTCCTCCACTTGTTTGTATGTCTTCCTCTTGTCCTGCAGAGACTTTAAGTCAGATTTCAGCTGCTCCTTCAGGTCACTGACTGCTTGTTCTACAGGAACCAGTCTGTGATTGTGATGGAGTAAAAACTCACAGACAGGACACACAGCTCTCTGCTCGTCCTCACAGAACCAGTAAGGAACTTCTGGATGTTTTTCACACACCACCTCCTTCTTCTCATTTTCCTCCCCAGCTGGTGTGTTACTCTGCATCCTTGCAAATGAGTCAGCCAGTTCTTTCAGAGAGAAGTTAATGGATGGATCTTCCTCTGAAGATGTTCTTTTACAAATAGGACAATTTTTGTTTCCAGCTTGTTTCCAGAATTTCTGCAGGCAGCTTGAACAGAAGTTGTGGTTGCAGCTCAGAGACACAGGATCTCTGAAAGTCTCCGAACACACATGGCAGCTCAGGTAGTTTTCAAAAAGAGCTAACTTCTCAGCCATTTTCAAGTCCTGGAAACTTCAGACAGCTTTAATCTTCTTTCTTTGTAAAATGAAAATAAAAACACACACATTAACTCCTCGTATCGACTTACAGTTCACCTCTTTTGTGTTCTTCACAAAGAATCTGGCTTTCTTCATGTAGCGTTTTGTTCACCTGTTGAGAACATCCTGATTGCAGCTGCAGGCTGAGGTGGAGTCAGATAATGGGCGGGGTTGGACGTTAAGCCCCGCCCAACAACAGTTTTAATTTGATTAGTCTAACCTTTCCAATGCAACCTTACCTGTGAGATTATTGTTTCTGATGATCGACAAACACGTGGATCTTTCTGGATTTATTTCTTCCTGGTGGAGCTGAGAGAAATAAAACAGCACTTTAAAAAGTCGCCACTAGATGGAGCTGTTTCCTGATTAAAGGTAACGAGTTAGAATAACAGAGTGGATGCTTTGGTTGTGCTGCTTGTCATCATTGGCAGTGGGGCAAAGACTTGGAGGAAGGCCTTGCGCAAGAAGGGTAGCAAAAAGTCAGTTTTCTTCAAGAAAACCATCAGGGACAGACTGGTATTCTGCAAAAGATACAGTGATTGGACAGCTGAGCACTCGGGTAAAGTCATTTTCTCTGATGAATCCTTTCTCTGATTGTGTGGGGCATCCAGGAAAAAGCTTGTTTGGAAAAGAAAAGGTGAGCTCTATCATCTGTCCTCTGCCATATCAGCAGTAAAGTATGGCTGAAACCATTAATGTGGGGTAGCTTCAGTCAAAGGAGGGGGTTCACTAACAATTTTAGAACGTAGCCATAAAGAATGGTACCAGAACATCCTCCAAGGACAACTGGAGGATGGAGCACCTTGCTGCACCTTGGAACGCATTCCCCCTCTCTGTGCGGTCTGCCAACAGCCTTCCAATTTTCAATTAACGCGCCTTAAAACCCACTTGTTTACCCTGGGCTTCAGCTGAGCAGAGACACTTTTCCACCTTTATACTTTTTATCTTTTATCTGTTTTATTTATTTTTTTATTTTTTTTTACTATTTTTATTGTGCTGCTTTTTTCATTGTTGACTTTTATTCTGTCAAGCACTTTGGTTGGCCACTGGCCTTTAAAAATGTGCTGTATAAATAAAGCTGACATTGATATTGCCATGAAGCAAAAACTATGTAGCTCCAGGAACAAAATATAATAATTTGGGATCCGTTGCCAGAAAACTACACACACCTTGAACACATTGAGAACTTGACTCCCACCTCCTTAAGAAGTGAGTGATTATGCAAGAATGGGCTGCCATCAGTCAGGATTTGGCCCAGAAGTTGATTAACAGCATGTCAGCGTGAACTAGAAAAGTCTTGGAAAAGAATAGTAAACACTGCAAACACTGACTTGTTTCATGAACTTTATATAATTGTCAATAAAAGGCTGACATATTTATGAAATGCTTGTAATATTTCAGTTTAGATCAGTATAAGATCTGAAAATACTGAAGCAGCAGTAAAAATTCACATCATTCTCAAAATTTTTGGCCATGGCTGTACATAATGAGGAAATGATCTTAAAGGATAACTTTTTCTTTTTTCAACCTGGACCTTATTTCTAGGACTTTGACTTTAACCACACATTTATTTTCCATCCATTACAGCAACCTTATATGGTCAAAAACACCATACGGAATAAATAAATACAGAACAAATAAATAAATTACATTTATTTGTTAATCCATAACCAACCCCCCCCTTCCCTCACTTCGCATAAAGCTCTCCCCACAGTCCACACAGCTTCAAACTCCTGTAACTCCCCCACCAGCAAACTGTACAGAAACTCCACTCTGAGGCGTGCCTTCAGTAGCCGCTGCAACAGGAGGACAGGATCTGTACATCCTGATCCCGCTCTCTGATTGGTCCTCGTGAGCCAGACAGCCATCTTAGCCTGGCCCAATGTGAAATTAGCCAGTGTCCAGATCAAGTCTTTGAAGTCGATGCCCCAGAAAAGGGGAACCTTATTTCTAGGAGTCTATATGTGCATTTACTCAATGGTAAAACTTCTGTATCACTTTGACTCCTTCGGAAGATGTTGAGTCGTCCTTCGGTGTACATCCACACAATGGCAGAGATGGGACAGCCTCTATATAAGACATTATCTGCAGTAAAACTCCTTGATTTTCACCAATGCTTTAAGGAGAATGAACGAATGAGTACTGTTGTCCCATGAGTCCAGATTTAGCTTTCTGTTAGTTATCAGGGTGTTCTACACATTTTTCAGGGCTGTGTGTTCCCGATGTGCGCTTCTGTAGTAGAGCTGAGAAGAGCAGCTCGCCAGACAACAACAACAACAAATTGCGAAACTTTGAACTCACAGGACAATAGTACTCATTAATTCGTTTATTCTACTGAAAGTATTGATGAAATGGATGAGTTTTGCTGCAGATAATGCCTTATACAGAGGCTGCCCAGTCTCTCCCGTTATATGGATGTACGCCGAAGGGCAACTTAACCTAATATCTTCCAAAGGAGTCAAAATGATGCAAAAATTTTACCAGTAAGTAAATGCAAATAGAAACTCCTACAAATAAGGTCCAGGTTGAAAAAAGACAGTTATCCTTTAATAAAAGGACAAATTAGCTTCTGCAGCATCTGCAATCCTCATATAACAACAAAAGACAAATCCCATCTAAATAAATAAATGCATAAATGAACCTGATGGGTATGATTGTGCTGTTTGTCTGGACAAGCATTTTATTTGACTAAATAATCAAAAGTTATATTAAGCTTGTTTCTTTAAGAATAAAAGAAAACACATGCAAAGACAAATGTTCTGTGATGTAACACCAGAAACCTGAGACTGAAGCTTCTGCTTCGTGACTTAGCTATTCCTTGGTCTTAAACTTCTAGATCTCATGGTCCTTCTATGTTCTTTGGGACCACTACATCTACAACTGCTGTCTGTTTCTGTAGTTTGTTGACCATCACCATTTTATCTGTCTGATCTGAAAGTCCTCCAGGATCTTAGTTCTGTTATTTGCTTCCGTTCTTAGCAGCATCTCCAATCGTGACCGTGGGGCTTCCAGCCTGAACTGAGCACAGATGTTCCTGTAAAGCATCCCAACCACCTGGTTATGGTGCTCCATGTATGCCGAACCTGTCTGGATCTGACATCCTGCTGATGCTGCACTTTCTTTGAACATCTGACCTGATGAAGTGATATCAGTGAAATTATGTTTGTCCAACAGGTAGAAAACAGAAGTTTGTGAATACAGCATGAAGGAAATATTTATCTATAGAAAATCACTGGAACAAACATGTTCAAGAACTAGAAAATAAAGCTGTGAAGTCAAATCAGAAATCCCCAATTTAGACATTTAACTGACAGTCTGAGAAGAGAAAAATGAACCTTTAGAAAAGCACTTGAAGAGCGCAGACCTCCACCAAGGGCCCCCCCCCCCCCCCCCCCATTATGTCATCATTTTAAATAGTGACTTGAATTAGATCACTATCATAAATGTCTTATTGATACAGTAATTATAAATGCTAATGTCACACACTGCTTCCTCCTCCCATTCTGACAGATTAAGTGCTGTTTGTTTGTTTGTTTACTTATTTAGACCCCCATTAGCTTTTTCCAAGCAGTAGTTATTCTTCCTGGGGTCCATACAATTTTCATATAACATGATTTTAAGGTTGTTTTAGTGATTTATAAATGTCTTAATAGTCTTGGACCTTCTTATTTATCTAACCTGCTTTTACATTATGAGCCCTTACGGACCCTGAGGTTCTCTGGTATCGGCCTTTTAGTTGTCCCTAAAGTCAGGACAAAAACCCACAGCGAGGCCTCTTTCCACCATTATGGTCCTTGTCTATGGAACAGCCTGCCAGAGAACCTCAGGGCTGCAGAGACCGTTGATGCTTTTAAAAAGAGACTTAAGACCTACCTTTTAATAAAGTATTTATGTAATTTGTCATTTATATTTTAGTCTGTTTTATTCATTGATTCACTTATTTATTTTTAACTCTGTTATCATGGTTTTGATTTTACCAAGGCACATCATTAGTTGTTTTTATTGCTCTTTAGTCTATATTTTGATACTTAGTTCTTATTTGTTCTTATTGACGTTCATTTGATTTACTCTTTTAACGTCAACTCCAGTGTTTTCCTCATGGGGGGCCTCCACGCTGGGAGCTTTGCTTTTTGGTCTATGGGGTTCTTGCTGTTGGGGAGCCCTCTTGTCGGGGTGGCTGAGGGGTCCTGCTCTGCAATCCTATGGTTGTGGTGTGGGCCCCTGGTTGCCAGGACCTGGGGGGGGGGGGTCCCTCTGGTGGCGGCTTCTGAGACCATGATGGCTCCCAGTGTAGACGGATCCCCAAGATATCGTTTCCTCAAGCCAGGTTATATTCATACCGTTATAACAAATATGAGGGGAGGTGTGTGTGTGTGTGTGTGTGTGTGTGTGTGGGAGATAGAGAATGTGTAATTGTCTAATTGTCATTTTATTGAAATGTTGCTGAATTTGATATGTAAAGCACTTTGTGAGACTCTTGTATGAAAAGTGCTTTATAAATTTCATCCATTCATTCAACAGAACAAAAATCTGTCATAATGATTCAACACCACAATGCTCATGCATTACAAAACATACAGTACAAACACACGCATATATACATTTTTACTATACATACTTCCTGTACCTGTACGTACCCTAATCAGTAAATTCATATGAACAAGCACATATAAATTCAGTCCTTCAGGACAGCATAAACACATCAAAACTCTTCCAATTACATCCGTCAGCTTTAAAAAATGTCATCCCAGCAAGGACATTGATACACTAGGAATTACAAATTCATGAAATTTCTTGTTAAATACTAATCTTTTAGTTTTATTTCAAAATTAGTCATGTTATTCTGTTGAATGACATAATTTGGGGTGAATTCCATTCTCTTTCATTCCTCTAGAAGCAACAGTGAAGTTTAAGTTGTATATAATTTATCTTTTCTGCTACTTCATCTTCCTCATTACTGCTCATGTGTGCGTGGCTTGAGGAGAAAATTTATATCCAAAAAGTTCTTGAGTTGTGAGGAACAGAAGACTCTGACGAACAAAGAGAACAAGGGAATTTAAACGGCGGGTAAAAATTAAAACCACTGGAGGGAAAGGCCCTCTTCAGGGATCCATTTTAATGGAAGCAATGACTCAGAATCCTTAAAAAACTTCCTAGATCCAAACGGTGATCCGGATCGACACCAAAGTTAAATGGGTTCTTCCTTGTGCCATTATCAACATTCCCTGAAAATTTAATCCAAATCTGTTTTAAGATTTTATGAGTTATTTTGCTAACAGACGGACGGAAAGACAGACAGACAAACGTCCGTCATTATGGTGGAGGTAATTATACAACCCCAAAGCAGCTTTCTTCATTTACCAACTGATTCATTACAATCTAATTCTTTAACATGTATTTACATTTTTAGCTAATTTAGTTGGAAGTGGGAAAATACCTGGAGAAGAAATATGATCTTTATCAAGTCATTTCTACAAATAATTTGTGGATTAATGAACACAACTTTTCAGTTTGCATGTTTGTCTGCTGAATGCACAAAATACAGTATTACCAGTTTAACAATCATTTTTATTGACAACTTAACAACAGGTGAATCAGAACAGTAGATGTTTGGTTCTCAATGAAAAGTACTTTTTTTTTATATGAAAGAAGTTAAAAATGACAGAAATTAAATATTTAAACAAAAGATTTTACTCTTCAAATAAAGTGATCAAATGAGACTTCTCTGTGAACAATTTAGTTTACATTAACCATTTTTTTATAACTTTAAAACAGTAATTTATTTGAATTTCTTTACATTTTAGCAACTTTGTTTGATTTAGCAGTTTGTGCTGTAGACACTGCGTATTATTAGAGAACAAGAACAGTTCTGTAAATCTTTTTTTCCTCTAAAATGGATGATTAACAAATGAGAACATTACTACAGCAACAGACTTAAACAGCCTGCAACGTAACAATCTGTTATTAATTACTCACCAGAGTTTAAACTTAACAGATTCTGATTACAGTTTTTGCATCAGCAGCTTTTCCAACATTGAAATATGGGAAGAGTTTCTCAGTGAAAGTGTCTCTGTGAGTGCAGATGTGAGTCATGTCTTCAGAGTTGTAGAAGGACAACGTCCCCCTCTTAAAGTCCAGCAGGACTCTGATCCTCCGGAGACACTTCTTCACTCTCATAATCTCACCAGCAACATTAGTGTAATTTCCACTAGCATGATCTAAACACCAAATTCCATGTTTTGGTGTAGCAGGACACTCTTTCTTCCTCTTAACAGACTCTTTAACCAAACCCAGCAGCCAGTCAGGATGATCTCCCACCTCCACCTCCCAGCTGTGTTTCCCTGAGCTGAAGCCCTCAGAGCCAAAAACATTGCTGTAGTTCATGTTTCTCTCTGGATTATCAGGAAGCTGCTGCTTTGTGTCTCCACATCTCACACTGGTCAGATCATCAGACAGATAGAGATATGGGTTTGCAGTGTTTGGATCCAGAATAACAGGACTGAAGTGGACCTTGTCCTTGATCTTGTCCCAGACTCTGAAGGACAGGTTGCCCAGGTGTTTGGCCACATCTATCAGAGCTCCTGAGAGCAGCTGTGGATCTGACAGTGAGCACTGGGTTCTGCTTCTGCTCTGAGTGGCTTTATAACTGCTGAGGAATGGCACGTTGTCTTTCTGCAGGTCTTCTTCAACAGCACAGATACTGTCTGACAGAGAGGAGATCTGATCCTGGATCTTCTTCATCTCTCCAATGACAGTCTTCCTCTTCTGCTCCTCTTCCTCCCTCAGAGCTGCCAGTCTGGACTCCTCTTCCTCTTTCAGGAACTGGTGCAGCTTGTTGAACTCTGCTCTGATCTGCTTCTCTGTGGACAACAGCTGCTTCTTGGAGTGTTGAACCACATCATTGTATGTTTCCTCCACTTGTTTGTATGTCTTCCTCTTGTCCTGCAGAGACTTTAAGTCAGATTTCAGCTGCTCCTTCAGGTCACTGACTGCTTGTTCTACAGGAACCACTTTGTGATTGTGGTGGAGAGAAAACTCACAGACAGGACACACAGCTCTCTGCTCGTCCTCACAGAACCAGTAAGGAACGTCTGGATGTTTGTCACACACCACCTCCTTCTTCTTCTCTTCTGTCTCATTGTTACTCAGTGTCCTTGCAAATGAGTCCGCCAGCTGTTTCAGCGAGACGTTAATGAATGGATTTTCCAAAAAGGATTTTCTTTTACAAATAGGACAGTTCTTGTTTCCAGCTTGTTCCCAGAATTTCTGCAGGCAGCTTGAACAGAAGTTGTGGTTGCAGCTCAGAGACACAGGATCTCTGAAAGTCTCGGAACACACATGGCAGCGCAGGAAACTCCCCAAAAATTCAATTTTCTCAGCCATTTTCAAATCCTGGAAACTTCCGATATTTTTTCTCACTTTTTCGCTCTATTTTTAAAATATAAAAACAAAAACAGACCAAAAATCTCTTCGTATCGACTTACAATTCACCTCTTGTGTGTTCTGCAAAACGGGTCCGACTTTCTTCATCCAGCGTCTTGTCCACGTGATCAACAACAAGGTGAATCAGTTTTATTTCCCAAAACGGCATTTAACAAAGTCGCCACTAGATGGAGCTGTTTCTTCATTACAGGTGACGAAGACTACATTCATATTTACATTATTAATTTACATTTATTTATTTATATTTTTTATGTGGTGTTTCAGTGTGTATATGTTTTTGTAAATAGTCTATTGTTTTGTATCTGTCAAGTGTGGACTATGTATTTTGTCCTGTGTATTGTTTTGTACTAAGATTTAAATGTTTGGGGAAAAAAAGAAGAAAACTGATAAGGAAATAATTTGCTCCTGCAGTATAATCTGTAATCACCATTGTAACAACAAAATAAAAATCCCATATAAATGAATAAATGCATTATGGGTATGATTGTCTTGGGGTTTTTTTTTTTTTGGACAAGCATTTGTTTCAATCAAATATTTCATTCAGCTTTATTTAAATGGTTTATTTGTTTACTGCACACAATGTTATCTGCTCATTTTAAATATTTTATTTGGGTATTTACTGTAGTCCTTAAAATTTAAGGGATTTTAAAGTAGTTTTTTCCTTTGATCCAAATTCTTAATAGACTTCAAAACCAGCCACATTTTACTCCCATACTTTATTCATTCTATAGCGGAAGTCTGCTTTTATTCTACTTTTAATATTTAAATGAATTTAAACAGCCAGCAATGATTGATGGTGAATTAATTGTTGAACAAGTTTTTTTGTCTGATTCATACACATTTTGATATTTTCATCAGTTTTCTTCAGTGTTCAAGTTTTTGTCTATTTTATTATTTTTTAGAATAAATATATCAGCTTTACTCAAGCCTTCTTTAGCAATTGTACAAAAACATATTTCTGTTTCCGGGGTCAAGTCCTCATATTCAGCTTAAAAAAAAACCCAACTAAATTCCAAATTTGGCTTCAGTTTGTCTTTTTTTAGCTCAGGTCCTTCACCCGAGACCAGACTCTGAAGCTTCTGCTCTTAGCTGTTCTTTGGTCGTAAAACTTCTGGATCTCGATGTCCTTTTTCTTGATGTCAATGTCTTTTGGGATCATTACATCTACAACTACTGTCTGTCTTCATAATCTGGTTAAATGGTGCCGGCACTCGCTGGCTGGTCTGATCATTACCAGGGAAGAAGGCCCTCACAGGGCACGTGTGACCCACCCAGAAGCCGACCTCCACTGATGACCAGAATGAAACCTCCCTGCTCTGACGTGGACTTCAGAGTCCCCCTGGAACTTCACTGACACCCCGACCGTCCGTGGATCCTCTGGAACCGGACTCTGCAGTTGTACTCAGTATACTACAACTGCAGCTTTTTTTGTTTTACTCATTCATCTCTTTTTAAATTAATTCATTGTTTATGTGCCACATAAATATATTTTCTCAATAAAACAGCTTATAAATTCTTCAGATCCACCTGGGTGATTGTCCTCTTTTCTACCATGACAGTTATTCACTCAAAAACCAGCTTTCTTGAATAACCAACTAATTACTTACTAATATTCTAATTCTTAAACATGTATTTACATTTTTAGAAAATTCAATTGTAATTTGGAAAAATACTTGGGGTATAAACAGAAACATTATCAAAAAATTTTGACAAATTGTGGATTAAGACAAATATTCATTGAGCATGTTTGATGAATGTACAGAATAAAGTATTAATATATATTTTTTTTAAACATAGCTAAACAGGTGATTAGAACAGAATATGTAGTTTGGTTTTCACTGAAAACAAAGCTTGAAATGAAAGTCAATGAATTAATAGAACTGATTGAGATTTAAAAAAAACAAAAACTTAATTCAATCAAAACATCTCTTTGAAATTAGAATAATCAGATCAGACTTCTGCAGAAAATTTAGTTCACATGAACTGATTTTATTTCTTATTACAATTTTCTTTCAAAATATATTTCAATTTCTTTTCATTTTAACAACTTTATGTATGATTTCACTTTTTTCTTTTGCTTTAGACACTGCATATTATGTAAGAGCAAGAACAGTTCTGAAAAACACCTCTCCCCCCCCCCCAACAACAGGATCTCTAACATGGATGTTTATGGAGGAGTGAGAAACTTGCAGCAACAGTTAAACATGGTGAAACATTTTGATCATTATTTGTCACTGGGAGCATGTCTACTATTTTCCTAGCAAAAACAGGTGCTGATTTTAATTTCTTCTAACCAGGCAGTGTAGTAGAAGTTTTCATTCGCTAATGAGAACTTTGTATCAAAACATTACAGATTTTGATGTCAGAGGTTTTTGCATCTCCAGCTTCTCCAACACTGAAATATGGGAAGAGTTTCTCAGTGAAAGTGTGTCTGTGAGAGCAGATGAGAGTCATGTCTTCAGGGTTGTAGAAGGACACCTCCCCCCTGTCATAGTCCAGCTGAACTCTGATCCTCTGGAGATTCTTATTTACTGAGACAGTCTTCCCAAAACCGTCAGTGTATCTTCCATAAACATGCAATAAACACCAGATTCCATGTTTTTGTGAAGCTTTACATTCTCCCTTCCTGTCAACAGACTCTTTAACCAAACCAATATTCCAGCGAGGATGATCTCCCACCTCCACCTCCCAGTTGTGTTTCCCTGAGCTGAAGCCCTCAGAGCCAAAAACGTTGCTGTAGTTCATGTTTCTCTCTGGATTGTCAGGAAGCTGCTGCCATGTGCTTCCAAGTCTCACACTGGTCAGATCATCAGACAGATAGAGATATGGGTTTGCAGTGTTTGGATCCAGAATAACAGGACTGAAGTGGACCTTGTCCTTGATCTTGTCCCAGACTCTGAAGGACAGGTTGCCCAGGTGTTTGGCCACATCTATCAGAGCTCCTGAGAGCAGCTGTGGATCTGACAGTGAGCACTGGGTTCTGCTTCTGCTCTGAGTGGCTTTATAACTGCTGAGGAATGGCACGTTGTCTTTCTGCAGGTCTTCTTCAACAGCACAGATACTGTCTGACAGAGAGGACATCTGATCCTGGATCTTCTTCATCTCTCCAATGATAATCTTCCTCTTCTGCTCCTCTTCCTCCCTCAGAGCTGCCAGTCTGGACTCCTCTTCCTCTTTCAGGAACTGGTGCAGCTTGTTGAACTCTGCTCTGATCTGCTTCTCTGTGGACAACAGCTGCTTCTTGGAGTGTTGAACCACATCATTGTATGTTTCCTCCACTTGTTTGTATGTCTTCCTCTTGTCCTGCAGAGACTTTAAGTCAGATTTCAGCTGCTCCTTCAGGTCACTGACTGCTTGTTCTACAGGAACCACTTTGTGATTGTGGTGGAGAGAAAACTCACAGACAGGACACACAGCTCTCTGCTCGTCCTCACAGAACCAGTAAGGAACTTCTGGATGTTTATCACACACCACCTCCTTCTTCTTCTCTTCTTCTTTCCCTTCTGGTGTGTTTCTCTGCATCTTAGTAAATGAGTCAGCCAGTTGTTTCAAAGAAAAGTTAATGGATGGATCTTCCTTTGATTATTTTCTTTTACAAATAGGACAGTTCTTGTTTCCAGCTTGTTCCCAGAATTTCTGCAGGCAGCTTGAACAGAAGTTGTGGTTGCAGCTCAGAGACACAGGATCTCTGAAAGTCTCGGAACACACATGGCAGCTCAGGTAGTTTTCAAAAAGATCAAATTTCACTTGTCATTTTCCAAACTTGAGCACTTATACTATTTTCTTCTTTTTTTCCCTGTGAGATTTAATGAAATAATAGAATAGCATAAATGTGTAAGGAACAGAATCTCCTTGTGACTCACAGTTCACCTTTAGTTTGTTGAGCAGAAACCAGTCTGACTTTGTTCATGTGGCCTCTTGACCTCCTGATGAGAAGATAAACTGCAGCTTGCAAGAAGAGGTGGAGGCTGATAATAGACGTGGCCTGATATCTGACTCCGCCCACAAGAAGTTTTGATTGGATTATTCTAACATCACCAATCTAACCACGCCCACTGGGTGTTGGACTGTGGGGTTATTTTACCTTACAATCAAGGGCCCTGCTTTTTTAACATTTATTATTCATTACAGTTTTCCTTTTTAAAAAAAAAATCATTTCTTTTCATTTTATGAATGATTTATGTATGTTAGCTTTTTTATGCTTGAGACTATAGATATCACACAGTAGATGTAAACAGAGTTCTCTGGAGATTCTGCTTCTTCTTCATGCTCATGCGCATCAGGAGGCGGGAGAAAAAAAGACATTGTTGTTAAAATGAATTTTGTTTCAGGATCAGAGAAAAGGAGGGAAAAGGACAAATAGGAGGAAAAAAATGGCAAAATATAGGCTTAAATTTCCTGAAGTTAGAAAAGAGTCCCTAAATAACTCTGGTGTAGCAGGTGGAGTATATGCTAATTATCTATGACTTGAGGATTTGATCTTTTAGCTGCTAGATTAATTAGCAAACCATGAAAGCTATGGTAAGGCATAGATTTATCATTTTACAGCAATTTTCAGCTGCTTTACCACATATTTATTTTTCTTACTACAATTAATCAAAATAAATAAATAAAAACTTTTCCAAAGCTCCACTGACGAAGACCCGGTATATTTTTCTGGTGCAACATCTGACATGGATGCTTTTTTTTTTTTTTTCATGTTAGGACTATGTCTCTGCAGAGCCAATTTATTTTCCCTAAACATCCTTCTTTAGTGGTCACTGGTTTATTTCACATCTATGTCCTCAGCAACTGCATTTCCACCATGGATCAGCAGCTCCACCAGTTTACCCAGCAGAGTGACCATCTTTCCTCTCAGAAGGGACTGGTCAGGTAACCAGTCTCAGAACGGGCGGATCAGGTATTCCCTGCTGTAAAAGACTGATTACTCTCTAAAAAACGAGATGGCTGAAGTTACTACCATCATACCTACAGATAGTAAATGAGGAAAGATCAAGCAAATGTACATCTGTTCATTTACATAATCTGATTGTCTGTTTTATGGTTTCCATATGAGGTAATGCTTTTGATTGCTTGTTTAAATTGCAGTTCTACTTTACTTCGTTGTTGCTTATTGCTGTTAAACATGTTTAGCTTAGCAAGCAAGTTTATTTGTATGGCACATTTCAGGTACAAGAAGATTCAAAGTGCTTTGTTTAAATATGAAAAGCATTACAGGTATGTGTAAATATAAGAAAGAAAACATTTGAACGTATATAAAGAAAAACTAAAATATCAGTCATACTAAAACTTAATATATTTTATGTTTGTTTATCTAATTACTTGTAGTGTGTCTGTGACACTCAGTGCTCCAGGTAGTGCCAAATCACTTTGAATATAAAGTGCAAATCAATATCAGGTCCCATATGTGGCTGAATTTAAGACTATTTCAAGTTAAAAATAACAGATGGAGGAAAACAACCTGCTGAAAGGATGCTGTAAACAACACTGCTAATTGTGCAGCTCTTTTATTTATTGCTTCTGTGGATAAAATTCAACCTATTGTTAAAGTGTCCCTTTCCCTCTGGCAATAATCTTTCTCTTACATAAATCTCATGATGATTACACACCATGTGTGAGGCAATTTGGAAAATACCTGATGTATTAACATAATCATTATCAAGGCATTTTGTGCTGCTTTAGATAAACTTGGGGGACTGTTGATGTAATGTGTTGTTTTTATTATGTGAAGTACTTTGTAAAGCTGCTATGCATGAAAAGTGCTATATAAATAAAATTTGATTTGATTTGATTCAAAAAACAATTTGTAGATTAACAAACACAAAACTTTCTCTGCTAAACGTTCTGAACACAGTGTTACCAATTTAACAAAAATCTTTATTGACACCTCATATCTAAACAACAGAGGAATTAGAACAGAACATGTACAGTTTGGTCCTCAATGAAAAGTAAAGCTTGATATGAAAGTTATTAAATTTACAGACCTGACAGAGAAATTTAAAAACAAAAGGCAATTCAAAAATGCAAATGTAAGAGACTTTTCTGAAGGTGATTCAGTTCACCTTAACTTCTTTCTTTCTCATTTTAATTTTCTTTAAAAAGTCTTTCAATTTAAAAAAAAAAAAACAACTTCAAGTGTGATTTAGGATTTTGTGTTGTGGAGACACTGGAACAAGAACAGTTCTGGAGATAAACATCTTTTTCTCAGCAACAGGATCTCTAACATCTACATTCAAAGAATGAGAAACTTATTACAGCAACAGTTAAAAAACTTGTGAAACATTTTAGTGACTATAGTTATTTTGTCATTAGGAGGATCTGAACTATTTTCTTGGGAAAAAAAAAAAAAACAGGTGCTGACTCTTATTTCTTCTCACCAGGCAGTGGAGAAGAAGAAGAAGTCTGAGAAGTCACTAAAAACACACCAGAGTCTAAACTGTACAGATTTTGAAATCAGAGGTTTTTGCATCTCCAGCTTCTCCAATATTGAAACATGGCAAGAGTTTCTCAGTGAAAGTGTCTCTGTGAGTGCAGATGAGAGTCATGTCTTCAGGGTTGTAGAAGGACACCTCCCCCCATCATAGTCCAGCTGGACTCTGATCCTCTGGAGACTCTTCATCACTGAGACAGTCTTCCCAACAACATCAATGTATTTTCCATCTCTGTGCCGTAAACACCAGATTCCATATTCTGGTAAAGCTTCAAACTCTCCTTTCCTGTCAACAGACTCTTTAACCAAACCAATATTCCAGTGAGGATGATCTCCCACCTCCACCTCCCAGCTGTGTTTCCCTGAGCTGAAGCCTTCAGAGCCAAAAACACTTCTGTAGTTCATGTTTCTCTCTGGATTGTCAGGAAGCTGCTGCTTTGTGTCTCCACGTCTCACACTGGTCAGATCATCAGACAGATAGAGATATGGGTTTGCAGTGTTTGGATCCAGAATAACAGGACTGAAGTGGACCTTGTCCTTGATCTTGTCCCAGACTCTGAAGGACAGGTTGCCCAGGTGTTTGGCCACATCTATCAGAGCTCCTGAGAGCAGCTGTGGATCTGACAGTGAGCACTGGGTTCTGCTTCTGCTCTGAGTGGCTTTATAACTGCTGAGGAATGGCACGTTGTCTTTCTGCAGGTCTTCTTCAACAGCACAGATACTGTCTGACAGAGAGGAGATCTGATCCTGGATCTTCTTCATCTCTGCAATGATAGTCTTCCTCTTCTGCTCCTCTTCCTCCCTCAGAGCTGCCAGTCTGGACTCCTCTTCCTCTTTCAGGAACTGGTGCAGCTTGTTGAACTCTGCTCTGATCTGCTTCTCTGTGGACAACAGCTGCTTCTTGGAGTGTTGAACCACATCATTGTATGTTTCCTCCACTTGTTTGTATGTCTTCCTCTTGTCCTGCAGAGACTTTAAGTCAGATTTCAGCTGCTCCTTCAGGTCACTGACTGCTTGTTCTACAGGAACCACTTTGTGATTGTGGTGGAGAGAAAACTCACAGACAGGACACACAGCTCTCTGCTCGTCCTCACAGAACCAGTAAGGAACTTCTGGATGTTTATCACACACCACCTCCTCCTTCTTCTCTTCTTTTTTCTTTCTCAATGGAAGTGTTACTCTTTCGCTTTGCAAATGAGTCAGCCAGTTGTTTCAGAGAAAAGTTAATGGCTGGATCTTCCTTTGATGATTTTCTTTTACAAATAGGACAGTTCTTGTTTCCAGCTTGTTCCCAGAATTTCTGCAGGCAGCTTGAACAGAAGTTGTGGTTGCAGCTCAGAGACACAGGATCTCTGAAAGTCTCTGAACACACATGGCAGCTCAGGTAGTTGTCAAAAAGCTCTTTTTCTCAGCCATTCTTAAATTCTGGAAACCTGTAGTTTTAAGTCCAAAAGCAAAACTTTTGTCGAATTCACTCACAGTTCACCTCTTGTGTATCCTTTTTATCCAGATCCCAGTTTTCATGTCGCGTTTTCTCCACCTGATCAACAAATTTAATCTTTTAGTTTCATTTCTTCCCTTTGAGGGAGGAGCTGATAGAAATGAAACGTGTATTTAACAAAGTCGCCACTAGATGGAGCTGTTCCTTCATTAAAAGTGCTGAAGAGTTTCAAACGTTCTCTACAGCTGATCAGAACTAAGTTTGGATGATGATGTTCTGAGGATTTCTGTTTTGGACTTAACTAATTTTGCTCTTATACAACCCTAGACAAATTATTAGCGGAAAATAATCTTCATTAATTGCAATATGTGGCATAATTAATTCTCCCAACAAAATAAATTTTCCTCATAACAGATAAATGATTCAGGCCTAGCCCAAAAAACTATTCATGGAATCAGTAAATGAATAAACGAAACCTTACTGGAATGTTAGTCCCACTTTTCCACCATATTGTATTCGACTGATAAATTAGATTTTTTTTATTCAGCATCTTGTAAGAGGGGCGGAGGTGGAAGGATGGGATGTTTCTTTAATCATGATGAAAAAAAAAAAAATGGGGGGAGAAAAATAAAAAAAAAAAAAAAAAAAAAAAAAAAAAAAAAAAAAAATAAAAAGAAAATTAAAAAAAGATTATGGAAAGAAGAAAAGAAAAGAAAAAAAAAATAACAAAAAAAAAAAAAAAAAAAAAAAAAAAAAAAAAAAAAAGAAAAGGAGGAGGAGTAAGGAAGGGTGAAGGCATAATGTGTTGAAAGTAAAAAAAAAAAGAACTGAATGAATTTGTGTTTGAAAAATATCTGAAGTACAATGCAGCATTATATGGAGACTTTTTGAGATGTTATGAATCAGATAAATCACTTTAGGATTTCAGGGTAAATTCACCTGCTGCCTGCCAGAAAACAAGTTTTCTACTTTTTAAACTTATTTTAGAGCTGGAGCTCAGTGGCAATCAGACATGTCAACAACACAATTTGTACCTTACAGATAAGATGTTTTTTATGATCTAAATACCTGATGTACCTCCAAACCAGTGAAACTTTCTTTGAGATTAATTTGTAAGTCATCTACATGAGTCTGAAGGTCATTCTACTTAAATTATTCAAGATATGTTTTGGGTAATTTTAGTCTGTGAGTTGGTGAGATTACATCTACAACAAAACACAAACTAATGATAAAGGTTCCTTCCATGTTTCCTTCAATACAAGATTTTACATCGAAATTAAAAAGAAAAAAAAAAGCTCCAGCAGGCTGTTCAGCATAGGATGTCCCTCCTTTTCCTTCTGTGAAGCAGACCAGCTCCTGACTGAAGTTTGTTCTCAGCTTGCTGCAGCAGTTGCTGAAACAGGGTTGCACGTTTTTTGGTCTTTATGCCTGGAGCATGTGAGAGTTTTAATGGAATTTAATGCACATTTCTGAAGTCAAAGCAGATGCAGATTGGTCAGAAGGAAGAGATCTAAGTGGTTGATGCCAAATACCTGCTGAAGCCGTCATCTGTCCACTGGAAGATGCTGGACATGTCTGAGGTTGGAATGCAAGAGGAGAAAACATATCAAATACACCGGGGTGGATGGAATGACAGGATTTTATCTGCAGAGGCTCCATCAGGGGGGACAGTGACAGAAAGTTAATGATGCTTCTAATGTAGCTGCACAATAAGATGGCCTCAGTGTCAGATATCACCATGGTTACATCCACCTTGCTTCCATTTAGATCATTGATCAGAGCTGCAAACAGGAACAAAGCCCCCCCCAAAAAAATCCTGATTCGACCTGAATGATCAATGCTTTACTAAACTATATTCATTGTTCAGTTATTCTTATAAAAATCACTGTCCTCTGATCTTGAGTACATATTGAAATCTTAATAACTGACTGGGCAATCACTTTTTCACGCAGGGCCATTTAAATTTGGATTTTTTCCCCCCTTAAAAATAAAAATCTTCATTTAAAAACTGCATTTTCTGTTTACCTGTGTTATCTTTGTGTCACATTAAAATTTATTTGATGATCTGAAATATTTAAGTGTGACTAACATGCAAAAAAAAGTAAGAAATTAGGAAGGGGGCAAAAGCCTTTTCACACAGCTGTATATTCATACTCATACACACACACACACACACACACACACGTGTATACAGTATTGTCTTTCATAGTTTGCATTATGTCTTGTGCATTTTTCCTTGTGTATGCTTCATGTCTAATTAGTTGACGTCTTCTTCCTGCTAGGGTTATCCTGATTGGCTGCCCTCATTGCTGACCAGCATTTTTAAAGCTTGAAGTTGTGTAATCATTTTATCAGTGTTGGTCTAGTACCTGAAACCTTCACTGTTTTTTGCACTTTTCTTTGTGCACCTTAGCACGATGTAAATAAACCAGTTTCTTTTTGCTTCCAACTGCCTCATCATTCAGTGTGCGTGTGCGGGCCTCTCTTTTTCCATTTTTCATTTCATTACTTACAAATGATCTAATTCTTTAACATATATTTACATTTTTAACAAATTCATTTGCAATTTGGAAAATACCTGGAGTTTAATATAATCATTATGAAGGCATTTCTACAAACAATTTGTAGATTAACGAACACAAAACTTTCTCTGCTAAACGTTCTGAACACAGCGTTACCAATTTAACAATAATCTTTATTGACACCTCATATCTAAACAACAGAGGAATTAGAACAGAACATGTACAGTTTGGTCCTCAATGAAAAGGAAAGCTTGATATGAAAGTTATTAAATTTACAGACCTGACAGAGAAATTTAAAAACAAAAGGTAATTCAAAAATGCAGATGTAAGAGACTTTTCTGAAGGTGATTTAGTTCACCTTAACTTTTTTTCTTTCTCATTACAAATTTTTTTTAAAGTCTTTCAATTTTTTTTCTTCAAACAACTTTAAGTTTAATTTAAGATTTTGTGTTGTGGAGACACTGGAACAAGAACAGTTCTGAAGATAAGCATCTTTTTCTCAGCAACAGGATCTCTAACATCTACATTCAAAGAATGAAAAACTTATTACAGCAACAGTTAAACAACCTGTGAAACATTTTAGTGACTATAGTTATTTTGTCATTAGGAGGATCTGAACTATTTTCTTGGGGGAAAAAAAAACAGGTGCTGACTCTTATTTCTTCTCACCAGGCAGTGGAGAAGAAGAAGTCTGAGAAGTCACTAAAAACTCACCGGAGTCTAAACTTTACAGATTTTGATATCAGAAGTTTTTGCATCTCCAGCTTCTCCAACACCGAAATATGGGAAGAGTTTCTCAGTGAAAGTGTCTCTGTGAGTGCAGATGAGAGTCATGTCTTCAGAGTTGTAGAAGGACACCTCCCCCCATCATAGTCCAGCTGGACTCTGATCCTCTGGAGACTCTTCTTCACTGAGACAGTCTCACCAGCAGTAGTGTAATTTCCACTCTGGTGCATAAAACACCAGATTCCATCTTCTGGTAAAGCTTCAAACTCTCCTTTCCTGTCAACAGACTCTTTAACCAAACCCAGCAGCCAGTCAGGATGATCTCCCACCTCCACCTCCCAGCTGTGTCTCCCTGAGCTGAAGCCCTCAGAGCCAAAAACGTTGCTGTACTTCATGTTTCTCTCTGGATTATCAGGAAGCTGCTGCTTTGTGTCTCCACATCTCACACTGGTCAGATCATCAGACAGATAGAGATCTGGGTTTGCAGTGTTTGGATCCAGAATAACAGGACTGAAGTGGACCTTGTCCTTGATCTTGTCCCAGACTCTGAAGGACAGGTTGCCCAGGTGTTTGGCCACATCTATCAGAGCTCCTGAGAGCAGCTGTGGATCTGACAGTGAGCACTGGGTTCTGCTTCTGCTCTGAGTGGCTTTATAACTGCTGAGGAATGGCACGTTGTCTTTCTGCAGGTCTTCTTCAACAGCACAGATACTGTCTGACAGAGAGGAGATCTGATCCTGGATCTTCTTCATCTCTCCAATGATAGTCTTCCTCTTCTGCTCCTCTTCCTCCCTCAGAGCTGCCAGTCTGGACTCCTCTTCCTCTTTCAGGAACTGGTGCAGCTTGTTGAACTCTGCTCTGATCTGCTTCTCTGTGGACAACAGCTGCTTCTTGGAGTGTTGAACCACATCATTGTATGTTTCCTCCACTTGTTTGTATGTCTTCCTCTTGTCCTGCAGAGACTTTAAGTCAGATTTCAGCTGCTCCTTCAGGTCACTGACTGCTTGTTCTACAGGAACCACTTTGTGATTGTGGTGGAGAGAAAACTCACAGACAGGACACACAGCTCTCTGCTCGTCCTCACAGAACCAGTAAGGAACTTCTGGATGTCTATAACACACCACCTCCTTCTTCTCTTCTTTTTCTTTCTCAGTGGAAGTGTCACTCTCCCGCTTTGCAAACGAGTCAGCCAGTTGTTTCAGAGAAAAGTTAATGGATGGATCTTCCTTTGATGATTTTCTTTTACAAATAGGACAGTTCTTGTTTCCAGCTTGTTCCCAGAATTTCTGCAGGCAGCTTGAACAGAAGTTGTGGTTGCAGCTCAAAGACACAGGATCTCTGAAAGTCTCTGAACACACATGGCAGCTCAGGAAGTTTTCCAAAAGCTCTTTTTTCTCAGCCATTATTAAATTCTGGAAACCTGTAGTTTTAAGTCCAAAAACAAAACTTTTGTCGAATTCACTCACAGTTCACCTCTTGGGTGTCTTTTTATCCAGGTCCCAGTTTTCATGTCGCGTTTTCTCCACCTGATCAACAAAGTTAATCTTTCAGTTTCATTTCTTCCCTTTGAGGGAGGAGCTGATAGAAATGAAACGTGTATTTAACAAAGTCACCACTAGATGGAGCTGTTCCTTCAATAAAAGTGCTGAAGAGTTTCAAACGTTCTCTACAGCTGATCAGAACTAAGTTTGGATGATGATGTTCTGAAGATTTCTGTTTTGGACTTTACTAATTTTGCTCTTATACAACCCTAGACAAATTATTAGCGGAAAATAATCTTCATTAATTGCAATATGTGGCATAATTAATTCTCCCAACAAAATAAATTTTCCTCATAACAGATAAATGATTCAGGCCTAGCCCAAAAAACTATTCATGGAATCAGTAAATGAATAAACGAAACCTTACTGGAATGTTAGTCCCACTTTTCCACCATATTGTATTTGACTGATAAATTAGATTTTTTTTTTTATTCAGCATCTTGTGTTGAAAGTAAAAGAACTGAATGAATTCGTGTTTGAAAAATATCTGAAATACAATGCAGCATTATATGGAGACTTTTTGATATGTTATGAATCAGATAAATCACTTTAGGATTTCAGGGTAAATTCACCTGATGCCTGCCAGAAAACACTTTTTAAACTAATTTTAGAGCTGGAGCTCAGTGGCAATGTCAACAACACAATTTGTACCTTACAGATAAGATGTTTTTAAAAATCTAAATACCTGATGTACCTCCAAACCAGTGAAAAATCTTTGAGATTAATTGGTTATTCGTCTACATGAGTCTGAGGGTCATTCTACTTAAATTATTTAAGATATGTTTTGGGTAATTTTAGTCTGTGAGTGGGTGAGATTACATCTACAACAAAACACAAACTAATCATAAAGGTTCCTTCCATGTTTCCTTCAATACAAGATTTTACATCGAAATTAAAAAGAAATAAAAAGCTCCAGCAGGCTGTTCAGCATAGGATGTCACTTCTTTTTCTTCTGTGAAGCAGACCAGCTCCTGACTGAAGTTTGTTCTCAGCTTGCTGCAGCAGTTGCTGAAACAGGGTTGCAGAATTTCTGGTCTTTATACCTGGAGCATGTGAGAGTTTTAATGGAATTAAATGCACATTTCTGAAGTCAAAGCAGAAGCAGATTGGTCAGAAGGAAGAGATCTAAGTGGTTGATGCCCAAACACCTGCTGAAGCCGTCATCTGTCCACTGGAAGATGCTGGACATGTCTGAGGTTGGAATGCAAGAGGAAAAAACATATCAAATACACCGGGGTGGATGGAATGACAGGATTTTATCTGCAGAGGCTCCATCAGGGGGACAGTGACAGAAAGTTAATGATGCTTCTAATGTAGCTGCACAATAAGATGGCCTCAGTGTCAGATATCACCATGGTTACATCCACCTTGCTTCCATTTAGGTCATTGATCAGAGCTGCAAACAGGAACAAAGCCACAAAAAATAAATCCTGATTCGACCTGAATAATCAAAAGCTTTACGAAACTATATTCATTGTTCATCTATTCTTATCAAAATAACTGTCCTCTGATCTTGAGTTCATACTAAAATCTTCAAAACTGACTGGAATAAAATAACATGAAGGAAAATAATCTGAAAGGAAATGATAAACTACATAAAATCAAAGTCTGCACCTCTGAGATAAACTGGAGTTCAGTCTGAACTTCATCATCCTCGTTCTTCAGCAGAGACTGAGTTTCACTGACAACAGAGTCAACTTCTTTTCTTTAAGGCAGTCGAAACAGAAATCTCCACTTCAGACATTTAACTGATAGTCTGAAGAATGAAAATAAACCTTTATTAGAATTATAGAAAACCCCAAATGGAAAAAACAGCTTGCTTGATTTACAAACTGTTTTATTACAAATAATAAAAATCTTTAACACATATTTGCACAATTTTTATAAAGAAAATCAGTTATATTTCAGAAAATACTTGGAATGGAAGTATGATCAAGTAATTTCTAAATGATTTGTGGATTAATGAACAGAAAGATTCAGTTTGGAAGCTTTGCAGAATGTACAGAATACAGTATAAGCAGTTTAACAATAATATTCATTGATTAAGTAAATTAGAACAGAATATGTACAGTTAAGTCCTCAGTGAAAAGTAAATATAAAAAAACAAAAAGTCTAAATTTTACAGATTTTGATATCAGTAGTTTTTGCATCTCTAGATGGACCAACACAGAAATATGGGAAGAGTTTCTCAGTGAAAGTGTCTCTGTGAGTGCAGATGAGAGTCATGTCTTCAGAGTTGTAGAAGGACACCTCCCCCCCCGTCATAGTCCAGCTGGACTCTGATCCTCTGGAGACTCTTCTTCACTAAAACTGTCTTACCAGCAACATTAGTGTACTTTCCACTCTGGTGCATAAAACACCAGATTCCATGTTTTGGTGTGGCAGGACACTCTTTCTTCCTCTTAACAGACTCTTTAACCAAACCCAGCAGCCAGCAAGGATGATCTCCCACCTCCACCTCCCAGCTGTGTTTCCCTGAGCTGAAGCCCTCAGAACCAAAAACATCAGCATACTTCATGTTTCTCTCTGGATTGTCAGGAAGCTGCTGCCATGTGCTTCCAAGTCTCACACTGGTCAGATCATCAGACAGATAGAGATATGGGTTTGCAGTGTTTGGATCCAGAATAACAGGACTGAAGTGGACCTTGTCCTTGATCTTGTCCCAGACTCTGAAGGACAGGTTGCCCAGGTGTTTGGCCACATCTATCAGAGCTCCTGAGAGCAGCTGTGGATCTGACAGTGAGCACTGGGTTCTGCTTCTGCTCTGAGTGGCTTTATAACTGCTGAGGAATGGCACGTTGTCTTTCTGCAGGTCTTCTTCAACAGCACAGATACTGTCTGACAGAGAGGAGATCTGATCCTGGATCTTCTTCATCTCTCCAGTGATAGTCTTCCTCTTTTGCTTCTCTTCCTCCCTCAGAGCTGCCAGTCTGGACTCCTCTTCCTCTTTCAGGAACTGGTGCAGCTTGTTGAACTCTGCTCTGATCTGCTTCTCTGTGGACAACAGCTGCTTCTTGGAGTGTTGAACCACATCATTGTATGTTTCCTCCACTTGTTTGTATGTCTTCCTCTTGTCCTGCAGAGACTTTAAGTCAGATTTCAGCTGCTCCTTCAGGTCACTGACTGCTTGTTCTACAGGAACCACTTTGTGATTGTGGTGGAGAGAAAACTCACAGACAGGACACACAGCTCTCTGCTCGTCCTCACAGAACCAGTAAGGAACTTCTGGATGTTTATCACACACCACTTCCTTCTTTTTCTCTTCTTCTTTCCCGTCTGGTATGTTTCTCTGCATCTTAGCAAATGAGTCAACCAGTTCTTTCAGAGAGGAGTTAATGGCTGGATCTTCCTTTGATGATTTTCTTTTACAAATAGGACAGTTCTTGTTTCCAGCTTGTTCCCAGAATTTCTGCAGGCAGCTTGAACAGAAGTTGTGGTTGCAGCTCAGAGACACAGGATCCGTAAAAATCTCTGAACACACATGGCAGCTCAGGAAACTTTCCAAAAATTCGATTTCCTGAGCCATTTTCAAATCCTGCACACTTCTGGTTTTCTGTTCCAAATGATAAAACACAATATGTCCTTGTATTGACTCACAGTTCACCTCCTGTCTCCTAAACAGATCCGACTTTGTCGAATGTCTTTGCCGCCAAAATTAATCTCAGTTTCATTTCTTCCAGTTGAGGGTGGAGTTGAGACATGAAATCAACATTTTTTAAAAAAGTCTCCACTAGATGGAGCTCTCTTCTTATAAATAGTTCTGAAAGGTTATAAGTATTTTCACATTTTTGGCTTATAATCTTCACTGAAAGAATCAATTTGCTGCTGCATAAAGAAATAAAACCTTACAGTGCAACAGTCCTAGTTTAGGACACTTTTTAAAAAACTGAATATGCCTAATCAGCATATTTTTTCTTGTGGAAACAGTTCATGGAGACTTGCCCAGAAATTCGGTACAAATTCATGTCCAATTTTATGATTTGAAAATAATCTCAGCTTCCAGAAAACAACAGGTTTTTTTTATGCTTGTTAGTTAAGATCATATATTTCACTAGAAAAATAACAAACTTGGTAAAGTATTTATTTGCACAAGTCAGAATGATCGCAAAACTACTAGAAACAAAAAGTTTCATCCCTCAAAAAGCACATTTCCTTTTTTAAATAGAAATCATTGATTTATTTTCCATACCTCTTAGCCCAATTCAGTCATGAAGGGCAGGAGCGTGTCCCAGAAATTAGCACGCGAGAGGCAGGGTACAACATGGACAGGTCACCAGTCTATTACAGGGTCAACACAGAGAGACAAGCAACCACTCACACCCACACTCACTCCTAAGAATTTAGAGTGACCAGGTAACCTAACATACATGTCTTTGGACGGTGGGAGGAAGCCGGAGTACCCAGAGACCCACGCATACACTAGGAGAACATGCAAACCCCTCCCCAGCCAAGGCTCACTAGTAATCTTCTTACTGTGACGCTGTGGTGCTAACCACCGCACCACCATACAGCCCGCAATGTGAAATGAACATGTAAACGTGAAAATTTTTAATCTGCATTTTATACAAAAATGGGAAAACAAAATGAGATTAAAAAAAAAAAACAGATCATAACTTCAATAATAAATATACATGTAGCTGAGTGTTTCCTCAGCTTCTGTTATGCCAGTTTAACCAGTCTCTCACTGGCCTCCCACAGCTTTTTTGCCACACCAGCATCTCTTGCAAAAGGGCGCAGAGTGGCGGGTCGGCAGTCGACGAAGTAACCACCGCTGTGCTTCGCAGCTTCGTCTGATACAGCGCAGTAGACGACAGTCTGAGCTCCGATCTCACACGGGACGAAAAACATCCACATGATCACCTGCATCAGCATCCGGAACAGGAACGAGTAGTGGCACGTCCAACAACTCTGGACATAACCTGGAGCAGAAACAAATCATTTGCAAAGTCAGCAATGTTAATATTAACTTTTCAAGAACAAATTAAAGATGGACCAATACATCGCCCGGCCGATATTTCTGTTTTTTGGTGGTATCAGCCGATACATCAGGTGTGTTGGCTGAGACTCCAGCTCGGCATAATTTACAGACTTTTTTTATGCAAATATATATCACAAGTTTAATGTTTCTGTTTAATATTTGTTTAAAAGTGCACCATTTCTCTTTTACATATTTGTTTGAAGTGCTTTGTTCTTTTTTAATATTAAGAGTTATAAAACTACTTTTCATTTTGTCCCTCATTTAAAAATTTTTTCCCATCCAATCCGATACAATACCTGGATCGAGTATATCGATCGATACCCAATATCGATCCAATACTGTCGAATGAATGAACCGTATACTTTGCCGTGTGAGTGAAGGTATCAGACTTGACATAAACATTTAGTCTAGTTAAAAAAGGTATCAAATTAACACAGATATAAATGTCCTTAACATTATTTGTAAACAAATAAATAGAATATTACTAGCAAAAAGAAACAACACTGCCCTGCTCTGCATGGTGTTGCAAACATAGAATTGAAGTGACTAGATGGCTGTAACTGTATTGCTGTATATGAAGTTATTTAAAAAAAAAAGAAGAAATGACTGGATCGGAATGCTGGATTGGTTTCATTCATCCGATATCTGATCCATCTAATAAGTCAGTATCGGAGCCGATATCCAATCCAGGAATCGGATCGGTGCATCTCTACTTTCGTTGTATTAATTTAGGATTCAAATGCAGTATCAGCCCCAAATATCGGCAGGTTGTATCAGCCATCGGGTATTGGCCCTAAAAAAAAATCTGTATCTGTCGATCTCGATTAAATACTACAAGTTAGACCATTCAAGAACAACCCCAAATTCTAAAATCACATAAAAACAGAATGCAATGATTTGCAAATCTTATAACCCCTTTCATCTCAAGACGACAGACAAAAGTTTTTACCAGGATGCACAGCATAGGATGTCACTCCTTTCCCTTCCGTAATGCGGGCCAGCTCTTGGCTGAAGTAGATATTGGCCAGCTTGCTGCGGCAGTAGGTGAAAAAGGGCAACAGGTTGTAGTTGAGGTCCTGGAAGTCCAGTTTCTGGTATTTGTAGCTGGAGCATGTGAGTGTTACGATGCGGCTGGGTGCACATTCCTTCAGCCGAGGCAGGAGCAGATTGGTCAAAAGGAAGTGACCCAAGTGGTTGACACCAAAACACATGCTGAAGCCGTCATCCGTCCAGTCGAGGATGCTGGGCATGCCTGAGGAGGCAAAACAAGATTATTTTGTAAAATACAATAAGGTGGAGGTAAAATGGCATGGCTTGAAGCCTTCATATAATCTGACACTGGAACTAACTGAGGTGATACAATCAGATGGAGCTTATAATCAGAAAGCGTTCTCTGGGATTACATTTGTTTACTGGATCACTTGTTGTTCCTCAGTGTCCAAACTGTCTTCTAACATTGTGCTGACTACATCCTGAAAGCAAACATTAATGAAAGATGTTTCCACTAAACTTCTGAGCTATCACAATAAATCATGCTTCTAAGATGATCGTGTTTGTTAAAGAAGTTTAAAATGGCGGCTGAAACTCTCACCTGCATTATTGATCAGGATGTCGAGCCTTTTCTCTTTCTGGAGAAAATTCTTGCAGAATTCCCTTACAGAGCGTAAGTTGGCCAAATCCAGCTCCATGTGGCCGACATTAAGACTGTGACTTTTAAACTTTATTTCTCTCACAGCCTTCTCCGCCTTATCATTGTCTCTGCAAGCAATGATGACACGGGCCCCTCTCATTGCCATGGAAACAGCTGTTTCTTTGCCAATACCAGAATTCCCACCTAGAACAACAACAACAAAAGTAGTTATGCATCAGTTTTGTTTGCACAGTCTCAATTGTACAGGTGCATCATCAGTGTTGTTTAGTGTAAGAAAATTCAGCAGTCACACAGGTGATCATGATTGCACTAATGTAAAAGGTAAAGTGCATTTATACATGAGGTTATGAAGGGAGCTGTTAGTTAATTTAATTTACCTGTAATAAGAACCGTTTTGCCGTCAAGTCTTTTCAGGTCCGTGAAATATCTCCTCTTTTTTATCCATTTCAAAATGAAAAACAAAAATAAGGACGCAACAATTGTGTACAGAAAATACATTACCCTGCGAGATCTACCCACTAAACTGATGTAAACAGCTACTGATGCTGATGCTGGGTATGCTAGTTTAGCTTCCGGTGTTACCCGGGTTGGATATAGTACAATTACACATTTTCTCTCTTATTCCATTATTTTTGTTGTTGCAGCGGTGAACACGGCTCTTCGGAGACGATACAGTTGATATTTAACACAAGAAATGACAATGATCGTATTCAATATATGGATAACAATCCGGAGTGAATTTCCAGACATTTAGCAGGGACACGCAGAGTGCGCAAGCGCCAACTGTACAACTCTCGCGAGAATATTATCTTATTTCAAGAATTAAAAGTCGCTGACCGTTAACTTATTTGATCAGTGATTGAAATAAAATCATGGAAGACAAATGTGTCCAGCAAATCCTCACGAATTTACAGCCGTCTGGTGCGCTAAAGGAAAATCCCCAAACGACGTAAAGTTTACGTATCTTGAGTCATAACTAGTAACTTATAACCTGAACTCGTGATTAAGTTTGTTTGCTGCCTTGAATGACCTTTGCTACGCTTGACGACCAAGCCTCAGTCAAGGATGGTTTCACGCAGGTAGAGGTGTTTATGAAGTTTGACTTGGTTTCCTAACAAACCATGTTTGCAAAAATCAGAGATGCTATTTTTCTCTGGGAAATTCTTATTTTTGCATCTAAAATAGCTGGTAAGTTTAATTTAGAGTGTAAACCAGACGATCTTTGATGAGTTTGAGAATTTTATGTGGAATTTTTTGTTTGTTTTTTTTTTCCGTCTCATGCATGTTTTCGAGGTCAAACATGCAGGGGAAAGTGTGGAGCTGTACTGGAGGAATGCTCCTGTCAACCAAGCTGTTTGTCTTTACTGGACTGCTGCGCAGACTACAACCAGTCCTGTTTCCAGGTGTCTCCCTATTCCAGTTCCATGCTGGGAGGAAGACCTCTGAAGATTCTCAGCTTTGACCTTCATCCTGATGAGCACCTTGTGTGCAGGTAAAGCAAATAGAAACTCAGGAAAGGACCACTGTAAATCAGTACAACAGATTTGTTCAGGTTTAGATAAAACTGACAGATAGATGATGTTGACATGATTATTATTCATAGTAAGGAGACTGATACATCGGTCGGCCGATATTTGCATTTTTTTGCTGGTAGTGGCATCGGCCGATACATCGAGTGCGTTGGCCGATACCCCCTTTGGCATAATTTACAGACAGGCATCTTAGTAAGGTAAAAGTTTCTTTTTGATATTGTTACAAGTGCACTATTTCTTTTTTATATATTCATGACAAGTTTAATGTTTCTATTTGATATTTGTTTACAAGTGCACTGTTTCTCTTTTAGATATTTATTTTAATTGCTTTGTTTCTTTTTTTTTTATCTTGAAAAAGTTTTCATAATAAGTTTTTATCGTGTCCTTCATTATATCAGTTTTGGAATGCAGTATTGGCCCCAAATATTGGCAGGTTGTATTGGGCTGAGGCTGAGGCTTATATCAGTATCAGCCCTAAAAAATCTGTATTGGTCGATCCCTAATTCATAATATAGAGCACTGTTCCAAAGTCTTGAGCCATTACTCACTTACTTACCCCAGAATCCCAGACCTCAACATTCATCCTTCAAAAAGCCTGGACAACAATCCTTAATGACCAAAGAAATGGCACTGATAACAAAGCTTGTTATAATTGTACAAATGGGGATTTTGCGCTGCATACTTGTCTTTACTCTATACAGTCTTATTTTATACTGTTTAATTGATTGCTCCACCCAGTTCCCGTTATGTACTGTAACAAAATGAGGGATGTTTGAAGACATATGGTGGTTATTGGTGGAATTGTGCTGAACTCCATGATACTAAAGTCTTGCTTCTTTTGGATAAAACCTTAGAAAAAAAATTCAGTGTCTCATAGTAGCAGTAAACTGCATCTTCAGTATAAGCTTTCAGGGTAATGGTAGAATATATGGCTGAGCTGTTGTTTCATATTCTTGTAACTGAGAAACGGCCATTGAGTGAACAGAATGTACAGCTGCTTTTTAAGTTTACGTACTTTGTGGAAGTCAGCTGGAGACAAATTGAGGCCAAGTTGTGACAATGAGGACAATGATGAGGATAGTGATGGCACTTATTGTTATTATTAATATTATTTTAACAGTGGTAGAAATAGTGATGTATTCATAAATATCCCCATTTATTTATGAACAAATGGATAAATAAATATATTTCTTTTTTTGTTTGCATTAAGTGATTTGTTGTTACTACTGGGGGTACAAATTTCGTTCTGTCATGTTTTTAACATGAAGTTGAATGACAATAAATGACTTTGAACTTTGAACTATTATTACCCTATATATTTACAGTCGTACTCAAGATTATTGACAACCTCCAATTAAAGAAGGAAAAAAATTGCTGGTTTTATTTTTTTGTTTGTTTTTAATATAACCTTTGAACCACAATTCAAAATCAATATAATGATTTTCATAGAATTTTTATTTTCTATTATTATTTTTGTCAATTTGAACTTATTTCACTGACAGATGATTTTTTTTCCTTCTTTAATGGGCGGGTGTATGAATAATTTTGAGGAAAACTGTACATGCAGTGTGTACACTGTAATTTTACCTTTTGGCCTTTTTTTAAATGTGCAAAAATTGGATGAATAAAGGAAATAATGCTTGCTGATAATTCAAATTTTTACAGGAGAGAATAAAAATACATAATAGTAATGAGAAATAACAACAAAAATCAAATGAACATTGTGTCATTTGCAGGTTCAAAGGTGAAATTGAACGAGAGGGGTTTGTTGATGAAGAAGGCCAGGCGTACTGTGTGTCTCCTCTGTTGTATGAGACAGGTTGGATACCGTTTGAAGTCTCGACAGATGGAATCAGTTTTGACCGATCTGGAGAGTATCTGTCAGGTGGGTTGTTGAAATATTAACAATATTTTTCCGGGTCCAGCTTTGTGCATCAGCACAAGTTTTTGCTCTAGTACTCCCTAACTTGTCAAAAAAGTAGTTTGATTCAAAAACCATTTAGTGTTAAACTGATTAAGGACTCTGTTTTTTTCTTTAAGTGCTGTTAAGTGTGACTTTGGCATGCCTGTGCAAAAGCTTGAAAATGTCCAATTTTCAAATTCACATATGAGAGTTTTTATAGAGTTTATAAAGAGGGACTTTGAAGCTAAAGACTTGCTGAAATCGGGTCATGCAACAGCAGATCAACAACAGAATAGCTGAGAAAGAAAAGAATCAAGGTGCTGCAATGACCAAGTCAAAGTCCAGATCTCAACCTGACTGAAATATTTTGGCAGGACCTTAAGAGAGCTGTGCACAAATAAACAAACAGCCATCATAAACTGAAGCAATGTTGGAATATGAGTGTGGTTAACTTCCTCTTTAACATGTGACAGATTGAAAATATCTTATGGAAAATTTTTCAGTTATTGTTGCTAAAAGGTGGTTCTATGAGCTATTAGATTTTAGGGAGTAGAGTGTGCTTAAAACTTTGCACAGATATTGATGTTAACACTGCCACCTAAACTATTAATATCAATTTATTTGATTTATTTTTCACTGCTTTAGTCCGTCCCAGCAAAGCAGACCCTACTTTTGAAGTCTCCCTGGTGAATGCGACACAGTGGCAGAACTATGGCACGCCAAACATGGCGGGACAGCTGAAGATGACTTGGAACAGCTCTGCAGTTGAAGCAGAAGAAGTCAACATCGAGCTGTGGGGTTACAGAGAAGTCAACAGGAGCACAGCGGCAGGGACGTCCTCACTGCAGGCGGAGTTGAGCTTTTTGTACTCTCTTGGCAGGAATGTTTCCAACACAGGTGTCTTCAGCTTCACCCCCCAGCCCAAAGAGGACTTCTCTGCCTGGGAGCTGGGGAATATCCGCATCACTGCTAGTTCCAACGTAGAGGGGGAAAGGTATCTATTATACATTTCCAGCTTGCAGCATCACATTACATGATAAATTTTGGTTAATGTTGATAAAACTGTACATATGGTGTCATGCTTCGAATTTCATGAAAGTCTAATGAAACTTTAAAAAGACACAAAGTTTGTCAATGATTTTAAAGCATTTCTATCTCATGAAAGACATTTGTTTGTTTGATGGAGCGGTGATTTAGACCCAGTTGTATCTTCAAATGTGACTAACACCTAAAATCTAATGTATCATATTGAAAAATTAAACTAAATTTATCATCAACTGTACATTTATTGCCACTAATTGTATAGCCCAGTAATTTAATTTAATTTAATTTAATTTAATTTAATTTAATTTAATTTAATTCAGTTTTTAATTTCATGTATTTTGTTTTGCTTTACTTTATTTTGTTTTTTATTACTATTTTTACTCTTGTGTACTTTGATCTCCTTTCATTATTTTTAATGTTTCAATGTTATTATTGTTCTTATTACTTTTATTTTCATTGTGTTGATTTGTCAAGGGACAAAGGCTGGAAATTAGCTTTGCTATGATCCTGCATATTTACATTTCATGTTCATTAATATGCACTGTCCCTTTTTAAATCAATAAAATCGAACTTTAATTTAATTTAAAACATTTCACTCAACAATAATAGTAGTAATAGTTTTACTTTTTTACCACTCATCAGACAGTATTAGATACTGCATTTCTATGTGTCCCCTCTGGATCTGGAAAATTGTATCATGAAAGAAAAACAAAGCTAAAAAACCTAACAAACTAAAAGCATTGTATTTTGCTGTTTTCCTGCATTTTGTAAAACAAAAATCAAGTGATAGTGAGTTCAAGAGTTTGATCTGCAGTTTGATCTTTGTGGTTTAGAAATGAGAGATTAAAGTTTATTTTAAATGAGTATGTGTATGCACAGGGATGTACAAGGACTCTGGAATGGAGGTCATGTGTTAGCGTGGCACCTGGAGCAGGCTTTTAGAGACGACTCTTCAGCCTGGGCCCGGAAAAAATGTCTGCAGTGGGATGCTGTGGAGAAAAAACTGCCCAACTTCCTCAATGAGCTCATTGACTGTCCTTGTACACTGGCCCAAGCTCGAGCAGATACAGGCAGATTTCATGTGAGTACGACCACCACCATTATTAATAATGCACTCAACTATTCATTCATTTCTATCATTATGATATGAAATGAAATATTTAAACTGAGTTTTTTTCGGCTAAATTACAAGCAGAACAACATAGATAGAAAAAAAGCTGATTTGCTTTCCATTGAGTAGCTATACTGAATGATTTTGATGGGAAAAGAGATAAATGAGTTGTCTTTAGACCCCTTATTTTTAATTGAGAATCCAATCTGAAACCAAAAATGGTTTGACAAAGCTTATGTGTAGCTCTTTATAGAACAGGATAACATTATAGCCCCTAATTAACCAAGATCTCAAATAAAGAGTGCTAATTTGTTTGTGGGGCAGATATATTGCGTGTGCTGTCTCTTCAACGTTTGCGGGTGATCTACAAAGATTGCACACGCACGTGGTAACAGGCGCAAACAGCAATATTTAAATGAAGATTTAGTGTGTGCTATTGCTATGCCATGAAAGGTTTAGAAGATCATGTGGTGAATGCAAAATAAAATTCGACCTGATGGAGAGATATTAGTTCTAGAGACATAACATGCAGATATGAGGCAAATAAAAAAGTAGAACATAAAATGAATATGATAACTATGAAATAAAAACAATCCAGCAGGTTTCCCTGTAGATCATAAGAACAGGCCAGTTTATAAGGACATGGATAAGGAGATGCTGTTGAAGATGGGCTGATATTGTGCACAAAGTGCGTACTCTTTGGCACAATGTCAGGTGCTAGACCTGGGTAATTGCCCCCCCCCAATTATTTTGACCCGATGCCGCATGTCTGTAGTTCTGCAGGCAGCACTCTTCCAGCCATCAGTACATGAACCTGCCAGTTAATGCATGCTTTTTAGAAGTACTAAAATACACACAATTTTTTGTGCCTGCTTTCTGTTGCCCGGTTGGTAAATCACATTGCGTGTGCAAAGCTGAGCCAATATTTTTCACGTTCTGGCAGAAACGCCCTGTTAGTAAATCAGCTCCGGACGGTTATGGCGTGTGCAATCAAGATAGCGCTCATTTTAGTATGTGCAAACCTTTCACACTATGGGCCTGATTTACAAAGACCAAATTGCGAGTCTAATGTCTTTGCCGCAAAAAAAAATAGCGTGCGCTGTCATTTTAGCGTTTGCGGGTGATCTACAAAGATTACACGCGCAATCTGTAACAGGCGCAAACAGCAGGATTTAAATGAGGATTTGCGGCGCTCCCCTGCGCCACGGAAAGTTCAGAAGAGCATGCGGTAAACGAAAATGAATATGATAGAGAAAGTTGTTTAGAGATATAATGAGGAAATAAAAAAGAATATAAGATAAATATGAAGAGTTTATTTGCAAAAAAAGACAAACGCCATTTAGAAACGGAGTTAACTGCTTTTGAAATAAACTCTTCATTTACTTTTTGAATTTTTAGAAAATAAGCTCACGTGAAGTAGAGAGTTTTAATGATGTAAATGGAGATATGGCGTTTGTACCCAACAGCAACAAAAGCAGTTAACGCCGTTTTTCCACAGTGGCGTTTGTCTGTTTTTGAAATGAACTTTATAATAACTATAAATAAAAATACGAGCAGGTTTTCCTGTGGATGAAGAAGAGGCAGTTTAAGGACATGGATAAGGACACGCTGTTGAAGATGATCTGATATTACGACAGACTGCGCGCTCTTTGGCACAATGCAGGCGCGGGACCTGCGATTGCCCCCACCCCATGCAAAACTCAGTAAAAAATAGTTATTAGTTTGTGCGACGTTACTGGTTATTTTCACTGAGTTTTCTGTGGGGTGGGGAATTACGAGGAAAGCAACCTAGACAAGGAGCGCTGCGGTGTGGAGGAGAGGAGATGATTTTAATTTAAAAATATGCCATTGGAAAAGAAAAGAAAATAAGACATAAATAATGTCAGCTTTCACTAGATGATGCTGCGCTGCAGATGTTCTGGTTAGTCTAGAATAACGTGCAGGATGTTGATTGTTTTATTAAATATGACTTGACGTGTGCCTGAACATCAGAAAGCTGACCCGATGTTTGCAGTCCGTGTGAGTACTCTTTCAGCCATCAGTGCGTAAAGGCCAGTTATACCTGCTTTTCAGCGGGCTATTCACGTCTTTTGCCCCCGCTTTCCTTTGAACGGTGATAGATCATTGCGCGTGTTAAACTGGGTTTTGCATAGTCTCCTCCCAATATTTTGCGCCTCTGGAGAAACGCCCAGTTGATATTATCTGAGAGATGGAAAATGGACAGCGGCGCTATTTTGCCCCTTGACAGGCGCAAACCTCCTTTTGCCCTGCTTTGTAAATCAGCTCTGGCGGATTATTGCGTGCGTAATGAAGATAGCGCCTGTTTTAACGAGCGCAAACCTTTCGTAAATCGGGCCCTAAGTCTTTGTCAGGCCCTGATTGTCAGACATTTTTGTTTAGTGTAAGGAAATTGAAAAAAACGCAAATGATTTTGTGAACCCTTTCTAAGAATGACAATTTCAATCATTCTAATTCTAAACCTATTTATAGTTTTTTTGTGATACACAAAGCAATTAATTAGATTTCTATATGAAAAAAACTCAAACTCAGAAGTTTTCATGGGTCTTTCTATAAGCAGGGGCTTAGAGTTTTATCAAACAAACAAAAGGACCTGAGGGATTTTTTTGCAAAGAAAAAGCAGATTTGAACTCACCCATCTTCCTCTGAATGTGGGTATCAAGTCAAGATGAATTTAAGGAACATATTATTTATTGTTGTGAATTGATGCTATACAAATAGAGCTGAATTGAATTGAGTATTCTGTGTTGAATTGGAAGTCTTGGAAGATCTTTTCTTTTTCTTTTTCAAGTATACAAAGAACACAAAAAGAAAAACAAACATGAAAAAACTAACTTAATAACTAACTCTTATTTGCTTAAACTGGCACTGCATGCTTGCATATTTATGCATGAAAGCCTCTGCTGCAGAGAACAGCTTTGGGGGCAGAACATAAGCACAGCAGGGAGGGAGGGGGTTGTACGTTGTGCTTGAATTTTCAAGTTTAACCCATCTTCTTTTAACCATTATCAGATACTGCTTTAAGTCAACAGGAGTTACACTTTTAAGCATGCATTTACTAGAAAACTGAACATAGAATTTATCTTTTTATTTGTTTGTTATTACAGACTGATTACAGCTGTGACATCGAGAGGGGCAGTGTATGTACTTACCACCCTGGTAGTGTCCACTGTGTCAGAGGAATTCATGCCAGGTAGGAGAGACAAGAGGACGGAACAAGTTTCATCCTTTAGAAAATAATATAAGTAAAAGTCCCCCCCCCCCCCTTTTTTTTTTTTTTAATGTGACATCCATTTATGTATTTACAGCCCCAATCATGGATCAGGGCAGCAGTGCTGCTACGACAGTGCTGGGGCTCTGGTGTTGACAGGAGACTCAGCTGGTGGCAGCACCCCAGACAGGGCTCACGACTGGGGCTCACCTCCGTACCGGGAGCCCCCTCGGGTGCCTGGGTATTCCCACTGGCTTTATGATGTCATGAGTTTCCACTACTGTTGCCTGTGGTCTGATCGCTGCCACGTCTACTTCAAACATCGACCGTCAAGTGGATGTCGGAACTACCAGCCGCCACGAGCAGGTTAGACCAAACCTAACGTCACTGAAAGGAAAACAAGTGTTCTTTTTACAAAGTGTTTTTAATACACAGAAAAGCTAAAGCATGGTGACAGTTGTGTCTAGTAAGACCTTAATTTTTATCAAGTATAGATTTTAGATCTTCAGCTCATAATCCAGCTTGATCTTTGCTGTTTACTTAGTCTTGATTCTGGTTTCTGTGACTTAATTTGGAACAAAACTGGGAGTGAAGAGCTGAAGGCAAGAAATGGTTTGTTAATCTTTATGTAGCTGCCTTTTTGTGTGCATAATGAGCTCTGCAAATGGACATTGCAGCAGCAGTTAATACCTGACGAACCTGCAGGTTGATGAATTACAGACTTCAGCTGGGAGTTAAGATCATACAGAATATTAGATCATGAAACTATCTAGCAGCCTATCTGAGACTAAAACACTACTGTTAGAAAAACAAGGTTGAGATGAGCAAAACATCAGAAATAAATATGCATTTGAGTGAAGAGTATCAATACTTTTTTATTTCTTGGTGCCTTCCAGGTGTCGTCCTTGGAAATCTGCATTTTGTAACATTTGATGGCCTCAAATACACCTTCAATGGCAAAGGAGAGTATTACCTCGTGTCTTCACCAGACAGAGAGCTGAGTGTTCAGGCCCGAACAGAACAAGTGAAACTTGAGAACGGTGAGTTCACGACTGATGAAAATGTCCTGCCTGTATCACCTGATTCATCCCCATAATAGTAATGAACATCTATTTATCCAAAAGCTTATTTTGGATCAAACCTGTTTCAGATACTTTTCTTTTTCATTATTGTCCTTTCTTGCTGAATTTAGTTTTCTCTCTGATGGGCGCTTTAAAAGTGCTTTTATAGAGTCCATCAGAGGCTCATAAAGAGGTAATTAAAGGTCCTCTTTTACTTTTAATACACTTCTGGGAACTTGTGGTTTTAGGCTTTTTCAGGCGTGGAGCATGATGATAAAGTGCCAGACTGTTTTGTAGCTCAGGCCACGGTCTCATGGGTTTCCTCAAACCAACTAGACTTGAACGATCCGGATTCTCACAGCAGGGGTCCGACAACTCTGCACGGTCTCATGGTTGTTTTCTGAAACATTTTGAGGACGAAACTGTCGTCATCACGCCATGACGTAACTAAAAAGAGACGGTAAAACTCCCAACACTATCCGTCCAGCTGGTGGCGTCAACACCCGTTAGTGCGATGTCTGTCACTGATAGACAGTCTATGCACGTACATATTTGACGTTTGTGTAAATGTTCTTAGTTAAATGTTTAAATAAAGAACGGCCCCGTGCCAGTGCAGCAGAGCATGCTGACCGAGAAAGAGCCAGCATGAAGCAAGGACGCCTCCAAGGGGTGGCCAGTGCCCCCCTGAACAAAAAGGTCATTTATATAAATTTTTTTGTACTATTAACTAGGGATGCACCGAAAATTCGGCCACCAAAAGTTTTCGGCCAAAAATGACCCAAAAGTGCATTTTCGGTTTTCGGACGAAAGACACAAACCACCGAAACAACACTGCCGAAACTTGTGATGATGCAACAAACAGCGCATCCAGCACGCAACTTATGAACTTTGTGTTTTTATGTGAAAATATATTTAATTTCACTGTCTTTCAGCAGCCAGTCAGTTATAAGCCTGTATATTATTATTTGTTGTAATAGTCCTAAAGAAAAAAAATGTAAAAGGCATTATGTAATGTACATGAGTGGAGTCAAACAAAATTTTTTATTTTGAATTTTAATCTATATTGGACATTCTGTAATGTCAGGGGTAAATAAATATTTTTATACTTTTGTATTTGATTTATTGCAATGATTGATTTTAGTGAAGTTAGTACACATGGTAGCTAAAAGTGCTACGGTTCTAATAATTGACATTTCTTTCGGTGTTCGGTTTTCGGCCTTGGTTTGCTCATTTTTTGTTTTCGGTTTCGGTCGTATATTTTCAATTCGGTGCATCCCTACTATTAACATGGTGCAGCTTTGTTGATATTTAAAAAAGTTAAAATCTTTATAAGCTAATAAAATAAAATAAATAAAAATATTACACTAGAACTACCATTTTCTGCCATTGGTGTTTTGCGGTAGTCCCTCACAGGTCTGTCACTCCTAATTAACTCGGCCTTTCTTATGCAAATTCATCCTGGAAGGCTCCACCTACAACTGTTCCTTTCACACCAGCACCTACTTAGCCCCGCCCTCATTGGGCCAACACCTCACTACCCCAGTTTAATTTATTCACATTACAACTGAGGTTGTCTTTAGCTTTGGTGTTTTCAGTGTGGATGAGGTCGTCATAGTGAAGTTTTGTGAAGTCAGTTGTTTTTGATACAAAGGATTTGTGACACACACTGAACTGCTTATTACAAGCAAAAAAATCTTGGCCACTCTTACAATAAGTGAAAAATTTTTTTTCCTTTATTTCTTTTTTTTTTCTTTTTCTTTCTTTTTTTTTTTTTTTGCTTGTAATAAGCAAAAAAATTCCGCCAGTGGAACAAGTGAAACTTATAAGATTTCTTGAAATAAGATGCATTTGTCTTAAAACAAGTTCTTATATCTCACTGAAATGTTTCCCTTTAGGTACTGTTGTCTTATTTTGAGTGTGATGAGATATTTTCACTAGAAATTAGAAAAATATACTTGCTAAGACTTGAGTTTTTGCAGTGTATTGTGGAAATTAAGGAAGTTTGCTGCAGATAATCTGAATAGTGTCCAAAGGAGTCGGAGTGATGCAGAAATGTTACTGATGAGTAAATGCACATACTCTTTATAAATTCCAGAAATAAAGTCCAGGTTGAAAGAAACAAAAGTTATTCTTTAATAACCCTTGGCCACCCTTATATTTTTTCTGGCCACCCCTAAAAAAATTTTCTGCAGTTGCCCCTGGCATGAAGTTCTGAGAAGCAGATAGACAATCGCTGCCAGAGATCCAACACCACCCCTTTCCCCTCTCTCTCCCCCAGCCCCCCTTGCGTTAAACGTTCCGGACTTTACAATCGGGCAGACGGCCTCTTCCAACGGTTCCGTTCTGACTTCTGGACTTTTGTCGCGGTCGCATGGCGCAAAAAATACAGATCTAATCCCTTTTCTGGAATTGAGAACATTTTAATCGTGACAAAAGTGTCCATGTGACCCTACCCTCAGTGTCTCTTTAGGTCAGATGTTTTAAACAGGAATAAATGTAGCTTCAGTGGCTACATTGTCCCACAGAACAGGCACAGGCCTAGTGACTAATTAAATCAGGGAAATCAAAGACTTAAAAAAAATCTGAAATTGCACAGTATTTTTTTTTTTAATCACTCAATCAGTAAGTACACAATGCATCTATGATAATATGATCTTTGTGTTCATCAATAAGGTACCTTGGCTAAAACCACACGATTGTCATCACTGGCTATGAGGGAGAATTCCTCTGATGTCGTTGAGGTTCGCCTCACAGACGAACATCTTCAGGTGCTGCGGAACCAAAAGATTCTGCCTTTATTTGAGCAACGATGGATGGATTTACAAGGTGAGGAGCATCAACTCTTTCACTCCAGCTGCTTTTACCAATGACTACAGGAACTACTGTAGCAGCAGAGACAGGTACCAAACAAATAAGTGGGGAGGTATTTTTCTTATAAGACTTAGTAGGTCTATGATGTAGGAGTAACTGGTAGGGGTGTGAGAAAATATCAATACTCTGAAATTTTGCAATATGTTGTGTCCTGGTATTGCATCGATATTAAAAAGCGCTTTATCAATATTTTTACTAACAAAATCTCTTGTTCCTTTACAAAATCTGGCAAGATCTTGTTGCTCTATAAGCACATGTCCAACATGTAGAAAAGTCACAGCTTTAGCGCTGATTGTTATGTGCAGTCTGAAGTGCAGGGTTATACACAGTGGAAAGTAAAAGTTAAAATGTGTGGCCAGGTTTTCATGGACCACCCAGTTGTTTAAGATTAATGAGATCAATTAATTAATAATGCGCCGACTGAAATGTTTATTTTCATATGCTCTAATATGCATTTTCGCATGCTCCTTTAAGAAGAGCCACTGTGCGCTTTGTTTTAGTGTTTTACAAAATTTCACATGAATTACTGTCATTTTTGTGAAATTTATTGACAATATTTTGTAATTTCTTTCAAATGGATTCTGATTGGTCAGTAAATTTGGAATATCTTCAGTGACACATTGTGGTGTATCTTGGATGAAATTTATTGCAATATATATCAATTATTGCAGTATCAAAATATCATGGCAGTATTGTATCATGAGCTATCTGGTGATACCCACCCCTAGTAACTGGTTCATCCAAAATGTGGCTTGCAAAATTACTGCCGTCATCTTATTTCCTTGTTTTTGTTTTAGTCATCACACAAGAAGTGATTATGTGAGAACAAGGCTTTGAATTGGAGAAATGCATCATATTTGTAATAATTTAACTGCAGATTTATTCTTTATTCTTTATTGTTCTTTATTCTTTATTAGGATCCCCATTAGCTTCCACAAAGTGGTCGCTAGTCTTCCTGGGGTCCTCAAAATAATGCAACGACAAAAACATACAAATGTTCAAATTACAACAAAAACATACAAATGTTAAAATTACATTATCTAACAATTCTAAGGTACAATAAACAAAAATCTGCCCATCCCTGGAGGTTTGTGCCACATTACCAGATTTTAAGTCCATATCAGTGAAGAAAACTTCTTACTTTCCACCTCACTGCCAGTTTGTATTGTCTTTGGGTCATGAGAAAGGTCTGCTGCAGGGCTACATGCCAGAGCAACAGGTGACAGCAATAAACTATTATGAAGTCATAAGGCAGGAATGAATAAAGCTAAAACCATTTAGAAATAAACAGGAAGCATAACAGAACATGAAAATCCAAAAACCAACAGACATAATCCAAACAAACACAAATATCTTTATTAAAAGGCACAATCAGATATTAAGAACTCAACAAAACTCTCTTTGTCCCAGGTGTGTTTGTGTTCGCCCCCTGTCCTCAGAATGTGACAGTCATCTTTTCCTCTGGTGTTGGTGTGGAGGTTCGAGCGCATGAAGGAACCATGGTAGCCACTGTTTTGCTTCCAGCAGAGTTTTCCAACCAAACTGAGGGTCTTTTAGGCCTGATGAACTCTGACCCATCAGATGACTTGATGACCCACCACGGAGAGGTCATCTCAGCTGACGCAACATCGGAGGAAATCTTTATCTTTGGAGCTGGATGTGAGTATGAAGGAGTGTTAAACTTGTGTTCTCAAATAATCAATTCTCAGCTTTGACTCACCAAGTGAAAACATCTCTGCACTCATGTCCAGGGTGTGAAAGCACGCATACATAACATGAAATACACATGACATGTTATTTGTTTCTACTTGCAGGGAACATTTCAAAAACATCTTCTCTCTTTACCTATGACACAAAATACCTTCTGGATTCCTACCATTTCCCTCCAAGCCCCGACACAGCTTTCGCTCCGACCCATTCTTTACCAGAGAGACCTGATGACCCTTTGGTAGCAGACATGTTGTTGATGTGCACGGGAGAGGGGGCACAGTTCTGTAAATACGACACTCTGGTCACCGGGAGTCTCACAGTAGGAAACTCCACACTCCGGGCCTACCAGCGTTATCAGGCTCTGATGGAAGCTCTGCAGCCAGGTACCAGATGAAACAAGTTCAAATTTAGCCTTCCATTTCTCTCTTTTGCACACATAGACAAAAATATGATGACACATTTTAACCATTTTACTTATATTAATGTGTTTTTTGTGGACGATGCGGTCAAGTCTTGCTCATAAAGTGCACTTGTGTGTGTGTGTGTGTGTGTGTGTGTGTGTGCGCGTCAGGTTACCACAGTTATGTTGCATAATAAGAAAAAATGTGACCAAGTGTTTAAAGAAATTTCATTTCTGCATTTTTCTGAAGCAAAATCGTCTTCAGTTAACACTGATTTCTGAACGTGTTATTGTTCCGTAGTGGTGTCATGTGGTTGGCTTCCCCCCCCCAGGAATGGAAAGAAGAATGGGACACATTTCCTCCAGGGGAACACCCTGAGTTTCAGCTGCAATGAAGGCTACATCTTGTACAGATCCACGGAGCGCACCTGTATGGAGGATGGGACATGGACAGGAGAGCAGCCTTACTGTATTACAGGTTAGTACAGGTGGCCATTTCATCTACTGCAGGGACATCCAAAGTCTGTCTTCGAGGGCCACAGTCTTGCAGGTTTTGGATGTTTCTGATCAGATTAATCAGTGAGCATGCTTCAGATTTAGTTTATTTAAAAAGGGACAATGCACAGCCGCATTTATCTCAATGGAAAATATGCTTTGTACCAGATTGTAGCTCTTAGAACTAATTTCCATCTGCAGTCCCTTATAGTACACAAAATACATTACACATAAAAAATATAAAGATAATAATAACAATTGAAAGCTTTAAAAGAATAAAATAAAGTAATTACATTAATAAGTGTGACTTTTCCCTATTTGATGCCCCCCGTACACAAAATATCACACACTGGAACATTGATACATTTTGATACACTTAGTACCACCTAAGTGTATATAGGTGAAGAATTTGTCGATAGCAGGAAGAATAGCTGCTGCTATGCAAAAGCAAATGGGGATCTTAAACAAACAAACCTCTGGTAACAAAAAAAAAGAGAAAATGCTGACATACCTTTCTTTTTGAAGATATTCTTTTGTTTCTATGCAGAATATTTGAAACGTCTGCATATTTTTAATTCTGCTGGACGTTTCTGTTAGGTTTTTTAAGTGAGAATGCTGATTGTCCAAATGCTTTTTTTCTTCTGGGTTCGGCACATTGCCCACTAACTGTTGATTGTGTTGTTCTCCTCATCTGTTCAGATGTTAATTTAATAAACTTTGTAAGTGGTAGAGGGGCCATATCATTGATTATCTTGAAAAGTAAACATAAACTTGTGTGTTTAATGTAACTTTGAAAGTTTAACATTCCATTTTTAGAGAGTATTTGACAGTGACGATATTGTTGTGTTTTGTCGTGTTGTGCTTGGACAGCAAGCTGGTGAGGAGAGCTATTTGATTTGAATCAGGTGTGTTGAAGCAGAGAAAGATCCTAAACCTGCAGGATTGTGGCCCTCGAGTACTGGAGCTGAACACCCCTGATCTATTGTGAAAGAGATCAAATTAACACCAAACTGGCACAAAAGATTAAGTGTTTCATAAATGACACTCAACAATTTTTAAACTCAATGTAGAACATTTAGAAAATTCCTCTTGTTGGGGGATTTACTGATATTTTCTGAAAGGGGGGGCGGGGGGGGGGGGGGGGGACCGCGCAGCCAGAAAGAAGGGGGGGGGGGTCAAACCGGGGGGGGGGGGGGGTACAAAAATTCGAGGGGGTCTCCTGGGGGGTGATGTATTTCCGGGGGGGTTCTCTCGTCACCCTCACCCCACCAAAGACAAAAGAAATAATGTAATTAATCACTATAAATTACAATGAAATAAGAGTGAGGTGGGTGGTGTCTGTTTGTGGTTGGGGGCGGCGGGGGCCGGGGGGTCCCCCGCCCCGCAAGCAGGGAGGGGCTGGGGCAGCCCCGCCCCCCGGCTGAAAGGGGGAAAGGATGACAAACTGACTTTCTTGTAAGCTTTGAGAGTCAGCTGCAGCACAGCGTTGCTTTCATAAGCTATCTGTTTTAAATCAAACACAGAGAGAAAACTGGTCTGTATCACACATTGATGCTGTGAAAAGGATCATATGAGTTTGGTCCAGTTTATAAGTCCTTAAACTAAAACAGATTCTCATTTAAAATTTTATAAAAGTCCCCTCCTGCAACGTGGGTGACTGCATATCATAAAACTATTCTTTTTAGATCTGGGTTCAAATGTATAAAACCTTTCCTTTTTTTCCTGTTATTCTGATTTTCTTTTCACTCGTGAAAGACTTTGTCATGTTTTAAACCGATTCTGTTTTCCACAAGGAAAACTTGACCTTTTTCTTTTCATGCAGTCTCTTTAAAGCAAAGATTAAATAGAGTTGGCGTACTGTTGCTTGTGCAGACTGTTACCAACAGAACTATAAAGATCTAAACCTGGATTGGCTTGGCTTTGTGTTGGTGAATTAGAAACACCTGGATACCAGTAATGGTTTCAGTCACAAACTCACAACGGGTACGGTATTTCTGTACCTCGTCGCTGTTGCCATCAGGTGGCAGTATTTCCTGCTGAATGCTCAATGTTTTCTCTTTGGGCCTGTGTAGGTAAGTGTTTCCCACTGTAGTACTACAGTATGCGGTGTCAAAATTGGCAGATTTTATTTAATTTAAAAAATAAACAGAAAAATAGAGGGTTACAACATTGCAGTTGTAATGAAAGAGTGAATAAAATGACTTTCAAGGGTTTTCTTCATTATTTTTAGTTATAAAGCAGTAAAAGAAAACCAGTTGACCTGCGATCCACCTCTACCTACATCCATCCATGGCTTCACTCTCCATCCTGTCCTTGTTAGAACTGTGAACACAGACTTCCTCTCGATACTGATCAGGCTGAGGGAACTTTGAACCTCAAGATATCAGATTTGGAGGCCTGTTTAACAACTGGCTGGGTGTCAGCTGGACTCAAATGATAGTTTTATCAAAGACAAACAGAAATCACTAGCCATTTTATTAAAGGGACATTGTGTAACAATTGTAGATTGCAAGCAACTTGCTAGTATTTTTCATGCTGCGTTCGCGTGAAACCGGGCATACGGATGACAGCCGCTGCAGGTAACGGCATAAACAAGCCTCTATGTGAAGACGTGGTCTGTCAGTTACAGTGACTTCAGTCCACATCTGATATGTTGTCATGGCGATGTATTGTTTTCCCTGACCCATGTTTTACCGTCTTTCTCTCGGCTTCTGTGATTAAAATTACATCTGGCTTGTTGCTGACGGTCGTCTGCCTGACTGCACGTGAACCCAGCATCAGTGTAATGCTCAGTTCTTCCTCACTGCACCCGCGGTGACTTTCAAAAGCATCACCTCGAACTGAGCTGAAAACTCTGGTGTCTCCGGTGAGATTATGTGGTTTCCTACTGTCACGCTTCTACTGAACGTAAAAACATGGCGACATGACATGGTAGCCACCACCGAGCTGACCTGTTCGGTGTAGATATGAATGATACGAACGGCAAATTCAGAGCTTACAGGAGCACTTCAGTTTGTTGATGGGAGTGATTACTGATTAATGGAAAAACACTTTTGAACGAAATAATCAATTTTTGTGAATAGAGAACAGGAAAACTTACACAATATCCCTTTAAGTTCACGTGCTCAATGTTTGTTAACACAAATATATAATTGACCAATCACATGGCAGAAACCCAATGCATTTAGTCTCATAAATGGTCAAGATGACTTGCGGAGGTTCAAAGTGAGTATCAGAATGAGGCAAAAGGAGAGGTGACTTTGAACATGGCATGGTTGTTGGTCTGAGTATTTCAGACACTCCTGATCTGGGATTTTCACACACAACTATCTCTGGAGTTTCTAGAGAATGGTCTGAAGAAGAGAAAATATCCAGTGAGCAGCAGTTGTCTGTACCAAAAAGCTTTGTTGGCATCATGGAAAATGGGTAGATTGGTTAAAGATGATAGAAAAGCAACAGAAGCTCAAATAACTTATTGTAATAAAAGTCTTCCGAATAGCATCTCTATATTCACAACACATCCAATCAGTTGGATAAGAACAGGTAATTGGGGCTACAGTTCACAAACTCACCAGAAATGGACAATGGAAGATGGAAAAACATTGCTGGTCTGATGAGTCTCCATTTCAGCTCCACGTTCAGATGGTGGAAACAACATGAAAGCATCAATCCAAAATGGTTCAGCCTGCTGTCTGTGGTGCAATGGAGTTGGTTTCATGGAACACCTCAATACCAGCGTGGCATGGTTTAACCACCACAGCCTACCTGAGTATTGACCATGTCCATCCCTTTATGGCCACAGTGTAGCATCCTCTGATGGCTACTTCCAGCAGGATAATGCACCATGTCACAAACCTCACATCATCTCCAACTGCTTTCTGGAACATGACAATGAGGTCACTGTACTCCAATGGCCTCCATAGTCACCAGATCTCAATCCAATGGGCTTTATGCACAGCTTCAGTACTTCCTGAACTTAAGACTGCACCTTTGTTTCCTGTTCTACATGATTGGATGAACTGATTAATCCAGGTGTGTCTGACCATTTGCTGAGGTCAGACACACCTGGATTAATTAGTTCATCCAGTCATTAAAGACAGGAAACAAAAGTGCAGTAATAAGTTCAGGAAGTACTGGAGATGTGCATAAAGCCCATAGAACAACTTTGGGATGACCTCTGAGGAATGGTTCCGACACCTTGTTGAATCTTTGTCGCCAAGAACTAAGGCAGGTGTGAATGCAAAACGCAGAACTTTACTCATGGAGATCCTTCACGCCTGGGGCTTTACCCGTTCAGACTGGGGGGTAGTTGGTGCAGTGATCCCCTGTGTCTGGGTGGTTGGGTCCTGCACTGCAGCCCTACGGCTGTGGTGTGGACTCTGGCCTCCCCTGATCTGGGTGGTTCCTGTGGTGATGCCCTCTGTGGTCATGGGTGGGCTGGCTCCTGGGGTGAACGGATGGCCAAGATATAATCTCCTCATAGCAGCATCAGGCCAGATGTTTATCAGTATTAGTATTTTTATACCCCCATTCAGTTATGAGACAGTAATCAGGGGTTGAATTTCAAATTTGTGTTAAATTTTGAGGTTGTGGTGTGCTTTGTGTGTGTCTGACGAGAATCAGCTATACGTATGTTTTCAAGTTGCTATATTAAATACAGTATTTTTATGTGTGAAGGATTTTTTTTTTTTAATTAGCATACATTTTTTATCATATAAAACACTTTGCTTTTGGTTGCTTTTTGCTTCTAAAGGGGCTTCATAAATAAAATTTGATATATATATATATTTTTTTGAACTAGAAGGCTGTTTTAATAAAGTGTCCAGTTGCTGTATTTTAACTTTAAATTGGGTATCTGGTGCAGAACTGCTACACCCAGCCATCCAATTTAAATTCCAGTGTCTCAACAGTCTGAAAGTTTATAAAAATGTCTCCTCTATTATATGTTGACGAGATATGCTGCACATACAGCGGGGGAAAGAAGTATTGAACATGTCAACATTTTTCTCAGAAAATATATTTCTAGTAGAGCTATTGACATGAAATTTTCACTATATGTCGACAACAACCCAAGTAATGCACACATACAAAGAAATCCAAACATTCATGTCCATAAATTAGGTTATGTGTTATAAAGTGAAATGGCACAGGGAATAAGTATTGAATAAGCTTACTGATATTTATTTAATACTTAGTGCAAAAACCTTTGTTGGTGATTCCAGCCTCCGGACGCCTCCTGTATGGAGAAACCAGTTGAATACGTTGCTCAGGTGTGATTTTGGCCCATTCTTCCACACAAACTGTCTTCAAATCTTCTAGGTTCCGGGGGTCTCTTCTGTGAATTTGGATCTTCAGTTCTTTCGGGTTGGGTAATTGACTGGGCCATTCTAGCAGCTTTATTTTCTTTTTCGTAAACCAGTTGAGCGTTTCCTCCGCTGTGTGCTTGGGATGATTGTCTTGCTGAAAGATCCAGCCTCTTTTCATCATGGCAGCAGATTCTGGTCCAGAATGTCTCACTTCCTTTTTCCATTCATTCTTCCTTCAATGATATGAAGTCTGCCAGTACAACATGCTGAAAAACAGCCCCCACCATGATGTTCCCAACTCCAAACTTCACTGTTGCTATGGTGTTTTGGGGCTCAAGTGCGGTGCCATTTCTCCTTCAAACATGTTGTGTCTTATGACATCCAAAGAGTTCAGTTTTGGTCTCATCTGACCCAACTGTTTCCCCAGAATGTCACAGGTTTGTCCAGATGTGTTGCAAACTTCAAACAAGCATCAACATGCTTTTTCTTCAGAAATGGAGTCTTGCGTGGTGCATGAAGGCCATGGTGGCTGAGTGCATTACTTCTTGTTTTCTCTAAAGCAACTGTACCTGCTGATCCCAGGTCTTTCTGAAGATCTCCACAAGTGGTCCTGGGCTGTTGGAGAACCCTTCTAAATTATTGGTCTGACTCCTCTGTCTAAAATCTTGCCAGGAGCTCCTGGCCGTCGCCGGTTTAGGACAATGGCATGTTCTTTCCACTTCTGGATGATGGCCCCAATGGTGCTCACTGGAACTTTCAGGAGTTTAGAAATGCACCTGGAACCAATGCCTTCAGTGTGCTTGGCAATAATAAAGTTGCGTAGGTCTTTAGACAGCTCTTCGCTTTTACCCTTTCAAGGAATGCTTCTTGTCTGACACCTTGGTGATGAGAAACGTTTTTAAAGGCATCAATCAGAGCTAAACCAGCTGATTTTACTTTGCACTGATAGGGGACAGGATCATTTTCTAATTACTGACAGACTCCAGCTGCTTTCTTGTGCTTTCCATTTCTATTTTTGTCCCTCCATTTCTTCATATGTTTAATACTTATTCCCTGTGTCACTATATTACTCATAACTTAAATTATGGAGATAAATGTTAGGGTTTTTTGTATGTGTGCATTACTTGGGTTGTTGCCGACATCTGGTAAAAATTTCATGTCAATAGCTCTACTAGAAATATATTTTCTGATAAAAATGTTGACGTGTTCAATATTTTTTTTCCTCGCTTTAAGTGTAGGCTCATTGACTCTGATGCATGCACTTACAGATGCATATACTGTGAGGGAGAGCCTCGTTCCACACAAGGTTACACAAATAAACACACAAAAGGCCTTTTTAGTATGTGACAATGATCACTTTTGCTTTGAGGCTCTCATTACACAAATTGGAGCCAACAACTGTCAACATGGCCTGAGGTGCTTAGTGGCAGGTGTTGCATGAGCCGTTTCCTCAACTATTCAGATATAACCTCTGGTAAACAGCAGTAAATACAGAGTAAGCAGGAGCCTTTTTCCTCCCTGTATATGAATCACTGCCGCGTAATGCGGACGCTGAGGACAGAAATGAAGTTGCGGTTAAAATGAAAAAGTTGCACCGCTTAACATGAAATGCCACCACAACCAGTTTGACATCTTCTTAATGACTGTTGCAGAAATAGTGCCTGTTAGTAGAGGTGACAGGAAGTCCAAATCATCTATGAGTGGATCTGTGGAAGAATCAGCCCATCACTAAAAGCCCCACCTATTAAACATAGATGCTCTGCTATTTAGTGTGCTTTTAACAAATTTAGTCTTCGGTCTGTGGTAGTGGTGTTGTGTATTTTGATTATAATTTTGCAGAGAAATGTCAGAATGAATATCTTTTGGTGGAAGGGAGTATTTGAGCCGAGGAGGTGGGATTTTTGCACAAAGCAATAGAATTTTCTAGCTTGGCTTTATTTAGTCATGTTTCTCTGAAATACAGAGATATCCCTGGATGAAATGATTCATCCATACCAAAAACAGGTTCACTTCACCTGAATGGCTTCATAATATTTTAGAAGTCCCTACACAGAGTGAAGGAAAGTGATTAAAGGAGAGGTGACAGCTGCCAGAAAGACATTTTCACAGGAAAAAGTGATGTGAGCTGTAAGCAGAGCCTCTCAATTTTTCTGCCAGCTGTTCTCCCCTCAGATTCCCCTGAGATGGAAGCAGCTGAGCACTGAGGGATGCACAGAAGTGGTTGGAAAATGAAGAAATTTGAAAGAAGGGATTCTTAAATGACAACCATCACCTCTCTGTTGCTTTAATTGCAACTTACTTTTTATCCAAGTTGTAAAAACAAACTTCTGTTTTAGTGTTGTTTAAAAAAACAGTCACCATAGTTACACTGACGCTTGAGTTGAGCGACTCTCAGTAGCTCAAGAGAGTTAAGAATTGAAAGTTAAACTTGGGTGTTTAGTTACAGCATTGTCCTGGTTACTGAGCACATGCATGGGAGGGGATTATTGGTCAGGGTATATTTGATGCTGCCATGCTGTGGACAGAATGAAAAAGCATTCTTACACAGATGTTGGCTTCAAGACTTGAATGGTCAGAAGTCAGATGACACTGGTTATAAAATCTGGATTTTATTAGAGCAATTTGAGGGTCTGGAAACACTTTAAGTAACCACAATCTGACACGTTTTCTTAATGAGCTGCTTTTCATCTGCAATTCCCGACACATTTAAGCTGTCTTACAAAAGAAGCAGAAAATGTATGAATGAGAGCAGCTTTAAAAGGTTTTTGGCTGCATTAATATACAGTTGCACTTTTTTATATATCTGAAAGATGGCAAAGGGTGAAAAAATGTAGAACGGTAGAGCTTGTGCAGTGTGCCTAGGCACATTTGAATCTTGACTTGGTTTTAAGAGCTTTTATTTAGTGCAATTTTGGTTGGACTAACACATTTACATGAATTTTAAATGTCCACTTTTGTTTGGGCGTAACAATAGGTCTGAATTGTACTAGCATTTAGAAGCATGTGAACTCTTTACGTATCTGTTGAGGAGAGTTTCTGTTCTGTGGGGAAATTTTAATAAGGTCTTTGCTATTGGCTCATTGACACTATGTGTTGCACTGCTGGAATGTTTAGAAATCAAATATATTCATTTAGAGTAAAGGACAACATAATGAAGTCACTTCTTACAGTATTTTATCTTTTCTAAAGATGTTAGAGAGAATAATAAAATGAGGGCATGATATGTTATTTTCGTCCTGGTGTCCACTGGCTGTGCTGCATTTTATTGGGTTTCAGCTCACTTCTCACCTTGTTTGTGTCTCTTTACTCCTCTGTGCTTTTATCGTTAGTAAGGTCCATGTTTATTGTATACCTGCTTGCTATGTTGATTATTTTTTGAACATAACTCAGGAGAATTTCCTTTACATTCACTCCAGCTCAAGGATAAATTGATGTCATTTTGGTCACCAAAGATTGCTGTGTTATCAGCCTACACATTTCTGACCATAACTCAGTTGTCATTAAACAACTTATAGAAAAGAAATAATATCACACGAGAGGGAGTGAAGTACTATAATAACCTCGCAGCAGTGATTGCCTACGATGGCCTTGTACCTATGACCTAATCACAGCCCTGATGATATTACAGTACACCACTCCCTCTCGTGTGATATTACTTTTATACAACAGTTCATCAACCATTATAATAGCAAAGACAAAGGGTGACAAAGGATTATTCAAGCATTTCAACAGTCCCCCTTTGTTCAATGTTTGCCATAGCCATAGCAACGCAGCAAACGCGCAGAAACGCCCAGCAAACGCTACTTCGTGTTGACATTGATATGGACATTTCTGTTGATTGTAGTGAGTGAAATATGTATGGGGTCTAGCTGATCGTTGCTTGACAGACTGTTGCTTGACAGACATTAGAAATGTTCTGATACCATTTTTCTTCTTCCCAATACTGATACCGAGTACTGACACCACTGTTATAAAAAAAATATCACATTTCCACAACTGTGATATGATTATCATTGTAGTACGGCCTGGCTCAGGGTAAACTCTTTGTAAAACATGACTGGATACAGCAGATTGAAACCATTCATTTTTAAATGCAGTCTTGCTGTTGGGAGAATCCAGTGTGAAATACCGCCACACCACTGACATGATTACTAGTTAGTCCCCTGTTTAACAGGTGTCGGGGGATTAGTTCCCTCTCATTCCTCTAAAACAGCAGGCTGCAGCGCAGCGCAACTGTTTGAAGACGATGAAGAAGAACTGAGTCAGAACTAGCAGAGCTAATAAGTAAATTTTAATAAACTGCATAGTATTCGATCAGTGCCTAAACTCCAGTGCTTGCCAATACAGATGACAGCATTTTGGGCAGTGTCGGCGACATTTTCGATACTGGTATCGGTATCGGAACAACTCTAACCACGGGGCAAACTCAGCTGGAGAACTTCCTGATTGCCCAAGTATTTTAATTCCTTCTTCATCTGTTAGGGGCTGGCTCCAAAACAGAGCAAATCCCCATAGACTTCTATGTTAAAAAGGCCAACTTCACAGCAGAAATAAACATGTTTACAGCCTGGTTCAAAAAATCATTTAAGTCAAGCTTACCTTAATGTCAAATATGAGGGGGTAAATTTTGTTTTACAACTCATCCATTTAGATGTTATCTAATCTTGAAATTAGGGGTGTATCCTTTTGACTGGTAGCAAACCTGGTGCCGATTTTAGCCGTGGAGGCTAATGTTAGCTCCCTGCTTGCTCCCAGAAGGGCCGCAGCCTGTAGCAGAGTTGCACAATGGTGGTTTTTAGCTGGTTAACAGTAAGTCTGAGCATGCCTTACTTTTAAACCGCCTATCTTCATTCGTTCCTGTTCCCTTTAGATTAGCTCGGTTAGCGTTTTGCCCGGCTGTCAATAATTTGCCCCGCTGCTCGGAGCGGCCTTGTCTTTGCCCATTTTAGTATTTTCTGGGAGTGACGACACACCCAACATGGCAAGATGGCGACAGTGGAAAACGCCCAACTGGCTTCACTTTTAGCTCTTCAGATGTGACCGGATACTAGGGATGGGCGATATTTTATCGTGTGCGATATATCGTCAAAGAATTTCCCCACAATAACAATTTGAATTTATCGTTTTTATCGTGAGATGACAATTTACCAGGTTGTGTTTTACTTTGGGTTTTTTAATAAGCAAAGTTAGTTTTGCTGTTTGCATCGTTTAAATAAATGTGGCATTTGGTCTCTCATATTTCAGACTTGTTTGATTGGTGTCACTACAGTTTTGCAATACAGGTGTACTACTTGAACTTAATTGATATAGTGGCTTGTGGTATTTTGTAGGGCTTTCAAGACAGAATTTAGTGACAGATTTATAATACAAAATATTTTGCTGATAGCTTTTATCGTCATTCATCGTTACCGTGATAAATAAGAGAAATTATCGTGATACATTTTTTAGTCCATATCGCCCATCCCTACCGGATACTGTGTCCATTTTTTTTTTTTTTTACAGTCTTTGACTCTAACAGACTTAACCGCTAATCAGACTGTGTGTGGCTTTATCATGTTGTGCTGTCCATGGATGCCTCCACTAGCTAGCGTTGCAATGAGCTCTCAGACGCAGTGCTGTAGTGTTTGTCATGATCAGCTGATCCTCGTGCATAACAGTGAGATGTTGTGTTGCTCTGTCCCTTCCCTAATCTGTTTTAACCACCCTGTGAAACACATTATTTTCCTGTTTCAACTCTGTGTTCTGACCGTGACCATGACCAGCTAACAGGAGGCTCGTTAATGTAACAGTTTAACCCAGCTGGGGTAAGAGCGGAGTGACAGATTGAACGTTGCTAAGGCAACTTGACATTTTAGCTGTTTGATGCGGAGTGATACATTCAGAGTGCAAACCATGATGTTGTACTCCAGTATAGTCACGATTTGACAGTCTTTTGGCCAATCAAATTGCGTGGCCTGAGCTATTGTATAAAGTGAAATAACAAAGTGATGACACACCTTCAAGCCATTAGAGAGCGGCATAATTCAGAAACAGATAAGGAGCCTGCAAGCATATTTTACTTTGTCAGATACTGATTTGGTCACATCAGTCTTTGCTGCTCACCACTGCACAGTATTGATGACATTGGTCAGTCTGGCTGCCATGTTTGCTGCTCCTTTACAACCGCATCAAAATTTAAAGTTATTTTTCTCTCTTTCTGTTGTAGAAGCAACTTAAAGTTACAAAAAAGATGGCTAAATTTGAATTTATATGCAAAAAATTTGATGTTGTTGTATTAGCTTCTATTAACGATAAAGGAGACATAAAGAAATAAAGAAATTGCTATTACCTTTTCTGTTTCTATGGCATTAAACATTCCCTCAAGGTTTTCATAGTCTAGGATGTGGCATCTTCTAGACCCACATCTTCAACTCAGGTTTCTTTTCATGACAGAAATGCAACATCACTGGATGGCTGGGCATACATCTTGGACGTGGTAGTTCATTTTGCTCATTTTCTAAGTCTCTATGTGTTACAGGAACTTTGAAGTTTGAACAAGAAATACTATTTGCTGAACAGATAAAGAACCTCTAAAAAACTAATGATCACAAAACAGGTGAGCAGACTCATTAGTGCTGAGCTCTGTAAGATTTAAAACCTCAGAACTTGAGAGGTGGTATCAGGGTTGGGATCCCCCCCCCCCCGTTATAATACATTGATCTCCCCACTTACACCTGCATAAGATGGATTGAAAACAGAAAAGTACGTTTTGATTGAGGACATACCCACAAGGTGCAGGGTCAAAGATCACAAGAGAAGTGAGCTGATTATTTCTGTTGTAGGTCATCTTTACGTTTGTTTGTTATGTTTTATGGACATTGGTACAGTGCAGCTGCAGTGAAGGGTAATGTTTTAGTTGGCTTCTACTTGACTTTGTGTTAGTTGTAAATGGGTGCAGTTTAAGCTTTTGTATGAGGAACATTTGACGACCGAAGGTTAAAGCTGACATGTGTTTGGGATTCCAAGAACACTTACACTCATCACTTCAACTCACAGTAGCTCTGAGCAGAAACATGCACTGTAACCAGAGAGAGCAGAAACAACAGAATTATTTTAAGATTGTATCAGCTCCTTCAAAAAAAGAGAGAAAAAGCTGTACTCGATAAGACTCTTGCTTACGGTTGTCAGGGCATGGCAGGGTTATAAAAACAATCTTTTGATTTGTGATTTTCATCTGTTTGCATCTATGTACAAATAATACTGATGGATGATATTGTTTATTCCATCGCCTTCCAGTAATTAGAAAATAACTTTTTGCTTCACCACTTGCTTCAACCCCTACGGTCCAGCCTCACGATTGCTGTGGAGTAGAAATGCAGTAGTTTCAAAATTGTGTGCTGAAGCTCCACATTTTGATCAGTGGAAATCATTTTGGCTAAGTGATCTGCTGGCTTTGAGGCTTGCCAGCAGGTGGAAAAAGGTGATTGTTAACACCTGCTAAATGCAAGCCATCCACATGCTCCAAGTTCAATTATATCTGGGCAGCTTTGCAGCATTGATGCTAAAGGCTTCAGCGTCCTGATATTTGGTCACGGTGTTTCCAAGGTCTGGCTCCTTTTAGCAAAATAGATTGGTTTAGAAACTTGTGGGAAAATTTGCACATGATGTATTTCAGTCCATTTAACATTGCATCAGTGTTTGTTTTCATTGTTCCCAAGTTGATGAAGTTTTCAAGAACCAGCATCTGCACTCATACTTGGCATACCGCTATTATTCACAATAATAATACCACTGATGGATGATGTGAAAAACAGACTGTTATGCTGCATTGCTGTGTTCTGGGAAAGTTTGGCTCCTATCGTTTATCTGTTATACTGTGACACATCAAAACATTTTTGCAGACTCTGTATTTTCTCCTGCAGGTCAGTGTGCTCAGGATACCTCAGAAGACTGGTTCATTCTGATGAGGTGGATCAGAGGGGTTCCGACAAGAGTTGGACCTGCACAATATTAATCTGGTTTAACATTGATTAGTCAGTCATTTTCTGTAACCGCTTATCCAGTTCAGGATTGCGGGGGTTGCTGGAGCCTATCTAGGGCTGGCCGATTATAGAAAAAAATTATAATCACGATTATTTTGACTGGCATTGAAATCACGATTAATATACATACATGATTATTCATTGATTTTATAAAAAGTGTTTATTGAACCACCAAAACTCAACTTCAAATATAACTTAAAAAAAAAATAAAACTGGAAATAAATTAGAAACAAGTAAAAGAGTAAAATAAGAATATTATTTAAGATAATAATAGCAATAAAAATGAATACTAGTCTACATGCATTCCTGTTCTAAACTCCCTGCAGTTTGCTTCCTATAACTCCACCAGTCTGTTCACTTCAGGATTAATTGTTTTTCTTCAATTACAGTGTTTTTATGATTGTAAAAAAGGCAAAATTGAAATCACGATTAAAATTTGATTAATTGTCCAGCCCTAAGCCTATCCCAGCTATTAGGCGAGAGGCCCTGGACAGGTCGTCAGTCATTGATTATTTGTATTTATATTATTATGAATTGTTCGACGAATTGACAATTGTTCCCTTAATTCACCACCCAAAGCAATGTTTAAGCATTAAACTCAGTGTCCAGTGTCCTGCAGGTTTTTTTTATGTTTTCTTGTGGCGAAATTGTCAAGTTCTGCACAAGCCTTTTACTGATTTATTATTTGAATCAGCCGAGTTTCCACAGGGAAATATCAAAAACCTGCAGGGCACTGGCTCAAGAGATCTAGAGTTTGGGATCCCTTGGCTCAATTAAAGGCACTATTGAAGATGTTTTGGCATTTCAGAAAGCAGAGACTGTTAGCGAGTTTTTGAATAATGCGCATGCGCAAGACCAGCCTGCTGGATTCACAGTTCCCTCCTCTGGCCACAGAATAACGTGCACAAGCCACTCCGGTGTTTAGCAGACAGCAACTACAGATTCTCCCATCATGTCACAAACGCAAGTAAATGGGATGTCGTTGTCTAAACATCACTAACTGCGAGCAGAATGATGTTAGCTACCTGCTGTAAACGTCAGACGAGTGCACGCAGCTTCTGGGTCGCAGTATTACTCTCGCCAATCAATCACGCTTATTGATCAGTCTTGCCTATTACCCATTGAATTGAACGTCAATCACTCTTACTACGGTAGTAAAAGTGATTGACGCGCCAGTAGACAAATAAAAAAGTTTAGAAATGCAGAGATGATTGGCGGATGTTTTTTCAGCCCCATAGCTTTCACAGCTGATTTATAATAATATTTATATATTTAAAGCTTTTAATTAATCGTAGCGTATGGGACAGTGAACCCAATTTTACAGAATTTTGCAAAAATTGTTGAATGAAACATCTTCAATAACGCCTTTAAAAAAAAGGGGGGAAAAAGAAATTGAAGAACCTCCCCTGACTATAACCAGAGGGGCTCATGGAGAGCACACCTCTCAGCATTTATTATCATTTGGAAAATTATTCTTGTCCCTGCCAAGATTTAATGTCCATTCTTCGAGTCTCCTTCTGAAGAGCAACAATAAATTGGCCATCATGAGCACCGTTTTGAATGCATTAAATGAAATGGCTTGTCAGTCTGATTAGTATTCTTCAGCACAAAGGAAAAGGCAAAATCATTGACAAATAGGGGGCTTTATTTTGATTAATTTCACAGTGGATGGGCACACTATTGCAAGATGAATTGGTTGCAAAATGATATTAGTAAATGGGTGTATAATTATTTGTCCTCCTGCTGGATTAGTTCATCAACTTATACTGCTTGTGTTAAATTAAGGGTTTGTAAGGAAAAGCTGGTTAATCCATAATCGATAGTGTGATGGAGGAAAGTCCTGTGAAAGATTACATATTTATCTAATTTAATTTAGAAACTGATGTCTCTCTTTGGGTACTAAAGTTTCGGTATATTAAAAAAGATAAATACTCTTAGCCAGCCAACTTTTCTTTGTACACGATCAGTTCTAACCTGACAGATGCTTATAGAAGGCTCTATTTTTACTTAATAGTGCGGTATATTTTTTCTTTACCCATGAACATTAGATAATAAAAGCCCAATAATTCTTAAGATGCTACAGATCCTCCAGAGGGCCCTTTTTAGTTAAAAGTTTCTGATGTTGTATCAGGGTATCTTACTAAAAGCAACCCAGAAAAGACAACAAACCAAACTCTGTTTCTGGTTTGGGCTTTTTTTTCCAGCCACCACTGTTTTTCTTATATGTTTTCGTAAGGGGGGGGGGGATTTAAACATATCATCACAAGTTTAAAGCCATCTTCCCTTTAAAGTCATGTTTTCATCCTTAACATGTCCATAAGAAGTCCGTATGTGTGTGTTGAGAGACAGGTCATGAGCAAAATCAGCTCAACCATCATTGACAGCTCTGCTGTAAGTCAAAGCACCACCTGCAGTCTCATGCATCAGGCCATTTAAAGGCTTTATTGGGTGTCTTTTATGACAAAAAACTTCCAAATATGCAATTCTTAGAAGTACAGTAGAGTTTTTTAGGAGTAAGGTGATCTTTTTTTTCTTTTTACATAAGTTATAATGGTGAGTAATAATCCATTGCAGCTCTTTACTACTTTCTAAACAGTTGATACCATAGCAGAAGTATGTATAGTATTAGTGACCATTAAGCAGTGAATGTGAAGCCGTGCCTGCATGATTATGGGCTGCTTACTATTTGAATGCAGACTACTCTGAGACCTAACGCCCCAGGATATAAGAAGTTGCTGATACAAAACTTGTGTGGATTTTGTCTAAAACCACTTTCTAATACTGTGATATGATTTCACAGAGGATAACGTTGGGTTTGTTGTTGGTGCTGTTGGGTCCCTCTCAGCACTGGCGACAATGGGAATAATGATCAAACTCCACAACAGGAAACAAAGCAGGTGAGTTACACAGTATTTTGTTTATTGTGTGCATGTACTTCAAAATGCAGTATGGATTGTATTATTGTATTATTTTACCTCAACCACTGGAATCTTACAGGTCTCTTGTATGCTGGTGGTTTTAGGTCTCTTATAGGTTGTTCTCAGACTTTAAACTGAAAATGTGTTGCCACAGAGTTGCAGAAAGAAAAGACAGGTTAGTTTATTGTGAAAAATTAGATTAAGTAATGGTTTATAACACTGCAACCAGTCCTAAACTAAACAGGAATTTGCTTATCTTAGCATCTAGGTCCCTCTTTCATTATAAACCACCAATGTTCAGGTCTTCAGTTCATGCAGGCAATAATGGCCTGTTTTTTGTTAAGTAGCTGCCCCCCAGATATATCCACACATATATTTCTCATTCTGTCTTGTTAAAAATCAGAGCTGCCTCTTATCTTGTGAAACTGCGACATAGCTAGAGGTCTTCCTCCCCTCCTGTTTCCTTCCCAGTCACCTTTTTTGCTGTGCTGGCAGAGACACACAAAAGCAATGAATCCCACCTGCTCATTTGATATCCATCATGCCCCAGTCTTCTAACCGTTACTCATAAATTTCCTTTCTGATCTGATCAAACCAGATACCCTGTGGGATCATTCTCAACACAGCAGTCCACAGAAACAAGAGGCTAATGGTAGAGCTAGCTTCTGGGCAAATGTAAGCAAATTAAAGGCCTGTTTTATGGCTCATAGACTTCATTTGGGCTTTCCCCCCACTATAAGTCTGACAGGGAGTGGAAAAAGATGAATATTAGAAGTTAATAGCCTCCTCTTGGATCTGGCTTGTGATGGAGCTGCTGTGATTTCAGGTCATGAGGGCAAGAGTGAGCACACCTGCCCTTTCTTGAAGCCTCGCTCATGGGAGGCCAGGTGTGACAAGAAAAATGTCAAAAGGTTTGCAGATGAGAGGGAGGTGATTTCACACATGCAACATGCTGGTGCACATGCTTTCATCGAGGTCCTGGGACACACACAGGGCCAGGAACGATACTACGCATACAGTAGCCAAGATGTGTCCACAGACATGCGATACGCTCCCCGAGTAAGCGGTAACACACACTGACATGCATGAACACACACATGGACATTTCATTTTTCTACCAACAAGTGCAGACACATTGATTCCTCTGCAACATCACAAGCATAACAGGATAGAAGTAACAGGAATCTGTTTCGTCTGGGCTGCGTGTCTGAAAGAAAGCAGCAGTGATACTACACAACTGTGTGTGTGTGTGTGTGTGTGCGCGCAACAGGTTAATGCTGCAGACCTCCTATGCCTGTGCTCCTTGTGTCTCAGACTTGCAGGGGTACTTTCCACATCTAGGGTTACTTGGCAGGCTTCAACAGGTCGACTGGCAGCTCACCACAGGAGTAAGAAAGTCATTACACCATAAAGTGAGACTGTGTTTGTGTGTGCACCATCATGTCTCCTCTTCGGCTAAATGACACATCAAAAGGCAGATGGGGGCTTCGAGTGAGGGGGAAAAAAAGTTCAAAATGGATTGAGGGAGTCAGGAAAGGAAGTGCTTTTAGAAAAATTATTTAATATTTAGGTATTAGCACAGAGTTTGTCAAGAATGTTGCCAACCTCTCATCGTGGACTTGACTAATCAATCGTGAACCATGAGTAATTGAACAAATTCTGGAAATCTGAATCTCAGAAGAACTGATGCAAAGTGGTGACAGGAGCCTGCTCAGACCAGCAGAACTGACAAGTCCTAGCAGACTAGTGTTTTAAGGGGGGGGGGGACCTGTCTATTGAGGCTTAGTATTTACATGAAAAGTATAAATATGTAGAGGCTTCAAGCGCTCTGCTAGATAGATAATTTTCTGTCTTAAAACAGTACTTGCATGCTGATATGCCCTTACAATTCGCCATTCCTGTTCATCATGGCAGATAAAACCCTTCCTAACATCCTTCTAGTCATTGTAGGACAAAGACCACTATCTTTAGGGGTGTACTTTTACTTCTCTGTGTAATTAAGGATTTAATTAGGAAACAATAAATGCATAAAAGCAACTCTACATAAGTTTCCAACCTTAAAACTCTGCTTTTGACTCATTTGATGGCACATCGACATTCATTATGCACATTCCTGGATCAGTCATTGCCCTGCAGCATCCGGAGGCTGAGAAGCCACATGTACTGTACACAACTTTTCATTATGTGACTAAATTTCGTTTTAAGGGCCTTATCTATCAAAGGTTTGCTTGTATAAAAACGTGAGCTATCTCGTTTCACACGCAAAAAATGTACAAACTAATCTATGAACAGCATCCAAAAAGGGTTCGGTCTTTAAAACGTGCTTAATAGCGCCTCTTATCCATTTAGTACTTTTTCTGCAATGAATATGCAATATGGGGCGTTTACACGCAAAAGTGTGTGTAATGGGAGGAGAAAACGTAAATATTTTAATTTAGCACTTGCAAGGCGATTTATCAACCATGAGACTCATTGCCTTGGTGGTTTTTTGCATCTACTTTTGTACGTCTGAAAAGCAGGTGCAAACTTGCAGCTTTGTGCACAAAAGGCTGCAACTTCTGAGAGGGACAATCCTGTACACGCACAAATCTGATTCAAAATCATTTTTAATGAGCAGTAAGGGCAGCATATTCAGTTTTCACTGTTGAATATAGTGAAAATCAATACAGCAAACCACAATTTAACACGAGTGTAAAATACTCTGGATAAATGAAACAGAAAGTCTGCAGCCACTGTGGAGCTTAATGAGAACTAAAGCTGCATTAATTGTGTCCTTTTATTTCCCCTTTTTGCCAATGTCACGTTTTAACTGTGATTTTAGCAGCTGGACAGGACCACAGGATCACCTGGCAGCGCGAGCTCTGAAGCCGTTGGCATTGTGCCAAAGTGTGCACCTCCTGCGTAATAGAGACCATGTTGGAGCTGCAGACACTTTCATTTGTTCAGCAACTCCTGATCCATGTCCTCATAAATTGGCCACTTCTGAGGCTCTGCACAGATACCTGTTGTATTATTTTTTATATTTATCATACTTATTTTAAATTATTTTAATTTCCGTCCTCCTAATATCTTCATCTTCATCTGCTGTCATATTTCCTTTTGCACGGTTGTCTCTCGCAATTTTCCACGCTGCAAACCTTGAAACACGCAACACCTAATTCATACAGTATAGGGGTGTTTTCAACACGTTTGCACCCGCTGTCATTTGCGCCTTCATTCTTTGTAAATCACCTGCAAATGGAGGTTCAGCCCCTCGCACAAAAATCCTAGATAAATGTCTAGATAGATCTAGACACCACATGCTAGCAACTGGATGTAAATACATTTTGAGCGCACGCCATTGCTGATTCCACAAATGAAGCAGAAGAGGACATTATCAGAGGAAGGGAGAAAGTGATAAAGCAAGAAAGAAGACAAGAGACAACTCTGGATTGACTTTGGCTGGAGAAAGATAAGAGAGGAGATGCGATGCCAAATTTCAATTTGTTTGGGGCCGCAAAAGTGTCACAATCCCAATTTTTTTGTTTACATGTTTTTCTCAGTTTGTTTTCTTATAGGTTCTCTTGATGAAGGTCACCTTTATTTCTTACCGAGGCTGTAACGCTTCTCCAAGATCTAGCAGCTGGTTTTCTGTGTTGGATTTACAGTTGTTGCAGTTGCCTTTTGTATCTCTGTCTCCTTTTTCTTCTCACTCTCTCCTCCTCACACTCCCCCTTTCCTTGTTTCCCCCAGGAGCTCCACCTTTAAAACATAATTTGGAAATATCCTAAATAAAGAGCAATAAATGAATTATCAGGGAGATTCTTACAGCCTCCTTTAAGCCCCCCTTGTCAAAGCAAAATATGGTCTGCACATGGCAGCCAGACCATCTTTCTGCTGTCATGATGCTGGAAAAGAAAATAAAATAAAATAAAGAAAGTTGGCCAAAGTTCAGAGCTGTGGTTTTAATATAACAAATAATACACTTAGGCTTAGTACAAATGCTTCAACATTTATTACCTTGTTTTGGTTACTTTTATACAGTATGAGATGCAAATAAAACTCCATTAATAAGAGCTATAAATGCTATTAATAAGAACTGAGACAAATAGTATCCCTGCCTTGATGCAAGGTTACCAAACAATGTTCTTACATTTAGTTTAGAATAAATACCTGCTTTTTGCAGTTCACTTAATTACCTGGCATGAAGCAGCAGGGGACATGATTTCATCTGCCACTCACGGACTTCCTTACCGGCAGAAGCCAACAAAGCAGCTAATACTACCTTCCTTTGAGGCTACGTACTAATGATTGTGTCTCCACAGAGCCAACTCTGAAGATCTCTTAAGTTTGTGGATAACAATGCTGTGATTGGTTTCAAAGTCTTTTAGCTTTCCCCCACATCTCAGCATCAGCTGCTCTGTTGGTCCTACTGTCAAGTCACTTGAGTTTCTCAGAACTAATACTGTATATCCAGAAACTTTAAGAAGAGAGAGGAACACGGTCAGTCTTACCAAGAAATCACAGCATCTAGCAGCAGCTAGATAAATTCAAGCTGCCTCTGACCCAGCGTTTCAGTTTAAAGGTAGAGTCTGGAGTGTTCCCCCGTTTCTGTTTGTAAACACTATTCAAACCGAGAGCCCCTCCCGTCGGGCTGTTTGTCACATCGCTCTTCAGCCCCAAGCCTCTCCTTCAAAGCCAGAAAATGGGTGAAAGCCAAACCAATATTAACCCTGGTTTTCAAGCGTGCACTATCTAAATCTTGATACATACTCCACGAGAAGCAAGAACTTTGTTCTCGCCCGTGAGGCTGCAAGAACAAGAAAAAAGTTCTTTTTCGTCAAAGTTATTTCATACTCCACAAGAAGACCAGGGGCGTGCGCGGATGGGACGGTGATCACCCAGTGATTATAGGCCTACAGTACATTTACAATAAACTTCATCAGTGGCAGGATGGAGTTGCGCATGTGGTGGTGTCTGCGTATTTAGTGCCGCATGTGTAGTTTACATTTTCGTACTTTCTCACCACCTCAATCAGCTGTTTAATTAAACTATCCGTTCAATGGTCATCTGTGGAAATGTGGAGGTGACAACTCTCTGCTTCAAGCGTCTGTGGTTACCCCGCCCCCCTTAAATGTCCGACCAATCACACAATACTTCTCGGAGCTCCCCGAGAAGAAAGTTCTGCCCAGCTGAGGGGTCGAGATCAAGTCGCAAGTAGGGATGCACCGATTGTGAAAGTCTGGGCCGATACCGATGTTTAACATAACAACTTGGCCGATGGCCGATGTTTTCTATTTTTATTTATTACTTCCTTTGTGCCACAGAAATTTACAAGTCTTTCAGCTCCTCATCAGTTTATCCTTGAATGAGCACAAATTCAATCAGACCAATTTATGAAACAGAAACTACCTTTAATGTTACTTTGTGGTTGACATTAGTTATAACAAGCTCTTTTCTGAAAACTTTTCAAAAACCTGGGACTGATAATCACTAAAAAGAATGCTTCAGTATATTGCCCAACAAAATTGAGTGGTTTTAGCCTTATAAACAAAAACATACTCAATGAGAAGATTTTCATGGCCCAATAAAAAATATTTGTGGAGCATGTACTGCAAACTGTGTAACGCTGATCTTTTTCTGAAAATATTGCCACACGACCGCCGCCATCTTGTACTGAGGAAAGTGCATGGATGCCTTCTACCAGTATCTCCCCCCACCCGCCCAAAAATGAGGGGGAAAAAGAGTTTTGTGTGAGCACAGTGTTGATGACACATGTAAATCATTATATATATATATATATATAGGCTATATAATAATCAGCCACTGCCATCGGTGAATGTCATTTTTATTGGCCGATGGCCGATGTCAGTTAACAAGGCAAACATCGGCCGATACCGATGTCCAGCCGATGCATCGGTGCATCCCTAGTCGCAAGCCGAACTCAAACACGTCCGCGAGAACAAAATGACGTCATCTTGTTCTCACGGACGTCATTTTGTTATCGAGATAAAGAAGAAAGTTCTCGCTTCTCACAGACTATAGCAGCCTTAAAGCTCTTTTCAACGCAAAATATTTCCTTTTCTTCCCCGCATCCGCCATTTTTATCAAGAATTTGAGTGAGTCTGGTGTTGCCTCTAGTTGATGCTTAAAAAAAGAAAAAAAAGAAATTGTTCCAATCAACGAGTTTATCCTTGCAGAATGCTACGCCCTTAGCTCTGTCTGGCTGGAGACAATACGCAAATCTCCACCCAGAAATGTCCCGAATACACCAAAACAAAGGGAAAATGCAAAATATAGTAAGGGGAGAGGGAGTTGCAAAGAAAACTCGCCGTCACACGAAAATAGAGGCCCAAAGGTACAGATTAAGCCGGATTTCACTCACACAAGTCTAGTGTTTATTTTCAGGGGTAAAACTCTGGACTCTACCTTTAACACAGTGATCATCCTGCCCATCCTTATTCTGCATCCATAACCATGTGGTTGAGTCCGTCTCACAAGAGGGAACCAATCTGCTGCGCATAGTCAGGACAGCGAGGCAGATCATGAGCTCCACGCTGCCATGGCTACAGAAGATTTCCTACAGTCATGAATACAGGTGGCAAACATATAAGACTATAATGTTCCAGCCTCTCCCATTTGGAGCTGCGGCACTCGTTAACAGTGATGGACAGTCTCCACTTTAAGCAGCCAGGTTGACATTATGTTGTCACAACAGTGTTAATAAAAGTCTGTGTTTTCTTACAGGTTTACAATAATGCTCTTTATTCATATTTAACGTTTTATTTTCCTCCTCATAGCATGTTATCCTTAGTTCTAATTCAATATACGTGAATAATGTGAACTGCCTGCTCAACTATGTGTGCAAACACATAGCAGCTGGTTGCTTGTATGTGTAACACACTTGATGAAACAAACAATTCTGATTATGAGAAACAGTCTGGATGGAGTTTTTTCCCCCTAAAATAACTCACAGGTGAGGCTTATCACCTCAAAGATGACAAACGTACCCAAGTTGGAAACAGGATGTAAAGTATGTCTTTGTGTCAGTTGGTCTCTTTTAAGTTTTACCTCTTAATTTTTAAGTGACTTCCTTCTTTTTTTCTTTTGTTTGTACAATCAGAAAGAAAACAGATGAACCCATGGAGATGACCCAAACCTGCTAAACACTCAAAGCCATTCGGATTGTGGAGCGACTGTGTGAACTTTGTCAACAAGCGTGCTTTGAGATGAGCTTTTGGAAATCATTTGCAGTTGTGCTGCCCATTTGGATGACCTCCCTCGCTTGACCCTGCTGACCTTTTCAGGAAAACCTCAGGCATTAGACGTGTTGTTTGGCTCAATGTTTTTCCTCTTGTTTAGTCTGGAAAAGCTCCAGGTTGCTGCAAATGGAGCGTAAGGGGGAGGGGATTGACGATTGAGGGAACTTAAGTAAAAGGAAAAACGTGATGATTGTTTTTATATCCCTGTTTTGCATGACTGAGCGAACAATCTTCAGTGGGAAGAGAATTGTATAAATAGTACACCAAAGATATCATCATTGCAATCAACACTCCTCCCCCCCCCTTTCCTTGCAGCTTAAAATGGGACCAGATGTGTTCAAGCTCATGTCAAATGTGAAGTGAACCTGATCATTTTTTGGGTTGAAAAACTTTGAACTTGTACACAGCCTTTGTGTGGGCTCATAGCCTTCAGTCAAACGAAGGGTTTTGCTGAGTGACTGAGCCAAATGAATCTTAAATGTTACATAAAGGTCAATTTTTTTGCACCACGTCAACTCTTGGCTTTCTTTGTATATATTTGGATTAGAACGTAATGATTGAATGAAAGCATCTATAAATGTTTTTAGAAATCAGTGAGGAAATCAATAATTTGTGGTGTTTTTGCACACTTTTCCTCAGAGCTTGGGAATAAAAGAATCATCCCAGTACAACCCTGCAGGCATGCACGGTCTGGCACAGCAGCATGCCCCATCGGACAGACCTCCATCTCATATTACCCTGTGGTGCTCTCCTCTGCTTTGAACCTGACTCATTTTGCCTTCTCCAAAACAAAACCCTTAGGGGGGTAAAAGGAAACAGAGTGACAGGGTCCCTTGTGGCTGATCTCTAGGAGTGATAGGTGGGGGTCCAGCTGGGGAGGAAGAGCAGTTTTTGTTGAAAACTAATTGAAATAACCTGGCCTGTTGTAAATGGAGGGCTTTGAAGTTTTTTGCTGCTATGAATGCCGTTTCCCAACAAGCAGTTGCGCAAAGTTATATTTATTAGTAACATCCTGCAGACACCAACTATTACTGCGCTGCAAAGCTTCAAGAACTGCCTTTTATTTTTTTTTCCTCCCACATAAAACGACATTAATGTTTCTCTGGAGCATATATAAGTATATTTGTATTGTTACCAGGTAATAAAACCAACCTCAAAAGCCCCACAGAGAATGAGTAAACCCCCCTGTATGTTGATGTCTGAGGTCTGTATTAGCTCAGATTTGACTCACTCGCAGTCTAATCTCCTAACTGGGTGCAAATTTCCCCGCTTTCATGTGTCAGTCAATGCTTACAAGAGAGGCAATGGAGCAAGCTGCTGCGTCTGTTTGCAGAGTCAGATGCTGATTAATTGCGTTTGGATGAAAGTAGAGGGTTTTTCATCTCGGCGGGGGCCTGCTCTAACCCCGAATGTTTACGCTCGCTTAACATCTCAACAACCCTGCGTAATTAGTTCAATCATATTCAAACACAAGTAAATGCTAATGCACTCTGTGGAAGCTTGTTGCTTTCACGTGGGACTTTTCCCAATTCTCAGATCTGCTCTGCATCCCTGGATTATGAAGAAAGGCTTCAGAAGTGGCTTTTGGCTGAGGCTTTTGTTTTTGATATGCCTTTATGTTTGATGTCAACTCCAGCTTTGCAGGTGTGCTTTGTCCTGTACCTACTGATGCCTCATGGTTAAGCAGCACCTTCTGATGTTAGCTCCTAATTTTAAGGCGTAGGTTGGAATAGATTGAGTTTAAGATTAAGGTGTTTGCCTAAACACAAACTTTAGTCACTGACAATGTAACATTTAGTATTGCAGAGAATGTTTCAGTGAAGAAAGTTAAAGGATAACTCTTTTTTTTTTTCAACCTGGACCTTATTTATAGGAGTTTAAACGCGCATTTAGTCACTGGTAAAATCTCTGTATCACTTTAACTCTTTTGGAAGATATTACGTTGAATCGCCCTTCGGCGTACATCCATATAACGCGAGAGACGGGGCAACCTCTCTATAAGGCATCTTCAACAAAGACTCCTTCATTTCATCAATGCTTAAAGTAGAATGAACGAACGAACAAGTACTATTGTCCTGTGAGTTCAGAGTTAGCTCTCTGTTAGTAATTGGGAGGTTTTCTCAACATTTTACAGGCCGTATGGGTTCCTGACGGGCACGCTGCAGTATATTTGGATTTGGAAGGTCCAGGTGGAAAAAAAGCGAGAAAGTTATACTTTAAGCCTAAAGTATATAAAAAAACCTAACTAAATTGTTGTGCAATTCTTTTATACTTCAGTTTTATTTATTTTTTTTTTTTCCCATTTTGTTTTATAGACAAAACTATTATGGGAGTTGAGTAATTTTGATTGCAACTGTATGTGTTGCAGTAGGAAAAGCTGCAGGACAGTGGGCCTCGAGGACCAGAGTTGGAGATCGCTGCTTTATTGGACTGAGATCTAGTATAGTGGAGGCGAGTGAACACATAGTCATGTTCAACAAAGCAGTTGGAGATGATTTGAGTTTGTGACAATACTTTTAGCATTTTCCTGCTAAAAGTAACCATCAGAAGATGCTACACTGTGGCCATTCAGAGATGGACATGGTCGGCAACAATAGTCGGTGTTTAAACCATGCTCAGTTGATACCAAAAAGCCTAAGATATGTCATGAAAATATACAGCAGCAGCCTTAACTTTTGATACAAGGATGGTTGCATTCATGATCTCATGTTGTTTACACCAAATTTGAACCCTACAGTATCATCTGGATGTCATAGCTTAGTTTCATGTCCTTGACTGACAGGATTGACACCTGTTTCTCAAGATGCTCTAAAAACTCTTTATCATTAGCTTGAATATAAGTTGAAACAAAAAAAAACTTATTAGTTTGTTTGTTTACAAAGTTTCTGTAATGCTGTAGCAGTCTTTTCCTGCAGCTTCAGTTGTTTGAGGCTTCCTGTTTGTCTGGTTTCACCATGTGGAGATCAGGTAACTGACTTGGGCTTTGCTGGATGCTAACTCTGTACTCCAGTGTCAGAAACTCTTGGCTTGCCTTTACATTAGGCTTTGGATGATGGCCAATCTACACTATAAAGCTTTGCTGCATTTGGCTGAATCTGAACAGACAGTCTATCCCATAAACGTCAGAATTAAGCTGGCTCTGTCTGTTTTCTGTCACATCATGAATGAACACTAGGGATTCTGTGCAACTGGAAGCCATGCAGTACATGCCCATGCCATACACTGACTTCGTGTGTTTGATAGATGATGATGCATATATGCTTCAGATCAAAGGCCTTTCCAAGTTTTCCCCATACGTTTTTCCTCTCATTAGTCTGGTAAGAACCAATCTTAGTTTCATCCCTTCAAAGAGACATTTCAGAGTTGCTCTGGCTTTTATTTATACTTTTGAAAATATATTGCAGTCTAATTCAGCATGAGTTCGACTGGTAGATCTGCAGTGATGTGGACTGTGCCCATTGTGGTGAAGAAAAAGTGGAGCTGTTGAAGCTTTTTTATTACATTTAAATCGCTCACCTACGTCATGACCAAAAGAATGGGGTCGCAAATACAAGAAACCGAAATGGACTTCCTCCAAGCTCACTTTATGATTCAGGTGAGAAACTCAGTAATCTGGGAGGGGGTCAGAGTTGAATCCTCCACACTGAACAAGCTGGTTGAATCTGGGCTGGTTCAGGCATCTGGTCAGGACGCTTTTTATTGTTGGAGGAGGCCACATCAGGCAGAGGCCTGGAGGAACACCCATTGCGTCCTATTTCACCTTGGTGATGTCATGGAAGAGCTGGAGGACGTGGGCGTAGAGGGAGCGCTGTATGAGAGCTCTAAACCACACTCCTACCCTCCAGATAAGGGATGGGTAATGGGTGGATGGAGTTTCTTTTTTTATTTCTGTTTACAATTTTCTGTAATTGGATGCTTTTTTATTGTTATTATTTGTCTAAAATACTTTAAATCAATACTCACAGAACTTAAACATTAGTACCAAGTACCTACACTGAAAAAACATTTTACCCAACTACGTATTTCAGTTAGATGGCAAATTTCCTTCCAACTGAATTATGTGTGAGTAACCTTAACCAGAAAACTAAACTTGTGTAATTCAATCAAATATAGCTGAAAAGAATGGATGACATGGAATTTAAGTAACAACAGCTAATAGAATTTGCCAAGTATACTGTACTGTATATAATAACGTTACTGTGATGCTGTTAATAAGATTAATGTTAAACTGTTAATAAGTTTATCAATTTTAACAGTTTATACAGTATAAAGTTTATAGATAAACTTTATTAGCAGTTTTACATGAACCTTATTAACAGCATCATATTAATATATTGTGTAAAGTATATTAGCTGTTAATATGATTATGTCTTCTCAGTTTTATTTGATTAAACTACATACATTTCACTTTCTGGTTAAGGTGAAAGACACATAATTCAGTTGGAAGGAAATTTGTCATCTAACTGAAATAAGTAGTCGGGCCAATTTTTTTTTTTGTCAGTGTATCAGATGTGTAACTGCCAGAATTCAAGACTTAATCTCTTCAGAAATTCACTTAATGTCACTAAATGACAAGACAGGATTAAGAATCAATGATAACAAACCCCACGGATCATGACACTTAATGCAACCCAATCCTCAATGTCAGCAGCTATAAGTGACTGTTTAAACTCAAACTACTCTTGATATTAAAACTCGGTATAAGTTTCTCACTCCCAGGCCAGCCACTATTGTTCCCCCTTCTCCGCCATCAACATCAGAGGCTCAGCTACATCCCTTGAGGCGCTGTAATCCACCAAGTGACCAACGGCCGTTAGAAGCTGAGGTTCATTTTTCATTGGAGTCAGTTCTTTTTATAATGGAGCACGTCATTCTCCCAGGCCACAGAAAAGGCAGATACCTCACTTTACTACACCGCAGAAGAGCGTAGCAGAGCAAAACAGACCCAGCATGGCCAATCCACCCTTACAGATGTGCGTCGTAGGCCATGCCCAACACAGGAAGCCGTTAAAGAGCAAATCAATCATCCAGTACTGTGGAAACTGGGGGGGACAAACCTCCATGGAAAGCTTGTGGAAGGGCACGTTGCCAGGGGAGTGAGATGCACTACGCTGCTTGTACCAAATATAAATTCATTGCAGGCTCTTGGAAACTTGTGTTTTTTATAAACACAAGAATTGGGTGGAAGCGATTTCCTGATTTGAAGTAATTCAAATGCAAAACAGTGGAGGGTTCTGACGGAAGAAAAGTAAGGGGGGAAATTAAATAAAGAATAGTTGGTGTTTGCCTTTTGTTTGCCCAGAGAGGAAATATTTTCAAAGCTCATTCTCATCCAGAGAAGTCATTTTAGTGGTGATAATTGACAAACGGCATCCCTTTCTAATTTCTCAAATGAAAAGAATCCTAACAATTTTCAACAAAAATCAACTTTTTTTTTTTTTTTTTTTGTAAACACAAATAAACTGTTCTCATCTCAAATAAAGATGTGCAGCCTGGCACTTCTTTATATGCAAAGAGAAGGCTGCTTTTTATTGTGGATGTTTGTGTCCCCTTAAATAAATTATGCCCAGAGAGTGAGAGATACAGATAGCAGCTCATCTCTGCTGTGACCAGTTTCACTGCGTTCCATATCTCGCTGGAAGGCACCCTGCAGCCATTCTGACTTGTTTCCATCTTCTCTGATTAGACCCCATATTCAGCAACATGATGTGCTGCTTTTTGGTATTTATTTCAATCAGTGTTGCACAGGCAAAGACATTATTGCAGTTCTTTTCTCCAAGTTTCACACTAGTTGCATTTATAGCAACAGCTGAAGAGTTGGGTGTCAGAAATAACCCATGAAATCAGCAGAAAACCAATGACCAATTATTGCCTCACGTTCCATAAAAACATAGTGTGCTGTACTTCATCTATCTTTAGTCAATCCCAGGTTGATTCTGATGTTTGTAGCATGGGTCATAACATCTGTTGGAGGGTTTGCTTTTTTCACATTTTTATCTTTTTTTTTTTTATTTTGGAAAACTATAAATGAATCAGTGTTCTACCAAAAAAGCTGAAACCCCAAAGACAGTTTCTAAAAATATGGTTACAGCGGAGATACAGTAAAATGAGTGCTTTAATCAGTTTGCTAAATGGTGTGCAAGATAAACAAGCTGCAACATGTCATGTGTTGTTGTTCATCAGAGGTATTTTCTGCATTGTAAAGACTCGATGCACCAGATAATCTTTTTTTATATATTTCTTTTTATGTAAAGCCTTTGAATTGAAAGGGGGTGTACATTCTTTTTCACATGACTACAGTTATTCTTTATTAGGTTCACCTGTTCAATTAGTTGTTAGCACAAATATCTAATCAGCTTATCCCATAGCAGCGACTTGATGCATTTAGGCATGTAGACATGGTCAAGATGACAAATAGAGTATTAAAATGGGGTAAAAAAAAAAGGGATTTAAGTGATGTTTGTTGGTGCCAAACAGGCTGGTCAGAAACCAGCCTGTCAGGCTGGTTTAATAGGGTTTACACAATGTTGGGTTAAAAACAACCCAATTTGGGTTATGTTTTAACCCAACACTGGTTAAATATTGGACAGAACCGTTAGGTTAACAAGTTGGGTTTTTTATACAACCCAGTTGGGTTGTTCATATAACCCAACCACAGGCTCAATTTGACTATACTGCTGGGTTCTTTCGAATAATAATACCAACATATACTTTATTAATCCCGGAGCACCAATTAAGAAATGTATTCTCTGTATTTTAACCATCTCAGGTGGAAGCTGAGAGCAGTGGGCAGCACAATTACAGCGCCTGGGGGGTAGTTGTTGGGGGTTGAGGACCTTGCTTATGGGTCCATGGTGGTTCACCTACGTGCTGTGTTGGGGACTTGAACCTGGGTCTGCTGGGCCAGAGCCCGCGACGCTGCCACCAGGCTACCCACTCCCTCTTTCTACTCAATCACTTGGGTGTACATAACTGTTAGCTTGTTGTGGGTAACGTATGTTATCGCTAATGTTAACTACAAATGACCGAGAGCTCACAATCACTGCTACACACACTCATATTACATTGAACCATGACCAACATACAGGGTTACTACAATAAGCCAGCGGGATTTAGCCATGCCATAGTGAGACTTGCCCATCTAGCGTCCAGACACAGCTGGCAACTGTGGGGGTCAAATGAGTGGGGGTAACCTGGGGGTAACATAATTGTAACATCAATCCAACATGTTGGGTAGTCCGAAATGACCCAACACAGTGTAATAGGAAATTACAACCCAACAGATAATAGTAATAGCTTAACTGCCAACGGCAATAACCCAGCAAGTTGGGTTCTTAGATTACCCAACTTAATGAAAACAACCCAATGTAAACAAACCAACAGTCTCAACTCAGCTGTTGGGTTGAAAAAATAACCCAACAATTCTTTGTGTGTATGAAAGGGTCACCGACTCCGGTTCTCGAGAGCTACCATCCTGAAGGTTTTACCGTTTCCCTGCTGCAACACACCTGACTCAAACCACTGGCTCATAAACTGGCTGGTGCAGACGTTAACAAGCAGTTGGAGAACCTTTTTCATCTAAATCTGGTGTGTTGCAGCAGGGAAACACTAAAACCTGCAGAATGGTAGCACTCGACGACCGGAGTTGGTGACCCCTGACCAACAAACAAACAAACAAACAAACAAAAAACCCCAGAAAATATCCATGAGCAGCAAGTTGACCAGAGTACCTTGTTAATGTCAGAGGTCGGGGAAGAATGGACATTGGAGATAATAGAAAGTTGCTTAGAGAACTTCTGGTTACAACCAAGGTAACCAAAATACCATCTCAGAATTGTCATGTCCATCATTGAATTTGGATGGCCTACAGCAGCAGAAGACCACACAGGGTGCCACTCCTGTCAGCTAAGATCTGGAAACTGAGGCTACAATTCTCACAGACTCACCAACACTGCACAATAGAAATGGAAAAATGTTCCCTTTTCTGATGAGTCTCCATTTCTGCTTCACATTCAGATGCTAGGCTCAGAATTTGGTGGAAACATCATGAACACATGAATCCTGCCTAATGGTTCAGGCTGCTGCTGGTATAATGGTGTGGGGAACAGTTTTGGCCCACGTTGGAACCCTTAGTAGCGACTGTGCACCAGCTACTTGAATAATTTTGCTGATCATGTCCATCTCACTACTGTACATGTACCATCTGATGGCTACTTCCATGTCACAAAGCTCACATCATCTCCAACTGCTTTTTGGGACATGACAATGAGTCCACTGTACTCCAACAGCCTCCACAGTCACCAGATCTCAATCCTACATGTATAGAGGACCTTTGGGATGTGGTGGAACGGGAGATTCTCATCATGGATGTGCAGATGATAAGTCTGCAGCAACTGTGTGATGCTATCTTGTCAATATGGAGCAAAATTTCTGAGGAATTTTTCTAACACCTGGTTGAATCTATGAGACAAGATAATGTAGTTCTCAGCCCCCCACCCCCCACCCCCAAAGTTCTGGCAAAGTGTACTTGATGAAGTGGCCAAAGTGTATGTTTATACATCAATGCATCATTCACTGTTGCTTAATGTTAGTTTTGAGGACTTCTGCTGGAAGTTCAAGATCATTGTCAGACTGCAGAAGGGATTTTTTTTCCAGAGTTATGGATGAAGTATATATTCCTTTTTCACCTGTGTAATATAAAGGCAGGGCTTTATGTTGACATGTCACAGCCAGACACTCAGATACTGGCGTCTATCCGAGGGCAGGCATTCAGCCTAGATGTAATCTATTTAAAAAAAAAACAAACAAAAAAAACAACTTTATCCTTATACCTGAAGTCTCAGTATGTAAAGCTGAGTCAGTAATTCTTTGACTTAAGATTTATGATAGCACCTGTCTGTTAGCACAGATCAAAATGTTTCAGGGTAAACTGTTCCAGCAGGCATGGGAATTCCCATCAAATCCAACTCCAGAATCCCCCAGATCATCAGGAACTTTGTTCTTTCCATCAGAGATAAAGCCCTGCAATCCTCACCAACCATTACACTTAATGATCTGCTTAACTAGCTGCGTTACGCCAAAGCTGATTCCAAGAAGAAAGACAACTTCAAAAGGCACATATTCCTTCACACTTGGTTTGTTTCCCCCCTTTTTTCTCCTTATCATGCACCGTGGAACTTGTATGATGCACAGATATGATAAAGAAAGAATTGAATCTCTGTTCTACTGAGAAAGTTGGAGGTCCTTTTTCAAGGATCTGCTTGTGTTTGTCTCTGAGGGCGTGCTCTAAGTGTGAAACTTTGTAACACCACTCATATACAGTATAGGCATCTTTCAAATGAAACCATATCAGAAGGTACTGGCTCAGACTTGCAGCTGTCTCATCTTTTACATTTACAAACATTAATGTCTTAATTGAGACCATCTTGATATTCAGTCATTGCAACATAGTCATTTTCCAACATTTCCCAAACCACTGTTGTTTTCATTTCATGGAGTGCAAACAATTGATTCATAATTGTTTATCTGGACGTCTGTTGACTCCTAAAACTGTTTCGTATTTAGTTTGCCCACATTGTTAGGCCCCAGAGGCTGATAATGTTCACCGTCTAGACGGCTTGCTTGTGGTGTCTCTGAGTGTTCGTCACTGTTTGTGTCTGTGTTTGCATCTGCTTGTGGATGTGCGATTAATATCAGTGAGGTGTTGAAGGACTTTTATTTTTCTCACTGTCTCATTATGAATTCTTACATCTGTGATTCATGGTTTTTCCTCTCTTTCTTGCTGTGTCGGAACACACAAGGTCAAAGATCTCATAATTATTCAGTCCCCCTGTCCTGAGCTCTGGACTAACAGAGAAGATGCTGCTGCTTCACCATTAGGTTTATTTCTTGTTGTTTTTATTTAAATACAAGATAGTTTTTTGCTTCAGTGCTAAGATAAAGAATTGGTCCTTAACTATTATGATTTATGTGCAGGAGATACTTTACACCAGTACTGGCATGAAACTTTACAGGTGTTACTAACTGATGATGAAATTCTGATAAATATAGCAACTGTGACCTTTACTGGATTCAATTAATTAAATGGGCAATTTTATCCACAAAAAATTTAATTAGGCAGATGAGTTTTACTCTGTTTCATAAACGGCTGTTGCACTTTGGACCTTGTTTTACTTTCAGAACTGCCATTATTAGTAAGGATCGGCCGATATATCGGTCTTCAAATTTTTGCGTTCTTTGCTGGTATCTGCATCGGCCAACACATCAGATGTGTTGGACGATATCCCTCCTCAGCATAATTTACAGACTTTACACTGTATTTTTATCACAAGTTTAATATTTCTATTTAGTATTTGATTACAAGGGCACTGTTTCTTTTTTATAAATGTATTTGAAGTGCTTTGTTCTTTTCTATATTGAAAGAGTTGTAAAATTAGTTTTCATTGTGTCTCTTATTATATTAAAGGCGATAATTTGATTCAATAAAATTGGATTCACTTCCCCATACGCTATATTTGATTAAAGGCTTTAGATATATAAATATTATTATACATCAGCTGTGAAAGCAATGGGACTGAAAAAACCTCCACCAATCATCTCTGCATTCCTTACATTTTTCATTTGTCTGGCTCATCAATCACTTTTACTACCGTAGTAAGAGTGATCGACGGTCAATGGGCGAGACTGACAAATGAGTGATTGATTGGAGAGAGTAATACTGCATGCCGGAAGCTGGTTGCACTCTTGTATACAGCAGGTAGCTAACATCATTCTGCTAGCAGTTAGCAACGTTCAGACAACGACATTCTGTTTCACTTGTGTTTGTGACATGATGGGAGAATCTGTACCTGCTGTCTGCTAAACATGGAGTGGCTTGTGCATAGGGCTGGGCGATATATCGCTATGAAAAATATATCGATATATTTTCAAATGAGATATGGAATTGGACCATATCGCCCATATTGAGATATGGAGTTCAATGTGTGTTTGTTTTGTCTTTGTATATAAATGCTAACCTTACTAGGGTTTGTTACATTTAATTCTGTGTAATGTTCCTTACTTGCATGTGCGAGTATTATTACATACAGTATTTTACAGTATTTCTGTTTACATTTTATCATTCTTTGAACAGCTGAGCATTATTTTATCCGGTCTGTTTAAATTAAACTACTTGTAATGTCATATTTGGCTCTGACTGGATCAAAATATTTGCTCTCACTTTGCGACAAAAATATCAAGATATATATCGTATATCGATATTCAGCCTAAATATATCGAGATATGACTTTTGGTCCATATCGCCCAGCCCTACTTGTGCAAGTGCTGTGGTCAGGGGGGGCGCTGTGAATCTCGCAGGTTGGTCTTGCATATGCGCTTTATTCAAAAACTCACTAACAGTCTCTGCTTTCTGCAATGCCGAAACATCTTCTACAGTATAGCGCCTATAATTTGGGGGTCAAAGGCAGTATTGACCCCAAATATTGGCAGGTTTTATTGGCCATCGGCAGATGAGAAAATATTGGTATTGGTATCGGCCCTAAAAAATCTGTATTGGTTGATCCCTCCTAATTAGTTGATCCAATGCAGAATGGATCCCTGCTTCATGATGTTTCCACCAAATTCTGACCCTCCTGTCTACATGTTCCAGCTGAAACGGAGACTCATCAGACCAGGAAACATTTTTCATCATCATCAGAACAGAAAAATGAGTCTGCACACTAGCTGTAGCAGCCAGTTTGATTTAATTTAACCAATAAGTGATGTTTTGGGCCTAAGCCCTTCCTGAAGACTGACAGTGAATATTCAGAAGTCATATACTGACACTTGTTATCAATACAAGCAACATCCCACATGCGCCAGTCTGTTCTGCTCTCTGAATCTGAACTTCTACCTAAGATAGCTTTTTAAATTCTGATAGTTTGGGAAATGTGTTTTTCAGCTTTATAGTGGAGATTTGTCTTGTTACTGGTCGAGGCCAGGGTTGAATTGTTTTTACTTTGCTCCTCTATACTTTTAAAAGGTTGGTAAAGCAGATATGTTGACATGTTTCCACATCTCTGTGGATTGAAAACAAATCAAATTTAGGTGGATGCATATTCTGTAGTGACTGTTTAGGGGAAAACAAATGCTTCCTCCCCATGAAATTGGAGGTAATAAGACTGAAGCTGTCAACGGTGTAGGGAGCTGACAGTTTCTTTGTCTGACATCAGGAGGGAGATTTACTTGAGAGGCATGAGGCTACATTTTGTTCAGTAAATAAACACTTGGACCTTCCGGTAGCTTCTTAGCTTAGATTACTTCAGAGACCAAAGTTAGAAAGTAAACAGGGTGAATGCTCACAGCTCAAATAACAGTTTACTTTATTCTGCTGGTTAAGAAAATATAACTGGTAAAACAAAAAAATGGTGAAATGACGTTCTGAAGATAAGCAGGTGGAGTTTAGCCATTTGTCAATTGCAATATGTATTAAAATTGTGTACAAGTGGTCACTGGTCCTACTGATGATAGTGACGCCACTTTGATAAAATAAACCAGGCACCAAAGAAAAATATGTCACCTAAAGTTTCTCAGTCATAAAAATGTAAACATCTGCCAGCCAGAAGAGCAGAAGAGTGCTGTGCTTCATCCGCCTCACCACATAGTGAAGCCTTCTTTGGGATATTAAAGTTTTCAAGCATGCATTTGCATCTTTTTGAAATTTCCAAAAAATAAATCAATGAAAATTAAACGGGTACAGGAGATCTGTGCCAGTGTTTATGGTTCCAAAAAACATACTCTTTGTAAACTAGAACAAAATCACATTTCACCATGGCAACATTGCACATGTTTGTGTTATTATAAACTCAGAGGGCGATTACATCAGTGTTAGCGGTACGTGCAGACACTGCTACAGCATGGAAGAAATCAAACAAACAACCTGCATGAATATCTGCAGGATAATCTATGCCATCTCAGCTTACTAAAGTTGTAGACCAGGGGTCCAGATGTGGGTGTGTTTCTGAGGAAGTTACCAGCAAAAGTCCTGTAAAGACAACAGCACAGTGCCCCCCCCCCCCCCCCCCGCCTTCCTCCCTCACAAAAAAAGAAGAAGAAACAAAAAGCAAAGTATACCTGCTTTCAATTCTAAGTTTTTATTTATCAGGACCATCAGGACTGAAAAAAATTACACACCTACACACACACACTCATCCCATTATTATTCAATCAACACAGGCATTTACAGTGATAGTCTAACTGATTCGCCTCAGGTGTTCTGTGGAGCGGATAAGATCGCATTTAATGACAGTGATCCCGTTGACTTGCGGTAGCCGTAGCTTTGGCAGCCTTCTACAACCAGAAAAATGGGATAAAATATGTTAAAACTGTCTCCAGTGTTAGATAGCATCCTGGCTAACTTGAAAATGAGGCCCTTTGTCAAAATTTCGAACTATCCCTTTAATTAAGTGCATTTAATTAGCAGAGCTGCTAATTAAGAGGCTGCTTTTTACTACCTCAGGCCACATTTACATAATAACGCCCCACTTGAAAAACTCAAAAGTAGGGTTTTGTTTTCTCAGACAACTCTGAGTTTGTGTTTTTAGGACAAACTCTGCGTGCAGACGGGCACGCAAATGTGCGTGGAATGTCATGCTTTTTGATGCAGTATGCACGCCAGGTCTCTAGATGGCGCCACCATCAAGACCAAACTGCATGAATATTTCTACTCCTCCTCCTGTTTGTTGATGTTTTCCTGCACTGGCACCTGTTTGTGACGTTATCATTATGTGAAGACAACCACTTTTTTTTATTACAAAACAGACATTTGTGTTTTTAACGATTTACATGGTGACGCTTCAGTAGAGTGTTTTCAAGATTTCCACTTTGGAAGGTGGTTTCATTTAGTTTGCGTTTTTGAACACCGGCACTGTCTAAACAATGGGCACATCTGGTAAAATATCTCCCCTTTTATTACCCTGGAGTATCATCGTGTAAACAGGGCCTTAATTCCAGTGAGAGCAATGGGACATACAGTATTTAGGTTGTTCCCACACTGCTTCTACATTTTGGATTAGTTTTTTGTTAAAGGGACTAGAGGCAAGATTAAGAAATTAAACTTGCGACTGCCGCGACGTGCGCTTCAGGTAACTGCAGCCACGAGCCAAGCCGTCACGGGGGCGTGCACAAACTGAAGCTATAATGTTGTTTACTACACTGTTTCTTCGTAGTTACACTTTTTAGTGTCTTTCAGTTGATCTGGATCGTTTGCTGACGGCAGAAGAATCCATAACTATCGCTTACAGTGTTTGAATTTAACGCGACCGTCTTTTTCCTGCATCCAAACTGCGGATGTAGCGTCATTTGACGTCACATCCGTTGGCCAGCGCAGGAAATTCGGCCAACGAATTACAGCGCATTTTGCAGCACACAGCCTGTTCAAGGCAACGGAGAGAGACGTGGGTGGGCTCGTTCTTTTTGGTATTTAGGGCTTCATCACCCATTAGCATTAAAAAAAAATGGACATGCATATATATATTTTTTTTTTATTTCTACCTCTAGTCCCTTCAAATGAAGGCATAGCGCATATTATGTTGGTTTACATCAGACTATCTAGAACTTCAGTATAGCACTTGGTTTTAGACATCACAATTGCATCAGTGGGGGTTTGAGCCTTTAATTTGGCTGCCAGTATGTCAGCCCCTACCAAAAAGAAGTATTCCTTAAGTACATGTCATTAAGTATACTAAAGTACATCCCCCAAGTGTACTTTTTATTTACCAAGTACACTGCTATCAGTGTACTACCAGTATACTAACAAGTGTACTTCTTGGGACTAAATTGGCCCAATTTAAGTATTTAAAAGTATACTTTTAAGTACACTTGAAGTAATCTTCTGGTATACTGTGAGTGTACTCGTACTAAAACTTCAAGCTCACTTTTACTTTTAGAAAGTACACTTTAAAGTATACTGTAAGTATATTTCTAGGTATACTGTTAGTTTACTCATATTAAAACTAAGCTTACTTTTACTCTTGGAAAGTACACTTTTAAGTGTACTAAAAGTATTCTTTGTATACTGTTAGTTTTCTAGCAGTAAATCTCTCAATGCCCTTTTAATGCAAGAAAACAAACCGCCACTGCCAACTCCCCAGCGACAAAAGTCACCAGCAGGCGCTAAATGACGCCATCGAAGCAGCCAGTCAGCATCTCGCACAAGCAATACCATTTAATGGCTAACTACATTGGTCTTTTACAAGGGTACTGAAGGGGTAACATACACATTTCAGTCATGGTGCAAAGAAGACCCAGTTGTGCCACCAGGCATCATGGGAAATAATGTAGATGAGGGGGCGTGGTCAAGAAGAAGAAAAAAGTTCTTTTTCGTCAAGTCACTTCATACTCCACAAGAAGGACTGCGTTCACCCAGTGATTATACATTTACAATAAACTTCGTCCGTGGCAGGATGGAGTTGAGCACGCGGTGGTGTGCGTGTATTTAAATGCCACGTGTGTAGTTTACATTTTTTGTACTTTCTCACCACCTCTATCAGATGTTTATTAAAACTATCTGTTCAGCGTCGGGTCTGCAGAGATGTGGAGCTGACAGCTCTCTGCTTCTCAAGCGTCTGTTTTAACCCCCGCCCGCCTCAAATGTCCGTCCAAACACACAATGCTTCTCTGAGCTCCCCGAGAAGAAAGTTCTGCTCAGCTGAGGGGTCAAGAACAAGCCGCAAGCCGTCCTCACACAGGTCCGCGAGAACAAAATGACGTAATTTTGTTCTCATGGCCTCGAGAACAAGAAGAAAGTTGGTGGAGCATGTAGCAGCCTTAAGTTGGCAACAATGAAGTAGTTTTAAGTATAAGAAAGTCCTTTTAGGTTTGCTATGACTTTACTGATAATACACTTATAGTCCACTGTTTAGTGTTTAAAAATACATTTTCAAATATACTCAAAATTGCCTTAGTATACTTCTACTCCACCTTGAGTAAAATAAATATTATAAAATTTATGTCAGAAATAGATTCAGGTGTTTTATTTGACTTCACCGAATGGTCCAGTAACATTTGAACTCTAGTATAAAGAAACTAGTATGTTTGAAAATGTACTATGAATGTACTACTATTAAAGTATATTTTATTAGTAAATGCAAGTAAACTTTAAGTATATTTCTAATAAGTACATAAGACAGTATACTTTCAGTTTACTATTTATTTAAAGTTTAAAATGAGTATACTTAAAGTATACTTGCATACACTTTTTTGGTAAGGGTAAGTATAGGTTAAATATGTTAAATTCTAGTATATTTATTAGTAAATGCCAAGTAAAATTTGTTAGTATATTTTTATAAGTACATAAATAGTAAACTGAAAGTATACTGTCTTATTTAAAGTTTAAAAATAGTATACTAAAAACATACTTGCATATACTCTTTTTGGTAAGGGAGATTAATCAGCTGTAGAGAGGTGAAAGATGATTCAAGTTGTACAATGCAATACAATGCAGTGACTCACAATCACAACTACACTGCCTGGCCAAAAAAAAGTCGCCACCTGGATTTAACTAAGCAAATAGGTACGAGCCTCCTATTGGATAATTCTGCATGGGCGATTATCTTTCAGCTGGCAACAAGTTATTTAACCCCAACTGGTGCAATGACTTGCTTCTCATTTCCTAAACAACCATGTGGAAAGACACATCCGTGGTCGTGAAAAAGATGTTAGTCTGTTTGAGAAGGGTCAAATCATTGGCATCAAGCAGAGAAAACATCTAAAGATATTGCAGAAACTACTAAAATTGGGTTACGAACTGTCCAACGCATTATCAAAAACTGGAAGGATAGTGGACCATCATCTTCAAGGAAGAAATGTGGCCAGAAAGGCAGATGAAGTGATGCAGCATCATGCCTAGTGCTGCTGTATGAGCCTGTGGGGGCAGTGTGATGATCTGGGGTTGCTGCAGTTGCTCAGGTTTGAGGTTCAGCAACTGTATGTGCTCAGATAATGAGGTCAGCTGATACCTGAATATACTGAATGACCAGGTTATTCCATCAATGGATGTTTCTTTCCTGATGGCACGGCCATATTCCAAGATGACCGTGCCAGAATTTATCGGGCTCAGATTGTGAAAGATGGTTCAGGGATCATCAGACATCATTTCCACACATGGATTGGCCCCCACATAGAGTCCAGACCTGAACCCCATTGAGAATCTTTGGGATGTGCTGTGGTCAGACTCTACAATCATCATCAAGATCTTGGTGAAAAATTGATGCAACAGGATGCAAATAAATCTGGTGACATTGCAGAAGCTTCTGGAAACACAGCGAATGCTGCCGCAATCAAAGCTAAAGGTGGTCCAACAAAATGTTACACGTTTGACCTTTTTTTGTTGGCGACTTTTCTTTTGGCCGGGCAGTGTAACTGCATTAAAGACATTATGGTAGCTGGTCCTATCACAATTTATAGTTGTGCAGTCATAGAAAACACTTTTTACAGCAAGATGTCACAGGAGTTTTTCAGCAAGCAATCTTACATATTAGGCTACATACTTATTCTGGTCACTCTCAATAAACAAAAATTTTCCACTTTCTTTTTTCTCAATTTTATTGATTTGCAGGGGAGAATTTGACGTACTTTGCAAACTAAGTGTAAGAAAATTGCATTGAAGGTGTAGATTCCTGACTAGTTTCATATCAAATCAGAGCTGAGATGGAGAGAAAAAGCTGCCAAGCATTATTGTGTGTATGTGTATGGGTTAGAATATGAACTAGCACATATGCACATAGCCCTTGCTGCTCATGGATTGTGTTGTTGCAGACATGTGACATCAGAGAACTGTATTTATGTCTTCACTCCGCCACAAAGTAATTAGTTGCTGACATTAAATATGATGTCAACTTCTTCTTTGTATTAAACTCTTGCAAACAAAGTCGCCCCACCATGTCTTGCATTCTGAAAGTGTGTTTTTCATTAGTAGTTTACATTTCGCATGGTGGATGGTGGTCCTCTCTCTGCATCCCCTGATGGATGAAATGAAGAAAGTAATTCGTCCCAGGATGTTTGCAATGCTGTCACAAATAATGTAGAAAAAAGAGACATGGTACCGCAACAAGTTGCCCACAAAGCTAAAACATTGGAGTAGTTTGTGCAACCTGAGGTTCAATTTGAGGTTGATTGAATGTGGTGATCACATCCTGAAATCCTATGAAGACTTTCTGAAAACACATGCTTTCTTCATCTATAGACATATAGATCTATTGAATTAGATCATTCAAGTTTTTGTGTCAAGTGTCTCTCCAGTTTCATGTTGTTCTCTGAGCAGAAACTCAGTTACCATTCCTATGAGTAAGACATATCGTCCTCATTGCACCACAACAAAGATCCATCCCAGTATGATTCCCACACTTGGTGCACTGAGTGTGGGGACTTTATGACCAACAGCCTTCTGGTTTTTATCTTGGTTTTTGATGAATTGATGCAAAGATGTCTTCAACATGAGATGAGCTGTGGTTTTTCCTGTAAAGCGGTGCTGAAAAGCAACTCAGCCCTTTGAATTCACCATTTGCTAACACGGGAAATTCAAACAGTGCTTTTTCAGTTTAACCTCTGATTCAGAGTCACAATGGCAGCAACAGTAGTCAGTGACATCTTCAGTTCATTTGGCATTCTTCTTGAATTTGTCACCGGAAAATCTGCCTGCTTTTCTGGGAAACTGATCAAAATTCCTCACTGGGTCTTTATACATTGATCTTGCTCCCAAAATCCCAGAATGGTGAAATAACCATTCAAGTAAATAATAAACATAGCTTTAAACAGATCGTCCTTTTATTAGGTAGACTTGTTTAGTTGCCTGCTAACACAAATAGCCTATCACCAATCACATGGCAGTAAGATAACTTTCTGAAGTTCAAACAGAGCATTAGAAAGGGCAAAAAAGGGGAATTAAGCAACTTTGAACATGATATGGTTGTCAGTACCAGACAGGCTGGTCTGAGTATTTCAGAAATTGCTGATCTACTGGGGTTTTCACACAAAACCATCTCTAAGATTTACAGAGAATGGTCTAAAGAAGAGAAAATATCCAGTAAGCAGCAGTTGTCTGGACCAGAATGCCTTATTGATGTCAGAGGTCAGAGGAGAATGGGCAGACTGTTTTAAGATGATAGAAAGGCAACAGGAAGTCAGATAAGCACTGGTTCCAACCAAGGTATGCAGAATAACATCTCTGAACACACAACACATCCAACCTTGAAGCAGACGGGCTGCAGCAACAGAAGACCAGGAACCTGAGGCTACAATTCATACTGGCTCACCAAAAGTGGACAGTACTCCTGTCTGGTCTGACTAGTGTCCATTTGAAATGAAATGAAAAATAATTAATCAGAGGGAACTTGCCGTTTCAGTTGCCACATGCAGATGGTACGCTCAGAACGTGGCATAAAACAGCATAAAAACACTGATCCATCCTTCCTTGCATCAGTTGTGCATCCTGCTGATGTGAGGGGGATGTTCTTGGCTTACTTTGGGCCCCTTGATCTTAATGTGGCATGGTTTTACCACCACAACCTACCTGAGTATTGTTGTTGACCATGTCCATCCTTTTATGACCACAGTGTAGCAACTTCTGATGGCAGCAGGATAATGCACCATATCACAAAGCTCAGATAGCAATCTGCAGCAGCTGTGTGATTCTGTCATGTCAATATGGAGCAAAATCTCTGAGGAATGTTTCCAACACCTTGTTGAATCTATTCTGTAAAGAATTAAGGCAGTTCTGAAAAGGCAGAAAGGCATTCAACTACATACTCGTAGTTGCTGGTTTGGGTTTATGCCTAATCCTTGTGTACTCTGGCAGTCACATGCAAACTTTTTGAGAAAGTGTCAGTGATTTACAATTCAATTTGATGCCTGAAATCAGGCTAGATTTTATCTTTTAATGAAAATTTATTTCCAGCACAGATATATTTCAGCTGGATCCACAGTTTTTCAACACTGTTTCTCCTGTTACACAGTTTAAATAAACTATTGCATCACCAAATAAATCAGTCACTTTTACAGGATTTTTAAATAGCAGTGATTACTTATACAGAAACCAGGCTGCGGTTTATGACGGATGCTTTAGGTTTTCTTTTTTCAGTGAAACCTTTGAGGCTATAAACGAGCAGTGGCTGACGACTGCTGGGTTGAGGTGCCATCAGAATCATCTTCTCTTTCTAGTTTCTCACAAACTTCGACAGACAAACTGATGCAGACACCAACAGTTGGATCCAGAATTGTTTGGACAATGACACAATTTTCATGACGTGTGCTGTCTATGCCACTAGTTTGGATCTGAAATGAAGCAACTGAGATGTAATTAAATGTAGAGTTTCAGGTTTAATTTAAGGAGTTGGAAGAAAATACCCTATAAGGCATTTTGGAATTTCAACTGTTTTTATTCAAAGTTTCTTCATTTCAGGAGCTCAAAAGTAATTGGATGATCAACATTACTGTCAATAAAATGTTTGCTTTTAATACTTTGTTGAGAATCCTTTGCAGGGAATCACTGTCTTAAGGACATCAGCAAACACCGGCTTTCCTTTGTGATTCATTGCTCTACAGTGGCGGAGCGATAAATGTTTCACTGGGGTGGCAGGGAGAGACCATTACTCACATAGGGGTGGCCATAAGTACATACCTCAGAGTGCATGTTTATATATACATATATTACATATACATCCAACTGTATGGGGTAGTTCGTGTCTAAAATAAGAAGGGAAAGTGATTTGGAAGCAGTTTTGTGTCTTCCCTGTGAAGCCGAAGTTTTCTTTCCCCAATCGCAATATCTCCACGAGAAAAGCTTAAAAGTGGGATTTTCAGCTTCTGCATGTCCGATCTTAAAAATTCCAACTGTTTCGGGTAGCTAGTGTCTAAAATAAGAAGGAAAAGTGGTTTGGGAGCAGCTTGGGGTCTCTGTAACTGCTTGAGTGCCGCCTGGTTAAAGCATGAGGGTGGCCATGGCCACCCCGGCCATCTCCGTAGCTCCGCCCCTGTAAATCTAGCTTTTTTCAGTTGTTGCTTTTTGGTCTTTCTGTCCACCCCTGTCTGAAACCTAAATGGTCAGGTGTGTTGAGATGGTGTATGTTGGGATCTGATGACTCAGCCATGACAGAATAGTCCACTTCTTTGCCTCAAAAACTCCTGGGTTGCTTTCGGGGTATGTTTTGGGTAATTATTCATTTGTGCTGTGACATAGCATCCAATCAACTTTGCTGAATCTGAATGGGAAGTTAATCTTGATGACGTCAGATTTCATCCAGCTGCTTCTGTCCGATGTCACATCATCAGTAAACACAGTGATCCAGAGCCGATGAAAACCCTGACTATGACATCTGACTGCCTCCACCATGTTTTACAGCAGGGGTGGGGAACCTTGGCCCTCGTCCTGGAGGTCTTCAGTGTTTCCTTGCTCCTACACACCTGATTCAAATCAATGAGTCACTGTGCAGAACTTGATAGGCTGTTAGATCCATTTGATTTGAATCAGATCTGCTGGAGAGGGGACAGATGGAAAACCAAAGGGACAGCGGCCCTAGTGGACCAGGGTTCCCCGTAACTACAAGAATTGTTGGATCAGGAACTGTTCCAAGTCTTCGCCGAATTTTCTTCTTCCCATCATTCTGGTCCAGGTTGATCTTCGTCACATCTCTCCATACATCTGCGTTCTTCTTTTGATGGTTTTTGGTAAAGTCTAATTGGGACTTTCAATTCTTGAGGCTGATCAATAGATTACACCTTGAGATGAACCTTCTGTATTTGGTCTCTAAGTCTTCTGCTACTGATGCATCTACTTTCTGGAGAGAGTTCTTCACTTGGGGGGGATGTTGTGAAGGAGTTCATCATCACTTTGGAAAAGATCTCGCAAAAATCCAACCGTGTTCTCTTCCCACAGACATCCAGACATTTTTTTTTAGTTCTTCAGCTCTCTCTCATTCAAAACGTACCAAACTGTTAATTTTGTCCATTCTAACATTTCTACCGTCTCTCTAAAGGACTTCCCCTTTTTTCCATCCACAGGATGCTCTGTTTTACGTTCATTGATAGCTTCTTTGACTGCATGTTGTACGTTCACAGCAACAGATAACAAATGCAAATATCACACCTGGAATCAACTCCAGACCTTTTACTTGCTTGCTTTATGATGGATGCATGAGGGAATAACCCATGGGGCCTATGAAATAACTGTAAGTTCATTGTCCAATTATTTTTGGTCCCTTTAAAAACAAGGCAGCTGTTAAAGAGCTCTAATTCTTAAACCTTCCTTCCAATTTGGCTGTGAATCTTTAAATTAAAGCTGAGAGTCTGCACTTTGCAGTAAATTCATATTGATTAGATGACTGTATCTTTGGCAAACAGCTAAAATAACAACACTTGTGTCATATACTGTGTCCATATACTGTATATACACTTGACTGATGTTAAATAATCACATTAGCTTGTGCCCAATCCTTATATATTAAGTATCACTGTGTTTTTACAGACAGGTTTTACTAACAGGGAACTCCTGAATGCTGGACTGAAGCTGCTTACGTACAGCCTGCTGATCTTTCTTGAATTTGTCAGCTTTCTTTACATTCCTCTTGCAGAGGTGTCATATGCATCAGTATAAAAAAAAGTCAGAACTCAACACATCATCTGCCAACGTTTCAGATAACAATCGTGTTGCTGAAAGGAAATCTCGACAGCCCAAGGAACTGAAGATCTGCCAAAACATAAAAGGAAAACAAAACTCCCATCAAAATTTATGGAGAGAACTTCCTGGTTAATGTTTTGCCGTAAACTCACTTGCTAATGGGTCAAATATTTCTATTTTCAATTTAACTACTTTTTTTTTTTTTTCAAAAAAAGATGGTGTCCTACAAATCATCCAAATCTTATCCTGATGGCCATAACGGAGAACGAGCATGCTCCATCCACCCCCCATGCTTCACTCTGCATCTGCTTTCTGTTACTTGTCCTCCACTTTTTGTCTCGTTTAAAGTAGATAAAGCTGAACAGTGTTACAATAAACATTCCAGAGGGTGTCACCCAACCATTGCCTAATTAGAGACCCGGGAGGCCATGCAAGACGGATGACTGCCGTGTGTGTCAGTGGAAAGGAGGAGGAGGGGTGCAGCGGCTTCTGGTTAAATGCAGGTGGCTGGATGTAAGTGTCAGCTTTTATCTTGGCTTTGAACACAGGTAAGCTCAGGGGCCTGTGCAGGTGTGTAAGGGATGAGAGCAGATAGAAGAAGGTGTTTTTTTTACTGCACAAAAAAGGGCCAGAGGCGTCCATTTGTCAAGGTGAGCCCTCTTTGCTGGGGTCAGAGTGACACAGTGAAGTGTATTGTGTTCTGTGTGCAACCACTAATGATGTGGATCATATAGACACAGATGCGGACGTGCAATAGATCGCAGTTGGTCACACAGACTTCAAACAACAACCAGATGCTTTGGTTGAGTAATCGCTTTGAGTCACTGTGTCCCCCGTAGCAGGAGATACAATAAGTTGTGTGTGGACGTGTGCGCCAGGGTGTTTTGTTTTTAATTATTGTAATGAGCCGAGTGGTTATTTTGGAACTGATACGAATGATCCCGACAACATGCGGTGACTCAGTGTTAAGGTGAAAGAGGGAGACAAAATTCTCGCCCTTTCTTTAGTCACGTCGCTGCCAAAAACAAAAACTGATAAGTTTTTTTTTCAAAAGGGTGCAAGTCAAGACACACTTCTCCTTTTCCCCTAGATTAGGCCACATGCATGACATTTGAAAGGATTGGATCACACTTTTTGTAAAGGTATTTATTCTTGGTATTCCTGATTTTTTCAACTTTGATTAATTTTTAAATCAAAAGAAATAAGTAATGCCAAAGTGAGACCACTATTATAGTGTTTTTTCTGGATAATTCAAATAAATTTTCTCATTTTCAACTTTTTATTTTTACAATATTCAATCAAGTTTTGCACTGAGTGGACATATCTTGTCTCACCCAAGGACCTTGTAACTAAACAACCTTCCCTAGAGTCACTCAGTCTGATTAATCTTTGTTAAAACAATCTCTGCTTGGGTGTAAGTCTCTTCAGAACTTTGTCGGACTAAGGTCTCTCAGTTTTCTGTTCAGGCTCTCTGGTTGCAACTGACATTGAATCATTCTTATTACATAATTTTCCCTTTTGTGTGATAAATCCTTTTTATGATTTTTCAGTGTCATTTAAACACAACAAATGTAATATTTATGAACCTCTAATGTAATTAAGGATTATCAGAAATACCAGTTACAAAGAAAGAGTGGAAAATTAAACACAAACAGTTTTCATGGCTCAACACTGAGGGAGATAATCACTTTATTTCTCCTTTAACTACATTTTTAACATTTTGAAGGATTTTATGAGGCTCCACAACACTGCTCTCTCAAATACCGAGAACAAAAGCCTACAAGGAGAAATAGCTTTGCTTACAAAGGAGGGAAATTTGGTATTAAAATTCAGGGCTACACTTTCATGTTTACTGAAAAGAGAACAAGGACATGACATAGTCTTGGCTCCTGAATTTGTGAATTCAAAGCATCTGAGCCAACTTCTAAGTCAGCTATGCATAACTTCCCATTGGCAGGCAGGTCAGGGATGCGGAGGTACTTTCTGATACGTCTCAGTGGATCATTCTCGCCGTGACCTCCAGCCTACACCTTGCACAACTCAACAGGCAGGCATTCACTCTCAGAGTGCTGAACTCCACGGCATCCATGCAAAATTTTTACAAAAGAAAAAGTTCACATATGGTACAGTAAGGATTTCTGATCAAATTGTTCCACCTAAAGAAAAACAGTCAAACTGTCAAAGCGTAAATTTTATGTGTGGAAGTGGCAAGTTTTATCTGGAGAGAGCAAAAAAGACACAAGGTAATTACAGCAACTCCAGCAGACCACAAGGAATGTGGCCAGGCAGCGTGCACAGACAAGCCCAGCGTGTGATCACACATACACACGCACACACACACACACAAAGAAGACAAAGGAAGCCTAGAACAACTATTGATTCATTTTCATATGGACACACGGTAGTTTACATTAAAACTGGCTCAGCTCTGCACATCCACAGCATGTCACACAGATTCTGCACCAACCACACAACAAAGCTGGGAAGGAAGCAATGAACTCTTAATGCCGAATTTGTCTTAATTTTGCCCATAAATTTAAAACTTAATTGCTTCCTCATCATCAAAATTTGTAAACATCTCTTTTAACTGTGGAAAATGTGTTATTTTTAGTTATTATTGATGAAAGATCACAGCCCCTGACACGTACTGTATAAGTAGCACCTTTTAATAAGGGTACTTAAGTAAACCTGTCTCCTGATGATTTGTCACCATGAACTTATGAGATTACCCCACACTTAACAAATCCTCTGTTAATTAATGTTAATGCATAATATAACAAGCTGGTTTCAACAAATATTTGTTTCAGATCTTTTTCTGTGATGAACTCTTTAAAGCTGATATTATTTACAAAATTTGGAGCCATCTAAAAAAAAACCAGAAACATGAGTAGCCATAAGAATTATTTTATATGTTTGGAGCACCAACTGATCAGAAGGAGCACCTTACTTTCTGGCATCAATTAAATTGCCTTAAATTTTCATGCGTATGAGTTAATTAATCCTTTAAAGTTTAAAAAGGGCAATAGAAGAATGTTTTCTTTAAAATAGGAAAATAATGCTTTTTAACAAATGTTTGAGATAATATTTGATAATGTAGTCAGAATAGTGAAATGGTCAAAACTTGAAACAGCAATAGGACAGCAAGCAGTTACTTCAGCCACATACCCAAATTAAAGGGTAGAGATGATCTGAGCATGTTAATATTTCCACAAATCTTAAATAAAATTCATTAAAATCACTGAAAAATGTGCTCTTGTGGAGTTGACAAATGTCATCACACTCTACCAAATCGTAGAGCAGAATGTTAAAGTGTATGATTCATTATAGTGTTACAAACAAATACATACTAAAGAAAACAGCATCTGTGGACTGTTGTTGGAGCCAATCACCAACAACCACATTTTCAGATCTTGAGCCTATTTAACCCTTAATTTACCAAAACCAGCCACGAGTCATGTTTCGGTACTGGGTGGTATTGAAGCATTTTGGTTGGTGCCTAAAAAGAACCAAAGTTTTGTGCCCAGTCCTAAATACATAGACTTATACAAACAAACATAGTAAAGTCAAATATTTAGTTTTAAAAAATCTAGTTCCTGTTACTTTGTCTGCAGAATATGGCAGTGAAATTAAAAAGTGATTTCTATGAGGTATAGGCCTAGATAGGAAAAATAGTGGTAAAATAGGCTACCTCCTATTTGTACATTTCTACAGTATTTGAGCAGGTGGCTTGTGTTTTCCATCACGTTTATGCATAGTTCCACTGACAACTAGTTGCCTTGCAGCAACGTGATTCAGAAAATGTTCAACATCTCAGTCATTCTCGCAGTAAACTACCCAGTGCACATTGCCACGGTTAAACTGTCATTACAAGAAATGTCTTTCTTTCAGGCAGTTTTGGCCTTCCAGCACAGCACAAGTGAAGCTTTTACCAGCCACTACCTCAAAGCCACTTTGAGTCCTCAAAAGGGCACATGTCATGCTAGATTACTTTCCCAGTGCACCCCATCTACACCCTTTCGGTTTTTGCTAAATAAAAGTTGTCTTTTTCTTCTTTTTTTCTACAGAAGTAGTGAGATCATCCTAAATTCTCTATTTTTAGGTCGAGTGCCTGCTTTTGGCTTGGTGATTTATTCTACGCGGATGCTGGATGGAAACACTTGAGGGTGCTGTTTTGCACCGAGATCAGACTGCTGGTCTGAGAGGGCAAAGGCCTGAGAAGCAAGGACAGCGAGCTGGTGCACTCTGCACCTGTTGCAAAGGAAAAGTCATTCAGACTTATATTCAAAATTTTAACATGATGTATTAATTTGTGCAATCTATCTCTCTGAAACACCTTACATCCAAACAGAAAGCTGTGTCAAATGATTTATTCCCATCAAGGATTTACAATATGAGGCAACAAATAAAGGAATGAAAAAAGCTGATTGCGAGTCTTTCTGATCAACAAATGGCAACAAAAGTCGAATTTCATCTCAAAGAAATACCAGTAATCCCCCCTGTCTCATCCACATTTTAATTAATCTGCAGCATAAAGCTGTGGGATTATACACTCACGTGCACCCCTTCACACACGTTTTGCAGCTTTTATAATGATTTATTGCTTAGTTGCTTTGACTTTGTTGGTGTGCAGCGTTGTTCCGTACTCTCTGTGGTTTCACAAAACGCACTTTAGATCACCAAGACTCAGATATTTCAGAAGAGTTATTAAATGCTCGTGCTTCATAGCAGGCTTCCCTTTAGTTGCTGTGATCCCATGCTACATTATTCCTCTGTCCATAATGATAATGTAGAAAAAGGAAAAGTTTTGACCTTCACGAATGCTTTCTAATTATTAGCCTATTATTACTTTTTAGCCTCATCATCAAATTCAACAATTTTCACAACAATGTCAAACTTACTATCCGTTTATTGTTATTGGACGATCTTTTAAGTATATTTCGCTGCCGCTCGTTGCACCACAGACTACCTTCCAAAAGCCAGCACCGCCACCCTCCTTCTCTCCTCCTCTTCCTCCTCCTCCTCCTCCTCTTCTCCCTCTGCTGTTTCCCCAGCGCTGCAGGTTGAATCTATTGCCCCTATTTCCTGTCACATGGGTTGGAAATAGGATCCCTGTTTTCTACTATCTGGTCTCGTCTTTGTGGTGTCAGTGTTGTAGCTATAGGACCTGCCTTGAAGTTCAGGGACTTTTTATATAACGCCAGGGCCAAATCTGCACACAGTCGTGCACAGACCTAGACAGTCAGACATCCAACCAACCAGTCAGTCAGTCAGTCAGTCAGTCAGTCAAGCAACCCGCCGGTCTGCGCATCAGGCTGCCCTTCACCTGAGAGGGACACTACACTCTTCCTCACACGATGGATTCCTGGACCGTCACCTCTGCGCTTCTTCTCGCTGGCTTTATTTCTTCAGCAGCTTTTAGTCATTTTGAAACCGGTAAGACAAACTTTCCTGCTCTCCCTTTTTCTTCTTTTTTCTTTGAGCAGAAGTTCTGATAAAACATGTCCGGAACGGCGTCTCCAAAGTCACGCTTTTGGCGTTTTACGCGCCGGGCAAACTTCTTAAACCTTACAGCAGGAGTTATAACACACACCAGAAAGTCTACATCTCCTTTTCTCAGGTCGGAATCTGTCGGCAGCTTCGTAGACGTGCGAACTTCATTCATAGTTGCTCGCCCTTCTCCAAAACCGACGGCGGCATTTTTTCCAAACAGTTTAAATGAGGGCTCAATCAAAGCACGAATGGGACTTGTGTTGTTACGCTTGAAGACTGTTCAAGTGTGCGGAGTGATTGATCTGATGAGGCGCCTGCCGTTCGGCACTTCGGGTGAACATTTGTGTCCAAAGGTATCCCGCAGTGACACAGTCGTATCAAACATGGACTCATTTCAGTTTGAAAACTGCAGCTGTGTTTTCTTTCCTTTTTCTTTTAATCTTCTTCTTCTTCTTCTTCTTTTTTTTTTTTTACCCAAACCATCTTTTACGCACAACTCTCCAACATTCACTGATAGCTGTAGACACAGGCTACCTGTTTCTCCTAAAGTTAGTGCAAACGAAAAACCACAATACAGTCCCAATTTACAGCTACTGTATTTCTCACATTTTATGGCAGAAATGTGATATTTACCTTCCTCCATATCATTAACAATGCGTACACCGCACTGCCGGTTGACTCAGACACTGGTTCCCCACAGAATGAACCTCATTCATCCATTTAATTTGCCATCGAGCTTACATTAATACGCGGGGATATGCTCGCATCTCCGTGCAGAACTTCAAAGTTGCGGCCGGATCCCCATTCAAAGCTGCCCTCCTGGAGAGCATTTTGTTTGAATGTGTATATCTAATAATGATGACCACACAAACCAAGCTTCTCCTTGCTGTAATTTGCGCCGCGTTTCATGTCAATGCTCATGCTTTCCTTTTTAATTTTTTTGTCTCTTAATTATACCCTTGGATTTCAAATTAGAGGGTCCAACATCTGGGCTAGTGCGTAAGTACTCCCATGTGTACCTATGTATTAACAAAGTATTTAAAGCGATGGTATTCCCCCTCATAACACTGCAGAGAGAAAGAGAGAAAAAGGGCACAGTTCATGTTTAGTTTAAGTCAGCTGTGCCACATTTGCTGTAAGTAAAACAATAATTTGATGAATGTAGAAGAAGTCTCTCTGTTTACAGTACAAGGCATGACTCATGCTGCCTTTGCAGGACTAATATGATTGGTCTGTGCCATTTAAGGGTCAGCTCAATATGAAACCCTATGCGTTTAAAGACGAAGAAATCGCAAAGCTGAAAGTTCAAGTTTCACTGTTTTGTTATTTGTACAACCTGTGATTGTTATTGTTGAATATCTTCAGCTACTGTGGACAAAAGTGGCAAAAAACCCAACCCAAAACCATTTAGACAGTTTTCATTCAACAGATCAATGTATATATGTTTGCATTCATGTGAATATTTATGAGCAGTATGGCATCTTTTATCAATAAGAGCAATCCAGGCATCTTCTGTGATATTATTAAAAAAAAAGAAAAGAAAGAAAACTGGAGCTTGTGCAAATATGAATTCTTCAGCAGGCTGCAATTTTCCTCTAACTGGTGCAGCCAGGACGCGCAGCAGCTTATTAATGTCCTCCAGAAAGCCAGCTGTTGTTGCTTTTATGAAAGAACATCTAAAACAATTACAGCAGAGTGATTTCAGTCTCCTGGTAGACTGCAGAATTGCATCAAGCAGAAGTGTATTAATGTTTTTAATCTAAAGGATAGTCACAAACTCAGCGGATTAGACACAGATGCAGACACGTGTACGTATAAAAGAACCCAAGCACGTTGCCTTTATGCAGCCTATAGCATGAGAATGGGCTCTTCTTCTGTAAAGTATACTTCATACTCCCAGAATAGTGTCAGTTAACCACAGTTACCATTAGGTGTTTGATTTCTTTTCCACCTCAACTCAGGGGTTTTTATAAAGAAACTCCCATATGCTGTGGTTGTGTGTCAGACTGGGCCCTGCTGTTGCTCTCTTGGCGGCTGCTGAGGCCCTTCACACAAATCCACTCACAAGTGGAAGCTGAATCCTGTCAGAGCTGTCAGGATGAGGCGTAATTGAGCTGCTCTGTAAGCCGGTAATGATGCGGCTCATGATTTTGGTGTTCTAAACAAGCCCAAGCTGGTTAATCAAGAGCAAGAGATTTATTTTTGCTCTCAGTGCTCCCCACAGCCTTGACTGGTCTTGCTGGTGGGTTAGCGGTGAAACTGAGAGTAACAGAGTGTGTGTCTGTGTGTGTGCTTGTGTATCATTTGTTTATCTAAAGGATGCATCATTTTAGAGATATGAAAGCTGAGGGATATTTTGATGAAACTGCAGTTGTAGGTGGTTCCCTTCAGAGTGATCTGGTAAAATCAACTAACAGGATAAGCGAGCTGTTGTCCTGTTAGCACGTAGCACATAATTTCCTATTTGGTGTTGAGGAATGATTACAGTAGTAGAACAGTCTTGGAAAAAGACTTGTTTCTTTTCTTGATATCTTCTGTAAAGATAGTATAGTACCAAGATATTTACACACTTGTCCATTTGAAATATGTTGGTATATGTGTGAGTAGATGAAGGGTTCACCATTCAAGTGTGGAAACACAAGCAGGGCAATCAAAGGTCAAAAAATTACTTGACAGAATCTTTGAATCAACATGTAAAGGGGTCAGTTTGTGTGTTAATAATTGTTAATATCCCAATGTGTCCACCTCCTGTGTGGTAACTATTAAAATCCATCAGAGCTGCTCTTTTAAAGGTGCAGTGTGTACAATTACTGACCTCTAGTGGTAAAGATGAGCATAAAAATTACTTCAAAATCAGGTATGTCCAATATTATTGGCCTACTGATATTATCGACTGATATTGGCATTAAAATAAGATATCGGAAAATATTGGTATCGTTTTTTTGGGCCGATATTTTGAAAAATGAAATCTTGCAGGATTTCGTTAGTAAAGTCCCGCGAGATTTTGTTCGTTACAGAGCAACGAAATCTCACGAGATCTTGTTCCATTAGCAGCGGTCCAGCATGTAGAAAAGTCCCTGTTATCCTGGAAGAACTTCATATCCCAGCATTCCTTTCAGAGTCATGTGACTACGGTGCAGCTGCTGTTGCTACAGACTGACTTGCTTTGAATATATGCTTTGCTTATAATATGTCTGGTTTTAAGTTGTTGGTTAAGTTACCAAGTTGTCAGAAACATTAGAATTAGCCACATGTTGGCTAATACCTGCTAGTATCTGATATCTGGCAGCCAGCTGTCCAAAATAAACTCCTCTAGCTGAGTTAAGGAGATTTTCGGATCTTTGCTCTCAGAGCAGGATATAGTTGTATCTCTCAAAGTATGAGAGATACAACCTCACAGTTGTCTGCATATGTCAGTATCAGTTGATATCAGATATCAGAATTTAAAAGATGGACAATATCAGTATATTTGATATCGGTAAAAAAAAGCCTATATCAAACATCCCTACTTCAAATGCCAGGGACAGTTATGAATGGATGGTTAACGTCAGTGGCCAAAACTCTTCCAGATATGAACATGGTTTTATTTGCGAATAAATCCAGTGGCTTCAGGTGCAGCGATGACTAGACTACAGGCAATTACTTCAACATTGTGTCCATGTGTACTGTCTGTGGTCTTCTGTGGTTCTTTTACGTAACTTATCTCGAAGAGTGCTCTAGCTCCTATGCAACAAAGTACAAAGTACTGCACTTAGCTTAGAGGGCGCACACAGATTTGTTTGTCCATTCATAGACACCGTAGTAAAAATGGTGGCAGCTGCCATGTACAGTCGTCCTCAAAATTATTCATACTGTACCCTACAATTAAAGTAAATACTTAATTCACAATGATAAATCATATAACAACAAACTAAAAAAAAAGTTGTAATCAATAAAAATTTGCAGTTATAATTTAGTTAAATGAAATATTGCTTTTGAATTGTAGTTTAAAAGGATAATTAAAACAAAACAAAATAAAACAAGAAAATATGTCCCAGAAAAATTAGAGCACCTTGCCCATGAACAGTGGATCAAAATACCTGTGAACAGGTGCAGAAGTCTGATTGGACGTGACAAAAAACACCTGATTGCGTCAAGATGTTGCTCAACAACATTTTAGTTTAGGGGTCCCATCACGCTTGTTTACTTGTTTTATTTTTGTTTGTTTGTTTTCAGATTTCTGTTTTACCACAATTCAAAATCAATGTCATGATTTTCATAAAAGTTTTATTTATGATTACATTTTTTCAGTTTCAACTTATTTAACTAATTGCTGATTTTTTCCCCCTCATTTAACGCGAGAGTATGAATAATTTTGAGGATGACTGTATGTGGACCCAAAGCAAGTAGATATAACTGGCTCATTCTATGATAATAGAAACATAAGTTATTTTAGTGAGTGATTAAATACCAATAGAAACACCGATTTGAATGATATATGATTTTTTCCCCCTGTCATTGACATCCAATTTTTTCCACACTGCACCTTTAATGTTAAGTTGCTGTTCATTTTTGTTCAGTAACACCCCAAAAGAAGCACCATTATCTTCAACAGGAATGTTTGTAGGAAAACTTTTTGTACCCCCAAGCAAAATCATGCTAGTTATGCAAAATAAGCCATTACTCAGATTTTAAAGGTCATGTGCCAAAAGTTTCAGGAATATCAGAGGCTTTGGATTCCATTTTTAGCATTACTTAAAGCAAGATCTCCAGAAAGAGTGATATGACATAGCTCCCATCACTGCATGTTTTTCCTTGCACCTTTTAAAGGAAAGCAGTTAGCTTTGGATGTGTCAGGCTGAGGCTTGAAAAGGGCAGGCTATGACAGCCTGGCAAAATGGTATGCACTCTCATTATGTGATCAGAGCAAACAGAACTGTCAGAAATGGCTCCTGATGAAAAACAGCAGGTCGATATTGATCCCTGTATGTTGGACTGACTGAAGAAGCCCGGAGATGCCCGGTAGGCAGTCTTTGCCAAGTCTGTACTTAACTAGACAGGCGTGAAATAACTTGCAGAGCCTGTGCTGGAAAGATTCACAATGGCTGTTTCTTTCATGCTGGGCAGTCCATCACAGTAATCAGATCCAAACACAGATATTTAAGGTTTTTATTTGTACTAACTGGCTCCTAATGGGGTGATGATTGGATAAATGGATGCAAGGGTTGTGATGCAGTCTGGCTCGCATGCAACCCTGTGATCTGTCTGGCAACTGAAGTTCTCTCCTGCTCTGCATGTAATCTCCCATCGCAGTGATGGCCGGTCACTTCCATCACAGTTTTCTCCAGACTGAGCCGAGTGCAGACTATGCAAGGTGGCATGTGTTTACTCTGCACCAACTGTGAAACAGAAGTTGCTGAAGTTTTGATTACCCTTTTTTTTTTTGGTGTTGACAGCCGTTATGCAACTTCTGTGTTCACACGGTTGTTCTGTGATTAATAAACTTGAATACAAACCGGTTGTTACTTTCAGGTTTTTGCTTCAAGCCAGAATGCGTAGCCTCTGTGTTTTTGTGTGCTTATATGGTCCCGTCTGAATTTTTGTTACTTCAATTTGCATATTTCAGCATTTTTTTCTGCCTTGATTACTTTGTAAGGAATCTGAAATTTACTTTCATCTATTGAGGCTTATTTAGATCCATTTAGTTCTCTGGAGTTTTTGATCCCATTTTTAGAAGATGAAAATGCCTTTTTGATAATAATTTTGTTAATCTTTTTTGAAATTTTGAAATTTCTTCATTGAAATTTCTGCATTGAAAGCATAATTTGGGTCATGGTCATCATTTGTGGGTTGCGTCTTGTCTCTGTTTTACTTCTGAGCATGCATTGTGGGCTTCTGTTTTTCTCCTTTACTTCCTGTTTCATTTAAGTCACATTCGAAAAGATCAGACGGATACAGATCAGATTTGGACTACCTCCTTATGTGGCCCAAATCTGATGTGAAAAGATCAGGTATGAAGCGGTTTGGAGTGTTTACACTGGCAAGAAAATATCCGATCTGTGTCACTTGAGAGCAAAAAGATCAGAAATGGGCCACTTTTTATGGCAGTGTGAACAGGGCCTTAGAAATAATTCTCTGTTATGCATTCAGCTAGGTTTTACTTTCTGCTTCTGTTGGGTTAACACCAGTTCCTAGTGTGTTCTGTTTTAACTTGGAAGTTGGATTTCTGAGTTCCTGGTCTGATAAATAAACTTGAAAGCCCATTTAAAGTGAAGAAACATCACCACTCGTGGTCTCAGAATCCAGCACAGCTGCCCTGCATTTAAAAAGTGGTGATTTCTGCAGTAAAAAAAACTGCTAATTAGCAAGTTTGTCAGTGTAATACATCCAGCCTCTATCAGTGGTTGCATTGCTATGATGTTGTGTGCAAAACAAAGCATTATCAGTGATATTATCATCTTGTGTTAAAGGTAGAATCCGGAGTTTTCCCCGTTTTTGTTTGTAAATACTATTCAAACTGAGTGCTCCTCCCATCGGGCTAATGAATCGCTCTTAAGCCCAAGTCTCTCCTTCATAGCTCAGAAGCAGGTGAAAGCCAAACCAATATTGACCCTGGTTCTCGAGTGTGCACTATCTAAAGCTCTTTTCACTGCAGAGTACTTCCTTTTTTTTTTTTGGTTTTTTGGGTTTTTTTTTTTCGTCGAGAATTCGAATGACTTGTTTCTACTCCAGCTGATGAGTTTATTCCCACAGAGCGCTACGCCTTTAGCTCTTTCATTGGCTAGAGACAAATATGCAAATCTGCACCCAGAAATGTCCCAAACACACCAAAGCAAAGGGAAAAACCGAAGTACAGTCAGGGAGGAGAGGGAGTTACAAACAAAGTCACCGCAAAGTAACAGTTTCAATAGTCTAGTGTTTGTTTTCAGGGGGAAAACTCCGGATTATGCCTTTAATGATAATATCCAGCCTGCTCAATGAGTAGAAAATCCTACTGTTTCAACTCAGGGGTTACATTTCTAGCTCCAACTTGACTAGTTTGCTGTTTCCCACACCTGCATCACGTGTGCCATTATCTCCACCAGTACTACCAGCTTTCCTTTGTTCTCTCTTACTTTTCTTTATTTATCTCCTCCTGCTTTTCAAGTTTAGTTTTGTTCCTGCCACGTAGCTACTATACTTTTACTTTTTGGCTTTATCTTTTTCTGGGACTTCCTGGCACTTTTCATTTCACATAAAATTTCATTTTACTCACCTGCCTCCTGCTCGTAAGTCTGCATCTTGTTCTTTTTCAATACACATCCACGACAGCAGATTCTTTGCTTTCAATTCCTTTGTAATAAATTGTTTAATATGTCTTTGAAATGTAAAATTGCCACCATTGCTGGCTAATGCCAAGTTTCATCTCCAACTTTCTTTTTTACTGTTGCCTTAGCAAGCCAAAGAAAAGCAGCGAAATATTATATTTAATATAGTTTAATTTGTACACGTGTGTTTGATGAAAGTTCAAATGTGAGGCAGCGGTTACCAGCTGGAGTTTCTATAAACCTTCAGTGTTCCTGCCTGAAAGAGACCATGCCAGAAAGTCTTCCCTTCTCAAGATCACCCCCCAAAACACACACACAGATTACCACACTGACATACTAACTTCCTTCCTAACTCTGCCTTCCAGTTACCATGGCTTTTTTTTTATTTAATCCTTTTTCTGCAGCTAGTAAACACAGCCAACATGTTGTAGATTATGACTCAGCTCTCTCAACCTTTGTAACCCCTGACACAGAAGCATCTTTGTGAGCATGTGTGTGTGTGAGAGAGAGAAGGAGAAATCCTCTGACTCGTCTGCCACAGAAAGATAATAACAGACCGTCTTCAACCATTGGAAGAAACACAAGCTTGTGTTGGCAGAGGTGATTGCGATGAAGCGTCGGCCTGAGGAGAGACGGCGGGTTGTTAAAGACTTTAACATAAGGGCTTTCGTGTGTGGGTAAACCCTGTGTGCTCAGTGTGGGGAGTGTCAGAGGGCATTATGGGAAGAGGATGCTTTGGGTCTGGGTCTCAGATGTGGGTACTGTGGCTCTCCATGCTTTTCCGGCTCAGAGATGGAGATGGAAACCTCTTCTCTCCTGGTGAGCTTCTGTGCAGCAGACACACGTCCAGACAAACCACTCACATAGATTGGTGTGATGGACTGTGTGTGTGTTTGTGCTGAGCCACTCAAATACTGTAAATAGCTCCGTCCATGATTGAAGATGTGTCCGTGTCTAGAAACCAGAGGAGTTTTAGACTTTTGTCTTGGCTTCTTCTAGGACTTGGACTTGAGCAATTGAGAAGTCCTAAAGATTATTATTTTTAAGTTGGCATGAAACATCTTTCATGAAAAACACTTTTTGCTGATCAGTATATTGGACTTTTTTAGATGAAACAAAAAGCAAACACTTGTAACTGATGTTTGCAGTTCTCCTCAGCTCTGAGGGTTATTTCAGTGTCTTTTAATACTTGGTTTGGGTTTTACGGCCCTTAACTTTATAGTTTTGGTCTGACCAGGATCGTTTCAGCCACAGGTGACACCTGTTCTCAGAAGGAAAGTTCTCTCTACAATTTCTGCCTTGCTCCACACAGCAGATGTATTATGCAATCAGCTAGGGAACAGTGAGCATTTATAGTTGATAACGATGATAAACAATTTTTTTGGAAAGAAAGAGGGCTTGATTGTAAGGACAGAGCTGTTCAGACACACAAGGGTATAGTGTTGTAAAAAAAAATCGATTCTCAGATACTAATCAATTCTAAAAATTAGTACCTAGTTAGATATTAATTAGCTCAGGTATCGTAATTTAAAGGAACTTGAGGCAAGATTAAGAAACGAAACTCGCGACTGCCGTGACTGGCGCTTCAGGTAACTGCAGCCACGAGCCAAGCCGTCACGGGAGCGTGAACTGAAGCTATAATGTTGTTTACTCACCTTTTTCTCCGTAGTTACACTTTTAGTGTTTTAGTGGGGGGGGGCGAATTTGGGAGGAGAAAAAACCATAAAAAACCTAAGTGTTAATTCCCCGGGGGTCTCCAAAACAAAAAAGGGGGGGAGGGGGGGAGTCCGACGGCAGGGGGGGAGAGGAGAAAAATATAATTTATTATTATTTTTTTACATTTTTAGTGTCTTTCAGTTGATCTAGATCGTATTCTGACGGCAGAAAATCCATAACTATCGCTTACAGTGTTTTTATTTAACGTGACCGTCTTTTTCCTGCATCAAAACTGCGGATGTAGGTCATTTGACGTCACGTCCACAGGGCTGCGCGGGAAATTCGGACACCGAATTGCAGCGCATTTTGCAGCACACAGCCTGTTCAAGGCAACGGAGAGAAACATGGGTGGAAACGTTATTTTTTGGTATTTAGCACTTCATCACCCATTAGTATGAAAAAAAGGGACATTCATGTTTGGTTTTTTTCAAATTCCTGCCTCGAGTCCCTTTAAAGGCCACAACGGCATCTGCTGAGTCTTGGAAAGCATCAGCCGTCTCTGCCATTTTAAACAGGCACCGCTGCGGGCAGCACCTTCCGTACAGCATCTCCCTGAAGGACCCATTGTTTACGGTGTGGCTAACTTAGCGACTTTAGACCTCTCTGTTAACTTATTTTTAACTTATTTCAGCAAGTGACAAGCGATAAATCCAGTGTATCTGGAGACTCATGCAGACTGACGTGAAAACGCACATCCTTTACTCTTATTAATGAGCCGCAGCTGCTACTGCAGACCCCGCCCCCTCGTAGAGGCGCGAGCTTCGTGCTGCGGCAGCATCTTACGCAGCTTAACCCCAACTAGTTTGTCTGTTCTATTGTTTACTTGATTTGGTCTCAAGTATTGTGCAGAAAAGGACATGTAAATAAGTACGCCAACTGGTGGTTGAAGTTTTTAATTGTCTCTTCTGAATCACAGTGAGCAACTAGAATCTAGTTTATATAGTTTATATCTGTTGTTCATTTTAGCACATAATGTCCTCACCCTCAAATCTCATTATAGCCTATTGTATAATGGTAATAAAGGCTGAGTCTTACTGTAAATCTTGATAGAAGCAAGTGATGTATTAGTTACATCAATAGATGCTAAACGGTTGAGAAGTTTGTTATAACAAATGGTGTCAAAAGCAGAAGTCAGATTGAGGAGGATGAGTCTGGAAAGTGAACTAAATAAACTTACAAATTGTATTGTCAGTTTTTTGTCGAATCAGTCTACGTGTTTTTCTTTTTTTCTTTTTGCTTGGACAGAGCTTATGGCTTTGTTCTGAGAGGGATTCTTTTAGAGGTGCTTCAGGAGTTTGAGATGCTGCGCTGCGATGCAAGCTGCTTTGAGTCAGAGATTACTTTACATGCTTGGCATTAAGTTAGACCAGTTTACATTGGAGCAGCTTTCCCAAGGCTGCGCCTCATCTCAGCTCCTGTTTGTGATTTTAACAAACAGGATTTCAGGTTGTAGTTGCAGTGAAAGTTCATCCAGAAGGAGGTTCAAGAGGTCACATCTTTGCCTTTTGCAGATGATGTTCTTTTAGCGATGTGTTTGTATGGCCAACGCGTCTGTCAGGTGAAAAGGGTCTATCTCAGGTGGAAGAACGCAAGTAGGTTTTCTTTTTTCAAGGAAAGTGTGAGACAACTAACAAAAAAACATGAGCAAAGCAGTTTCTGCAGTGATGTGTCTATCATGCTTTGGGAGTGAAGAAAAGCTCAGAATCTCAATTTTGCAGACTGTCTATGTTCATTCCCTCCTTTTTGGTGCAAAACATTGAGTGATTTATTCAAGCTGTTGAAATAAGAGGTCTCCAAAGGATGAGTGGGTTTACTCTCTGGGCTCACTGTAAAGTTCAGAAAAGTTCAGATATCTGGTGAAGGCTCAGAGTAGACTTGCTGCTCCACAATGAGAGGAGCCAACTGAAGAGGTGTGGGGTTATCTGACTAGGATGCCTTCATTTAGAGGTTTACAGAGTACATCCAGATGGGTGGAGGTTTCAAGACTGATGGAGGTCTCATTGAAAGGCTTATACTGTATGTTCTTTCTGGCTTGATCCCTTAAGATTTACTGAGAAGAACTTAAACGAGTTCCTCCGCTGGAGTAAATCTAAAATGGATCTAAATGTGTCTATAACCTTTTTCTCTGTTGCCAATGAACAAACACAACTGAAACTTGTTTAAGTTAACTTTGTTAGCTGTGTTTGATGAGAATATACTTTAAGCCAGAGTTTGTAATCCTGCTCAGAAACACTTTTTGTTGTACTGGGTGAAATGGTCCTTCCATCCTGATAGTAGTCGATACATCATGTGTTCATAAAAAGGAAGGAAAAAAGTCAGACCTCTGTGAGAGCTGCAGTTCTGTAAAAACTCTGACCATCCCCCGCCATTCGCACCGAAAAGCAGGAATTGGTAATTCACAAGTTGCAACTTATAGAAAGAGCGAATTGATGCCTTTATGTCCCGTCTCTGTCCCTCCCCTCTCTGTAAACAAATATAGCTAACGGACCGCTAACTGCGGCTGCGCCAAAAAACCAAACCAAAACAAAACAACAGATGAGTGTGGACTTTTTACTCTGCAGAAGGAGTTGGAGGTGAGTGGATTAAAGCTTTTAAAAACGTGGTTTGTCAGCTGTTTACTATCAAGCTAACAAGCTATCCGCTCGGCTGTTATCGTTTACCTGCTTGTAAACTTTTTATGGCAACACATGGACATACTTTGTTTTTGCTGAAGTGTTGCCAATCTGTCGATAAGGTTTAGACACAGCCTTTTATGTAAAGTGACAATTTTGAGGGATCTGTTATGTTATGTTAATTAATTGTAGCATTTAATAATGGTGTTAATTGTGGTAATTATGGTGAAAGTAATTGTGACATTCCTAATCTTTGCTTTATCATAACTCAATGCAAATTCAGAAATTTGTTGATGAGATTAAACATATTTTCATTTGCTTTTTGCCCATTTTAATGTTGACACAATGGCCAATAGAATTATATTGACAAAATCACAGGAAAAACCAGTAAAATCAGCTAATGAGTGTTGTCTAAACCTCTGATATGGAGAGGAAAGTCTTGGTCATGATATGTTTCGGGGGTTACCATGTGTAACATCATCTGTTTATTTAAAGAGACTGGGAGCTGCTGAGAGAAAGACCTTTGCTGTGTCCCAATTTGCCTACTTCCATACTCAATACTCAACATTTTGAGTATACTGCATCAAAATGGAAAACAGTAAGCAGTCTCCCGTCCCTAATTCGGTTCAGTACGTGGCAGTAATGCTCCATGAAATGGGTAACAAACTGCCCTAAAACTCAAAAGAAGAAGAAGAAGACACTTATCGCACTCATCACAAGCAGAAAAATGGCAGCTTGGGCAGCCTCAGCTGCGCAGCTTCAGCCAGCAGCAGGAGAACATAAATTTGCTGGCGCCAATTTCAGCGTAAGGCTTCACGAAGGATGTTCATGTTTTCGTGATGAGAAAACATGAAAGGTAAAAAGCACTGGCAAAAGATGGCAGCAGTGCGATGTGTCTGTAAGCTGGTCAAAAATGTCAGTTGAAGAAGAAGAGCTGGAATATACGTGCAGCTGGCGACGCCTCAGCAGACACATCATGGTGCCTGTTGCTGCACAATATGTTCAGGAAGCACAATCCGTAACGTTAGCTCATCTGCACAGGTGCGGAAAAGAGTACTTCCAGGTCACCGTTGAATCTACTGGATTTAGGAAAATAATGTCCTGAAAATAATAACTTCCATCCTTGATAATAGAAGAAAAGTAACATTTGGGGAAATGAACATTATTGATTAGGTGATGAATGCTGTACTGAAATTAAAATATGCAGATAGGCTGCAGATTTTATCTTCATAGCTGTTATGATGATGATATACAGTATATGTACATATATGTATACATATATATATATATATATATATATATATATATATATATATATATATATATATATATATATATGTATGTATATATGTATGTATAAGAAAGTAGTCTATGGTTAAGTTTCCATTCACATCTTTTTATGTTAGAACACTGTAACTTTCCTTTTAACATAGCCACGGGAACTGCCCGGACTACAGACAGAAACTTTCTGTGGACGTCTAAATTTGAATTTCCTTTTAAAATCTGTGTATTCTAAAATGTCACCATTTGTATCCATCAAGTGAACGAAACTATTTTTTTCTCCCAATCCCTATAATGTAAGGATTTTCTTTAACACAGAATATATCTAAAATTCCAAACAGTCATATTATGTGGAGTGAAATTATGTTTGTATAACACTTTCCAATACATTACTACGTGTAGTGGACAATTTAATCTGCAACTTTAAGGGATCAAAATTACATATGCAAAACATCTGCAGCCATTTCAATTTCAGTACAGCATTTATCACTTCAAAATCAACAATGTTCATACCTTTATCTGTTACTTTTATTTTCTTATCAGGAAATTATTTTCCTAAATCCAGCCGATTCAGCGGCAACCTGGAAGTATTCCTTTCCGCACATGTGCAGAAAAGCTGACATTACAAATCGTGCTTCCTGAACAGATCGTGCAGCTACAGTGCCCACGCATTCCCAACGTAGCCTACCTATGGCACGTAGGTCGCTCGCGTTGCGTGCGCATGGTGCAATATTGACTTGAACACAAGAGGTGCTCGTGCGACTTTCTCCGCGACTTTTGTTAAGTGGCTACACATACCACCTCCGCTGGCGATGAGACCTCTTTTTCTTTCACAGCAGCAAAAGTAAAATAATCGTTTCTTCTTCCTTGAGAGCAATAACGCTGTCCATTTTCCACATACACCTGGGTTGTTCACGTATGCCCCGGAAATACAATCTGACCGGTGGTGGACCTTTTCACATTCTCAGTGTTCAAGCGCTGTGTACTGCTAAGCGTTATGGCCGCAACGTGCTGCAGCAAGTATATTCACAGACAACGCAGACCGCTTGCGTGAACGTTTGCATACACAGCAAGTTTATCCCAGGCCGAAGTCAACATCACGCTTTCACTTCCAGTGAGTACTCCGCACCGAAGTATGCGATTTGGGACAGCACTGCGAACTTGAAAATCACATACTGTGTACTCAATTTGGGATTTTGAGTACTGAGTATGGAATTAGGCGATTTGGTTGTCTTTAAAGATGCTTTTATGTGATGCTCAGGCCATGTGATGTTTATTACCACTCAGCTTTGGCCAGTGTCTCCATACCTCGGCACATCACACCAAAACTATTTGGATGAATGGAGTACTCCCTTATGTCGAGGAAACACAAGTGAATTCTTTGCCTTTCACCCAAGGCTGTACAGAAGTGTCATCAATTATAGGACTGAGCAGTACACCAGGAACTCTCAGCTGTCTTTTCTCTCATCACTCATAGAAATTATGAGTAGTCTGACAAATGGGCTAATCAATCTAAAAGTTTTAAACACCCCCTGAATGTTCCTTTTAATGTCCAGGAGGTTACATGCAGAGACAGTCAGCTTGTTCTCGTTGTTTTCACAGCAAACTCAGTCAGTCTGTCTCCTCTTTTTGTTGCATCCATGCATAATGAGTAGCACACAAACCCATATGGAGCCCTCATAAATCTTCAGTGGAATGTCCCAAGAGGTTAACTTTAGCAAGACAACAAAAGACACTGACTGAGTCCCAATAAACTCAGACTTCAGCTGACACTGGGACTGTAAAGTGAAATGCTACAATGCTAATTTGCCCCTTGACTCACTGATGAAGATACATATGCTAACATATGCTGGTAGCTTAACATTTACTGTAATGACACCAGAAATCAGATATTTAAGTATAACCAGAATATGTACAATACGCTGAGATATACAGATGGAGTTTTGCTCATTGAAAAAGACTTATGAAAAACATTATATGTCTGCTAAGAGCATATTTTCGATTTTTTTCTGATGGTTTATGTTCTGAAAAGTTACTTAATTTCTGATAAAGGATTAAAATATTACCTCATAATTACAATTTAAGCTGTGGCCCTTCTCTGAGCTTCACCACATAGTGTTGTACATCTGTATAACTTAATTAAAACTAGTGACAGTGACACCAACTCACTCTAGCTACATGATGATGACAGATGGGAAGACAGGCAAATCTACTTTCAAAGAGAAGCCACTCGTGGGGATTAGAAAGGCTGAAATGGAAGAAAACACAGCAGAGTATTTTCCTTTTTTGCATATTTCACCACTCGTGACACCCTGCATGTCTCGACTTGTGAAGACAGGCCAAAGTTTTTAAAGAATCCCTTCATTTACTTTGCTAAATGTAAGATGCATCTGGCTTATAGATGAGAGCAGAAAAAGAAGCGGAAGAAAAAACCAAAACTTCTAGGTTAGTGATGTTTTATCTGTGATATGCTGCGGCCCGACTACTTCCTATTGACCTCTGGGTGTTGCCCCTGCAAGGGTCAAGTTGTGGGCGACGCCCTTGTTCCATGCCAAGGGGCTGGACCGCCCTTAAAACCACCAGCCGCCGAACTGGAGAAACCGACCTAGTTATTATAAACACAATCATGCTTATTATCGTGCCACTGTGATTCTCCTCCTGTCGTGTTCAAAAGCTCACGTTCCTTTGATCCAGTTACCTCTCTTTGCGTTGGGCCCCGCTGTCTTCACTTCTCTTTTTAAATTACCGCACAGTGAAGCTCTTCCTTTTTTTGGACAGTTGATCGGGCGAGCCAGCATGCAAAGCAGCCAGGCAGTTGCAGCTTCGGCGATGGTGGTGCATGGGTAGCCCCCACCTTCATATATGACTAGGCATGACAAGATGCGATAGCCATTTAAATTGTGTCCTGCAGCAAAGTGCTGTGAGGTTGAGTGTCACCCCAGTCCCTGATCCACAGAGGCAGCCCTGCCAGACAGCATGGAATTAAGCTGTCAAACTGCTGCCGGCTGCACACAACTGTCAGGCTGGGAAGAGATAAACAATGTTTAGGTGGGAGAGTGCACTAATGTGGTCAGAACGCTGGCTTGTGAGGTTTTGTTGCTCAAAGGTCAGTCAGTGTTTTGCTGGATAACTGACATGTTGGTTTTTGCACCTTTCTTTAACATCCATATTTTTCTGCAAGTTTTCCTTCTTCCTCTCTTGCAACCTAGGCCCCCTTCTCATCCTGTTTGTAAGCTTTTATGCACGAGTTGTGTTCCCTAGCCTCTTTGTGTACCTTGACATTTGCATGAGGAGACCCACTGCAGTCAGTGCTGAATAACATTCTCTCTCAGCTTTGCTGGTGCTCCCTGCAGCAAGGCAGAGCCCATCAGCTGGAACAAACTGCAGGGCATGGGGGTAAATCAAATACTCAGAGAAAAGTAATGAAATAGCATTGAGCCATATGTTCTTCCATGAATTTCTATTAATTCTTAAAAAAATGCTTGTTTTCTTTATCAAAATCCAATTTAATTCACAGAGGATAGAATTTTAGAGGCGGTTTAAGGCCCTGAGGAGGGAATGACTCACGGAAAGCAATGCACAAAATACAACTTTGTGGCTCAAACAATATAGTCATCTGCACAAAAATGGAAAAAAAAATCTTCTGTGTCTTTCCACGTCTTAAAATGATGTAAGTACAACCTAAGACTGTTATTCATGTACGAAAAGCAAGGCCTAAATGTAAAAGTGTCAGATTCTATTTAGAAAAATGTGCTAGACTGATTAATTATTGCAATTTGACGGTCAGGCTGATGGATTGTTCAAACAGAAGAAGAACCAGCTAGACTTTTTTGGTTCGATTTGTTTTAGTGTGGTCCTAGAACCGTTCCGGCATCCTGTCCCTGTATTTATCTCTTATGATCACAACTAATATGATTAAGGACGAACTACCTGTTATTCTTTCTTTGATTCAACACGTAGCTTGTTCCAGACATCTCGCCAGTGACTGTTTGGGTGTTTTTGCAAAAACTCCACGGATGGAGTTTCAAAGCAACCATGTATTTTTGTGGTGTCACATGCATTTCGGGCTTTTGAGGAGCATAACCAAGAACATAACGAGAGGATATTGAATTGCTACTGTGTGAGACATGACCTGTCCGGCGAACTTTAGTTCTTTTTATATTGCAGTTATGATTGGGCCGGGGCCACTGAGGTCTGTGCTCCACTGCGGTAGAGTAATGGCAACCGCTTTAAATAAATGGAGAGTAATTTTGCTGCTGAGCCCCGGGGCCTGGTTTGTGTCCAGCTGCTGCAGCTTGTGGCCGAAGAGGCAAATTGTCGCCTTTCCTCCTTGCAGGAAACGCCCACAGACGGTACTGATTTGTCAAGGCCAAGCAAGTGGACATGGCTAAGTGGACAGGGCAAACATTTGGACAAGTGAAAGAAGCAGGCATTGCTAAGTGGACAGCAAACAGAGGAACAAAGCCAGCAGCGGACGGCGCTAAGAAGCCGTGACAGGGGAGTCTGCGGCGAAACATGGTGAACAGAAACTGTTTCAGTGTGTTTGTCTTTTCAAGAAGAAGTCTGTTAACTATAATGCTCTGATAGTTAAGCTTAAACAGTTTATGGACACACTGCTCATGTGCGGAGGACGATTTGTGTCCATCGTTTTTACAAACAGCCATTGTCCCTGAAGCCGGCCGTATCCTGTTGCAGTGGGAGGCCCTTTGAAAGATGCTTGAAGTCAAAAGGGATGTAACCCAAGTCGCAAAGAGGCCCTGATTTAGTTGTCTCTCCTACATCGAAGGTGAATACAGCTCTCAGAGGCGAACATAAAATGGGCCGGGTCTGCGGCAGCCTACGTGGCACCAGCCCGCGACCCACGCCAACCGAGAGGTGGTCACACTCGGCCGATGCCATGAAACAGGATCTGCAGGTTCTCAATAGATCCCCCGTAATGGATCTGCTTCTCAGGGAGGCCAGTGCGATGCCCCCTGTCTTTTACCAGAGCCATCTGGTTCCCAGTACTGCTGCTCTTCCCACAGCCGCACAAACCTCAATGAAAAACGATCGCTTTCACAGTCAGGATCAGGAACTGGAGACGTGGCTCTTTAAAAGGGGTCTAATGCTGAACACTGTGGTCCTCTCTGTAGCAGTCTATTGTACCCATGTTATTGTGTCCTTGGAGGCGCACTCAGCTGCGGTTTATCCAGTAACCTTTTGTTACTCTATACATGTTAAATGTGCTCTACGGTTTTAATGCTTTGGTCAGCCAACGCAGTTACACGGGAAAAAAATGTAAACATCCTGGAAAATAACACAGTTTATCCACAATGTGAAACAATAAACTGATGATGATGATGATTGGGAATTATTGTAAAAACAAATACAAGTGAGAAGTAATTCAGTGCAGCAACAGATTCAGGCAAAATGCTCTGCGTGCTGAGCAAATTTTTTTTCACAATGCATATGATTTTAGAGAGCAAAAAAGGAAAAACATATATAAACATGCCAAAACAAAAAAGAACAGACCATTGCCTCCATTTGTAGTTAACAAAGATAGACAAAACAAATATGCGGGGGCTCATTTTCTGCTGTTTATCACTCTGTGCCGACGAGCATGCTGGAGATTCATTGGATGCAGATGGGTGCATGTTTGCGCTCCACACATGGAGTCTGTTTATCCAACACTGCAAACAAGAAGTAAAAGTTGCTGAAACCTCAGTATTCAATATACATTATGGCCATTTTTGTTAATGTTGACCTCCTCGACGCAAACTTCCCTTTTCAGTGTATGGCCAGTGATTCCCAGCACTGCTTTAAGCACAAATGACTTCCAGTGTTTGTCTTCTTTAGCAGCGTTTAATCAAAACACAAGGATTTAAGCCTCCCACAGATACTCAATCAACTTTCCAGACAAATTTCCAGTAACCGGCTTGATCAGAGGATAGCTCAGGATCCCCAAGCTTGTTTAAGCTTAGTCTGTTTTGGGTTTTTTATTATTTAATTATGGACCTATTAATTTATTTTAAATACCACCTATTATGTCTCTCTCTCTCTATTCTGTTGTCATCGTTTTGTTTGTAAGTATATTGTTTTAATGAAGTCTGTTATACTTCATACCTGTTGCCCTTACTTTGTCTCATTGTCTAACTTTTTTTATTTCCATGGGGATCCTCCACACCTGGAGGCTTTACTTGCTTGTCCTGCAGGTTTACTGTCGCAGTGATCGTCTCTGTCTGGGTGGCTTGGGGCCCTGCCCTGCGGCCCTTTGGCTGTAGTGTGGACCCCAGCCTGCTCTGATCTGGGATGTTCCTGACTGTGGTAGCGCCCTCTGTGGTCATGGGTGGTCTTGTTCCCGGTATGGACGGATCTTTAAGATATTGTTTCCTCACAGCAGCATCAAGCCAGATAACTATTTTAGTTTACATTTTTATAATTATGTTCAGTAAAAGGGACAGAAGCTGGTGGTAAAAGTTTATGTTTCTGCAAAAATCAGGAAGTTGAATTGAATATGAACTCTGTAATAAGCTAGTTTGAAAAATAGTAACGTAAGGGATGGATTGTTTCCAAAACAGCTGTTGTCATCCACTACAGATATGGAATCTGATTGGGCATTTTCATGTTTTGAACTTGTATCATCAAGTTTCTTTAGCAATGTAAGAAACTCTAACTAAAAATAAGATTAAAATAAAGGCTCAGTTTCCTAAAAAGAACAGACAGGCTCTTCCCAGTTACCCTAACAAACCTATTTAATTGATAAAATATTGGTTAAATCTTTTTACTCATTCAGTCACTGAATTATTGACTATGGTTCAAACCGAATGGACTTTCCCAAATTTTAGCTGATTTACTCATGCCCCAAATTCAATCTCAGTGGATTGAATTTGGTGGGAATTTCTGATCAAAACAGAGGCGATAAAATTCAAAACAATGGGAAATAATTGTCATGTCTACACAAAATTGGAAAGCTTTTTGATATTATGCTGAAAAAATACAAAAAAAAAAAAAAAACTAGAAAGAAAAACAAGCTGAAAGGGGAAAAAAAACACAAACATTCAGTTTCTTTGTCATAATGATGATTTCTTAAAAAAAAAAAAAAACTGCTGGAAAAACTGATTACATGTCTGTAAAATGTCTGTGTGATGCCTTGAAGAGGCTGCAGTGTCTCCCGGAGAAATCATGAGTCACCTGCTTTAATAATGATGTCTGTTTAAAGTAAACAGGAAATTGAACTGAGCTTTTGATGGTGCCGCGCTGTGGATTCTCTCCTTTTTTTCCCTTCGTTTGTTTTGATTTGGCTTTTGCATTAGCAGGGCAGGTCACATCCATCCAGCCTCTAAAAACCTGAGACCTTTATTTATCCTAGTCAGACCTCATCTTCCCAGGACCCTGTAATCACACGCCCGCTGACAGCGTGCATGTTTGGTTGGTGGGTGGTTGGTTGGATGGGGGTGGTGGTGGTTTGGGGGGGGGGGATCTGTAGCGGCTGCACACGATCCCCCTGCAACTGCGCTCACAGAACTTCACCTCAGACTAAACCACGTATAATTTACATTCCTCAGATACCAGCTAACCTGAGCACAAACAGGACGATGGAAAACAGGTGTGTTTAGTTGCAACCCCGCTCTTAATCTTTCACGGTTCAACATATCTGACTTTCATGTTTGCTCATAGCTGATCTTGGAGGGCAAAGGGTATGAATCTGGGCTATGCTAGCATTTAGAAGTCATGGCGTTAATGTAAGCGCATCTTCAAATCCTAGAATCCAGAACAGACCGGAGGCAAATTAAAACCGTCCATGATGCTGCCACAAATTGGTTACTGAAGAGTGGTCTGTTGTGAGGAGAGGAGTTAGGGAACTGACAGACACGTGCACTCAGACATGTTAACCCTCAGTGGGTGATATCTACTGTACAGCACAGCAATGAGTGGGTGAGAATGGCATCACCACCATGACACTGAGGGAACAAAGGAGTCTGTGTGCATGTGTGTGTGCCAAAGTGTGTGTGACCTTGCTTCCCTCCACATCGGATCCATCTTAAAATACTGTGGCTGCTCTACTGATGAAAATTGCTCCCTTTCATTCTTACTGTACGTGCATTTGTGGGGGAAGTATGGGTATGGGGGGTGGGGGAGAGCAGGAGAAAGCGCTGGAATGATGTGGGTTGGACTGAGGATTAATGCATGTTTTGTCGCTGCGTGCATTTATCTGTGAATCTGACAGTGCAAGTTGACTGGGAGATCATTTTACCATGCACTTGAAGGGAAAACAAAAAAGAACAGGTTTAAAACACCCCCATATGAGGTGCGCAGGGGCCATTAGCAACAGCAAGCCATCATGGATCATCAAGCCGTAGATCTTTTGGTTATCAAAGGACTGCTTGTGATTATTTTCCTTACACAAAACACACTTGATGACTTGATATTTTCACTCTCTTCAAGTCTACATCAGTTGCTTGTTTGGTGGTAAAGGGCCCCAGCATGCAGCTGCACCACAGAGCTCCTCCAGAATAAGTTTGTATCTTTAAAATCTTGCCATTAATTTTACAAGTCCAGGCTTTGTTTTGCCCCGTCCATAACACGAGGAAATGTGAAATAAAGCGCTCGCTTCAGCGGAGTCATGTACAAGAAGGGGAAAATTAGAGCCTGGGTTAACAATCTGCGGTATCATAAAAACGGTCTTTGTCCCTCCCTGACTCATTCTGTGTTTGCTTCTTGTCTTCTTTCCTGCTTAATTTTGCTTCACAAGCCTCGTCAGAGTCTCAATGCTCTTCTGTAATTTGCAGTTTGGTATGATTTAAGATGGACTGTCCCCGGATGCCTACTTAGGGCACCTTGGAAAGTTCTAGCCTGAAAACTTGCAACCCAGTCGTAGTTTGTTCTTCATATGCCATCACTTTCTGGCCCAGCTTTCTCTCGGCTGCGTAAGTGTTTTTATTTACACTATTTTTCTGCAAGTTCGAGCATTTGCAGGAAATTTGCTCTTGTATCTTTTCAGTCCTGTGACCTTTTTCTCCAAAAGTTCTTGACTATGAGAACCTGTTTTTCCAATTAGAATTGGACTGTTTTTTTTAACCAAAATGAAGAAAGAAAAGGCCATGGATGTTAAAAAAGTACAGCCTCTTTTCTGGCATTCGCTCAGCATGACTTGAGGTAATTGTAAGAAGATGCCACAAAGAGATAATTGAGCACGACACCTCATCCACCCTCATGTCAGGTTGGGTCCCTCATGTCAATATTTTGCCAGCGGGTTTTTCACTGAAGGATGTCAGCAAGCCTCTGAATGTCCTTTACGTCACTGTCAGAGTCTGCAGCCCATCAGTCACTCACTGAACAACTGCCAAAGCGAACCTCAGAAATCATCCCACCTCGTCACCGAGCCAACAGTAAACGCTGCGCTGCCTTTTGTCAGATATCGTTTTGGCAGCTTCAGGAAATCCTATAAAGGAAGCTGTTTAATTTAATTTGGCATGTTTGTTGATTTATTTTTCAGAATCACTTGCGATATAACTTTTGGGGCAGCAAGCAGCCTCTTAAAAAGAAAAGAAAAAGTTCTATTTCTGCAAAAGCAACTTCAAACGAAGGGGACTTTGGCTGTGGTTTTAGCCCACCACTGGCTCCGGCAGATTAGACTCTTTCCATTACCGAGCTAAATAATAGGGGCCATACAAAAGCGAGATGGGGCCGTGTTTTATAGGTGCTACCCTGCAACTTTGGCAGGGAGTCCTGTGGGTCTGTGGCTACTGTGGCAGTGAACTCTGAGGGTGGTGCAGAAGAGGGTTTTGCAGGAAGAGTCATGGTGATGGAGGCTATTCTGGGACTGAATGAGGTCTCGGTTTACGGCCTGGTTATCCGGATTGACAACCTATATGACAAAAGCATAAAAAAAAGAAAGACCGTAAAACACCATTGTCTGTAAGTTTAACTACTTGGGGGCAACTGTTTTCATCACTTAGTGGGGCACCAGTGCTCTTTTTCTTTGCACTTTCATTGACCCTCTCACATGAGGGTGCTTTTAAAAAGAACCTTTTTTAAAGAGAAAAGAGGCCAGAGAAGATGTGAGGTGTGGTTCATTAGCTGCCAAGTGCCCCCCTCCTCCTCTGACAACTTCTCGTGAGCAACATCCAACTTTATTAAATGAGCTGCAATGAATGTGGGACTATCTGTGAAACCTGGATAATAAATGTGAACCAGTCTCCCTGAGATCCCCCGACATCTGATGTGGTTTTGATGTGGAAATGGATACTGGTGAGAGGGGGGCAGACTTGTGTTATAGCCAGCTGTGTCCCCCCTAGAAAAGAACTCTGTAACCCGCTACATCTGGCCTGGTTTGGCCTGGCCCTGGCCTCTGTTACTACACTGACAATAATGAGTACCACAACAGTAATAGCTACCAGTACCCTGTGGAGCGGAAACAGATTGTGTATTAATCTGCAATATCTGTCACGTTTGTTTGTAGACTTTGGAAAGACCAGTTTTCATTTGTATCAGTGATATGAATTAGTTTTTGTGCATAATGCATAAACTCATTTTGTTTAATTTCATTAGAGAAGGAAATATTGCTCATGCACTAAGCCTGTTTTGCTGTCCCCAGTGCCCACAGCATATAATAAAGATGGAAGGAAGCTCTTTATGTCAGCCCTCTGTGAGGAAGCAGTTGCCTGTAATTATCGCTGCTTTTCATCCCTCGTAGCAAACACAACAGATAAGTGCTCTGGTGTGACCTGGCAACGTGTTTCACAGAAACTGTTTGTTTGTAAACTTGCTTGTCGAGATCACATGACCAAAGTTCAGCACTCCTTCATTTTTTTCCCCACTTTTCTTGAAGCATCAAGCCCATTTGAAGTTACAATGTGGAAGTCATTAGCCTCAAATCCCTGCAAATATAATAACAGGGCGATTAGCTGTCTCCCAGCAATCCTCTGCTGTTTTTCTTTTTTTATCTCCTTGCCGGGGTGGTGCTGTAGTCTGCGAGCGCAGGGCTTGGTTGAGGGAGAGTCCTCCTCTTCCTTTTTTCCCGGACTTCTTCTATTTGTAGATCTGCATGTATTTTATTGGAGGCTTTTTTCCCCTCTTTTTCTCTGGGTCTCATGCGGTGGTGGTTCTGTTTCCCATCACGGGCCTGTGATGAAACCACAAGAAAGCTCAGGCCCATGTGACGAGAGCTCGAACGTTCCTTGGTGACAAGGAAAGGGGTGTGAGCGGGGGGCCGGGCTTGTGTTGAGGGGGAGTTGGCCCAAAGTGGTGATGGTCCAATCAGTGGATAAGCGCCTCGTTTTCCTCCAGGAGCAGGATAAAATGAACATATCTAGTTTGTTTCAAGGTAAAATGGGGTTTTCCTTTTAGCTTGATATATGTGTGGGCATCCGCAGGGATTTTAAATGATCCGTTCATCTTTACGATGGACCCACTTATCTCTGAGGTCTTGCAGATCTGCTACTTCCCATTCCCATCACAAGCAAACCACATGGAACACCCCAATCCTACCCCACCATTTTTCTAACGGTGGCAAAGCGCTGCCACATTTACCATCTAATCCTGGAAACCTAACTTGGCCACAGCAGAGCGGAATGATTGCCAGACGCAGCCAGTTCCAAGCAGACCGTGTGCAGACAAGCTATGCTTTACCCTGACACTCAAGAGGAAAGTTTCCTGAGGGAGGAGAAGAGAAAGGAGACATTTACAAAGTCATTCGCCGCTTCCTTTTTGATACAATGCATGGAGCAACACCACGAGCAGCCAAGCTCATTCATTTCAATACCCGCTCTCTTTGGAGAGAAGATATTGGAAGGACATGGGCTCATTTTGGATGCAGCGTGTTGCCCTGTCTCTGCCTGATGTTATCCTTTTTGACTGGGACAGTCATGATTGCTTTTGGGGAGCAGAGGCTCATTATTGTGCCTGTGCTGCTGCCAAACTCTTCATAGTGTTTCATCGTCTCTTTCTTTGCTGTAGTGGATGCCAGCATCCAGGAAAATGGAAACGAAATTCAATTTCTTCATGCGATTTTTGTCTTCTAAGATTAGCATACGGTTTCATATAATTCAGAGTAAACTCTTGATTAAGGATAGACCGATACATCGGCCGGCTGATGTTTTAGGCCTTTTGCTGGTATCAGCATCGGCTGATACATCGTACCCCCACTCAGCATAATTTACTGAATTGACTTATATATATAACAAGTTTAATGTTTCTATGTGATATTTGTTTACAAGTGCACTGTTTTTAAAATATTCATTTGAAGTGCTTTCTTTTCTTATATTAAGATTTTTCAAAATTAGTTTTCATTTTGTCCTTCATTAGTCAAATATTGGCAGGTTGTATCGGTGTCAGTATCGGCCTTAAAAAATAATCTGTATTGGTCGATCTCTATTCTTGATCACTTGCATCTGCCTGCTGGTGCAAATATTAAGACCTGAGTGAGTGTTATTTAACATGCATGTCCTCTGGGGGGGAACCTGATCATAACTTTATTCATCCACCCCTCACTTTCCCCGTTATGTAAGGATGGCAAGAGCATGACCCCTGTTGTGACTCCATTAAGCTGTTTTTTTCAATTTTATGGAGTCATGTTATGCCTGAGCCACTCTCAGGTGGATTTACGACCTGCTCGTGGATATCCTTGCATGCCAGGGCAGTATTAATTTGCTGAGAGAGATGGGAGCCATTTGCAAACAATAGAGTGGCATCATAATTGCAGGAACCTGACACCCTGCAGCTCCGCGCTGCCGTTGAACCCCTGTCAGCCAGACGATGGATGGCTGATAAGCTCGACTGAACAACGCAGCCGAAACAGCTTTAATTAAAAGCAACTTTGGCTGACACACTGAGAACAGCCGGGGCCTCTGATTTACTCTAAAATTAAGTGTTAGCTGTACTTGTGTGGTGGCTGCGAGAAGCTGGAATGCATGTTTGCGTGCAAGCTAACAGCATGCTCTGAAGTATGGGAAGTTCACTGCTAAGCACATTAAACTTTTACAATATTTATCTAAGCTGAAAACAATGCTGTTTTACATTTACTCACACACTCCGATATCACAACTCTGTTTTATTTGGGAGTTCATTGATCACAAGCAAGTAGGAAAATGACAATTTATATGCACAGCGTTTCTAGATCCTTGAAAGAACCGCAGAACTTCAGAATGGACCTGGCAGCACATCACAGAAAATCGTATTAAAGGCTTGTGTGGCTGAGGGATCCCCAAGGAAATGTTTCTCTGTGAATTAAAAAGTGGATGACAGAAAAAGGCGAAAGCAGCAGAGGAGGAAAAAGTAGGAGACAGCTAGAAAGGAGAGCGTATGATAAGACACAAGAGAGGAAGTTGGAAAACTTTGGAAAGAGGGTGAAGAGAGCGATGGAGTGCAGCTGGCTTGCCAAGGGATGTAATGACTGTCATATTGCAATGCATTAGCTCATACTCAGTCCAAACAGCTTGACTTGATAAAAGAGGCCGGTCATTGGCTAACCACATACATAGCAACAAGACCCCATGGAGACAAGCCAAACAAGCAAGTTTTGTTCTTTTTCTGTTGGGGTTTGATTGACAGGCACAACACAAAGCTTGCACCAGAAAGAGTTGTGTTCACACATTTTAAAACAACACATATGTTGAGGACCTCAAATTTTATCCAGGTGGCATTTATTGTATTTTCCAGCTGTACATCCACAGTGAGAATCAGATTCTTATCCCCTTTTGTGATGCTGACCATCAGTCGTCTCTGCCAGTTGTGACAATTATGAACACCTGCAGCATGAGTAATCCTAACAGTCAAGTAAAATATCAATGTTTTCCATAGTAATGCAATGAAAATAGGATTTCAGTTGTAGCTGTGAAAGGTCTTTTGACAGGATTCCCCCTGAGGCTCGGCATGATGAGCAGTGATAGCTCATCAACCTTCCATCAGACTTTGTTTATTTGAATTCCCTCTTCCAGGGAAGAAAAAAACCTCCAACCAGCCATTGTTTTGCTTTGGAAACCCAATGGCCACATATGGTTGTTAAATGCTTCCAAATTCAAGCCATATTTGCTTTTGACATATATCTGGGGGGCTTTTTTTTCCCCCATATGCTTGTGTGTTAGCGCTAATTGAAACAATGCTTTTATTGATCTTGTGTTTTAACACTTTTGGCCTGAGCTTAAAATGTATGGTGCCTGGGCAAAGAATACAGTTGCTCTAATCTAGTCGTTTATAATCATTCCAAACACATTAAAATATTTTAATAGCACATTAGTATCTCAAAGTAACCAGAAGGTCACACATGTGGCCGCTTTTTCATCGCCTGTTTCAAATCGTAATGGATGTCTGATCTCTCACACCAAACCAAAGATTGTGGATGTATATTTTTCACCTATGCAACTTTCTTTGTTGAATTTTCCAGAGTGTTACACTGCCAACGGTGAGGACTACAGGGGCTTTCAGAACCAGACCAGCCTGCATGGTGGTAAACCCTGCCTCTTCTGGAATGAGACTTTCCATCATCCTTACAACACACTGAAATATCCAAACGGAGAAGGTGGTCTGGGAAGCCACAACTACTGCAGGTGAGCGTTTAGATCCTGGGTCAGCTTTACACTGCTCATGCTCTGCATCAGTTTACAGATCATAACTTTACATCCCCTTTGTGCCTTTGGAAAGACTGAGTTTTTTTTTTTCTAGACAAAAAATCCTCACTGTTTGAGCTCTGTGCTTTTTTTCAGGCCTCTGCTCAGAATTGCATACCCATAATTAAATGACATTTTCTACAATCACAAGGTCATTTAAATAGGTTTTGAACCCAGAAATCTCCACCTCTGGATTTAAAACATATTTAAAACAAAATCCTGTCTTGCAGTTGTTCCAACCAATCACTAAATAGCTGAATTTAACTAACACCGCTCATCTGCAGGTAGATAAGCTTGTTAGTGAAAAACACCTGTTCCAAATGTCCATGCAGATCCTAAAGCATGGCAGGATTTTTACTTCATGGCACCTGGATTGTCTGCCCCTTTTTAATTCATAAAGGGGACACAGATCAGTTATATATGAACATATCAGTGTATCTATGTGTTACTGGTGAAGAATAGATAAATATGACATGAATGAAGAATGTAAATGTCCTTTTGGGATGATGCAGCTGTAGCTCTAAGCTTCTATCTAATCATAGATCCATATGTGAACATTATCTCTGCAAAGGCCAGCTCTGATAAAGTAAAGCAGAACAAAATTAAAGAGAGACAGTTCTGACAGTTCAGGTCTCCAAAATGGCCATTTTGACATGGTTTTATCACAGTTTGCCTATATGTTCTCAACATCCCCCATTTTGGAGACCTTGAGTTTTAAAAGTTTGACGATTCCCCAAAATTACATGCACATGAAAAAGAAATTATATATCTAATTAATCAAAAGTGGTCTTTGTGGCTTTCATAAAGCCTTTAAAATAATGACAGTTTGAACTGCTTGTACTATGACTAAATCTATAAAGCCTCAAAACCCTTTAGAGCGTAACATGACTTGTAGTATGTGGTTGAAGGGTTAATGGAGCATTTTGTGAGACAGAAGATTGGAAAACAAGACTGACTAATAGGACAAGTGTATTTCTTTGTGATTTTAAACAAATCTGAGGGATTTACTCAGGTCAATAAAAAAAAAAATCACAAAAATATGTTGCCTTTCAGAAACACACCTCCTCCTCCAGCAGCTGTTCCCATTATTTTTTTCTTTGGCTTAAAGCACTGCAAATGTTTTGGAGGCCTCAACAGGTCAAACAGTTGAAGAATCCCAAATTGGAACAAGTCTGACAAAAAATCTGATCGAAAGCTTGGCTCATATCTTATCAATCAGGTCATGACCTTTCACTTTTGTCTTGTGAGTCCTTAAAAGAAATGTTTGACACCAGTTTCATGAGATTAAGATCTCATAGCTGGCCGAATGACCGCAGACTGAGAAAGTATCCTCCATCCTGCTAGCACTTCTAATGCTAACTGATTAGCATGTCATTTGTCATTTTACTCAAAGTAGCATGACATAGTGTTGACCTGCTAATAGATAAGAATGTAGCTCACAAAGACACTTGTGTTTTCTGGAAAGGTCTATTTGGCTGCATGCAGAGCTGAGAGTGAAAGTGACATTTTTCCATAATCTGCACTCTTTTCACCACCCAGCATTTCAAGCAAACTTGAGCAGCATTTACTTGGAAGAAGAACAACTGTTCCCTCTTGTTCTTGTTTATGAAATAAAAAAAAAAAAAAGAAAATCCTTCTGTTATGAAGATCTGGCAGATTTACCACAGCGTCTTTAGCAGTGGCTCACAGTTTCAGGCTGCGTTCTCTCCTTCTCCCTCTTCTTTCTTCTGTTTATGAGAGTTGTAAATTACTTTGAATCTCAGCTTTCTCAGACAAACCAATGCTTTTGTTCGTGTGGACTTCAGACATCCCCGCTCTTGGCTTTCAGAGATGATTTCAAGCCAGGTCGCTGTCTTCTTGTAAAGAGGGTTTGAGCAGAGAGGAACATGCTCAGAAATTTGCTTCTGAATATCTTAAAGAGAGTTCAGCCCTGTCATCACAAAGAGTGCAAACATGCGCAGCGTTTATGAAAGCAAATCACCTCCCTCATCCCTGGAATGTGAGGGGACACGGTGGCTTTGGGTGTCCAGAACGCCGCTTCTTTCCGTCATTCACACAAGAACAGCTGAAAGCGTTGCATGCACGGCTGTCAAACTTGTTGAACATAGACTACTCTGTTTTCAAGTCACTTGAAATTACTGAGATGTCCAACAGCAGCTTCGCCCTGATTACCTGGCTATAAGGAACAGCTTGGCTCTCCTTGGCCCAAAGCCTCTGACCCATTTTGGTTGTAAACTCACAGTTCAGCCACGCTTTGATGTGACACTGGACAAGATTTGTTTTTACTTGAAATGGAGAAGACTTCCGATGATTTATGAATTGGATATATACAAGTTGTTGAGGTAAATGTTTCCTTCGCGTTAGAGGAATGTTATGCTCAACATGAAGTTCAACATGTACATCTCCCTGGTTTGGATACAGCAGTTTCCTTGGCCTCTCGTGTAATTAGCATCTTAGGCATTTCACTGACAGGTCACAGTTTTCCCTTTTTGCCCAACAGAGGGGTTTCTGTCACGTATGGCTGCGGCTATTCTTAGGCTCTCTTCAGACAGCCGCCTTGTAAAGAGTCACCCATCAGCAGAACCAAAGTGACCATGTCTTTGTGAGAAGATGAGGGATGGCATTTATGGCATGTATGCACAAGGTCAAGTATTTGTGCATGCGTTCACCCTCATGTGTGTCGGTTTGTCCGCATTTTGTGATCCACCCCTGGAAGAGGGGGTTGCCCTGCTGCATATAAGGATGTATAATGTTTGATCACAGAAAGCTGGCTCAGGAAATGGATGTCTCATGCAGTGTTATTCATTTGGATTGCAAATCTCCCGATTTACATGAGGTGCATCCTGCAATTCAAATTGTTTCCAATATTTCTTTAAGCCCCTTTGACCTACTAAGGGCACATTCAGAAAGCGTAGTCCGCGAGTCTCGGTCTGTTTGGGGACTCGGTTCGGGTGGGGGGGTCTTCCGGACCGAGATCGCGTTCACGTTACACCATAGCCAAATGTGCCAAGAATCTCAGGTGGGGCTGCATTCGGATTCACCGTAGGTGAGGACAAGATGCACGAACAAGAAGGTTCTCACAACTTCTGTTCCCTCCACAAAGCGACATTATTTTTGTACGAGGAGCTGGATATGCTTTAATCAGATCAAATATTGATGAAAAGGTTTTACCTACTCGTAACTCCACGTCTGACCACGAGCCGTGCCCAACGTTTGACCCACAATGCCAATGCAATTTGTAGTCCACTTCCTGTCGTTGGTTCACTTGAATCGGACTGAGACCTGCGTTTGTAGGCGGACCGAGCTCGCTTGTTTGTTCCGGATCAGAGTCCGTTTGCGCATTCACAACTCCCCTAAACGAAGCGGACTTGCCAAGCAAACGGATTCTGATTCGAATCAGAAAAGCTTTGTGAATGCGCCCTAAGTCTCCTTACCTGAGCTGCGTTTCTCTCTTATCTTAAGTTTAACCTTTTGTCAATGCAACAGGCCCCCACAACAGGAAGAACTCCATAGACAAAAGAGGGAGGTGGCAGAATGAAAGTAAGACAGGAGTAATTTTAGCATGTCTAACCCTGAGGCCAGTTGTGGTTTTAAGCAATATGAAACCAGGACACAGGTGGATGATGCTAACTCAGGACCCGGGAAGCTCCAGAAGTCTCTGCAAGCTCGTATCAGATGTTGAAAAGCTTGGAAAAAAAAGAATGAAAACAATTATATTTTAATAGGGGTGCACGATAATTCCTGGGCCGAAGATTATTGGCCCAATAGCAGAAAACGATTACATATTTCTGATAAGTCTGATATCATGACCAGTTGCCTCGATAACATATATACTGTATTATTTTTGTCAGCACTACAGAGCTCCGCTCAGATTGTGAGACCAGATTTATTGTTGTATACAAATGCACTCTATTTACATAGACAAGTCTGTTCTGTCAGTCATTATTATTCTTTTAAAAAACAAACTTTTCCAGATTGTGTTAGCATACAGTAAATGTTTGAATCCAACTTGTCAGTGCATCATTTTCTGTTTTTTTGTTTTGTTTTGTTTTTTTTTACTTCTTTATTGCACTTTTTCAGTTTGTAATCACGATGCATATTTGCATCTTTACAAGAATGCAAATATTTTTGTATCGGTAAGCAATGCACTGATTTTTATTTTTGTAACAATAAGCAATGCACCTTATTTATGTTAATTTGTGATATTGAATAGTTTTGTTTGATAACTTTTAGAAAATGTTTGAGGGGTTTGCTGATAGTTTTTCACTGGAAAAAATGGATATTTCTTCATTTAATGAGTGAAAAGTCTTTTTGGTTTTCTTAACAGTATTGATGTCATGATTAGGTATGTATAGCCCCATTTCCATCAGCAGGTCTGGGTTGGGTTGGGCCGGATCGGTCCACGTTTTTTTTGCGTCTCCACAGATTACAACTGGGACGGGTACCCTATATCCGACCCGACCCGGCCTACTTTTTTGTTACCCTTCTGTAGGGGTACTGATCTAACCAATCTGAACCAAAGAGGTGGAGCTAATACACAGCAATCCGTTGATTCATTGAAAAATCTGTCACTTCCCGTGTGACCCGGTGTACAGATCTGGACATGAAAAAGTTCCCCTTGCAGCTGACTGCCAGCCACTTAGCAGCGACTTGTCTGTTAATTCAATCGCACAGAGAAATGCCTGTGTGCCCAGGGGGAACGATTTCAAAGCATAAATCAATGCCCAGAACAAGGACGTTTTCCGCACACCAAGTTTGGACACCGTGCGTGATGACGTATTCGTGGGACAAATCGTTCAGCCAGTGATAGTGCAGTAATGTTGCACTATTACTGCACCACTTCTGGCAGAAAAAGGAGAAACTTTTCACGCCCGCATCTGTAAAATCAAAGCAGGGGTGGCTCCTTTAGTTTCTGTCACGTGTGGTGTGGTGCTTTGGTTAAAAGGTGTTGCACGGCGATGATGTCACACAATCACGTAGCAGCGCTATCCGGTTAATACTCTGCCTCCAGAGTAAGGGTATAGTTTGCTGTGGGGACGCAACGTGAAATCAACACATCCGTACCAAAACCCGACCGATCCGGCCTGGCCCGACCCGAATGCTTTCCCTGCAAGTGATTTTGACCTTAAGCATGCCAAAATGGTGCAGAAGAAATATAACAAACGACCCCACATTTATCTTTATATCCTGCTATAGAATACCCCAACGGAAACTGGGAGAAATGGGATAGAGGGGAAGTGTCACTTCATTTCCCTGCAAAGAAAGAAGCAGAAAGCCTCAGGAAGGACAAGAGTGTTCATGTTTAATCTGAGATTTTGTGAAATCAGTGCAGTTCACAAAAACAGGTAAATGATTGACGTCTGATACTGGAGTTTGAAAGTTGTTATGCAATTATTGTGGGCTTTTCTACTCAAACAAGACATTTTCCTGGTCCTTCAGTACTTCTTTGACCTTTTCTTAATACTTCCTGACATTCACAGGAAGAACGTCACTCAAATCAAAATCCTGATTTATGTTAAGTTTTTCATTCCATTCAATCTGCTGTTCCTACTGGCTCATATTGGACTCTTTCCCTGGTGCATTAGTAAGAGGGTGTGAAGTGCATGATGGTTCAGTGGGTGGTTCAATAGCTTTGCCAGCCATTTGAAGGCTATTTATATGCAGGTGTGTGTGTACTGTAGAATTTATGAGTGCTCACTGTGGCTTCTAATGCTTTTCTCTTTCATAGATGAGATAATGGAAATGCCAGAGTGAGTAGTGTTCCCCAAGTTGATTGTAATTGAATCTCTGTGATGTCAAGTCCACATCTGAGGTCAGGCAAGCTGCGGCCAAATTGTCCGCCGGTTGTATGACTATGCAACAATCCCGGGGCGCCGCTTTGTTAAACCGAAGAAGTTAACAGAGTGTTACATGAGCAGATGGACTGTTTGGTGGGAATGCATCAACATCAACGTTGATACCAGAGCTGATGTAGGAACACATTTGTTAAACATGTACATGGATATGGCCTAAAATCAATATCATGATATATTGAGTAGTTCATCTCTGTAACAATAAATGGACGATAACTCGTTACAGACTGGATGGAGTGAAGTCACGTGACTACAGACAGTACATGTAGCTCAGTCTCTGAAAGGGACATGAGCACAGCCTACCTACCTATAAACGGGCAAAAACCCACTTTTCTTTTCATTTGATAAAAATGCCGAATATACCGACACGGGCTAAATGACGTCAGTTATTGCTGTAAATTTTGGTGTCAGTATATTTTCAGTTTATTGCATTTCCTTACTTTAAAAATAGCTTTTAACATTTTTAATTTGCTATTCCGTGTACTTATTTATTCTGTGTTATGATCATTAGGTGTTATTTTTTCTGGGATTATCAAATACAAACAACTCCAAGTCTTAAGCAATGATTTTACCTGTCATCTGGCATAATTACTTAGATACCAACATGTTAAACAGAAAATTTATTAATTTATTAGTAAAATTTAGTTTTTAGGGTTCACAAGACCCGGTTGGTTTTATTGCACAGAAAAGAGCTGTATGTTTCCACACGCTCTCATAATTAAGCAGATTTTATGTCAGCGCACACAACTTTTTACAAAAACTTCAACAAATGCATCTGATGTTTCCAGGACATTATTCTTAGAAGACATTAAATGACAAAAACCATTATATGAAACATCTGAAGAGCTTCATCTTGATCTGGAGCAGTCATACTGGAGCCTAATGCAGTTAAACACAGCGGAGGTTTTACCATGCTTTTGGGCTGTTTTGCTGATGCCACTTTCCCACTGAAGTTGGCGGTTTCACTTGGGTTTTTTAAACATGGGTCAACCTGCTTATAATCAACATTAGGCTCGTTTCCCATTTGCAAAAAAAGCCGAGTCTGATCCTCTGCCTCTCATACTGCCACTAAAAGCCGATTGTTCGCAGATTTAAATGGATTTTTTTGTTAGTGGGGAAAGGGGAATGAGATACCAAATGTCCATTTATCTGAGAAATAAAAGTGAGCTCTGTTATCCAGCATATGAAGATTAGAGGAAAGAAATATTTGGTCTTTAAGCTGGACAAGATCTTTTTGCATCCAACAGTGCAGACGTTTGTTGGGAAGTAACCATACTAAACACCACTGGACAGCTAACTTAAAAGAAACAAACGAAAAAAAAAACTTAAACTTAAAACAGCTTCAACACATGGCAACTGATTAAAGCAGAAAATAATGCTATTGATGACAACAACTCTGCAATTAATCACTGATGTGTTTGAAATCACGTCACAGAGGTGCCTTATATCTTCACCGTCACTGCATTGTGTAATGTACAGATACGGGCATGAAAAAGTTCCTCCTTTTCCTGCCAGAAGTGGTGCAGTAATAGTGCACCATTACTGCACTATCACTGGCTGAACAATTTGTCCTGCGAATACGTCATCACGTACGGTGTCCAAACTTGGCGTGTGGAAACGTCCCTGTTCCTGGCATTCATTTATGCTCTGAAATCGTTTCCCCTGGGCACACAGGCGTTTCTCTGTGAAATTGAATTAGCAGACAAGTCGCTGGTAAGTGGCTGGTAAGTGGCTGGCAGTCGGCTGAAAGGGGAACTTTTTCATGCCCAGATCTGTAATCAGATACTGAATCAGAATACAAACCCAGAGGAGTAGACTACAGTACAAGTTTTCTCAAATCCTAACCTTTAGTGCCCTTTGACTTTCTTTTCAGTGCTCAAACAACCATATAGTAAATTCCTACACTGTTTTGTTGTGGAGTCAAAAATAATCTACAAATACATGTCCTTAGTATATTAAACCAAATGACACGACTAGATACAAAAAGGCATTAGGAGAGAAAATATTTTTTTTATAGTCATAGGACAAGAAAATCCCTTAAACACATTAGTCAAGGAACATTACCCACAACACCGGATGTTAAAATCAAAGCGTTGCGTTTTACACAAGTAGACAGGGGACAATGGACACCAGCAACTGAGCCTTTTCCTCAATACACACATTCATGCTGCACGGCAGCAAAGAGCAGTTTCCATGCTCAATCTTCCAAGTCAATTAAAGAGTCTTCTCTCAGGCAGTAAATTACCAGACTCTGATCTGCTGTTGACCTCAAATCCCAATCCAGACAAGCTTCTCACCACCACTTTGCAATCAGCATTTCTCCTCCCACCAATTCTGCAAAATGAGAGAAGTTTAGCTTTCATCTTTTTTTTACGTGTCTACTAGTTAAGCTAAACAAAAGCCCGTCTGGAATCTCACTGAATGTTTGTTTCATTAAAGTGCTATTGCATGTTTTTTTCTCCAGAATTTGCACAAACAGTTTGATGTCAATGATTTTTTTTATTTTTACGTGCAGCTTCGCAGTGCCAGCCATTTTAAAGCGTGTCATAAATTTGGTAATTAATGAAAAGGAAAGCGTTTGAACAGGAGCCAGCGAAGAGCAGCTGTTTTTCCTCTGTGCTCAGATGGGAGCCAGTCCTGCCTTCACATGCAGCGCTGGAGAGCCTGTGAGGCAAAACGCAATGTGGCTGTAATTGGCTGTGTACCAAAGTGTGTGGCTCACTTTGAGCAAAATGAGTCAATCAGCATAATTGTGCCAATTAAGTGTCCAAACATCTTCTGTGATCTACCTCTGGGTATGGGAGTGTTTCAACAAGCTCTAAAACTCTGAGCCAAACGAGCCTTCATTGACACACAGGAAAGGGAATGTGACCTCTCTTAAATCCCCTAAGTACACCCAGACACACAGAGTGGCATTGACTTTTATCACTCTCCACAGGGACTGCATCTTTCTCCGTGCTCTAGGGGTAAATGAATGGATTTCCATCCTTAGCTGCTGTGGCACCTCAGCTAATCTGAGTCTGTCTGCTTTCCATCTTCCTCCCCTCACGCACATGCACACCTTTGGGCAGGATTGATTATGTTTCCCTGTCATGTGGGCTTCTCTATTCACTTTGTGCAGATGATGTTCCCTTGCTTCCGTTAAATGGGTGCATGCAGGTGCTTGTGCAAGAGAAGGATAAATCCTGCAGAAAGCTAAGAAAGACGCAAACCACAACAATTACTGATCAAAGAAGCCTGTGGGTCAGGCATGGGATGGGTGGCCTGTTAAGGATGTTTTTTTAATGCTAATGGTTGTAATTTATGTCTGCCTCCTTGGAGAGAGATAAAGTAAATGTCGTAAATTACATAAGTGGCTGTCTTATATGAGATTCTGGGAGTCTCATTTCAAAAAGGACCATAATGTGATGACAGGCATGAAAAAGAGAAGGGGGTGAGAAATAGAGAACGGGTGTTGTTGTGATGGTTTGGCTCATGTTTTTCTGTTTTCAGCCATTTTATCAGCAGCTCTGGGCGAAACAAACAGGTGTCTTCATCCCATTTGGGTGGAGCAACAAATTGGGGCTCATGACATGGTGTTCACATTTACTGGAAATCAAGCTGGTTCCTGAACGTGCAGAAAATTGAAAAATGAACACGGTCCTCACATATTTCTTTGTCGCCAAGCTGAAGGAAAAGGAGCAGTAATTGAGAGATATTGAGAAAAGTGGCTTTAAGGCGTTTCAGCCCACCAAAAAAAAGTCTTTTAGAACGACGTCTTTGTCAAGACTTCATTCTGAGCCTGAAAAGAGAGGAGGAAACTCAGGATAGTGTTTTTGATCGGAGAAGAAAAGAATTGGAAACGCCCTTCACAACTTCGCACACAAAAAGTGAAACAGGATAGTGCAGCGCTGCAGGGCTTTTTCAAGATGCTACAATGGGGTGTGTCATAAGAGAAAAGGTTTCTGGTGATCATAGCCAGCCTTGAAAACAAAGAGATGTCATTGTAGAAGGCTTTTTTTTAGTCAACCAGGAGTGTATTTTTACAGTTCTCAGCTAATTCTGAAATCGAGCTTAAAGAGCTGGAACAGCTCTAAGATGAGCTTCCACTGTGCGCTTTGCCTGCTTTAAACTCATTTACTAGCAATTCAGAAGTTGCCACAAGGGTCCTGATTCGCAAAATTGAATGATTACCCTGGAGATACAGAGTCTGCACAAAGCTTTTAGGTATTTCTGTCTTCGATCCCACTCCTGGTTGCTTTTGTAAATGAAACTGAAAAGGAAAAAGCACCAAGGGGCCTGTCAGTTGTATTATGATGGGCTAAAAGTGCCTCGATGAGGTTCAAAAGAGGCCGAAGCCTCAGACAAAGACATGGCCCCATCACCCATTTCTTTCTAGGTCTGCGTCTGGCCCAGAACAAAGAGCTTTCCCCCTGACCTCCAGCCAGACTATTTTGTCTGGTCCTCATCTGGCATGCTTCCAGATGAGAGGAAGACGCTAAACCAACAAGAACCAAGGGGGTTTTTCTTCTTCCTAGCATGACCAACACATCTGAAATCTCCTTTTGAAGCTTTGTTGGGTATTCAGCTCTCTGCAGAGGGGATTTCAGTTGGTAGTCCGTCTTTGTTTACATTATTGCCTCAATACCCCAGGTATCTTCTGTTCCTCCCCCCATCATCCTCTCTTTTAACCTTCATCACCTCTCCAACATATCCCCATGCCTTAATCTACTCTAAGACCAACAACTCTGGCAGCACAAGCCCTTTTCACACAGGGATTGTGCTATTATGCCACAAATGAGATGCCCTCCCTTTAACATTGTTGTTTGTCTGCTCATTCATATAGAATAAAATGAAGCTGGTTAGTTGTATTTTGTAATCATCATGTATGAAATAAAAAGAACCAAGCAGATGTCTAACCTTCAATACCTTTTTATTTGTCTGTGTGACTTTGGCCCAAGCCTATTTTTTGGACCTCTGCTTGAAGCTCTGGAGACCCCAATTGGGGGACTGTAGAGCTTTGTCCTTGAATGTTGCAGTAATAGTTACAGAAATCATTCTACTGTTGCATGTCCCTTGTTTTGACTTTACAATACTATGTTAAGGAGTTTATGGTGCCCAGGTTTCTATTCTAGCAAATCACCATGCTTAGTATTTTGTATATTGGAGCCAACATGCTGCATTTGGTTTTTGACAAATGTAGTGTTGTGCATTATGACCAAACATCTCCTCTTTGGTCTTATCTGTAACCAAGAACCAAAGCTGTGGTGCCATGTTATTTTATAAGAAACAACTCTTCTAAACAAGTCAAACGAGTGCCGTCTTTTTCAGGCTTTACTGTCATGAGCCATAACATCTAATATGCTATGCCATTGTTTCTCAATTGGGGGTACGAGTGTTACTTTGAGCCACTCTAGGGGGTACATGGAATATTCTATGTAGGTTTCTCTTAAAAAAGAAAAACATCCTTCAATAAGATTATTCTAATAAAGATTTGAATTAATGTAAGTGTAGTTCGTAAACTGAATTTTTAAAGTCTTTAACAAAATAATTGTCTCCCACATCCCAACATGGTTCGAGCCAAATAGCATCACCCGTCAATTACTGTTACCTTGACAACACACAGTGGAATCATGGTTGAAGTGTAGTAGAAATCCAAGTGAACGGATTATATATATGTATGTGTTTTTGTGTGTGCATTTGTCCTTGCTTATCTTCATGTCTTTTAAGTATTTTAGAAGAGAGCACTAAAAATGACCATTGCTTTGCAAAGTTCCAGTTTAATAAAACTATAATGATCAAAGTGCTGTATTTATTTTTAAATCTAATATTCCAAAAAATAATATTTTTTGGTCAATAAGGGGGTACTTGGCTGAAGGGTACCACTGTGCTATGCTTTCTGAGGCCTGTAGAGTCTGAGATTTAGCTTTTGTTTATTTGTTTGTTTGTTTTTTGTCAGTATTTCTGAGCAATGCACAGTCTGACCTTGAATTGGACTTGATTAGGTGTCCACTCTGAAGAAGACTGGCAACTGTCTTGAATGTTTTACCTTTGGGAATTATCTCTCTAACTGTAAACAGCCAAAAGATCTGCACCACAGCAAACATCTGTCTGGTCTCAACTGAAAAGAACTGATGTTTTGAACAAGTGATTTCATTGTGGTTAATGAATATAACGTGCAAGCAAACAGGAGAATCTGCAGAGCTGCACTCAAATATTCAAGGCACGCTTTTGTAATCCCAGATATGGCTCCAGTTAATGGCAATTTCATTTGCAGTTGTTATGCCTCATATTTTCTTGTTGGATGATCCCTGTAAAGTTTCCGGAGGTAGAAAATGCCTGTTATAGCTTCAAAAGAGGAAAAAAATTGAGTTGATGTCTCGCATAAATGATTTTTTTCTGATCAACAGTTAAATTGTGCAGGGGAGCTGATTTATAATCATCATGTATGAATTAAAAATAGAAAGAGGAACCCAGCAGATGTTTCACTCTTTTCCCCTTTTTGTTTGCAGGAACCCTGATGGGGACGTTCAGCCGTGGTGCTATATTGCTGATCATGAAGATGGCATCTACTGGAAATACTGTGACATCCCATCATGCCAGAGTAGGAGACTCCTTTAAATCCTTTCACATCTCTCTGTCATGTGCTCTTTCCTTCCATGCCTGCTGGAGCTGTGGGCATGCAGACCAGCTATTATCATTGCTCCGCTCATCCTTCCGCCTGCTATGAATAGTTTTATGGACTGTATGACTTCTACACAACTATTATCATCTAAAAAATGTCTCTAATTGCCTCCTGTCACCCCTCCTCCTGCCATGCCTGGGCCTGCCCTTACTTTAATGCAAGCTGTCAGTCATTGCTTGTTTGTGTATGTGTACTGATTAGTTTCCCCTTTGGCTATGTTGCTTTTTTTTAACATCCTTTTTGGTGCAGGATATTCTGTGCATCCACCAGTTTGTAGGTGCGTTTGTATGTTTTATTCACCTGTGGGTGTGGGAGCTTACTTGACCAGTGTTTACACAGGGAGGTTTGGTGCTTCTGGGCATCCTAGCAATTTGGCACCAACTCTCAAAGAACCGTGTGTTTTTAATCCCATTATTTTCATTCCTTCCATCTTTTTAATCACTCCTGTTAAAAACAGACTCTAGAGGATGATTTATACTTCATATTCTTTGGCAAAGATGTAAAGTTCAGATGAAGTGATGCTCTGCAAGTATGTGTTTTAAAAGCATTACACATGCTGATGTTGCTTACTTTTTACCTAATATGTTTTTATTCAAGTCTAAATCTGTTTAGATCAGAGAAATGTGTGTTTGCATTCTTTAAGTTACTAAAAGAATTTGATGAAGGTGAAGTCAGATAGGACCCAACTCTCCTGTTAAACCAGAGTAAATATTTAAGTTTCTTCTGAAATAATGGACCGCGTCCCAGTTTATTATGTAATCAGTTCACACTTCTTTGTGCTTCCTCTCTGCATTTTGTGCCTTCATCTTTATCTTAATCTAGGGACCTTATAAGGTCCCTCATGATTGTTACTCAACAATAACGGTGATAAACGATGCATTAAAGACAGAGATAATTGCAATGTGGCACATCAAATTAAACTACAGAAGCTAGGCTACAAGACAGCACAAACCTTTTTAAAATGTGCAAAACACAACTAAAGTTATATCCAAATGAAATTGATAAAAATAAAAAACGTAGATACACGGCATAATAGCAACCTACGTACAACATTTCTGTCTCCACAGCCACAACCCCGCATCAAATCAGCACAAAATACATAATGAAAGCAGAGACTCTGTAGAATCCAAACATGTGCTCCACAGTCCTCTACACCAAAGCCTTACAGAAATAGAAGCCAATAAGTAGCAACAGTAGAAACAGCTCTAAATATTTCTCTTACCTTTGCTGTTTCTCTGTGAAAACTATTTTTTACCGGTAAATCCACACCTGGTTGTTTGAAAATAATCTCTGGGGCGACACAAAAAACACTTTTGGTTTAGCCATAGGTCTTTAGGACCCAGAAGAAGACTTTACAATCCACCAATGCAGGTACCAGCCAGTAGTGAATGACCGCCTTCTGCTGGCTCTGATTGGCTGAAAGTACTGTCAGTCTTTCCCACGGGGGTCTAGATACATTCTACTGGCTCTAACGAATTGATTGATGTCTCACTCACGAAAAGTTATGGGCCCACGTAACCGCAAACAGCCAGGTAAGGAAGCTGTGAGGGCGTGTGCCTTAACAGAAGTCATAAAAGCTGTGGTTTGAGGCTGTTTTTATTGTTTTCTTTTTTAAGATATTTATTATGGAAGAATTATGATTCTGTGGCATGATGGACAATAACATTGCCAACTGTGCCAAATTGTGCCAAAGTGGCCATTTTGGAAATATCGCCTGAACTTTTTATAAGAAGAAACTATGTAATTCTTTTCTGCTTTACTTTAAAAGGGGAGGTCTTTGCAGAAACAATGTCAACATATTGTACTTTGGACTGAAAGAGATTAATAGCTTCTAAAGCATCATTCCAAAGAGTTGCTGATGCTGAAAGTGTGTTTTTGTAAGGCGAGGTTTGAAATTTTGCTGTGCCATCTTCATTTATAACCTGACTCCGCCAGATGGATTTGCTCCCGCATATCCATCTGGGAATCATCCGTTAGAGTAGTTTTGGGAAGGGGCGAAAAAGCTGGTTAGCTGATTGGAAAAGGCATCTGTCTATCACCACCTATGTTGGTGATAGACGGGCCAAATCAACCAATCAGATCAACGAAGCATATGATGTACTAACAGAGCTACGACGAAAACACAACCACAAGCCAGGCTACTCTTGCTGCTGCCGGCAATGGCTCGCTAGCTCAGCAAACAAGAAACATCTCGGCAGTAATTCCAATAAAACTTGCGCAATAGCCACACTGACGCTAGTTTCATTGGCTGAAGCCGCCATGTTGTTTAGACTGAACTGTCATTTCTCGTTGTGTCACACCTCAACCCGCCTCAAAGCCAATGCTGATTGGACGTTCGATTGGTGAACTGGTCCAAATTCTCTTCAATGCAAAGTAGCCAAACTGATCTGCAAGTGAAAACCTGAAGCTCACAAGATCAGGATGGTCTCACGAGGCTACTTCATTTACTCTTCACCAGGAACAAATATACTTGTATTTACACATCTCCATAAATCTCACAAGTGTTTTATTTAATTTGACACCAAATTTGTTCAAATAGGCCTTGTGGTTGTAGAGATGCACATTTTTATTGAAGTTTGCAATTTTAAGAGAAATGGGCTTGGGGTTCAAAGGGTTAATCTTAGACCAATTCTTGTTTGCTTTTAGTTTCTAATCATATTTTTTTGCCCTTTTTTTGCAAATGAGGTAAGATGCGCTGCGATGTGATGCGATCCGATGCGATCCGATGCGATCCGATGCAATACGATGCAATGCAATACGATAAGATAAGATAAGATAAGATAAGATAAGATAAGATAAGATAAGATAAGATAAGATAAGATAAGATAAGTAAGATAAGATAAGATAAAACAAAGTTATTGTTTCATTAACAGGCTTATGTAAATATTAAGAATTAGGTGTGCCAGGGCAATGAAACATCTAAAACCTGAGAGACTTTGTCCCTCGAAGATCAACATTGGACATCAGGCCTTGCATGATATGTTATGTAGATTTTCATACTTATACTTCCTGATTGCCTCGGCCAACGGGTCCTTAAAACTATCTTTTCAGCCTTCTTTAACCTTTTGCATCAGCAGAAAAACAACTGCTGATGCAAAACAAATAACATTGTTCTGTTAATGCAGCCCTGGAATAGAGAGCAAATGTCTATGTTCTTCTACAGTGAATAGGAGGAAGGGAACAGTAAAAGTCTAGCAACCCCTCATCAGCAATTAGTGCTTTTATCCATTGATATCATGATCTTATCATATACAGTATGTTCACGAGTAAGATATTGATATTTAATGTAACAGATATTGTCAGCTCCAGAACATTAGAAGTTCAGTGTTGCTTTCAGTGTGTGTGGTTTTTGCTGTACCGTTGTCTCACAGGAAAAAGGTTCTGGGTTTCAACCTGCTGCTGACCAGTTGAGGGAAATGGCAGATAGTAATGTTATGACAGGGTGGGCAAAGTTTGAAAAAAGCCAAAACTTTGCTATGGAAATAATTATGTTTACAAAGCACACCATTTATTCTGCCGAGGTGCATAAAGTTTTTTATAACTGACCAACGTGACTTCTATAGGTTTAAATTTGAAGTACTATGAAGGGCGTGGCTGCTATGAGTGACATTTCAGTGCCATAGCACATAGTTTCCTCATATTCTCACTCAGTTCAACCCTTGGACGTCACTTCTGGCTCCAAAAACCCAAGATGACCACAACTAAATTGTGAACCTAAGAACTTAAAATGGTTGTTCACAAACCAACGTCAGGCGTCACAGTGGTTTTGTTCATTTTTTCTGCTCTGTTGATGATGTTCTCCCAGTTCTTGCTTGGGTTTTGGGTTTACTGACTTCCTCCCGCAGCCCAACGACATGCTTGTTTGGTTGAACGGCGACTCTATAATAAAAGTATTGTCTGTATTGACCTTGCCTCCTGCCTGATATCAGCTGAGATTACCACCAGCCCACCCATAGTCTTCTAAAATTAGAAGTGACACTTGGTTCTGCTTCTCTACTCTTACTATATGACAGATAAAAGCTAAATTATTTAAAAATACGGAACTGTGCATGTTTGGTGCATTTAAACTTGATTAGAACTGACGGACAGTAGGTTTTGGACAGCTTAGTGCCAACACTAAAACTTGGAGTTGCCTTATGGATAGGTAGGTATCACAAGCCCCCTGGCTATCCCACCATTATGTTGTCTGAGTAGCATACTTGACTAAAGCCTAATGTTTGAATGGCTCTGGAGTCATTAGACCATCTAATAATGCTTGTTAGTTGTATGGCCTGTGCGTGACTGCTGGATAATTTTTTCCATGCATTTTTTGTGTGTTTTTGTGTATAGAAACTTGTGTGTATCGCTTTAGCATTTTGACTGACCTACTTCATAAAAGTGCCCATTTAGCTCAGTGCGTTGAGGACAAGATCCCAAACCTTTGTGGTTTGGGATGGAAAAGTAGAACATTAATCACCACAACAATTTTCTATCTTTGGTGAACTGGTGAAATTAGGCCAGATATTGTTCCAGATGGCTTTGCCATGTGCTGACTGGGGCTTTTTGTGTTTTGTCCAGGACACAGGACAGTGAAATAGTGCTGGGTGGTATTAATGGGTGGCTAACCACATTTTCCCCTCATTGAAAAAAGATGTAGATTGGTGAAATCCAATCCCATTGTCATGAGAATTGCAAATTGGATAAAAATAACAACAACGAGCAAACAACAATTTAATCTCCACAGTGTCTTGATCATAACCCTGAGTCTGATTTTGTTCTCAGTATGTAGCAATTCCATGTCTTTGGCTACATGGATTGCATTTGCAGTGATGATTTCAACCATTGCTTGCTTTGTTGCCGTACAGTAGGTAGCACCTCTGTCAAATGTGTTTACAAGTGACATCTGACTCCGGTGTCAGTTTTACCTGAGGATGTTGAGGATGCCAGACATACTTTCATGCATTTTTGGTTCTCCAGAGCATATTTGTGGCCAAGGTGGTGCAGCAAATTACTCGCAACGCCGTCTCTGGTGGCAACTTGAGCTCAACAGCATCTGCAGTTGTTTTGTCCACATCTGAATTTTTAAAATCCAATTATCTCTAGCCGAGATAAGGCTTCTTTATTTTGGAAAAAGTTATTCTGTCATCATGTTTAACATTGTCTACAACTTTCAGAGCTTTGGCTGTCCACTCAGCATCTCAAGGAACACGATGCTCTGCTGCATGCATTTCTAGTGGGGCAGCAGTAGAGATGCACTGATCCGTTTTTTTTCCAATCCAGTCCGATACGATACCTGGGCTGAGCGTATCGGCCGGTATTTGATACCGATCTGATACTACATTTGAATGGATTAGCCGTATATAGTCATGCTCAAGATTATTGATACCCTCCAACTGAAGAAGGAAAAAAATCAGCTGCCAGTGAAATAAGTTGAAATTGACAAAAGTAACAATGAATAAAAATTCTATGAAAATCATAACACTGGGTTTGAATTGTTGTTCAAAAGAAATATTAAAAACAACCACACAAAAAATAAAACAGGCCAACAAGCATGGTGGGGCTCTGGAGCTAAACTTTTAGTGATCAACATTCCGAGGCGATCACTGCAATCAGGTGTTTTCTGTTATGCCCCAAAAGACTTTTACACCTGTTGACAGGTATTTTGGTCCACATTTCACAAGAAAGCTGCTCTAATGTGTCTGGGCCAGTTTTGTTTCTTTCTTTGTTTGTTTTTTTAAATTATTATTTCCTACCACAATTCAAAAGAAATATTTTATTTCACTAAATTATAATTTTGTAAATTTTTATGTATTATTAGTTTCTTTAGTTTCTTGTTTATTGAATTCTTATTGTGAATTTAGCCTTTTCTTTAATTGCACAGTATCAATAATCTTGAGCACGACTCTACCTTGCCATGTGAATGAAGGCATCAAGCTTGACATAAACATTTAGTTTAGTTTTATTGGTTTATTTCAAATATGTGGTTTGACAAACACAAAAAAGTCACAGAAAAATAACAAAAGAAAAAACAGACAAAACAAACATAATATTCCAAATAACAATATTTAAAACCATACCTCTACTACTAATAATGATATATTCACGCAACAATTTAGGGTTGTTAAAAAAAAGTAACAAATTAAAAGATATAAACATACTTCTTTATGATATTAATCAAAACAGAAAAAAAAAATGCTGGCTTGGCCACATTCTTTTGATATCCAATCCAGCTAATTTGCCAGTATTGGAACCGATATCTGATCCAGTATCGGATCGGTGCATCTCTAGGCAGCAGTTAAAAAGGTTCCCCCACAAACTGTACCCCACTGCACCATGTTTTGTTTAAACCAGTGTTTGTGACATAAGACAAATTAATGTCATAACAAAAATAAAAACCTGTTTTCATGAACCAGTTTCCGCCCATCTCTACTTGGGAGTGTGCAACCGATCATTGTGACATGTGGCCCGCTCCTAACAGTTGAGAGCTCTGCCCAGATCAGTTTCTGTTTTACAAGATCGTCTTCCTCCTTGTTTGGGTCTTAAATGTTAACAGTCATATAATGTTAATAAAAATGAGATGAAGTTTGCTGCGAGCGATGCAACCAGTATCACGAAAACATGATGAAAACATGCTCCTCAGTAAGATGGTTTCTCCCTGCAGGGAGTTCTTAGACACGGCTGATCTGTCTCATCTATTGTGAAACCACAATCGCCACGTGGTGCCTCACCTTCCGGCGCTGCCTGTTTTCAATCTGCTGAAGTTAAAAGCTCCAACTGCCAAGTGAGAGACACTGATGCTCTCCCTGTGTCAGTGTTCTCAGCCTGAAAAACACTGTGGTGTGCCAGAGTATGGGCAACAGTGGTCTTTGTTTTCATTTTGTCTGGATCTTGTTTTGTCTGTGCCGTCGTTTTGTCTACTTTTTTTGCTTATGTTTGATGTTGTGTGGTTGGGAGACGGTCACTGCTCGCTGAGGCACCTGCCACAACCTGCCAACAGTTCATCTGCTGTCCAGCTGGGCTCCCTGTCATCGAGGGTCATGCCACCCTGGAGACGGTGACACACCCTGGTGGAGCACACGTAGCCAGAAAGGTCACATGAGGCCAAAAGCACAACAGTCTGACAGCGTGGATTACAGTGTAGGTCGCTACATTTGTTGATCCTGGTAATCCCTCGCGGCAGCAGTTCTCATGTGGTGGAACTGTCTAAACATTTCGAAAAGGCGCGCGGTCACAGCACATCATCTGTTGTACAAATTGACATTTCCACGGTGAGTGATGGCCCATCTCATTCCCAGACCTCTAAATGCACAGCTAAACATGTCCGTGTCACCACTGCCATTGTTTTTCCACGTCCAGTTCCTGCAGCTTTGCTCTGGTCCAAACATTTCTAAACATGTCCACATACTAGGTTTCCTGCAATTTCCACTTACTCATTCATTTTAGTGAGCAGTGGCAGGTTAATGTCATCAGATGCTCCAGTGAAGTCTGTTTCAATTAAAGCTAAGATTTTTTTTTTTTTTTTGGGGGGGGGGGGGGGGGGCACTTTTAATCAGATTTCATCAAGCATTTTTTCCATTTAAAAGCATGTCCAAAAACATAATTTCACATTACAGATGAACGAGACAGTGAAAGATTTTCCATTCTGATTTAAAGAAAATCTAGTTGACTGTTAAAGCGTTGCTCAGCTGCACGCTTCTGTTTCTGTGCTGTGATGTTCTGAAATACTTGTTTATGTGACCGGGTGATGGCGTCTTCCCTGGAGCGATTCTCACTGGAAAGACATTTTGTTTTGGTGTGGCTCCTCTAAGCTGACATGCATTAACAATATGCCCTGATGGAATTTGACTGACAGAGTGAAACTGTCATGCTGAAGTCCTCAAGCATTTGCCAAGACAAAGTTACTTTGATCTCCACATTGAGAGTTCATCTTTCAACACCATATAACCAAGAAAAACTTGTTATGTCACAGCGCTCTTCTGCACTACAGAGATGTGCAGCAGCTGTGGATTCTTCCCATTTCACCAGACTAAAAAAGTTTTTTAATAATCAAAAATGAAAGTAGATCAGCTCTATTGTGGAGATAATGGTGAGTGAGCCCACCTAAATTGTCCAACTCCTAACTTACATCAATTATAAACAGCATGTTTTTCTATTAATACAAGATGCCATGTTTTCCAGCTCTTTAATGTCAGGAATTCTTTTTGAAGCTGATAACACCTCCTGTTTTGGAAAATTAGTCATTAGTCATTGTAATTATCCATTATTTCACAGCAAAGCACATATGAAATGTTTGCCACACTTCTGCATGCTTTGTTATTTTGAGATGCATCTTTGTTACAGCGCTGTCAGGCTGTTTGCACCTGATCATTTGACCAGCTCGACGCATCACAGACAAACGGTTACACTTTTGTTTACACAAACAATCAAAAGAAAAGTCTAATTAACCATCTGTCATCATCGAACAATAGCCGACACCAGCCTACTCTGCTTCCATCTGGCAAACCGGCCACACCTTGAAGACATTAAAACAAAGTAATGTGTTTGGGCGGGGGTTTTATTGCTACATAGTCAGAAAAATATGCTGTGATGAGATATTGCGTTCATTAAGGCTGATTTATGATGCTGCTAAATGGCGCTTTGAAGTTGCGGGACACCTGAGTTAGCCACAGCCAGGTATTTTCCATGTGTACACACTGTGATTGTTCAAAATTTTGGGATGGAAGTGAACTCTTTGTGTGTCTGGGGCGTACAAGGTACAACCCCAGACTTTTTTTTAACTCCCTCACCTCAAGGGTCATAAATTTCCATCCTCTCTTTACAGGTGCAAGCTGTTAAATTTAAGGAATTGGAAGACTTTGTGATGTGAACACTTTTTTTTTTTTTTTTTTACCACAATTGTTTTCTTACTCATGGCTCATTTATTTTAATAATAGTGACTTTAATTGTTCTATGAAATTGGGCTAAGTCATGTTCAACATAGAGGATGCATATTGATGACGCGTGATCATTTACTTTCCCCCCACCAGTCGCACTTCTTTTTTTTTAGCAGAAAAATGCTGAAACATAAGTTCACGTTGCCATTTATGGTTTCCAGATGATGCGTCCTAACGGCTGGAGATATTAGAAGTTTTATTAAGAACATGGGGACTTTGATGATTGTAGCTTTTGACAAACACAGCATGAATTACCACTTAATTCAACCTGTAAAATAGCAATACGAACTTTATAGCAACCGCAATTTAATAGTAATTAGTTTCATTCAATGATGGAATAGGCATGTGATTCAAATCTGCTTTTTTTTTTTTTTTATTTGCCTTGAATTTCAATCATGTAATTTAGTTTTTGGGGGGCTAATTTCAAGGCAAGCCATGATGTTTTCTGAACAGTAACTAAGTAGTTTTTAATATACAAACCACCTAGTCCCATTTGCCATCTCTACGCAAGCCCACCACTTGGCCTTGCTCCAGTATTTTACAGGGTAAGGTCTCCCTTTTCCTACAAGGACTGAGGAGCAGTGATCAGAGCCTTTTACGTAGATGGATAGATGACCATTATTCCCACCTGTCAAAAGAAAAAGACGGTGCCTTATTCTTTCAAAATGGGGGGGTAGGACAGCAGGGAGAAAACTGATAAACATCTCTGTCAACAGCTACTGTACTACAAAAAAACTGAAACTGTACTCTTACATTCGTCTATTTTCTCACCCAAGTAATTGAAAAAAATAAATAATTTCAGAAAATTTCAGGTATAAAGAAATCAAACAATCCTAATTTTGCTTCTTCACGTTGGCAGAGATGAGGTGCTCAGTTTTATTTTAAACTGAGCATTTATCGTCTAGTTCAGTGGTTCTCAAACTTTTTGAGCCAGGCCCAAGAAAACGTACATTGGTGTTCAAGATCCAGAGAAAGGCTGATCTAGGCAACCAGGGCTTGTGGGGAAGGGTGGTGGCGCTACTTTTTGATTTAAAAAATGATAAAAGAAAAATGTCACTGTACATCTGCAAAATAGAGGCGTTTGGCTCGGGAAAGGAAGTGGAATTAATGCTGATAAAGAAGGCACCACAAACATTTATCAGTTCTGTATTTTGCAGTTTTAACAAAGATGGGGCACAAGCAGACGGATGAAAGTCTCACCACTTCATTCTAACCCGTCCACCTCCTGTCAAAGATTATCTACAGTATAATAGCAACAAGTTAACTTTAAGGGAGTTTGTAAAAAACTCATAAATGCATTCAAAGAGTGTAAGGTACCCTAATGCAGTTTTCACTTTATTTATTACTATATTACTATATTTCCTAATTTGTTTTCTTTAGGTTAATGAAGTGATCTCATTATTTCTGTTTTTAGTCTGTTGTGTTAGCTTCGTCCAGGCCAGAGTGGGTGGAGAAAGGAACTGGTCAAAGAGATTTCATATGACTTTATGTACAGTTATACTACAGTAATTAAACCAATGTGAACCAGTATGGAAAAGAAATATCTTCAATGGTGAAAAAAGTCAAATCAGCAGTAGAAAGATTGTCTAAGATAAGAAAAATGGTAATAAAGATGAGGAAAAGAGGATGGTGAGTCAGATGTGGTTTGGAAAGCAAGCCGTGGCTCATGGCTGTTGCGGTTGCCTGTGGACGGAGTGCTTTCAGATTGTCTTATTGCTGTATTTATCTTGCTTTCTGACATTGTTGTCAGAGGAAGAATATTTCCCCTAGGAGGTCTTTTACCAGCTCTCACCACAAGCAACACTCCCAAACAGCACATGGAGGCAGGTTCAGGCACCACTGAGAGGAGAAGGGTGTGTGTTTGTTCCTGAAATTTGACAGTGTGAAATATTATCAGATATTAAGACTTTCAGAGAGAGAATAAGTTTCATGATGTGAGCTAATTTGGACACTTTAGTGATCCTTTAAGGAGCTGGTGCAGAAATTAAAAAATGAGAACGGAAGTTGGGGTGAGGCTGTGCAGATGGTTCAACTTTGGCTTGTTGTTTGTTTGTTTTCCCGCTTATATTAGACATGAAAAGATGAAAGCTCTGACTTTTTAAAGCACAAAGAAAGATTCATTACAGATTTTCCGGCAAAGGGTCAGAAAGGCTGAAAGGCTTGTCATGTGGTATCCCTTGAAAATTTTAATTCAGAAAGAGCCATTGATTGTTGTAAATGGGGCTTTATCATGAGGATGAAGGTAGTGTTAAAAGTTTACAAGCACATGCAGCTAGACCCGAGATTTTGGGCCTTTCTTTGTATATTCCTGCATTATTGTTGGTTTTATATAACCAGACGCATTAATTACCTCCACAAATTGTTGCCAAGGAATGGCAGAGGTAAAATAACTCAAAAAGTACTGAACAGATTTGCATGAAATTTTCAGGGAACGTTGATAATGGTACGAGGAAGAACTAATTGAATTTTGGTGTTGGTCTGGATCACCATTTGGATCCAGGAATTTTTTTTTAAAGGATTCTGTGTCATTGTGAGATAGGGCCACATGGGGGAGTAGCTTGCTGGAGATCTCTGCTCACATTTAAAGCTAAAATGGTGGTGTTGCAAAGGTAGTGCGCATGCGCAGCATCCCCAGCTTCCATAAACAGGGTTGCCACCGGATGCTGCGCATGCGTGCTGCCTTTGCTACTGTCTGCGCTGCTTCGCCTATGATTTGCCTGTACTTCCGGGACATATAGTTCCCCTATTGAATGCTGCCTAGTCAGTCCTTTGATGTGAAATTGGCTCGTCATTTGTACTTAATCAGAGAGTGTGGGTCACAAAACATAATTGGAAAAAATCTCGAGCTAATTAGTTCACTTTCGTCAAGTGGTGCTAGTTGGAACTGCCAGATTACAGAAACTACGCTAAGCTAAGCTAAAGCCAGTACTGCCAGATTCAGAAATGACTAGGTCAGCTAGAAAACGCTTCTTTTCCCCACTTTTTCAACTCAGGGGACTGTGGGGGGGAGGCTCAATTTCACCCAGAGGTGGCATGCCTTTAACTCCCTGTCACAATTCTTATATAACTGCACTGATTCAGTCATATAAGAATCATTCAAGGCTCGATGCAAGTGAAATACTGACCGTCTATTTGTACGAGCTTGCGCCACATCACAGGCAGGAGCATGTGTATAACATCAGCATGTAAACGGGAAGTGTATTTCACTTGCTACTCAGACTAGTGAAATAATGGCTGTGCAGAGAAAACAAGATTTTTTCATTTAGACTGATGATGAGGTGGTGTTGTTGCTAATTCTGGGCTACAAACCGCTACTTTTGCCACACACTGAACACTGTGGCTTGAACAACGATGCGGCTGACCAGTTGTTAAAGCAACCTGGTTATTACCACTTTGTCTTTCACTTTTACATGCAAATCATCTTGCTTCATCCCACCTGTCTGATTGGCCTGGTATCACACCACCACCATCGCCTCCCTTCCTCATCTAACGACTCATTGGACACACTTGGAACTGCTTCATACAGCTACAAAAGAACCCAGCACACCCTCAGTCAAGGACAACTGCTTGGCCTGGCAACAGTTGTTCTTAGTTTGTTGCATTTGTGGTTTTTGGTGACTTTAGTTTGGGTAACTTTGTTTCATTAGTCTTTGATTTCCAGGTGTTTTAGTTTGGTTAATGGTTTAATAGCTGGATTCCCTTTGTCATTTTCACTGATAGTTTGGAGTTGGGATAGCTAGGCCTTGTTTTGTTGTAGTTGAGTTTTGGTTACAGGTTTTAGTTTATGGTGCTGCTCGTGGTGTCTCGAGATCGGCTTGGCTCGAGACCGGCTGAGACCATTTTTGGTTCTCGGTCTCGCTTGGGCAGCATTTGTCTCGGTCTGTAGTTGAGGGGGCGGATTTTAGGCATACCTGCTGATAGAGGGAAAGGCTAAAGGAATGACAACTTAGACGGTGTGTATTCCCTGCGTGCCTGGACCAGCGCCCTGCGCACTGAGGATGCGCGAGCGAAGGGAGGGGCTGTGTGAATTGTCATGACGTGCTCCATGCAATGATGAGCTGCAGCAGTTAATAAATTCAAACATGGCCAAGATTCCGAGACGCTGTGGGTGTCTGAATGGTCTTCCGACCAACCACCTGTATTATAGAACTGATTCTTGAGCTAAATCTGATTTCAAATTTATTATCACCAAGAAAAACGGTGAAAAAAAAAAACATAATAAAAAGAGGTGTGACATATTTCTCCCCCGCCCGAAAGGGCAGGAATGACGGATAATCAGTTACGGAACCGAAAAGGAGAGGAAAAACAACAAAACAAAATCCCCTTATTATTTTAGAGATCTGGGGTAGAAAGAAAATATTTTAAATCAAGAGACATTAAAAAACATTAACCATGAAAAAGAGGAGTAAAGGGGGGATAATGGTTTCTGGGGAAATGTGAAGATTAAATAAATTCAGAAAATCCCTGTTGCGAGTAGTGGTAAAGGAAACATCATATATATCATATGAAGTATCGTTGGAAATATTAAGAAAGTAAGATATGTAAAAAAAAAAAGATTTTATTATTAATTATAATAATAATTAATGATAATAATATATGTTCATGTTAATAGACAAATAAATAAAAAAAAAAAAAATTAGTAATATTAAAAATATGAGAAAGAGGGAGAAAGAGGAAGAGAAAGAGAAAGAAGATGAAATAAAAGAAAAATCTAAAAAGAAGATAAAATATAAATAGGAGAATAATAGAGTAAAAATTTATAAATTATAAAAAATAGATATAGAATAAAAAAAGAGAAAAAAAAGAAAAAAAGAAAGAAAATATTCCGAGATAACTATACAATAGATAAAAGTAATAATTAATATATAATTAATTATTAATAATTATTAATAAAATCACAGTAAAAAAAAAAAATAAAATAATTTTTTTTTTTTTTATAAAAAATTAAAAAAAAACATCATAAAAATTCATATTTTGATATTTTATTATAATTTATATCTATGATTTCGGCGTTCTTGGAGACGGAGGGTCGTGAAGTGTAGGGTCGTGTCTGTCAATATCTCTAACTAAATTGACTTAGGTGATGTTGTAGTGCGCGTGGTCTCTGGGACGTGTGTGCTCTGGTGGCGTGTGGTCGGGTCTACCTTCCCTTTTTGGTTCCTAGAATAGGTTTGTGTTGGTTTTCCCCATTTCCCTTTCAGAGTTAGGCTTTGTCTTCTTATTTGTTTCTTTGAGCGGTATCGCTAACCTGCCTTAATTCACCTCTGAACAATAATAAACATCTTTACTCTTCTTGAAACCAGTCTTTTGTTTGCGTCCCTAACCCCTAGCAGAGCTGGGATGTAACACCAGTGAATTTATGGGAAAATAAGAAAATCTGGGGTGGGTGGAACACCTATTTCTTATTTATGACGTCTCTCATTGTGCTCGAGCCCTACACATTACATCTTTATCATCTACTGCCCACAGAGGGATCTGGATTTGGCTTGTATTTGGTGAGAAAATGCTAAATATGGATTAGACTCCTGCTTCATAGGTGTGACCCAGAGCAGCACAAAAACACTTGTGCCTTCTTATTATGGACATGAGCTAAGCCCTACAGTTGGAATTTCATAGATCAGACATCCAGACAGAAAGTTACGAACCCTTTTATGAGCACTCCTTTACGTCGGACAGAGGGCCGTAAGCTTGGCATTGCCAGTGAGATGTTGAAGATGGCAGCATGAATATTTTTTTTAAACCAGCCCAGTTACAGTCACTGTTCAGAAAAAAATAAAACTGACAAAACATTTAACTAAAAGCGCTCAGTAGTCTGGAAAAGTACTTCAGTGTGGGGGAGATTTTCTTGGCCCACTTTGGGCTTCTTTGTACCAACGTGGCATGGTTTATCCACCACAGCCTACGTGAGTATTGTCGCTGACCATGTCCATCCCTTTATGACCACAGTTCTGATGCTTCTTCCAGCAGGATAATGCACCATGTCACAAAGCTCAGATCATCTCCAACTGCTCTCTGGAACATGAGTTCACTGTCCTCCAACGGACTCCACCGTCACCAGATCTCAATCCAGCAGAGCAGCTTTGGGATGTGGTGGAACAGATTCTCATCATGGATGTGCAGCCAACAAATGTGCAGCAACTTTCATGTCAATGAGCAACATCTCTGAGGAACGTTTCTAGCACCTAGCTGAATCTGTGACACCTAAAATGAAGGCAGTTCTGGAGGCAAACAGGGATCTAAGCTGGTACCAAGATGGATCTGTAAAGTGGCCAGAGTGAATCTTTTTCATTTAAACTGATGAAATGCAATTAAAATTTTCTTTTAACATCACATGCTAGCCATTCACAACATGTTAGAGCTTTGATCACGCTCATGCTGATCTCATTCTGACCTCTCACCCTCTGATGGCTCCGCCCACATCAGCCCTCAGGGGGAAATACCTGCAAGTGGGCCTGTGTGGAAACTCTCAGACAGAAACCGGAGAGGAAAGGTTTACACAAAAACAAGCCTCAGGTAGATTTTGTCTCTGGGTTGCTCTGTCTGGCTCCTGGTTCTCTCAACATGGCGGGGTTGTGAGGGCCAGGACCATTAGGGAATTAAAGGTATTGATTACAAGACGAGCCAGTTTTGTAAAATGTTTGCTAATGAGAACAAGTAAATGGATATCGTTTAAGTGCTCGTCTTGGGAGTGAAGAGGAGATGAATAGCAGGTCAACCACTTAAGAGTTCACAAATTATGGCTCAAAGCCAAATGTTGATCAGCCCTGCACTGCATGGGTACAATAGATGTAATCCTTTTTTAATGGATATTGTACAGCATGTGTATAGTGCATGTTGTGTTTGTATTGTCTTCCTACTTTTAAAAGTTTGAATAAGTTATGATCAAAATGACATACTTGAAGGAATATTTCAGGATTATTTTCTGCTTAGTCTTACCTGCTGTACACAGAAGTCAGATTTGGCAAATCAGCTTTCCTGATATACGAGGTAAAGAAAAAAAAAAACTACAGTGGTTTTGAGTGAGAGTAATTGTGTGGATAGTTACTGAGTCACTTTGACAACAGAGAGTTGTTTGCACTTTCTCAACTGCAGAAAGTTCTGTAGTGACACGGTCCGTGATGTGCTGAAAACCGGTGTGGTTTGTAGCCTTGTGGGACAATATGAGCCTTGTTATACAGACTCGGCATTTGCAACTTTCCCCAACTATCACAAACTTTAGTTAGTATTGCATTTCTCTCACAGGATGTCAGAAGATGTTCTTATAAAGTATAAAAGTGGTATTTTTCTTTTCCTTTCCATTGTTGTGACTTAGCCACCTTTGTGGCAAAGCTGCATCAGCAGGGCAGTTTTATGACAGTTGCTCAAACTGAATGGTTTACTTTTATCTTACAGTGTATGTACAGGGTTAAGTTTTCTTCTATGTGAACTCCAGTTTAAACACGTGACAGATATAGGAGAAAGTAAAAGAAGTCAGAGCTTAAATTATCAAACTGTCTTTTTCCCTCCCATATTTCTCTGTATTTTGGACCATTTTTCTTCCAGATAAGCAGGGCGATCTCCCACAGAAAGACTAGAAATCAGTCTCCTTGAGAGCTTGTGATGATAAAAGGAAGTGCTTATCTTTCACCTGAACTTGTCACAAAGTGGTTTCATGTCGCCTGGTTCTCCTGGCGACATCTCTATTTGGTTTTGCAGTGCTGTGGCTATTTTTCCATCTCTTTGTTCATTGTTCAGCCAGATCTCTGAGTAAACACTAATTATTCATTTAAAGCTTCAGTTTGTCCCTCTTCCCTCTAATTAGATGGTTGGTCGCCATCCCAAAGCCCCGCGCTGGGGCATTGATCTCTGTCTTGTTGTAGTACAGCCCCCCACCTCACGCAAACACAGAAATGTTTGCATGGGAGAGAAAATGAGGACATATACTGCAGATGGGGATAAACATGTGCAATATACAGTGTTGGCTCATATGCATCAGCCTTTTACATTCAAATCCTTCTCTCCCTGTGTCCAATAAATCTTTTAATGTCAAACTGCAAACTTTTCCCATTTACAGGCTGGAGAATTTATGATCTTGGAAAAACAAAGCAGCAAAAACACATAACAGCAACTCCCACCTCTTTACAAACAATACAGAGTTTCCAGAAACTCCTTGGGGAGTTTGCGGCGTATTTTCTCCATTTCTCTTGTTGTCTTGATGTTCTCGTGGGCTGTGGTGTAGTCGACAAGACTAATCACAGGCTTGATGAAATGCAGCAGCTTTATTTGTTTATGTATTGAGTATACTGTACTACAAAAAGGGTAATAAATGGGGTTGAGAAGCTTTGAGAGGGAGACAGAGCGAGGAATAAAGGCAGAGAAACAGAATGGGGGGAAAAACATCACATAAACACCAACTGTGATAAGTGTTGTTTCCTCGTCATCTTGTGCTTAATATTCTTTGGAAAGCAGTGCGTTTTTAGTTTTGGTGGGGGTTTTTCATGCTCTGAATAGTTAACCTGCTGGTGGTGGATTAATGGGCTATTGGGAGAGTTTCCAAGATGTCAACATACCTGTGTTTTAAATTACTTGCATTGAACCTTTTGGCACTTGAGGAATGTGCTTTTAAAATCCTGCTTGAACTCCTTCAACCTCGCTCCTGTTACGACCCCTCGCTAATACAGAGAAACTAATGACTTTTCGGTTTCTGGTTGTACAGTGATTGGATGTTAATGAAGCAGCGAAGCAGCTTAAAGGAGGGTTTTTTTAGCTTAATTTTTTTCTTTCCCCACTGTTTTCTCCATGATTACGCGCCAGAGTAATCATATATTTAACTTTACTGGTTCATTTCACTTCCCTCACTCTTAAGTGAAATTGAAAATTGTGCATCTTAGATCTTCAACTTAATGTGCAAAAACAACTTCAAAGAAATAAGCGCCAATAAAAGGGTTTAAAAGGTAATAACTATGAAAGAAAAACAATTAAAAGTGCATGCATTTGCAAAGCTGTCAGAATGCAAACCATGTGAACAATCAAAGCAGAGGAAGAAAAAACACTGGGGCGGTTTGATGCTTTGCCTCTTCATGCCTGTATTTATTTTTACTGGAAGTCACAGCTCTGTTCCCACCTAATGCAAATATCTTCAGGTGTTGCACTTAACATCATGTTGAGCCTCATGTTTCATGGAGTATATTTCAAATAACTACAAAGGAATGCATTCTTATGACGTGGGTTTTGTACAGTAGAAAGGGGTTAACTTTGTTGTATGGGGCAAATATGACTTCATTTTTCCAGCTCTCCAAAATTTCATTCACCACTGTTGCACACTTTATTTGAACTTATATAAAAATTGCATCATTATTTTGTAAAGTCTAAACATTTAAGCTGCAAATCAACAATTTGCATTCTGTTGCAAGGCTTTATTTTCTGTCCTTGCCTTTCCATCCGCCTGACACATTGCTGTCTTCTGTTAACAGAAGTGCTCTTATGTGCTTTAGTATGTAACTGAGTAAGTGGAAAATACTATGTTTTTTCTCTGATTTACCTCTCTTTTCTGCATGTTGAGTTGTGTAGCTCGTACTATTCTCCACATCTACAGAATCAGGGAGGAGGAGCCAAGCTGGAGTGCTGCATTTACAGGAAGTCACAGAAAATTGCATACATTTAAACCTGAGTGAAGTGTTAAAATAGCCACATATATTGTGGATTAAGTTGAGGAGAAAATTAAATGTCCCTTGATGACAAAGCACGGGTGCTGGGGCCAAGCCCCAGAGAGCCCTGGTTGTAAAAGACCAAAAAAAAAAGTCCATGATGGGGCTGAGATATTTGGTGGTGGAATTACAGACATGAATAAAAGTTTATCTCGTCCAACCAGCACTTTTTCTCTTCCTTTAATATTTTTTTTTCTATTCAGGCACTGTTAAGATTTGTTCATGCAATAAAGGGTAAGGGGTTAATAAATATTAATTTAGTACAAAGTAGCCTCTCTACTACTGGGCAAGAAATATTCATTTTTTATTCTGTACACTGAAACAAACAAACAAACAAAAAAAGAAAAGAAAATGTTGTTTTTTTCTCGTATTTTTTCCACATACAGAATAATACCAATAATGTTAAAATTTTAATTCTATGTTAAATAGAAGAGACTGTTATGTTATGTTATAGTTATGTTAAAGTATGTGGTTACAATTAAGTTTTAAATGAATCTAAAATAGCAAAACAGCTAAATTAAACTTTAATATTGTTAACTCTTCTGAGTAGTCATTGTTATCTCAAGATAATGAGATAAATTTCCATGTTATAACAAGGAAACAGTCATCGTTGCCTTGTGATAACGAGATAGTTATCTTGTTACCTGTTGACTTATCTATTTTAACCTGGAAGCTAACATTGTACATGTATATGTACAGTATAACACATGTACATATAACGTGAGTCTAGAGGTTAAAAAGGCAGATTTAGGGTTGTGTGATCTAGATCCAAGACCCTGGGTTGCCAACAAATTCAGTGCGGAAAACAGCTTCTTTCATTAAAGGTCAGCCACAACTTTTTCATCAAAACAATTCATTTTTTCAAAAATAATACATCCTCAGAACATCTAGAGGGGTGCAAAATTAAAGTATGGATTTTACTTTAAAAAATATATTTATAGCATACAAATAATTGTTTTAATAATTTTGATAGGTCCAAAATATATAGATATTTATATCTGGTTACCATTCCATATACACTAAAGGATTCTGCGCCAATTAGCATTAGCTCAGGAGTTGCTAACTTGATTGCTCTGTGTAGAAATAGCATGTTCCTTGCGTTATATTTCTAAAATTCAAATTTTATTTTATAGTCTTATTAGTTTTGTATTGGTAGCACGAATCTTTTAGTTTGTATTTGGTTTTGTGGTTTTTGAGATGAGTATTAAGCCTTTAGTTTTATGGTAAAGTTAACAGCCCTTTTGGCTCGCCTTTTGTTTCTCCTGATAGTTTTAGTCCAGAGCTGGGATAGTTAGGCTTTTCTTTTGTAGTAGCTAGCTTTAAATAGGAACATCTTTTACGTTCCTTTGATTTCTTATGCTGCTCTTGCTTTAGAATCAGTATTTTGTGTTGTCGTTGGACTAACTGGTTTGTTTTCTTTTTCAGATAAGTTTGTTGTTTTGAGCAGAATCTTGACCTCCAGCTGTGCTAAATACATACCTGCCATGTGCTTATCCTCTCAGCTTTGCGATAAAACTTTGTGGTTCACCTTTTTTACCATCTGTCACGTTTCCCTGTTTGTTGTGGCTCCCTGAGCTGGGTCGTAACACGGACAAAAAAATGAAGCATGATGAGGGTGGAGGTAGCAAAGGGGCTCAAAAGCCCTGCGGAGGTTGCCACTTTATTCCTGGACATGTAAGTTAAATATTTGCTAATGCTAATTAACAGTTAGCAGGTTCTTTAACATTGCTAATGCTAATTGTGGAAGCAAGTTTGTGAATAACATGGTGGGGAGCAATTAAACTTGTAGCTATCACCTTTAAGATAAATGTCTGGATTCTATTTTCATCCTCATAATTTTGTGCTGTTTTCCCAGTTCTTAGTCAAAGAAAATAGAAAAGTTTGTCACAAAAACTGCACTACCCTAAGTGTGTGAGAACATTTCTTCTCTTCTTGTTGATTTAATATTTAAGATGAGTCCAGTCTCAGTTCATTCATAGCTGGAACTAACATTCACGGACTATAATGAATCTTCTCATATTGTTGACTCATTTCAGTGTCTGCTGGTACAAAGGAGCGGATGTTTGCAGAAATGTGCATATATTTCACCACATCTGTGATTACTACTTATGCAAACCCCATGCTATCACCCACACAGTGAAGCCTTAGGGAGATTTCATTTATGATCTGAGTGGGTGCTGTCAGTCAGCCCCTTTTAGACTGACCTTTCATGTTCCCACACCCAGAATTCTTTGGGTGGTAAGTCACAGACAATTCAGTGTTTTCTCACTGAGAGAACAAACAAGTAACTGAATAAAGAAAAAAACAAAAAACACCTGACAAGAATCATTTATCAAAACATGTAAGAAGTGGCGCATTAGTAAAGAGGAGGAAGAAAAAGCTTGCAAGACTGTAAAGTCTTCATTTGGACTCAGACTGACTTATACAAAGTAGTATAATAAACCAAAAAGACATTTTTTGACAACTTGGATTTAAGAACATAGAAAAGTTTAAGATTTCAAGCAGGCGAAGCGAGATTGTTTAATGAATTTATTTCCAGCCTTTCTCTTGTAAACTGTATGAGTGCATGAGTCAGACTGTGATGACAGTTTTTCAGTTGAAACCCTAAAGCATGTCAGTGACTTAATATTTGACCTCATGTTCTCTGTCTTGCCTCATCTGGGAGAGCTGTGCAGGGTGGATGCAAAGCCAGCAAAGTCAAAAGTTCTCTTCATATTTTTCTTTTTTTAATTCCTACCCTACCAAGATATCACAGACATATAGAAAGCTCGTCAGCCCGCTTGCATGAACTCGCTGCTCGTGCTGCTCATGTTCGCCGTTGTTTGTTTTATCCTTGGGTGTCGTTCTAATCTCAGCTCTCTGATTTGTTTTTAGTTGGTGCTGTTATTACGTCTGCCGGGTTAAAAGAAGTGCTGTTGCCTGCCAGACAGACACCAGTGAACTGTTGTCTGCCTCCTCCTGTCTGCCTAGCACTGCACTGCATTGTGGGAAGGCAAACTAAGTGCTAACTCTGAGCTGAGGCAGCAGGCTGCCGGGCTGTGATGACTGAAGGTTCAATCAAACCTTGTATTTTTTACTTTGTGGGAGTCTCCCCCACCTCTGCTGTGATCTCCCGAGGTTTTGCAGAAGTGTGGTGTCTGGGCCGGCTGGAGCGTTTATGCACCTTGCCCCCCCCCCCCCATTTTTCTCCCTCTGGCTCGTTAAAGCCTAAATTCCAGCTACAGCTTTGAAGTGTGTTGAATGTGTTTGTGTTTTTTTCTTTTATTGTACACGGAGGTATGCACTTGTTGTGCCTGCAACACAGATGTGAAAAAGAGACTTTGCATTGCTCAATTTGTTTAGTTTTTTTCATGGAAAGAAGGGGGGGGGGATTAACAGTGCATGCAAAAAGGGTAGACTGCAGAGCCCCTTCTCGGTCTTCACTTCCCTGTAAATATCACAACACTGCTCCGTTGTGATATGATCCCACCTGCTGTTCCTCAGCCACTGCTTCACAGCCCCTGAGAAGAGGACAAAGAACGATAAATTGCAGTCTGCAATCTTCTTGTCAAAGCAAAGTGAAAAAGGAGCATTGCTGTCTTTAATCTGGCTGCTGAGCCCTGCAGTAGCATTCTTTCCTTTGCTTTTCAAAAATCTCCATTGAAGTGGTACCTGCCTGCCTTGCTCAGAGGGAGGTTGCAGGTTTCCAACCAGGTGTTTATCTCTCCTCTCTCTTCTGTGCTCCTCTGCTGCACACTCTTCACAGGGGGTTAATCCAGGGCATACTTGAGCAACAGATAATAAAGAAATTGCTTTCCCAGCACCCTCTCTGTGAAAATGTGAGGGACCTCAAATGTTCTTATTACCGTCATGTTTACGTTTAACCTGTCAAATAATCCAGCTCTCAACTCTGCAAGTGCGCGCTGTCGAGTCTCAGCATATGATTCAGCCATCAGACAGACATCTTTATCCACTTGTAAAGCTGTGGCATGGTTGCGGTTAAAAAAGTAATATTGCTTATGATTTATTGCCGGACTGAGAGTCAGAGGATTTTTGTCTTGGAGTGTTGAGTCATCTGTCAAACACAGCTCAGCACGACAGCGAAGCATGACCGCAGCCAAAAGCTGGCCGGTCACTTCACGGTCAACAAACGTGAATGTTTCTGTTCACATGATTTCTCCTTTTGCCCTCCAGTCTGCGGTGGACATTCTTGCAGACAATGATTTGCATGGAATCTAAAATATGTCACACTTTCCCCCCCAAAAGCCTTTTGTGGCTCACTCTTTTCATAAAAACAAAGAATCTGCAGAATCCGATGTGTGTGCCCACAGCCCATGGGCTTTCATGCTAGCCAAAATGTTAACATTGGCATCAACAAATGGCAGCCCAGAGACGTTGGCCGTGTGTGGTCTGTGTCAGGGTTACTGAGGTCAAAACTGCAAAAAGGTTTCAAATATGTGAAGTGTGTTTTATGCAAATCTCTATCCATGTTCTTTTGTTTGTACAGTTATGCTTGAAAGTTTACACACCCTCCCATTAAAGAAAAGGCTAAATTCACAATTGTAATTCAAATAATACGAAACTGAAAAGTAATAGTAAATAAAAATGTTATGAAATATAGTTTATTTGAATAATAAAACAATTTAGATTTTTTGTTTAAAAGATAATTACAAAAACCCCCAAACAAACAAAACTGTCCCAGACAAATCAAAGCACCTTGCTCATGAGCAGTGGGTCAAAATACCTGCTAACAGGTGCAGAAGTCTTTTTGAACATTACAAAAAACACTTGATTGCAGTGATTGCCTCAAAGTGTTGCTCAATTTTAGCTCTGGTGCCCCAGCCTTGTATAATAGTTTTACTTTTTGTTTCTTAGTTTTGAATATTTCTGTTGAACTACAGTTCAAAATCAATGCCATGATGTCCATAAAATTTTGATTTCTTATTACTTTTGTCAATTTGAACTTATTTCACTGGCAGCTGATTTTTTTCTGTCTTTAATGGAAGGTTATGTAAACTTTCAAACACAACTGTGTTCAAAAGTGAATTATGATAGCAAGGTTACTGTTTGGAAATCCTTCCTGCCATCAGCTGAGTGCCAGTCGCTCACTGATGGAAGTTATTGTTATCAGATGAGCACTGCCCATCACTCTGATGACAAGTGAAGCTCCAGGGATCCTCGTTTCCAGGACAGTGCTGGAGTGCTGTATCAGGGGACAAACAGCCTCAGAGGCTCTGGGCATGTTGTCAGATTTTGATTTATCCAGAAACCAAAAATACAGTTGTTGTACAGATAAGGTTTTTGCTTTGGAAGAAACTTGTTGTTTTTGAATGCTAGATGTCAGCAAATGAAAATGATTCTGCTCTTCATGATGGCCTGCAGATCTTTAAAGGGAGGCAGATCTGGACTGCAGACGGGCCAGTAAAACACACACACTGTGTTTTTGAAGCCATGCTGTTGTAAGTCATGCAGAATAAGGTCTGGCATTGTCCTACTCATATAACTGTGGACCTCCTGGGAAAAGACGTTGTCTTTATGGTAGCATATGTTACGACAACATTCCTGAGCATCAGAAAAACCTTCATAAAAGTCCCCCATGCCAGACTTTGATGTATCTTTATGCCATCGTCAAAAAAGACTTTTGCACCTTTCTCTTTTACAACCAGAACAACCTGTACGGTCTCTCTCATCTTTGTCTCATGGGACCATTTCCTTCCCAACAAGCAGCTGAAAGAATGTGGCCTCATCTGGACATGTTTGCACTACGTTGCTGTTCATCTGAGATGAGCTGCTGGAAGAGCTCAGCAGGGTTGCTGCAGAGTAGATCTATGGCTTCCTCCTTGTGTAATACAGTTTCCGGTGATATTCCTGCAAGCAGCAGACTGTGTTAGCGAAAATGGGGTTTCTGAGGCATTCCCGAGTCCACGTGGTTGCATTAATCATGGTGGTGTGACAATTTTGAATGCAGTGCTGCTGCAGGGCTTGAAGGTCATGTGCATCCAGCAGTTGCTTCCTTCCTCGGCCTGAAGGTGCTGAAACTTCCCCAGACTCACTGATACTTTTTATAATATCATGCTTTGTACATTTTGGAAGTTTTTTTTTTAGTCTTGCTTTGAGAGATATAATTTTGGAGCTCATTGATAATCCTCCGACTGAACTCGGAACAAAGTGATGAGCCACGCATGACCTTCCTTCCATCTTTGTTTGGAAAGACTTGACCTTTGGTGGATGCTCATTTTACACTCAATGATGACACACCTGTCACCAGTTAACTTGCTGGTTGTAAAGTTAGCCAGAAGTGTGTCTTGCTTTTGTTCTCACTCAGCTATTTTTGTGTGTGTTGCTGGCTTTAGATCAGGGGTGTCCAGCTCCGGTCCTCGAAGGCCACAATCCTGCAGGTTTTCCATGCCTCCCTGCTCCAACACACCTGACTCAAAATGAGTCATTTTGCAGGACGTCATTGGCTGTTAGATTTACTTAATTCTGTCAGTTGTGTTGGAACAGGAAGTGAAAGAAAACCTGCAGGACTGCGGCCCTCGAGGACCGCCTATGGACACCCATGCTTTAGATTTTCCATCCATTTCCTGTACCAACGAAACTCAAGCAGCTCAGCTTTAAACTTTAAATCTGTTCACATCCTTTCAATACAATGAATCAACTCTTTGCTCGTTTGCTTGTTTAAGGTTAAAAGAAAGAATATATCATTAAAAGCTGTTTCCATAAGCATCCAACTGCTCTTTTAAAACACCTGTGATGTTTTTATTCTCTTAAAAACCAACCATTTATACCCTAAGACCCAAGCCGTAGTTTGGCTTGTAGCCTATGTAGATTTCTGCTAGCTATTTTGAGGTTAGGAGGAACCAATAAATATAATTTTAAAGTTGATATAGAAGGTGTTTCAGCATTTCAGAAAGCAGAGACTGTTAGCGAGTTTTTAAATAAAGCGCATGTGCAAGACCAACCTGCTAGATTCTCAGCTTCCTCCCCCGACCACAGAACAACGTTCACGAGCCACTCGGGTGTTTAGCAGACAGCAGGTACAGATTCTCCCATCATGTTGCAAACGCAAATAAAACAGAATGTCGTTGTCTGAACGTTGCTAACTGCTAGCAGAATGATTGTTTGTGACCTACTGGAAACATCAGACGAGAATGCGCCACTTCCAGTACGCAGTACTGTATTACACTCGCCAATAAATCACTCTCATTGATTGGTCCGGCCTATTATTCGTCGAACTAACCGTCAGTCATTCTCACTATGGTAGTTAGAGTAATTGACGGGCCAATAGACAAATGAAAAATGTAAGGAATGCAGAGATGATCGGCAAATGTTGTTTCAGTCCCATTACTTTCACTGCTGATGTGTAATAATATTTATATATTCAAAGTTTTTAATTAATCATAGTGTATGGGGTAGTGAACCCAATTTACGTATACTACAAAAAATTGTTGAAAGAAACAACCTTTAATACGTATTCATATGTGTATTTTTTGTTATATTTAATAACATATGATTAAGATATATAAATACTTGTCTAAATTAAAACAATTCTTCTCTGACATCATCAGATGGCAGTCCAAGTGTCCATGTTTGTGTACAACAGGGTCCAGCTACATAGAAATTAGTATTGTGGGGCAGACAACCAAAAATGTGATGCCCACATACAGTATGTGGACATCAGGTGCAGGAGCATGGAACAGGTAGCTGCCACATTTATGGCACAGTTTTTTACTATCATGTCTGGAAATGGACAAACAACTGTTTGAATCAAGAACCGTCTGAACCTTAAAACTATAGTACCGACTTTGATAGCACCGTTTGAGATAAGTAACACCCTAAAAGGCACATAGAAGAAGGCAATACACATGTAACCAATGTTGAAGTAGTTACCGTAGTGCAGTCATTGCTATACCTGAGGCCAGTCTGCTTGCTGATGAAAACATGTTTATGTCTGAATGACTTTTGGCCATAGGTAGCCGCTATTATCCATTCACAACTATTTATGCCCATCTTTACCACTAGATGTCAGTAATTCTCAAACACATAAAGGTTCAAACAAATACGCTGAAGATTCAAAGCAACGAAACATAAGTTTCCAACTTTAAAACTGCATTTCTGACTCATTCTGATGCACACTGACATTCATTATGCACGTTCCTGGAGGCATTGTTGCCTTGCAGGCCCCCCAAGGCTGAGAAACTGCACTGTACAAGTGGCTTTTTAAGTGGCTACATTTTGATTTACGGCATCACATCATACTTCAGCAACTGAATATCATCATATTGACTGTTTTAAACATGCACCATGGCTTATTCAGTAAAGAAACAAAAGATGATATTATTGGAAGAAATTAGAGAAAGTGACAAAGCAAGAGATCAGACAAAAGTCAACATCGGGCTGGCTTTTACTGGCTGGAGATCGCACAGAGAAGAGGCAGGATGTAAGAGATGCAGAAATACTTGTTGTTGACTTGCTAATTTGTTTAAGAAATTTTCCAAACTTACTTCCAAACTTAATTGCATGCAAAATTAAAGTATCTTTCTGCTAGAGACCATTTCAAACCAGAAAACATCAGTCAGACTTTTCTCTGTTAAAGATGCTTTGGTGTCTGATATGGCCGTTTCAGAATGTCACATGCCTTTATTTCTGCATCTTTGTTTCCCAAAGCATCATTGACAGCTATCTGGAACAGACTTTCTGCTTGTCTTTTCCTAACGAGCTCCACTGTACCCCGCAGCGGGCTGACACCAGTCTTTGCAGTGAAAATTGCTCGCAGTTTGTGCATTCACTTCTGTTTGTCAAATATTCATTTCACCTCAGAGTGATTAAATCAAACATGAGTAAGCCCATTTGAGTTGCAAAGAAAAAAATAAATCACAAATAGGATATAGAGAGCTAGAGGCTTTATTGGCACTACCCGTGCAATTACACTGAATTCAAATGGTTTTGGAGTGTTTTTTAATCTCTGTGGTAGATTCTGAGAGATTACATTGTATTTGATGAATGCACAGTGGATGACTGGAGGCAGGTTGTTTCATCTGCTTCGATGTGGTCTGGAGAGGTGTCGGCATATATCCTCCATCTATCTGTCTGCTTTGGGATCCAGCTCAGATTGTTGACCTTTTTGTATGACATGTTGCAGCAAATAACTTGCAAATGAGTATTTAAGTCTTTAAGAGTTCTTGAAGTGATGCGCTGCAGCATCCATCAAGGGGAAGATGGTAGTAAAAAGGTAAATATGTGATGGATAGTTTAATGAAAGCCTGACCAGTGTGCATTTTTAATAGCAGTCTGAGGAGAAAAAGGCATTAACACAATCGAGTGGGTATAAAATGTTTGGTTTGCTCTCTCATTTGAAAGGTTACATTTCCTAGATTCCATTTCTCGGCAGCAATGACTCAAACATCCCCATCTCTCTTTTCCTTGTGGAACCAAATAGTTGGCCTGCTTTTTGGCAATTCACAGCAGCATTTTCAAACAAAAGCTTGGATGCTTTTTGAGTGTGTCATGATAGATTGTCCTCTGGGGTGTTAACATGAGGCAAAGTTTTAATTCCAAACATGATTATGAAACTAGAACAATCTCAAGAAAACCATGAGTTAAAAACATAGTCCAAAGCCTGCAGTGTTTGAGGGTAAATTAAAGGTACAGTGTGTAAGAATGACCGACATCTATCGGTAAAGATGGGTACTTGAAAGAAAAGATGTTTTCTTTTCAATGACTTCTTATTGTAAGCACTGTTGTGAATGTATGGTGTCCGTGAGTGGCCAAAATTCTCCCATAAAGATGTTTGCATGTGTGAGTGGATCCAGCTGTCTCAGGTGTAGCTATGACTGTACTGCAGGTAGCTACTTTTAATTTCTTTTAAGGCATTACTTATCCCAAACAGAGCTCTACTGTAACTCCCATTAAACAAAAATGGTGGAACAAATATGGCCACCTCCATGTATTTGCACCCCCAGCAAGTGGATATAAATGACTCATTCTAAAAGATAAACACATAACAGTTATTCTAGTGCAGCAATTACACATCAATAGAAACACAGTTTTGAATTTTATATTACATTTTCTGCCATTGACCTTTGATTTTTTACATACTGTACCTTAAACTCTTGCTGTTGATTAAGACACATTTTTAAAAGATAAACTTGAGCAATACTACACCTCTGGACTGACTAACCAACATTTGTTTAGGAAATGTTGGAGGTCAGAGAAAGCAACAGATTTAACCTGAATGATTGCATGTAATTGATGTTGTTTTGTTCCCTGTCTTGTGTTTTCACAGTGCCAGGGACTCTGGGCTGCTTCAGAGACAGCGGTGATCCCCCAACCCTTTCCGGCCCCAGTGAGACCTCCAAAAAGCTCACGATTCAGAACTGTATCAGCTTCTGTAGGAAGCAGAGATACAAGGTGAGAGGGAGACATTTCAAATCTAAAATTCACCATCTCCTGTCCAACCACTTCAGACATGCCCACTTTTTGGATGGAAATGCAAAACAGGAAATTGCTCATATTGTCTCATTTAGAGATGAGTCTCTTTCAAGCTTTTTATGTAAATCATCTGCATTTACGTGCAGTTTCATGACATGCATCGCTGGGAATGACTGCCCGCTTCATTCTGCCTTCAAACTTCCTTTTGAAAGCAACCAGCAGATGACAAATCATCGCAGTAATCAAGGCTGACAGCTGGAAATGAATGGTTATCAGGCCACTGGGCACCTCCTCTGCAATTCATTTTTGTCATCTCTGCCATCATCGCAGCTACAAACAGTGCCAGGTGTTACTTTTCTATCTCAGCAGATCTGCTTCAGCTCTGCCTCCGTTGACAGATGCTGACAAGTCCTCTGCCTTTCTTAGTTGGGCAGATGTTGCAGGAAAAAGGCGACAGATTGGCATCATCCGCTTGACCTTGCACTGACACTGTCCTCAGAGCACATGTGAAGCGTCAGTGTGTGGAAGCTTGGATTCCCTGTGAGTTTTCAGCAGAAAGAGCATGCCCAACGAGTCAGAAATGCTCGCTCAAAGTGTTCACGGTGACTTTCCTCAATGAGGTAACATTAAAGCAACATATTTTATCTGTTGCCAAAAGCTGAGGCTGCATGAATTACTGTTTCATGGCAAAAGATGCAGAATGGGAAATGATCCACCACCTTCAGTTCCCCGAATTCATTCAGCACGTGAAATTTGAACAATGGAGTCCTTTTCAATGGAGGACAATGACTCTTTTCAGGACAAATGGTGGAGAGGTCAAGATGCATGAAGATTCTGGCTCTTCCACTTCCTCGTTTCAACAGTTTTTGCTGCCATCAGCTTTTATTTAAAAGTTAGAAGGTGTCATTTTTGTAGGATTTAATCTCTACACCTCATAGTACATGAAGCTGTATGTCTGACAATGTTAAAGTTTGCAGTCAGAGTCAGGAGAGAAAAGCAGTTTGGGCAGTTGAAACATCTTGTAGTGATTTGTTTTTTAACAAGTTATCATAATTTTATTTAATTTCTTAAAACTAAGAATGTGTTTTGTATTTGGGAATCTATTGAAGAACAGTATCCTTTTTGTGCTTTATCCTCTGGGTGTGTTTTCTCAGTCAGCAGAATGACTCCCCGAAGGTTTCTCTCAGCAGTGGCTCCCATGTCAAATGGATTTATAATGAACAGCATCGGCTGAAGTTTGTTTTGAATTGCAAATGCAATGACTTGTGCATTCCCCTTTATTGTGTTCTGCAGCTCGCCGGTATGGAGTCAGGATATGCCTGTTTCTGTGGCAACGAAGCGGACCTGCGAGACCGCGAGGAGTCGCCTAGCATGGAGTGTAACCATGCCTGCTTCGGTGACCAGACGCAGCCCTGCGGAGGAGACGGCTGGGTCATCGTGTTTGACAGTGAGCCTTCACTATCGACCCCCTGGGTCTGATTCTTTTCATTTCTGTGCTGCAGTTTGATTGAAATTTTAACCACTCTGAACCAAATAAAAGACCTTTTTCTGCTTTGTTTCTTTGAGATGAATGAGAGCTATGATGATCAGATGTCATACCAAAGGAAAAAAAAAGTGTCTGTTTGTTCATTGTTTTCTGTTAATAATTTAACAATATTCAAGGTACACCTGCTAAATTGCCTGTGAGCACAAATTTCTAATTGGCCAATCACGTGGTGGCAACTCAATGCATTCAGACATGTGAACATGTCAAGACAACTTGCTGAAGTTCAAACTGAGCATCTGAATGAGGAAGAAAGAGGATTTAAGTGATTTTGAAAGTGACATGGTTGATGATCTACAGAGAAATATCCAGTGAGCAGCAGTTGTCTGGCCAGAATGTCTTGTTGATGTCAGAGGTCAGAGGAGAATGGGCAGACTGTTGGAGATAACATAAAGGCAACAGGAACTTAAATGAGCACAGAAAGTAAAAACCCTGCCATGTTTTCGTATCTGCCTGTTTATTTCGAACAGGTGTTTCACTAACAGGCTCATCTACCTGCAGAGGAGCTGTGCTAATAAAATTCAGCTGGTTAGTGTTCAGTTGGAACAACTGCTGGACAGGATTTTTACTTTCTGGACCAGGTTTTTTCACCTCTGCAACCAAGGCATGCAGAATAGCATCTCTGAACACACAACACATCCAGCTTTGAAGCAGATGGGCAGAAGACCAGACCAGGTGCCACTCCTATCCGCTAACAGGAAACTGAGGCTACAATTCACACACACTCACTAAAACTGGACAATAGAAGATGGAGAAACGTTGCTGGTCTGTTGAGTCTCCATTTCAGCTCCACATTCAGATGCTAGGCTCAGAATCTGGTGGAAACATCATGAAAACATGGATCCATCGTGCCCTGGATTAATGCTAAAGGCTGCTGCGAGTGTGATGGTGTGGGGGAGATTATCTTGGTCCAGTTTGTACCAGTATGGCATGGTTTAACCACCACAGCCTACCTGAGTATTGTTGCTGACTGTCTCCATCCCTTTATGACCAAAGTGTAGCACCTTCTGATGCTACTTCCAGCAGGATAATGCACCATGTCGCAAAGCTCACATCATCTCCAACTGCTTTGTTCAACATGGCAATGAGTTCACTCTACTCCAATGGCCTCCAAAGTCGCCAGATCTCAATCCAGCACGCCAGCCTGACTAACGCCATGTATGGGTAAATCAGTCTGGAATCCTTCTGTTGGAGACTGATTTCCAATGCGAGATGAGAGGTGGGACTAACAGGAACAAATTGACCCAGAGAGAGCCAATCAGAGAAACACGGAAGTTATGCAAACATGTTTTTTGTAAGAGGAAAGTCCTCAGAGCCTTAAGTTGTTGCAGTTTTAAGGACATGTGTAGCTCATTTAAGACAGCATAAAGGGCATCGCCGCTGCTCTGCAACCGCCATCCTGACTGTTACGGTTAGATAACTGAGTCACCGAAAAAGACGTATCGCAAAGTCCCACCTCCCGCGCTGTGATTGGCTCGGTCAATTATCTACCAGAGTGGAAATCAGTTTCCAGTGGAGGTAAGCCAGACTAACTTGATGTGTATCTCATACATGGCATGCCGAGCTAGCAGCCAACATATCGTCAGGACCAGTGTGATGCTATCATGTCAGTATGGAGAGAAGTCTGAGGAATGTTTCCCAGACCTTGTTGGATCCAAGCAAGGCAGTTCTGAAGGCAAACAGGCGCCCAACATAATACCAGCAATGTGTACCTACTGATGAGTGTATACACCAATTCAGAAAAAGGGCAGTTTATTGCAGTGAGGGTTAGAAAAGATAGGATCAACTTCTTGTCAGTTATTTGGGGGACTTTTTAGAAGAAACTTGGCAGATATTAAAGAAAGAAAAGCATGGCGCTGCATGAGGTTTAACAAGTTTGACTACCTAAATCACACCAGCTTCCAACTTTTGAAGGCAAAGATTTCTGACCCTTTTTTTTGCCCTTAATTTCAGCTCGAGTGGGAGCCTGCGGAGGGAACTACAGCTCTCCGTCCGGAGTCATCTACTCCCCCGACTTCCCTGACAAATATGGGGCCAGCCGTGTCTGCTACTGGACCATCCAGGTCCCCGGATCCTCAGCCATCCTCTTCAACTTCACCTTTTTTGACATCTCAGACCAGACCGACATGGTGGAGCTACTGGACGGCTACACCAACCAAGTGGTGGCCCGCTTCGACTGGCGCAGCCCCCCGCGGGAGCTGGTGAACATCACAGGAGACTTTGTCATCCTGTACTTCTACTCAGACCGCACGAACCAGGCCCAGGGCTTTGCTCTTCTCTACCAAGGTAATTCTCAGCTCTGTCAACCTGCCTTCAGCTTCACCCACCAAGAATTGCATTTGCATGATAAGGCGTGTGCTGGCTTGATGGAGTTTTGCATAACAGCCATAGTTTAGTAGCCCAGTGCTTGCTAGCTGTGGTGAGCTGGTTGTCACGGCAGTGGCAGGTCCTTTTCTCTTTTCATTTGCTAGTCAATGTCTCACTGCCGCGGGTGATACTGCATATTTAGATAATGTGTTGTTTTTTTCAAAGAACTTGCGTTGTTATCAAGCTGCAGCAGGCTGCTTTTCCAGTGTATTCCCTGCAGACTTGCAAGTTTTCCAGCCAGCTGCGTGCATCACATCTTCTGATATTCTGAGTCCCCATGTAGGAGATTTCTAGGTGAGAAAGTAAAGCTCACTGAGAAATGATGACGTGACTGCAAATAATTTCATCTCACGCTAATGTGAAAAGTTATCCCGCACTTTTTCCGTATTATATTTTCCCATTAAAGGTCTGAATGGCCCAAAATGATTTGATAGATTAATTTGTGGAGAGGCTAGCAAAGCACACGCTGATATAATTGGGTGTAGGTGACATTCAAGCTCACATCCCACTACAGTGAGAGGCAATCTGTTCCCACTCCTCCCTCTCCACCTCCATTTGTATTCCTGTCTCGTGTTTCTGGCTCAGTGGCGTTATAGTAAAAACAATATTTGAAGGTCAAAATCCCCTGAACTCTGGAAAGGAGGGAGCCTTTTTCTGTTTTGTGTGCGGCATTATGTAGTTGAAAAGTGGAATTTGTGACAGTATATAAGAAAAGGTCACCTCGTGAAATAAAAAGGTGTCACACTAAAACAGAGAAAATAAACAATCATTGGGATAAAGTCGGTGCAGAGACAAGGAAGCAGAAGGAGATAGAGTTTGAGTATTAACCCTAAATAGAGTGTCACCATGGTGGCAGGCTGAGTGGTCCAAGCTTTGATTCCAGGGTAAAAGCTCACAGATGAGGATCCAGTTTGTTACAGCTGCGTTTCAGCTGTGACTGGGTTTGAAGCATGCTGTATTTGTTCTGGTACACCATAAATATCCAATTCAAAATACCCCACGCTGAAACATCCAACAACCATTCATGGCAAACTGAACCAAGTTTGGATTGAGAACGTTTTAGATGCGTTTCTGTCCGTTTAATATCTATTTTTAAAGCTACTAAGAGCATGAGCAACTTCTGTTATAGGCAGGGATCTTAAACTCTGCTCCTCAGTTATTACTGCCCTGCAAGTTTTAGGTGTTTCCCTGCTTCAACATACGTACAGTAAGTTTTTGGATCCATTATTTATTTGTTTTAACAGCAATGGCTGCTCATAGAGCCTTGCATTGGTCCCAGACATTAGTAACAAATAGTATCAGCACAGTGTAGTCACGGCCAGACAGACTGCTCAGAATATTTATTTGAAGGAGTAATGCTTTTTTGTAGGGATGCTCAGATTTACTGGCAAAGTGTTGGCTTGTGGACTACAATTGGCCAATCAGCAAATAGGAAAACAACGACATCATCGGCTGATGATTGATCAGCCATGATGCTGATTATCTGGTACGTTCCATTTGTGCTACAGTGTGTTGACTTTCCCCTGAAACTGATAAGACTTGTTTACATTTAATTTAGTTGTGGGGAAAACCATAGTTGGGCCATAAAACTTTATTGAGATGGGAATGTTTTATGAGTGTTAAAATAATTTTCTTTTCTTTTTATAGGCTGTTTTTTTTATTTATTTAAGAATTCATACCAATTCAGAGATATTATGATACACAAAAAGGAATACTTGAATGCAGTTTACTTTATTTTTGTTATCCATATTTCACTCTTTTCCTGGTAAAGAAATAATAAATGTCAAAAGCAATCAGCACTGGCTTTTGGCTCAGAATTGTACAGCCTGTGCTCCATTAGTTCAAATAATAACACTAAATATTCTAAGCACATCTGAATCTAATAAAGTGTTGTTTTCAGGCACTGAAAGTAAAAATAAAGTAGATATTATTTTTATTAGTGGATTATTTTTGTGTAGATGATTAAATTTAAGCATTAGTTAAAGGCTAGGACACTAAGAAGTTAGATACATCACAATAACTACAACCAATAATATCATCTCATCCTGTGTTGGCCGGTTAAATGAGATGAGTCATTAATGTATTGTTTAGGTCGTTTGTCCGTTCATCTGTCAGTCACAGAATATTTTTATGCAACATGTGGATAATCAAAGTCAAATAAAGCAAAACTTGCAAGATGAAGCAAAGTCCACTTGAAAACAGAAATATAAACTTAATTCATTTGTGATTCTGTTTTACTTTATATTGAATTTGATAACAAAGAAAACTAAGTACTGTATTATAAACTGTAGCATTAACATGCAGGTGATTCTGAGTGACACTCCATTACATGTTCCAAATGAAAGCAATGTATAAATCATGAATCATACTGAATATGTGCTATAATACACATTTATATAAGGAGTAGTTAAATGTATCTTATTTTGTTGTATTTTTCAGTAGACTAGCAATTAGTTTATTCAATTAGATTGTTTGATATTAATATTAAACATGACAAACAGTTTAAGAAGGCACAGCATTTATATTTCTCAAAGCAAAGCTGAAGCATGTGATACCTTTATGTCATATCACTAACTGATTACGTGTCTGCATTCAGGATCTCTGCTTCAATAAGCCAGTCCATCTGGGGTTTGGTCACACGTTAAGAAAAATTGCTGTGTTTTGATTTATTATTGTTATTATTGTAATCTTTTGTCACAGTGAGATTTTTCCTGCTGAGCAAACCATTTTTTCTGGTTGGTTTGTCTCATCCATTACATTTTATTGTGCTGTTGACCCGCTGTGTTAACCTATGAATGATAAACAGATTGGATTTGATTTGGTTTGACGTTTAATCCAAAAGGAGATTTCTTCTTCAGTACAAAAACTGGATTTATGGCTCCTATTGAACAAATACAGGGATGTTTTATTATTACAGTAAATGAATTCAGTAAATGACATCATGCCGCTGCTGGATGAACCCACATATTTTCACTTGCTGATCTCACTATTCTATCTTAAAGTCTCAGAGGCTTCGCGCATTATTAAATCTTTAAGATTATTTATTCCTCAATGAGTGCTAAATACTGTAGTTACTCTCGCTATGATTATTGCCGGTACCTCTTCCGATCAGATCAAAAACTACAGACATAATCACCCACAATTGAAAAAAGAATCATAAAACAGGACAATGGTGTTTATTTAAGCTGTTGTTTGATCAATGGTGTCTTTTTGCATGGGATCACTGTTAGCATGGTGCTAACACCAGCCAAGGATATACAAACTTTTCATTTCTCCTCAGTTTTTATTGCAATTTACTCAGGCATTGTAACAGATACACTTTCTGTACTACAAATGGGAAAACATTCTCTGATGTCTCCAGTATATCAGTGTATGGTACTTTAGGATGGGAATGGCTAGTGTCCCAGTTAAGGACTGACTTTTTTAAAAGGCAACATGTCAGGAAGGAAGGGAATATGCTACTGTAGAAAAATAATGCACTGATAAAACTCCATGTCAGAGCGTTTTGCACATGTTGGTGTGTTATACATGGGGGCTGTGTTTGAAAAATCAAAGCAGGCTAATTTTTAGGTAAAGGGGATCGCTTTGTCTTTCGTATGGAAAGGGAATAAACCCAACTCTACAAACTATTCATTGGAACTTTAGATGTCATTTTAATGTACTTGCAAAATTATTAGAATATTTTTTTAAAGGTGATAGCTACAAATTTAATTCCCCCTTGCCTGTAGGTGGTTAACATTTGCTTATTCAATTAGCAACGTTACAGAACTGGCTAACCATTAATTAGTTTTAGAAAATGTTTAACTTATGTCCAGGAGGAAAGCAGCAACCCCCACAGCACTTTTGAGCCTCTTTGCTACCTTGACCCTCATCTTGCTTAATTTTTTGCCTGTTTGAATTTAAGAAATGTAAGGCAAGGAAGATGCTACCTCTACACAGAGCAATCGAGCTAGCAACTCCAGAGCAAAGAATCCTAACATCGGCATGGTAAACAGATGTAATTATTTACTTTTTGGATTCATCAAAATTGATAAAAACAATTATTTTTATGCTCTAAAAAATTGGATTGGGGGGGTTAAAATTAATACTTTCATTCTGCACCCCTCTAGGTGTTCTGTGGATTTATCATTTTTTAAGAAATTATTTATTTATGAAAAAGTTGTAGCACTGTCCCTTTAAATGACTTCAGATGACTTCCTCACTATATTTCACATAAAAATGTTTATTTTCTTTTTCTTTTTTTTTTTTTTTTGCTACTGCTTTAAATGTATTTGAGATCTGTTATCTGCTCTTTTTGAGCTGAAGAGTAAGTTGATGCTTTCTGAAGGCACATTGTAAATGTCAACAGCTGCATGTGATGTTTTTCTTTTATTTAAACCTCTTTCATGGTTTGATTTCAGTAAATGTTCAAATGATCCAATATGTCAACAAAAATCTGAGATATGAGAAAAAGTCCAACCACTTTCAACAGAGTTGTTTACGTAGCCGAAACTGTGACCTGCAGCTCCAACATGATGTCTTCCCACTGATCGTATTATTATTAGTCTCAGAGGAGCCAAACTGTTATCTGAACAACTGAACTTCATTTTGATGGTAAAGGTTTAGAGGAGGAATTTTAATTTTTAAAATGTGGTATTTTTACTCATTGAACTATGTTTTTAACTTACACAGAAAGATCAAAGTTTAAACTTGTGGGGGAGTGTATGAAAATGCCGTCCATGAGCTACCTGAGTTTCCTTGTTTATATGAGAAGCCAGTTTTTATATAAATCATCTATACTGAGATGAGACACCTCTACACAAAGATCTTAGGCAGCAGCCTCACACTGCTGGGAAAGAACCAATGCATAAACAGATTATTTCACACAGAAAGGGACAGAAGCACAGTTTAAAGGTCTAAAGCAAAAGTTCCTTTAAACTGTGCACCTACAGATCAAGCAGATCTGTAGGTGATCAAGAGCTGAATTTATTCCAGCTTGGCTGATGTGCAGTTATTAAACTCCACAGGCAAGAAAGAACTGTGGAGACATTGACCTTGTTTGCTATTAATCTGCATCAGTTTTTTGCAGATCCAGCTCTTTCCTGCTGCCAAACAGGCTTTTAATATTTAGTTTTCCTCAAAGTTTATCCCGACTCGGCTATTGCTCTGTGTTGTGTAAATATGGCCCATGAAGTTTAAAATTATGTATATGTGGAAATTGTGCATGTTTCTGTTATTTGTACTTTTTTTTTTATTCACAGATAAAAATAAAAGATGAGTGGAAGCAGTCAAATCTAACTAATTTTAAATCACTAATCAGCTTCATGTAAATGAAATATTCCACACTCCTTAGCATTGTTTTATGAGGAAAACTGACACACGGGAGCTTTAAGAAGATGAAAACAAATACACTGTATTGCACACACACAGTCATGTACCCTGTTTGTGTTAAAGCGATGAGAGTTAGAAGCTTTGAAATGTACATTTTCTTTTAAAGGTTCAGATGAATTATTTCAGACTTAACTGGAGCAGTAGTTTAGATGTCGTCTTGTCCGTTTTCAGTGGAAGCCTGTTTGGCCCCCATCCGTTCACAACAGTGCTTGGTATTTGAAGAAATAACTGTGTTTACCACTTGATGTCAGAAATTTTATACACTGTACCTTTAAATTGCTTTGTACAGAAACTGAAGTCTTACATCATTCATCAACATCAAAGTCTTTATATTTTGATTGGAAAAGAAAATACTTCAGATAAAAGGGATATAAATATCTGAAAACGTTCTGCATGTCGTTTTGATCTCATGTTCCACGTTAGAACCGTTTCACTGTGTCTAATGATGTTCCTGTTCTTAATTCTGCAGCGCTCAGAAGCCAAGCTGGCAGAACAACGGACGCTAAAGGCGACGATGAGGATGAAAGAGAAGACGTCACGAGCACAGCTCGGCCACAGCTGGCCAGCAGCGTCACTGAGAGATCCAACAGTACATCTAACGGCCGCTCCTCGCAGATCCTCTATGTGATCACGTCCAGCCCCGGTAAACCGGAGCACAACATGCCAGGTCAGTGGGCTGGACGCGACGAGACCACCAGCTACAGCACTAGTATGTTAACACCCATGATGCAACTCTACTGTGCAGCATGGCCTGATTTCTCTGAAACCTTGTGGAGACGCTCCTTCCCAGTTTGACTATGATCATTCATGGAAGTGATGCTGCATGGTGCTTTTTTTTTTCTTCCTGACAATCACTCAGAAGTGAAGTAACTGTCAGACTCCCCTGTTATTTACAATCAGCCATGTTGTCAAAGCTGCGCTGGATGGACTGACATGTCCTGTGCTTTGCTTTTTCAAAAATCTTTCCTTCCAAACCCCTCATGCTTCACCTCAGAAAGCTACCGCATGTATTTCTTTGCCAGAGGACAACAGATGTGCGCTGATAATGTGTCACCATTTTTTGACAATTTATTGGCTGAACACTGCAAACAGGTGCGCCAGTGGTGCTTGAATAACTCTTTGCTTGCTAATCTTTTCAATCTGCTTCAGTTTTTTTTTTTTTTTTTTTTTTTATAGCTGTGACAGGCTGGGAATTTGATATGTGATGTCTTGTTCCTGTGTTGCTCTCTCTGTGCAGTGTGGACCATTTACGCTCTGGCTGCTCTCCTAATACTGACTGTCATAGCCATGCTGGCAAAGCTGCTCCTGCACATCACAGTCAAGTAAGTATGAGGATGCTGGAGGCATACGTGAGCCGCCTAGCAGCATGTGTCAGAGTTTTCACCTGTGGTATTATGCAGCATTCCTGCCGTACCGGTTAAAGACGACAGCAGAGGATGGCAGTCACGCATCTGAAGTTTCACAGTGTAGAGAGTTTTGTTTGGGGAAATAACTGAGACAGTTATAGCAGAAATTATTGCATTCTTTCTGTTCACCAACCTCATAATTGGCACTCTTTCTTGTTTGCCACAATCTTTTATATGACTACAGCCAGAAAATCCTGCTGAGGAGAAATTCAGACTCTGTCTCAGATTGTGGAGAAGGATAAAAGGAAACCAGAAAGTTTGTCTTTTCTCCCAAACTCTGGGTATGCTGCATTCACCAGGTTGCTCCTTGTGAAGTGGGCTGCACGGAGTATTCAGCCATGAAGGAGAGAAAGCATGTTTAAAGGGAGCTGTGAACCATGCAGGGAAGAACTAAGCAGCTCATCGCGTAGCAGGATGGCAAGATGCAAGATTACCCATCTATCACTGGGTCTTCCAAAAATAGAGCTTACCAAGTGTTTTCATGATTACTAGCACTGCGCCTCATTCACCAACCGTTCTTCCATACAAATCTCTTCTTAAGTTACTTGCAACCTCTTTTGTTGTCAAAGATTGTACCAAAAGGGCCAAGCAGAAAAACAGACACGGAGTGCTGTAAAAGGTTTAACACCAGAAATTAGAGATGCACGATATTGGAATTTTGGCCGATAGCCGATATGCCAATGTTTAAAAGCTCATGTGGCTGATAACCGATATGGATACCGATATTAAAGCTGAAAAATAAATTATGTGATATTTATTCCTTGTGCAAAATTAGAAAAATACCTCAACTTGTGTTACTGTATGTATAACAAGTAAAACTTAAAGACAGTTGTTCAAATACTGTAAAACTCATAGGATATGTGCATTATATCCTAAAACCACATGGATATTCTTCTCCCTGAAAAAAAGCCCCCCCCCAAAAAAAAAAAACAACAAAAAAACAGGGGATATTTGGTTATTTACACAAATGACCATGTATAAATTCTGTTCACACAGAACATCCTAAAGGAAACTGTCTTTAGAAGTTTTAAAGTCTGTAAAACAGAAGTTTTTGAAGAAGTTTTTGTTTTTCAGACTTTAGAAACAGCGGCCTGATCGGTTAAATATCAGTGGGGTGGCCGATGTCCGATATTCAGTTTTAAGGCCCATATAGGCCGATACTGATGGGGGGCCAATTATATCGTGACGTGCATCCCTACCAGAAATGATCTCTAGGACCTTCAAGGATCCCAACCTGGGTGGGCAACCCGGTCAAGCAGGTGCTGGATAGCTACAAGGGGGGCAAAAACCCTGTTTGGGGACATTTTAATGGCAAAATTATGTAAATCCAAATATTTAGGGACTGCAATGGCACAAACATTCAGAGAGTATCTTGACACGATGGGGGAGGCAGGAAAAAAAGATTTTGAGCCTTGCTGCAAGTCTGTTTTAAGTTATCACTCACAACATCCCCAAAAAGACAAAAAAAAAAAGTCATGCTCACCTGAACAATTCTCATAAAATCTTATATTTTGATATTTTTGTACTTTATGGAGAATAGCCATTCGCTTTAGTAATTTTTGAAAGTACAGTATGTAAAAAGAAGTTGCCTGTTTGTACATAAATCTGTTTTAATATTTAAAGATGAATTACGTAACTTTCCTTAAAGGAGTGATGACATAACAGTTAAAAACTAGTTTATGTTGTTGGATTACTTTATATGTAAAGCTCCAAAGAAAAAACGGCATTTTTTACAGCGGGTATTGTTTTGAAACGCCAGACCTCACTTCCTCAGTAATACAGTTGGGTCCGGTGATGATATGGAGCTTTACCCGGAGACCACGTTGACTTCATTTTGATTGGCTACACCTTTTTCGCTATGACCTTATTTGGAGAATCTAGGTCAAGCTGCGGTCGGAGTTTGCTAAAGGCTAACTGCTAGCAACATGGGCAGTTCAGACAGTGTGAGCTACGTTTATCAGACAAGATAAAAAAGATAATGGTCGCTCCTAGTGTTGCTGCAGAAGTTTGCTTTTAAATCCATTTGTTTGAAAATCCAGACCTGACTGCAGAGAAGTTACTCTGCTCCATACACAAAGCTGAATAGAAGAGAGGGGGGGGAGTGGAGGTGCATAGACCGTTAGGAGAGGGGGGTGCTGTTTACTTGATAGTGTGCTCTTATTGGAGCAATTAAATTACGTAGAATGATAGAACTACGTAGAATGACAGCCTGCTGTCTGATTCAACTGTTTCTGAGCAGAGAGACAAGCTGACAGACCATAAACAGGAACTTTGATTCTCACTCTGGACATTCACATGGCCTCATCAGTGCACAATAGATCATATTATACACCGAAAACCCCAGAAAAGTGAAATTTGATGTCATGGCACCTTTAAAACTTGTATTACAGACTTGTTTTGTGGCACAGTGACATCTGTTATATCTGTTTCTGGGGCAGTAGCTGCATACAGTAGCAGCATCCCGAGGCTGAGAAACTGCACACGATGCAGACGTTGCAGACGAGTTTCAATCTATGCGCCGCATCACATGTTAGCAAACAGATATAAACACACCGGCTCTTTGCAACACGTACTATGGCTGATTATGCAAAGAAACCCAAGAAGACATTATCAGAGGAAAGAGGGGAAAGGAAAGAGAGACAGAGGCAGAACAGGAGATTAGACTAGTGTCAATTTCATTCACATTTTTGTCTTGTTATTTTTCCTCATCTCTGCATAAATCTTATGACCTTTTATGGGAATATTCAGGCTTTTACTGATGCAAAGTAGGTTTAAGAATGTAAGAATCATAGGAATATATTGGTGATGTAGGCCCAAACACTAAGGGTCCATTCTGCAGCTAATCCACTGCAGGCATTCAGAGATAAACTGGGACACACACGTGGCCGACTGGCTGTGTTCCTATAACAATATAAACATAAACTGGAACATTTTAAATTACATTAAATCGGTTTCCTTTGTTTTTTCCTCTATCATATTCTATTTTCTTTTCCCTGTTTTCCCTTTTTAGGTCCCCGAATATCCCGACTGTCAGCGGTTCAGACAGCTGCAGCCAGAGCACGGTCTCCTCTGAGCCATGGATCATCCTCTACCGACCCTCCACCATCTCCCTCTTCAAGAAGAAGCTTAAGAACCACCACGGTGACCTCAGCCCTCTGGTGGGCAACTACTCTCTCAGAAAAAAGAGCACCCAGTTGTGCCTTTAGGGGTACAAGGGCTTATCATGGGGGTGGTACCCTCAAAGGTAGTGCTTTTGTACCCTCAACAGCGGGTACTTGTTTGTACTCTTGTCATTTGTACTTTATAGAGACCAGCGTAGTACCTCTGGTGGCAGCCTTGTACCTTTTATTTAAAGTACTAAAGGTATCTTTAGAAAGGGTACAGAATTGGCTCAAGGTACGAAATATATAGTGTACAGAGATTATATATCTATTCACACACACATACACACATACACACTCAGGACAAACACTAGCATCAAAAAGACTTTTCTCATTTATATACATATATTTTATTTTTTCAACATTTTATTTTCATGGCATTTTTAGTAAAGTTGACTTTGACTTTGACTTTGACTGAAACCTAATATTAAACTGTGACCTGAACTTTTATCCACTGAGTGTCGCTTTCCTGAAAGCTCATTTTGTCTCCTGGTTTAAGGAAAGTCCATCCTGCTCCAGCTTTGAGGCCGTGCATAAAGCGTCATATGACAAAGAAACCACAAAGGATCCACATGTTGCCAATGCTGAAAAGCGCCTTTTTTCTTCTCTCTTTTTTTTTTTTTTTTTTTGTCTGAATGTGGCCCAGCCACTCTGACAACATAAATTGTTTCCTCTTCAAACTTCAGACAAATGCTGTGGAAAGCTTTGTTTGTAAAATCTGCATCATAGAGATTGTGATCATGAGCATGGATACTTATCGGCTAAATTAGTTTGATTAAAGTGAAAGTTTCCCTAAAGCAGCATGGTGCAGCGCATCTCAATGTCATACTTTCATGATGTTATCTGTTGGCTTAATATTTGAGTATGGAGTTTCAGGATTTCACTGTTTTAAATCAATAAGGGAAAAAGAAAGCCAATTAATGAAGCGTCCTTACTGTGTGGAGTCAAATAAAGGGTAAATAGACATTGGAAATTTGAAAGTAGATTTTTTTTCAATTAGGTATATTGTTTAACTCAGCTTTATTTTTTATAGTGCGTTCCACCTGTCTCAGAACTCGTTTTCCTGAGGTAATTTTCCAAAGAAGTGACGTCATGAACTCGTTTTTCACAAGCTCGTAATTTGCAGAGGACAACGAGATTGTAGATTTAAAGATGGCTGCGTCCAGTAGGCCCAGACCATTGTTGTGTTTATTAAACTTTAAGATATTTTCTGTTCACAAGTTTCAAGTGGAAATAGCACCGAGTTGTTGTTATTGAATTTTATGGTCTCACTGCTGTCTTTTTTTTTCTTTAAAATGCAGCTTAAACATGTGTTGTTTATTACACATACATACTGAAATTGGCTGTTGTTGTCATGGTAACATTTTTATAATGTTTTTGTTATTTTTCCAGCTATAAATATGTTAATTTCTACCTGTTCTAGCTCACAAATAGGCTGTTTTGGCAGTGTAATGACGTCACCAACTCGAGTCTGCTCGAGATCCCAAGACAACTGGAACGCACCAGTAGCAATTGGCTAGCCTTAGTGTGCTAACATTAGCTAACTCCAGTTTTTTTTTTTTAACACTGCATGGCTATGAAGGGCTAATTCAGAGGTAAAACCTGACATAAAAGTAAGATTTGTTGCTTTGGTCACTTCTGACTTCTCTTGTTCCCCCTAAAAGGGAAATGTTTGCAAGTGCCACTGAAGAGACACTCATGTCTTCCACAAGAGGCCAAAAGACAAATTCCTGACAGCTGACTGTCTTCAAATCCAAATCTGTCAGCCAACCCTGGCTGGCTCGCCATGTTCTCAAACCAACCTTAGTGAACATGCAGTTTGTTTTCTCTTATTGAAAACCTTTCTTTTTCCCTTATCCAGAAGAAAACGATCTTATTGGACAAATTAGGGAAACAATTTTTTAAAAATTGCTTCAGTCTGTGTTGAGTTACATAAAGGAAAAAAGCTAAATGCATGATTCTACTGTAGTTATGAAACCTTTTTGGGAAAAAAAAAGACCACCAGCTCTTATTGAACAATCATTTGTTAAAATCTACTTTGAAAAAATATGAGACTGTAAGACCATTAAGACTAACTCTGTGCTTGTTGTTTTTGTTTGTCTTTTCATTGTTGTTTCTGTTTTCTTGACATTGTCACCCAACATTTAGATCAAACCATACATAATGATGGGCCCTAAAAGGTACATACAATTACTTTAAGACAGTGGTTCTCAAACTGGGGGTCCTGAGATGATTTCAGGGGGACCATTTATCAAATAAATTTGGGAATAACAAGTTTTTTTTAAAGAGAGTAATCTGTGAAATTAGCACATTAATCTTTTATCACATTAATGCAAGCAAAGTTATTACTCATGCCACATTGAAAATTTGAATTTGGTATTATCTCAGTGAAAGATGATGAATTTGGGCATTAAGGTGTTTTGTTACAGCGGTGAACTGAATCCACCAAAAAAAAAAAAACACTTCACCCTCTTTATTTATGAAGTTTCTGACAGTTTTTAAGCCTTATATTTAGATTTTTTATCATCAGGTGTCCAGAAACAAAGTTATTACTAAAAAAAAATCCCAATTTTGAGTTTTTTGAGCGCAAAAAGCCGAACTTTGGCGCATGGGTGCCCTGTCACAGCTGTTATAATCCATTAAGAAACACTTCATTCTCCTTTTTGATGAAGATTCTTCTAATTGCGGGTTGTAAACACCAACATATATTATCTGGGGGGTCGTTGCACAAAAAGTTTGATAACCACTGTCCTAAGGTAGTCATTAGTCCCAGGGGGAACGTGTCCAGATGAGGAACAGAAATGTACTTATATTTCTGACGGTGTTGTGCTCTTGGTGTGTTTACTGTTTCATGAAAGCTTCTACCCCAAACAGCTACTCTGTTTAAGGGCCATCAGACGCCAGTGAAACTCTATGAGGCGCTACACTTACAAGCCGACATCTCAGTGGCTAATGACAACAGACTGACTGCTGCAAAGCGGCCTTTAGGCCACACAGGCTAGACCCTCCCATTCTGCTCAGCACCAGAGACAAAGGGTCAGGCTGGGACAGGAATGAGGGAGAGGATGCAAAAGACTGGATGGAGGATGATCTGCAGCTCTAACGAACACCACAAGGATGCTTTTAACATGCAAGAGGCCATTTCCATCACCCACAGCAGTCTCTGCCAATCAACATACCTCCAGAATCCCACCAGACTGCAGACGCGTTGGTGAAAATCTGAGACAGCCAGGTCCAGAATAACCTTTAGCTCATATAAGGAGCAACTGTGTCTTCATCAAATTCAGAGAGATGATGACGAGCATGTGTACATATGCTGTAACAGCTTCACAGATTTGTATCATCTTTAACTGCCTCATATGGATGAAAACTTGCAGCCGAAAGCCAGAATTCCTCCCATCCAAAGATTTGTACATGTATTTGTTATTTTTTATTCTGTATGCAAAGCGTGGATGTTTTAGGTTTGTGTTTTTTTTTATGTGTTATCATGACAACGTGTTTTCTGAGGTGAGGGATACAAAACATGGAGACGTCACACCGAAGGTAGATGTCACAGCAATTTGGGGATGAGTCACTCGTCTCAAAATGAAAAGATCAGAGAGAAAAGAGAGCTTCCTCGCCCACTCAGCGCTCAAGCATTTGGGTGGAGAGAAGAATTCTGCTTCAGTCAGGGGAGGGTGGGTATGGGGGGGGGCATCACAGTTTGCAGACAAACTGCCATTTAGGGAGACTTGGGAAGATCTGAGAGCTTTTTCTGGTCGGTTGTGGGTGGGAGTCTTTCCGGTTTGGTGGTGTTCAAGTGCCTTGAGGATCTCCTCTTCCCTTGTCTTAGATTCCTCACATCTGTTTCTTTCATAAAATCAACTGGGCTTCATCACAGACATCAGAACTTAGGCAGACATGAAGAGTTAGATTTCTAAACAGGATTTACACCACTCAAGTAAAAAATGATGGCAGATCTTCTTAAAGCATAAAACACCTCACTTACTACTTATTTATTTCACATTTATTTTACATGATGGACATGTAAAGTAAACACAACAAACAGGAATAAAACTCTTCATAACATGTCAGTAAAAGCTTTAAAAGGTTTTCTTTTGTTATTTTTCGTATGCTTTCACGTGTTGTCTTGGACATTTACTGAACATATTGTTCACATTAACCTTGTCTTTTGATTACAGGAGGAGAAAGGGTTAATATTGTTGTATATTATGTAATTCTGTGTGGGAATAATGATATTTATGACTGCTCTTTATGCATAAGCAAAGCGTTTAAATGATACATATAAGTGCTTTTTTAAAACTTTCTCATTAGCTTATCTTAAAGATGGAATACATCTTCTCCTCTTAGACAGCAGTGAAGTTCGCAAAGATGCTGCAGACTCAAGTTTTTACTTGTCACGCAGATTTGAGGACAAAAGGTTGAGCGCAAACAATATACCCAGACAAGGTTCTGGCCAAAAGCAGTCGTGGCACTATCCACAAGCTGACAGCGTGTTTGCAGCTGTAACGGTTTTCTCTGCAGTGCTGTGACATTTTAAATACTTGTAAAAGGTCAGATTCTACGAGTGTGCCATCCGCATAGCAATCGGCTTTCCTTTCATGGGATTGGATACTTGAGATGATCTTTGCAGATGATCATCTTAGACATTTACGCCCTTGCAGGATGATGAAAGAAACTTAAAAGCACTTAATTTGTCTTGGTACTTAATCCCGTTTGCATTCAACTAAAATCTACTCATTAGTGACCTGAGCACTTGAAAGGAAAGGATATATTTTACACATGAAAGAATCGCAGTGAGTTTAAATCCCAAATGTGTTTGTTTTAAGAATCTGAGTCCAAAATATGATTAGTCTTTGATTCCCAATCAAAAGTTTGTAAAAATGCGACTGTGAGCTAATTCTGTCCGTCTGCTCCAACTGTAACTCATGTTAATTATTGCAAGACAAGAGCACATGCCCTTGGGTGTGTGATGTTCAGAGCAGACCATGCATGGAGAGGAGGGGGAGAGGAGATGGGAGAGGGATGGGACATTAATGCGCGTTCAAGTCAAACACAAGCTAACGAAATCTGACAGTTTGAATCTAACAAGGCCATATTTGTTTGGATAGCCTGGTGAATTATGCAAACTCCCTTTTTCTGTCCTGTCCTCCAGTCAATTGGAAAATTCCACGCTATCTTCAGAGCGGTGGAAACAGTCTTTTTTTTCCAAATTGTTGTGAATGTCCCGAAGTGCTCGATGACATGAAAGCGATACCGGAAACCCTGTGGGAAATCACCATGAGTGGAGGGTCCAAAACTTTGTTTTCATGTACATGTAAATTGCAAAAATAGTGAAAAACTTAATTTATACAGTAAATTATTGTTATTTTGTATGTGAATGGGAGACAGTCTATCTTTTGTATAAGTGAAGTATCTTTGTAGTTTTATTTAATGTGTCCTGGTTGCGAAATAAACACTGTATGCATGTTTCTTAACTCTGCGTCGTGTTTATTCTTTTGTTTTGCTCCATCCTCACGATATTGCAGTTTATTTAATCACTGAACTCAAAATTGGAGTTGCTGAGAAGCATATGGGCCACAGATATCAGATCAAGCTAATCCCATTCTCCCTCGTCCTGTTTTTGTGTTGAAGAAATCAAACAAAAACCTGAAAATTGGTTTTCCTATAATAGATTCAAGCTTTGTTGTTTGCATGCTGGTGCATCTGCACAACTTTCTGTTTTGTTTTTCTTTCTTTTTCTTTTTCCACGAAGCTAAATACTTATCAGACATGTGCAATGACTCCCAGATTGTCAGGGGATGCTAACACACACACACAGGGATAAACAGGGGAGGATTTGGAGCACCATGTGTAACCCATTGGCTTCCCTCTGGGATGAGGTCAAGCATGCAACCTGCACATTTGAGTGGGAACAGCAGGAGTTCAGCTTTACAACTGGAACACCACGAGAAAAACAACAAACAGTGGAGGATGTGTAAAAAGCTGGAACACCTCGGATGTTCGCAGTTGTCATGTAATTCATAAAAGGTGCTTCTTTCATCTTTCCTCACTGTTTAAAAGCTGTTGTTTATGGAGAACATCAATTTCAGTCTTACTATTTCTTGGCCTGGTTAGTGCATCTCCACAAAGAATAAAGTGATATTTCCATGTGCTTAAAAACAGGCTCCGATGGAAATGCAGCAGCCTTACAATGATCCCAAGCTGTTTGCTTCCTGAGCAAACTCTTGGCTACAAGGCTGCTGCAAATCAAATTACCTGTAAAACTCCTATCATGTTACTAAGTAAACCAAAATTTAAAGCAAAACACTTGTGCACAAGTTGTGAAATGTTGTTCTGAGTCTTTGATGATCTCAAATATTAAATTGCATGGAGGTCAGCCAAAGCTCAACTTAAAAAAAAAAAAAAAAGTTTAGTTTTTAAAGTCGCATTCCAATACAGAAGAAACAGCAGTTTGTAAATGATGCTCTCACTCCCTCTAATGGTGGCGTAACATATCTAAAAACAAGCAGAAATGTCACTAAAGCTGCTGACTGCATGTTTAATTCAATGATCTTCAACTTAATCGTGAACCCCAGCCAGCCTCTGAGCTTTAGCATCACTCCTTTGTCCTCTGCAAAGCCAGCCTGCAAATCCCCCGTGGTCAACTTTCCCAAAGCCAAAGAGAGGAGTCGGGGGTAAGCAGATCCCTCTGAACCCAAGTCGACCAGTAATTAAGGCAACAATGGGACAATGGAAGGCAGTGTCTGGTTACTGTAAGGATGAGAAAGCGAGAAGAATGGGGGACAATACCTGCACCTTTCTGCACGCAGACTACCGATGGCAGCCGCATTCAGAGAGAAGTGCTGTTAAAGAAAAAATAAGAGCTGGTCTCCACTAATGGATCAGAAAAAGATCTCTATGAAAGAAGTTTACAGGCCATGCAGCAACTTGCCTGTTTTGATAACTTGCCTGTAATCTTTTTTTTTTTTTAACCCATTGCAATTAAGGCAGTCTTATGCCCTTCAGAGGTTTGTAAGAACGTGTGTTGGCCTGTTTAATACTTGAGATTTTCTCTCTGTTATACAGTCGTGGGTTAATGCTGCTTAAGACTATTGATTTACAACAGATTCCCTTGTTGCATTTACACAAAGATGAACTTGAACAATCTTTAGGCTATAATTATGCAGCTTCAGAAGAAATGTTAAAATCAGCTGATTCCAGCTCCTCAGATGTGAGAATTTTCTGCTTGTCTGTGTTGTTTTTGTTTGGAAGAGATGGAAAGATGAACCTTAGCTGATGAAGTTCACTTACTGACCTCTGGTTGATTCGTTTGCCAATAATCTCTACGTTCATCCACAGATTGTGCTGACATAAAATTCTGAGTTTGGCTTGGGCGTATTCGTCCTGAACTCTCTTAACTGTATCACAACTGAGGGAATATTATTTAAGTATTCAATTTAACATGCCATGCACTATGAACTCCCTGACCGTCTCATATATAACAGCTTATTAAATTATGATATGGATTTCCCTGGGTCTGAAATAAAGAATAAAGTAAATAAAAGTACAAATGAAAGAAGAGTTGAGACACTCTGTGTCTTGCAAGTGCAAGCTTTAAAAGACAATTCACCTATGTGTTTTTTTTTTTTTTAGCCTTCAGTGTTAACAAGAGCACAGGTGTAGACTTCCATTAATATATGGAGGAGTCATGATCAGAACACAAAGGAAAAACAAACTAACAACAACAACAACAACAACAATAACATAAACTATATAAATACGAAATACTTATAGTGCAATCAGCACAAATAACTCTACAAGATGAAGCAGTTTAGTAACAGTCAAAGGTACTGAATAAAATGCATTTGTGTAATAAGGATAAGCAACTCTAATATGATACATACTCTTATGCTATTAGACAGCCAATATGAAAGGAGCATAGATATAAACATAAGTACAGTAATCCTATGCTGAATCGTGTCAAAAACACTAATTATAATACATTGCTACAGCATAAAACGATAGCTGTAATGATGTTAAACAGGAAACATAGTCAATAGACGATTTCAGAGACGATCCTGAAGAAGAATATAATGGAGTAAAAACCAAGTACAATAGTTAAAGCAGACAAAGAACCTGTTCTTAAAGGACAGGGGAAACATCTTTCTCCTCTCTGGCACTAAGATGCTCAATCCAGAAAGTTTCTCTGTGGAGGAGTTGTTGAAGTCTGTCACCTCCACATATGATAAAACCACTTCTATAACCAGCCTTGAGGGAGTCGGGGCTTCAGCCTGCTTATTTATAATGTTTAGCCATAGGATAAAGTTGGTTTTGAGTTATGACGGCGTATTCAGATTCATATAATTTTATCTATCCCTTAGGGAAAATTCTGTTTGCAGACACTGGCTGCAGCAAAGGACAAAACATTCCTCACATACACATGGGTTACTCAGGAATCTGTCAATGTGCTGGACGGAGGATAAACAGAGAATCCAACCATAAAGAACAGCATTTTCACCATCAGCAACAAAGTCACAATGCTTAGGCAGAAATAAATAGGAGTATAGGAGCACAACATAAAATACTCCAGTTTTTCAGGACGATGTGCTTAACGTCATAAAAGAAATGTACAAACTGTGTGGAAGAAAAATGTCTGTGACTGCTGACAAGGTCTTAGTGATTCTTTATTTAGAAGATCTTTTCTGTCTTGACTTTAGCCAGGCCCTGGTCCAGCTTTTTCTCAGCCCTGAACTTTGAAGCGATGATGAACGTCTCTGGCTCTAAAATCAAAATCAGCCAAACTATCCCAGATTCTGCAAAGCTTATGGAATTGTTCATAAAGGATGTTAGAGAGGAAAGGATGAGGGTTGAAACTGTCAGCTCTTAATATTTTGTTTCTGCCGCTGGTGTGCAGCCGTCTTTGACTGGCAGAGAATGGCGGAAGATCCCCAAATCCAGGTGTGAAAAACTTGTTGCATCATTCCCATGAAGACTCATGGTTCTACAAGCTCAAAAGAATACTTCTACTCAGTACTGAACAAAGGGTCTGAATACATATTACCATGTGATAATTCAAATTTTCCTTTTTAATAAATTTGCAAAAATTTCTACATTTCCTTTTTGTTTGTTTGTTTGTTTTTTGTCAAGAGGGGGTGCTGAGTGTACAATAATGAGAAATAAAATAGACTTTTTAATATTTTGGCAAATAACTGCAATTAAACAAAGTGTGAAAAGTTTAAAGGGGTCTGAATACTGTCCGTATTTCTTTTGAACCACATTTAAAAATTGATTTAAAAAATATAATTTTCCAAAAAGTGTTGTTATTGTTATTGTTATTATTATTATCATTATTATTATTACTTGTTATTACCGATTTTTATTTGTTCTTTTAGTTCTACTTATTAGTTTTATTAGTTATTAGTGAGATTTCTGTTGTGTTTATTATGATAATTATATTTTTTAAAAATCAAAATAAAAACAAAACAACTTTAATTTCTCTGTCTGGTTCTGTTCCAATTTATTGGATATCAATATCTGATAATTATGCTATTCAATTAGAGTGGAAAATATATATATATTTAAAAAAGAGGGGAAAAAAAGAAAATAACTTTTTATGTACAATTTATGTCGGGGGGGACGGGGGACGGGACGTGACAAAACAATTTGCTTAACAAAAAGTTAAATTATATATATTTTTTCAATCACTCAGCCGCTGTTTCCATGACAACTACATCACTCAGTAGAAACTACTGAACAAACTCTTCCTAAACGCAGTTAATACAATTCTACATATGGCCACTAGAGGTCAGGAAAAATCAGCCGTTCATTCCGGTCTGCCACAGAGTTTTAAAAGAAGAAGAACGAAACTTCCTGTCGTTTACAGTTGTGCAAGCTGTCAATATGGCCGCCTCCATGAGATTGCTGGTCCGTCGGGTAATCCGTCTTTCCCATAGAAATATATCCGCCTCCGCTGCTGGAGCTTCGTGTCAGTCAGGCGGAACGTCGTCCTGTCGATGCTACAGTGATGCAGCCGAAGACAGAAGCACACATTTCGGTTTCGAGACGGTGCCCGAGGCTGAGAAGGCGCAAAGAGGTGAGCGACAGCAAAGATAACGCCCACCAAACTGCATGTAAAAATCTTGCTATTTAAGCATCTTTCAGCCTGTCATGGGCGTACACGTCTTGATGGACAGATTCTGAAACGTTGTTGGATTTGTCGTCTTTTGCCTAAGAATTCGGCCTATAACTTATCTTTTAAGTGATATACGGTAAAACATCAAACCACTTAAAAGGGATTCCTTATTCCTCCCCAGTTGTTCTAATAGGGGTGTTGTGTGATGAATTGTATGCAGGCTGAATTGAAACTGATGGACAGCACTTGGTGTAAAATTTGGTGCACACATATGGACCATCATATAACCTGTGCTCTGATCACGCATTAAACTGTGGATCGACTGATCTATCTATCTATCTATCTATCTATCTATCTATCTATCTATCTATCTATCTATCTATCTATCTATATTTAGGGCTGATAGACTGGTGAGAAAATATTGCTATTTATTTGGGGACGATACTGCATTTGACCCCAAAATAATATAATTAAGGACACAATGAAAACTAATCCTGGAAATCCTAGATTCTTAAGATGAAAAAAACAAAACAAAGAATTTCAAAGAAATATAAAAGAGAAACAGTGCACCTGTAAACAAATATTTAATAGAAACATTTAACTTGTAATGAATATATAGTATAAAAAAAACAGTGCACTTGTAACAATACCCAAAATAAATATTAAACATGTAATATATGTATAAAAACTGCTGCCTGTATAGATGCCAGTTTGTAATTTATGCTTGGAGCTTGTATTGACCAACACACCTGATGTATCGGCCAGTGCTGACACCAGTAAATATTGGTCTAAAATATCAGCCAGCCAATGTATCAGTGTCCTTACATTAAACCACGACTTGAAATTAGCCACTGTATGTTTGTCTTTACAGTCTATAAGGTGTTTGAGAATGTCGCACAGAAGTATGATGTTATGAATGATGCCATGAGTTTGGGGGTCCACAGACTGTGGAAGGACATGCTGCTGCATGTCATGCACCCACAGCCCGGTGCTCGGCTCCTGGATGTGGCCGGTGGGACAGGTAACGCGGCCTCAATGCTCTCTTCCAGATCATTCAGCTGATCCCTTACCTGACATCAGATTTATAAATGTGCTGTGATGCTCCCTTGCAGGTGATATTGCTTTCCGTTTCTTGGACTACGTTCAATCCCAGCAGGAGCGGCAGAAAAGACGGACAGCGCGATCCAGTCAGACGCCGTCCTGGCAGGACATCTCTGATAAATACCCATCTGAAGACAGACCCCACGAGTCTATGGCCGTGGTTTGTGACATCAACAAGGAGATGCTGAATGTGGGAAAGAAGAAAGCTGACAGTATGGGCATCACTACTGGTAAGCTTTAAATGACTTCAAATGTCTTTTAGATTGACACATGTCCTCTGTGTTTTCAGGAGATTTTAGTGAGCATGTTTACATGTCAGTAGATCATCTTTTCAGATTCTCTTTCAAAGATATAAATGTATAGATAACAGAAACGTTTTGCTTAGTTTGGCTGCATTGTACGGGAGGAATCGGACAACTGTGTCATGCACCATATCCAGGTTTCTTCTTGCTGTCTCCAGGGCTAATATCTAAAAGAAGATGAGTCACTTGAGGATAACTTTGTTTTTTTTCCAACCTGGACCTTATTTCTAGGAATTTACTAACCAGTAAAATTTCTATTTAGATTAATCCCAGATCCTTGTATATCCATATAATGGGAGTGAGGGGGAGCAGTGTGAATGGGGCTCTATATAAGGCATCATCTGCAGCAAAACTCCTTTATTTCACCAATACTTTAAGATGAATGAAGGAACAAATGGGTACTGTTGTCCTGTGAGTTGGGGAAAAAAAGAAAGTTAATCCTTTAATCAGTGCAAGTATCGTTCAATGTTCAAAGCTGAAAGCTGTTTTTTTTTCTTGCCACTGTGTGACAGGTTTGTCATGGGTGGTGGGGGATGCAGAGGAGCTGCCCTTTGATGACGACCAGTTTGATATTTACACCATTGCGTTTGGTATTCGTAACGTCACTCATATAGATCAGGTAACTAAACCGATCTGTGCCAGACTTCTGCTGCTACTGCATGATAGTTTGTGCAACTGGTACTGTATTTATTTGGAAATGAATACTCTAGAATGATTGGAGCAATTTTTCTTTCTTAGAGAGTACATCCACATATAAACATAATTTTAAAACTATGAAAATTACCTTTTTCCCATTAGCTTTAATGCTATAAAATAGGTTTCAGTGATGTATCAGAGAAGGATCCCCTTAAATGATTATTGCTCCCTTCCTCAGGATTGAAGCTTTTCCCTTCCAGCTCTGCTCTCTTCAGTGTTTAGGAGAACAGCTTGCAGAACTGTAGTAGTCTTAGTATCCTGTAACCAAGGAGGGAAATAGTTGCAGAAAAGCGTCCTCTCTGAGGAAGATCTCCAGCAACGAGGTGTCCGGAATCCCTTTTTCACCAGTTGCTGGTGCGAGAGCCAGTTCAGATCTGGTTCAAGCTTTAGAACTGTTAAGGAACTGGTTGTCTTGTCTCGTTTCCCTGGAAAACAACAAGCAAATACCCCCCATTTGTTTCTGTCAATGCTGTTTTACACAACATTTCCTGTTTTTCGTGCTTTTTATCATTCTGGGTGGTTATAAACAGGAGCTGGACATCAGTAAAAAGCAGCGGGTGATTTTAGAACAAACAAAAATGTTATTAAACGGCAGAAAATTAAACTACAGTGTAAGTTCGGATTCTTACTCTGCTGATATGACTTAAATGTTGAAATGATGTACTCATCAGCAAAATGTTTTTAAGATTCAGATGCAGAGCCTGAATTTGTTTCTGAAAGTTGTCATTTAACACTCGACATAAGAACAGTTCCAGACTTGCGTTTTCAGAGTTAATGTTTTTTTCATTAATTCTATTGAATTTACTACAATAACTTGTACAATCTATCCCAGTCCATTATGTCTTGAAATGGTCCAACATTGGTCTTTTATTGCTTCATAGCTACGAGTAATGATAAAATTCTCAATTAAAAAGCTGAAACCAGGACAAATCTTTTTTTTACTTAATAATTTACTAATAACTGGGGTGTCAGATTTAGATTTTTCTTATAGATTGTTATTTTCACATTACATTTGTTAAATTTTTGTTCATTACACACAAAAAACTAATGTTTAGATCTTGGGCTGCTGGCATTTTCAATGCTGATGAAAAGCATTGAGCACAATGTTGTTTGTTTCTTTCAAACACTTGAAGGCATCATGCCATTAGAGACTTATTTTATTTTTGTATTCATTTCTTCTAGGGATGCACGATAACTTTTTTTTAAAACCGATACCCATTACCGATAAATTTCAGCTCCCAAAAGCCGAAACCTATAAATGATAACCGATAACACACATGCATACCTTATCATACCAAATTTAAATATTCCAACTGTATGGGGTAGCTTGTGTCTAAGATAAGAAGGGAACGTGGTTTGGAAGCAGCTTGGGGTTTCCCCTGTGAAGCAGCAGCTTTTTTTTCCCCAATCGCAATATCTCAGCAAGAAAAGCTTAAAACTGGGATTTTCAACTTCTGCACGTCCGATCTTAAAATTGTAAGAAAGATAAAAGCTTTCTTTTGGGGTTAAAGCCCAAATTACACAAAAATAACTTATTGGGTTGAAATCATTTGGTCCCCCCAGATTAAAAATCCCATCCGTGCCCCTGAATATATATGTTATCGGGGCAATTCGTCATGATATTGCACTTATTGGAATAATGTAATAATTTCCTGTTATTGACCTGATATTTATCGTGCCCCCCTAATTTCTTTGTTTGTTGAAAAGTGTAATGAAATCAGACCAATGGTCAAAGACTAGAATAGTTTAAAAATGGCATAGGCCTATGTGCTGTTAAAAAAAAAGGGGGGGGGGGATCAAGAATCAAAACGAATTGAGGATTTGGAGAATTGTGACACCCCCACTAATAACATCATCATTTTCTGGTTTTCCAGGCGCTGCAGGAGGCTCTGCGGGTCCTGAAGCCCGGCGGCAGGTTCATGTGCTTAGAGTTCAGCAAAGTGACGAACCCTGTGCTGGCAAGGTGAGCAGGAGTGTTGGGTGTGATAATAGAGTCAGAAGATGCTTAAACATGCGCATCAGTAAATTTGACGTTGCCGAACTACAAAGCGCAAATTAAGAAACTTAAATGTCACATTGTTGCTCCACACGTAGCAAGTAAATTGAAATCACGAACAAAGTTTGCACATCTGAATTCATTATGAGTTCTGCACTCCTGAAGGATTCAGTCCGGCTTCTCCGTCAAGCACATCACACCTGAGTGAGTGGAGCTGTTTCACTCTGCAGCATAAAAACACTGATGGCTTTCTGCCTGCCTCTGTTGGGCTTCCACCTGATTTATTATTTAAAATCTGCAGTTTTACAGCTGCGATTGAAGGAAGCGTTGATGTTTCTACAAAACACTTTTTGGACTTCAGCTGATTCTGGTGGATTTTGCATTAGTGTGTCTCTGTGAGATGGACTGGCAACCTCTCCATGGTGAACACTGACTCCTGCACAGTAGCTGCTGGGTTTGACCCCCCCCCCAATAGGTGAATTCATTAGCTGTACATGAACTTCAGTTTAGCTTTTTGCGGGAATAATATCCCAAACTGAAAACTGTGTTGTCCTGCTGTACAACTTCCATTGCACAATTTTTTTTTTTTTTTTTTTTTTTTAAAGATATGCAAACTTTGTCCATGTCTTTCCATCAGCTGCTACTGGTGTGCACGTGTTCTGACTCACTTTAGCAGCTCAATCAAAAATGTGAGTATGAGACAGCTAATTGTGCTCGGTAGAACAGGATTTAAACCCTGGTGAAAAAAAGGAATTGAACAAAGCTTATTGTGATGTTGCTATGGAAGGGAAAAACAGTTACAGATCCTGATGCGTTTGTCTTTCGCCGTTTATCTACAATACACAAAGCATGCTGGGGCTCAAGGTGAAGCGGGTTCTGGTTTGATACAACTACAGTTTCCATTTTAAAGGTTATGAGTAATGATTAATAACTAAACTGGGTGGGATCAACGCTGGAGTTTTGATTCGTGTAATGTGCAAGAACTTTTGAGGTGATGACCAACGCTGCCCCCTGCTGGCCTGTTAGATGTGAGTAGTGGTGACCAATCTGGTGGAATGTTTTTTTTTCCACTGATGCTCAACCACCTCCACTGTGAGCACAAATAATATAGAAGGAAGAAGCAAAAAGAAAAGGATGGAAAAAAAACCTTCCATCTTGAGTCGTATTCTAGTCGACACAGGCTGGTGTAGAAGTCGTGAACTGGAAGATGTAACTGATTGGAAGTTCCAGTTGTAAGAACACCTTCTGACTCTGATTGGAAGTTTTATCGTCTTCTATTTTTCAGGCTTTATGATGCATACAGTTTCCAGGTGATCCCAGTGTTGGGAGAGGTAATTGCCGGAGATTGGAAGTCTTATCAGTATTTGGTGGAGAGCATCCGCAAGTTTCCTGACCAGGTAAATTAAATTGAACCCATTTCTGTTTTTGTTGCTCTCATACCAGGTGTGTGTTTTAGTTAATCCCACTCTCCTTGGAGAACAGATTTTTGTCTTTTTCTTGTTTTTTCCTTGAAGTAGCCACAGGAACCTTTTTTAAAAAAAATATATATATATATTTACACATTTATATACTACTGTATAGATACAGCTGTCCTCAAAATTGTTCATACCGTCCCATTCAATAAGAAAAAAAAATCATCTGTCAGTGAAAAAAGTTGAAATTGGAAAAAAGTAATAGTCTATGAAAACTTTTATTAAATCATGACATTGATTTTGAATTGTGGTTTACCAGAAATATTAAAAACAAACAAATAGACCCCATCATGCAAATAAACAAGCATGACTGGGCTCATGAACTAAAATTTTGACGAGCAACACTTTGAGGCAATCACTGCAATCAAATGTTTTCAGTACGTTCAGGAGCACTTCTGCATCTATTGACAGGTATTTTGTTCCACTGTTGATGAGCAAGGTGCTCTACTTTGGGACAGTTTTTTTTTTTTTTTTTTTTTTTTTACTTTTTAACTACAATTCAAAGTGATAGTTTATTTCACAAAAATCTAAGTTAGTAGATTTTTTTTTTTTTTGGTTTGTTATAGGAATTAGTATTGGGAATTTAGCATTTTCTTTAATTGTAGGGTATGAATAAATTTGAGGATGACGTGTGTGTGTGTATATATATATATATATATATATATATATATATATATATATATGCCCACTAAAATTATATTTAAATTTAGAAAAAAAAATTACATGTAAAATATGAAAAATAAAAATCCATAGTCAAGTCAACTTGGTCTACATCATTACCGTACCCAACCCTTATACTGAGGAGGAAAATCTGGCGTGACTGCATATAAATATATCATCATTCATTCATTTTCTGTACCGCTTATCCAGTTTAGGGTCGCGGAGCCTATCACAGCTATTATCAGGTGAGAGGCAGGGTACACCCTGGCAGGGCCAACACAGAGAGACAGACAACACTCACATTCATACCTAGGGACAATTTAGAGTGATGCATATCTTTGGACAGTGGGAGGAAGCTGGAGTACCCGGAGAGAACCCACGCATACACGGACGCATACAAGAACATGCAAAGTCCACACAGGAAGGCCACAGTTGGAATTGTTCTTCTTTCTGTGAGACTGCAGTGCTAACCACCACGCCACCGTGCAGCCCGTGTAGCCAGATTTTCCTCCTCAGTATAAGGGCTGGGTACGGTGATGATATGATCTGTCCGATGACCAAGTTGACTTAATTTTTCATTGGTTTCCAACCTTATTTGGCTCTAACCATTTGGCACTATGGATTGATGGATTTTTATTTATCATTCATATTTTACATGTAATTATTTTTTTCTAAATTTAGATATAATTTTAGTAGGCATTTTAAGTAATTCATCATTTTCTGTACCCCTTGTCCAACTCAGGGTTACGGGGAACTATCCCAGCTATTATCAGGCAAGATGCAGGATATTCCCTGGACAGGTCACCAGTCTGTCGCAGAGCCAAATTTTTAAATTCACTTTATTATGATGAAAACTTTGTTTCCTTGAAATGTCGTGAGGGTTAATTCTTGATAGTTTTGCATTAAATCTAATGTCATAACAACCCAAGCAGTTTTCAGCCGTTTCATCCAACCAAACAAATGAATCTGATAAACTCCCAAAATCCTCCAGCAGGGAGAGAGGAGACCGAAATCTGTAATATTTCCAGTACTGTTTCATTGATTTTGATTCACCAAACACCAGTTTTCCTCTGCAGTTGTCACTTTTTGGATTTACCAATTTAAAACTTCTCTTTGTATATCTTTGCTCTTTCTTCTTGCAGGAGGAGTTCAAAGGCATGATAGAAGATGCAGGTTTCTACTGTGTGCAGTACTACAACCTGACTGGTGGAGTGGTGGCTCTTCACTCTGGTTTCAAGCTGTGAAAGAAACAACCAACCAACCAACGTGGGAAAAAGACTGGCTCTGTTTCAGGTTGATGTTCTGCGTCTCAGATGAAATGCCAGAGCTTCTCTCTGCACAGTGACAGAGTCAAAGGTCGATGGACGTTATTTATTAAGTTATCCATTAAGAGGCCACGCTTCAGATTTAGATTTGTATTGTACCCCAGTTTGAGCGTTTCCTTTATGTCTGCTGGGAAATACAACTGTAATTTTTTTGTAACATGGTTAACTAATAAAACTTGTAAAAACTGATCTCGTTTGATTGAATTCAATGTTCACTGCATAGAAAGCAAACACCTCTGTGAAGTACCAAGAATGAAAGACACGACACTGCATTGAATTACTTGAATAAAACTGTATATCTTACAGATCTTTGTACACTTTTAATTACAAAACTGTATGGTACTAAAGTTTTAAAATCAGTTTTTTGGTCAGAGAAGATTTAAATCGTCTTGTGTGCAATTACCATGTATATACAAAATCTCATGTTAGTGATTTTTTTCTCAATAAAAAGCAACCAAATAACTCAAACGTTCATACACTCTGAACATAAGACATGGCTTAAAGATAAATATATTAGTAAATAAATATTCAGAGAACATATTTCCATTTATGAAATGTTTGCTATACAGGTACAGAATATACAGATTGATTTCTAGCAATTTTTTTTAAAACATTTGTAATAGTAATGACAGAAAATATTTATATTCTTAAAAAAAATGAAAAAATATTAATTTTTGTACTTTTTTATCTTAAGTGCTAGAAACAATAATAAAAAAAAAATTAAATAGTGACTCAAGTACCCCAAAATGTTATATTTGCAGTAGGTACATATCTCTATGCAAAAGGCAAGATTAGATTCTGACTTGATTACAGCACTGGGTTAACTTATAAATAGGGTTATTTCAGGTTTTCCTCTGTGTAGAGAATGTGTACATTTCATAGAAACAGTATAAAAACAGTCTGCAGGACAAACAGAAAGGCATGAATGACAAGCATCGATATTGCAAGTATGTATTATGCACGGCACATTATGATCTGAACTGATACACTGTGGTATGTATAACTGCATCATTTCTTTTTTTAAAAAAAGTCACAGTACAATAAGGAACCCTTATAAAATGAGTCTTTTCCAGCTACTTTCCTTTGGCCTTTTGTTACGCACTAGAACCTTAAGTGATATAAGAGCACGCCTCTGAGGAAACTGGGTGTGTGACAGCAAAAAACCTCTAAAATAAAAACACTTTTTAAGGACTTCCAAATATAGACATGACCTGAAACACTCTGTTTATTCTGAATTCTGAAAGTTGTGCAGTGTCATTCAATATTGCTGCTAACATTTTAGCAGCATGATGCTCATCTCATACAGGCAGGCCACGATGGACAGAAATGCGATGCGTAAAAATAATTCTGTAAATCAATTAGACCAGTGTCAGCCTTGCATTCACATTTCTGTACATTTTTCTGTATTTTATAGCTTTTTCTCCCTTAGAGAAACATATGGGTCACAGAGGCCTAAAAAGACCCATTTCCCTGCTTTTGAAAGTTTAAAAAGGATAAAACAAAAACAAATAATCATGTCTTTCTGTTTTGGTATAGCTATGTCCATAGAAACTATTTCAGTTGGTGGTTGAAGCTTAAGGGGCAATAAGTGTTTGTGTGTGAATCGATAAGTGTACTTTTGTCAAGGAAAATCTTCGATTCTTGTAGCTTGCACAAAAAAAAAAGTCAATTTTGATGATTTAATGTGAAAAAATTGGCCCAGATTACTAACCTTTGATGGCAACAGAAACAACCTAATTCTAGTTTTACTTAAAGGGCAATTTTACTTTTATTTTTTTTTAAACCTTGGGTCTGTTCTCATATGTCCTTTCATATATGTGAGTGACGGAGAAAAGGAATTTTCAAGATAGCTCCAGTATTTAGCCGAGCATGCAGCCTAGCAGCAACCTAGCAGCCCACTGGCCCCCGTTCGCACTAAAAACGGGCTTTTTCCACAGTGAAGGCCTTGGATAGTCTCAACGAGTGTCCGACAACATACTAGAGAAGAGAAATGAATGAAAGTGTCTACATTACCTCTTCACCTGAGGCAGATAGTGGAATCCCGCACTGGTGTTTTGATGAGTTATCTCGCGATTTCAAAACGAGATTTGATTTCCAGCGTCCTGAGATTTGGACACAGACACCAAAACAAATAGCGATCGCCAGGTAATGTAGATACTTCCTTCATTTCTCTTCTCTAGTATGGTGTCGGACACTCATTAAGACTTTCCGAGCCCTCCGGTGTGGAAATAAAGCACGTTTTAGGGCGAACTTAGATGCGGGGGCCAGTCGCCCCATACTTATCATAAGCTGGGCTGCTAGGCTGCCTGCCCGGTTAAATACTGGAGCTATCTTGAAAATTCCTTTCTCCATCACTCACATATATGTAAGGACATATGAAAACAGACCACAGGTTCAAATAAAGCGAAATTCCCCTTTAACCTTCCAATTTAATCATGGGATCGTTTTGTCTCTTGGGGGCCACAGGAATGAACATAACATCGTTTTATCTAGAAATAAGAGGCCATTTCAGTAGAAATCCACACAATCTAATATGATAACATTCAGTGCTCGGAGAGCAAAGGTTAGAACAAGGCAACTGAAGGTTTCAACCGCTGACTCGACTGACACGGTACCACATGATTTTGACTGTTCAGTCTGGACTCGAGTTCATATGGCCAGACCACCCTCATTCGTTGAAGTACTGCTTCCCAGTGCAGCAGGGCTTGCAGAGAGCTGAGGGTGGAACAGAGCCCTGGTCTCCTCCTCCTGAAGGTATGCCTGACCTCTAAACTGTCCTGAAGAGAAGTACCTCTCCGTCGGCTCATGTTGCTCCCCTGTCCGCAACTCTGTCTCCACTGTGATGCTGACGGGTAATAAACTGCTCTGGGTCTCTGGCCCTGTGCCTAGTTCACAATCTGTGTCCTCAGGAATTATGGGTATCCTCTGGTTGAGTTCGCAGCAGCCCTGTGCAGAGCAGGCCTCTGATTCTGCGTGTGCATACTGCACGTTTACAGCGTAGTCCTCAGTATAACGCCCCGCTGTGGCCCTGTGGACCTTCATCTCTTTGTAGAAGCAGCAAGGCAGCCCTTCATAGCTCACCTGCTCCGAGGAAGGACACATGTGCTCAGGGGCAAAGTAGTTCTTGGAGGCGGAGTTCTGAAAGTCTACCCCCCTGTGACAGCGTCCCGAGGCTAAAGGCCCAGCTTGGTCCAAGTCCTGCCCTTTGCACTCCACACTGGGAGGAATAACCTCAAAACAGCAGCTGCAGGCTGCAGCCCCGGGTTCCCCGGACTCCTCCTGCGCCCCCTTTCCCCTGTCGGCCGAGGCGGCCTCTGGAGCCCCGGCTGAGGTAGTGCTAGTGTTGTTGTTCTCCCTGGGTTCCAGTGATGAACGACTGCTGTAGTTGGGCTCCAAACTGCAGTTGGAGAGATGGTCCCCCGAGTTATATCCCGAAGCTCCAGAGGGGAGCTGGAGGCAGTCATGTCCCGAGGGTGCAGGGGACGAGTCCTCAGCAGGAACCGCAGTGCAAGCTGCAGGTCCTGCTTCCCCTGCAGAGCCCCTACAGGGACTTTTACTCCTGTACACGTAAGGATCGTAGTCACTGCTCAGCGAGCTGCGAAATGTGGAGCAGCTTCCGTACACCCCCTGGTTGCTGACCTCAGTACAGTCCAACATGGAGTCACTAGAGGAACAGTGGCACTGTCCAGAACTGCTGCTGCTGCTGTCACTACCAGGACAGTCAGCGAGGTAACCGCTGCACACAGAGCGGTGGCCGTGGTAACAGCTCAGTCCAGACGTGCTGCCGCTGTCACCTACCCTCGAAGAGGAGGCAGGTGCCATGTGTACCACGGTGGGGTATAACAGTCCTTGCTGGAAGGCCCTGCTGTGGTGGCCCTTGTGTGCTCCTCCCCCGCCAAGCTGCCCAGCCACAGCAGGCCCTTGCCCCCCCTCAGGCTGCTGAGGGAAAGATAGTCCCTGAAAATAATAGTGTTGGTACATGGTCTCATACTGTGAAAAACAGGCAGCCCGGGAGAAGTTCCGACCATGAAACTTGGGTCGTTTGAAAGCAGCATGATGCGTCTGAGTGGGGTAGGCGGGGGGAGCACGGTGCTCTAATCCACAGTGGTGGGGGTTGAGCGAATGCTCCAGATGGAGGGTGGGGTGGTAGCTTCGGAGAAAGGCCGATGTCGACTGAGGTGGGTATAGACCTTGAGGATCTGGATGCTGGTCCACAGTGAGCACGGTGATGGGGTTACCATGGGGGTCCATGCTGGTTCTGGTCGGGTAGGCTGTCACCTGGCCGGCCCGGTGCACCCTGCCAGGATAATGGACAGGGAGCACCACCCTCTGCCTGCTGTGGACCGCATTTCCAGGGTCCATGCATGCTGGTCCGGGGTTTCCCTTTTTTTGCTCTGTTAGGAGAGACGATGCACCAAATAAGAATCCAGCAGAAATAACAGGAAAGCAAAGAACTCAATCATGTTTTCAGTGAAATCAGATCGTAGAAACAACTCACCGATGATGTTGTGTCTACAGTGGGGACAGGTGTGATGTTGGAGGAGCCAGGGATCGACACACTTCTTATGAAATCTGTGAGCGCAGGGGATCACCCGCAGCTCCTGAAAGCAAAATACAACATTTAACCTTTTCACCTGAGCAGTTACCAAGAGTACAAGAAGCAGAAAATACAGACATTTATTTGGGGGGAAGTTAGAATAAATAATACCCGATTAGGTCATGAAACACCTGAAACATTCAGGGGTCCGACTGTTTCCAACAAAACATTAAAGGAGTTTGTGGCAGATAATGCCTTATTTAGATGCACGCAGTTGCCCCATCACTGCCATTATATGGCGCATACGCTGATCTGGAGTGGATCTAAATATCTCCCAAAGGAATTCAAGTTGCACCAAAACTGTCTGGGTGAGTAAATGAACATATTTCATGCAAGAAAATAGGTCCAGATTGAAAAAAAAAGTTCCCCTTTACTTTTTAATACTTATTTTAAGAGTGGCCTTTTTTTCCAGTGCATTGGTGGCATCGTCTGATACCAAAAGTACAAGTATTGAGAAAAAAAAATGGTATTGGACCATCACTAATTAAGGGGCGCCTCACTAAGAAAACTATAAAAATCAGTTGTGCTTCTTTAAGAAATCTGTGATGTGACAGGATGAGTTCACACAAATATCCAGAAGGTGGCAGCAAAGCTTCACACAGCTATCAACTCTTATGATGACAGAGTTTAACGTTGACCGATGTTGAGATGACTTTATCACTGTACCTAAAAACAGAGCTCTTACCCAGATGTTGTATTAAAGCACAAATGCAGCTTCTACACACACTGTTTGCGTATTCTGGAGCAACGTGCTCTCATTAAAGAATGCAACACTTTCATTTCTCCATCTGAATTCCAGACACACAAAAGATGGAGCACGGACTTGTTTTTTTTTCCCTCTTTTGTTGTTGTTTTTCTTTGACTTAATCACTTCTTACTCTGTGGCTTAATATGACTCATCTTCAGGCTGTTTTCCACCACAGCTTTTGTTGCTTGCTTCATTGCTCAAAAAACTGCTTTGATGCCATTCAGCCTTTTATATCGCCACTTCCTCTGTGCAGTCCTGGCGCCATGCTTTGTTGTGTTTTCTTGTCCTTACCAAAAAGACACACACACACACACACACACTGTCTATGTCCCCCTGGGGCACCAGAACTAGTCTCCTCCAGCACCCATGAATAAGGATGAGCAATGCAGTTACAGTAAAAAAGAAAAAAGAAATCCTCAAAGTCCCAAGATGGGGATGCATATTTCGGCAGTGACTCCATCAAGGATTAAAGAAGGCCACACTGGGAAAACAGGAAGCATAATCACAGCCCAGCCCGCCCTGGGTACCCCTTATCTCTCCAGGTGCTCTGAAAAGGCCGAGCTAGATATCTAAAAAGGTAGCGGAAGGACCGTCGCTAAAGATCGCAGTGCTGCGGTCCCCGAGCACATCAGGGGAACTTCCATTCTATTGTCCACATCACTGCATTTTGTTTCATGTCTGCAGAATATGTAATGAAAGGAAAACAAACCCAGCAGCTGGATGACCACAGAGGTTGGAGTTAAAAGGTCTGGCTCATGTGTGCACACACCAAACTATCAAATACAGATGTGGCTTTTTGTTTTACATTGAATGATTGTTTTTTTTATTGGGGTTTATGTCACACAGAGGTGGATGACTTTTCTTACCTCCCCGTCGATGTACTTCTCCAGACAAATGGCGCAGTCAGAGGTGGAGCTGCTGCTCAGTGAATCCGAAGCTCCACAGCTGCTCTCTCGCTGGCCTTTCCCTTTGGCCTTGAACTTTCTGGTCTCCATTTTTTCCAGCGCCTGGATGGCCATTCTGTTCATCGAGCTCTGTGATCGGGATGAAGGTGGGGACACAGCTGTCAGACTATCAGACACAACATGTTCATAGACACTTTAGAGGTCAACTAGGGACGGACGATACGATTTTTCTTCAATATCGATATAGGGGTGGATGATACTCAAATTTTTTGTTTTGACATGATACCCTGAGTTTATTGTACTTTTCTTCAATATCGATATAAGGGTGGACGATACTCAAATTTTTTATTTTGACGCGATGCCTTGAGTTGATGGTATTTTTTTCTTTGATATTGATATAGGGATGGGCAATACTCAAATTTTTTGTTTCGATACGATAACTTGAGTTTACGGTACTTTTTATTCGATATTGATACCAATATTTTTTCCTCCTTAAAGGAAAACCACACAATGGAACACTGTATTAATAATTTCAAGAGCAATAAGAATAAAACTTTTAAAACATTTCTTACAAGTAGTAAAGTTACAATAAAATACAACAAAGAAGATATTAAACAAAATAGATTTAAGATAAATATTCATTTTTGCTGAAGTGCTTGACTGAAGCAAAAAAGTGAGCCTTCCGTTCTGATTTCTGATAGGCTGACTTAATCATGTGACCCGGAATACCTAGAAGAAATACACCAGGCCTGGATTTCGCATGTTATTTTATTGCCTGAAATTATATATGAAAACAAATTAAACAAATACATGTTTTATATTAGCGCAGTGGTATTGTGATACTTTAAAAAAGATTGAATTTGATACTTTGCCTGGTAGATATCGAAGTATCGAATCTCGGGTATCGAAACGCCCATCCTTAAGGTAAACTCAGATGCTGATGTCCAATGACGTCATGGTTTAAGATGTTTTGCAAGAGATGCAATAGCAGCTTTCTTTTCATCTCTTAATTTGCTTCATGTTGCCTTGAAATGTTTCTCATTAAATACTCATAATTTTGTCTTGTGTCAGCTTGTGAGTGGTGTGCAGCAAACAGAGATTTACAGCAGCTGGTGACTAAACTGCTGGTGCATCACTCCGTACAAGACACAGTTATTTATGTCCAGGCTTAACTAAACCACACCAGAGGGTTTCTTCCTTTACGCTGGGTCACAACTTGGGAAATGACGCTACTCTGATCGGCGAGAGAGCAATGAACTTTGGGATGAAAGTCATTCTCATTAGAGGGTTGACAAACATGAAACATGAAGTATTTAAAAATGTGTGTTTTGAGTTTGTAATTAACTATAGTTTTGTGCAGGCGGACCCAAGAGGAATCGTCCATTTAAAGCAGTGGTGATGATGATTTACACTTTTAATTGCTCCATGAGAAATTCTTATTTAGTGAAGGAAAAAAAAGGTTGCATGAAACATATGTCCCCCATGGGGTGAGTTGGGATCATTATAATGTTAAAAACCAGCCACAGACACAGACGTGCAGGCAGGATTACATCTGCCTTATCGGATGCTGCTGCAGGTTTTTTGCTCTGTCATGACATCTCCGAGTTTGGCTCCGCCAGCCAGCCTCTCATCAGCATTAATTAAATGCTAATCCTGATTCATGCGCCCGACATAAGCCTTCACTGAGAGCTTTTTGTCAGCACACAGGAGGAATCAATCAGCAACAGAGCTACTGTCGCCCCTTTCAGTGCAATTCCCAGTTGAGTCACACCGACTGGAAAAACAAGGTTCGGCGATGTACGTTTGGGTGTGCTCTGTTCAAAAGGCGCTAATTAGGGCGAGATGATTAATACGTCCTGCTCTCCAGCTTAGGATGAGACACTAACCTGACTTCTCCTTTGCTTGAGTTTGATCTTGATGAGCAGGATGAGGCAAACAAGGGAAACAACCACAAAGAAGGCCAGGAAGATGCCCATGTCAAAGTATTCTGTAGGCTGCTGTGGAAAAAGGACAAGATAAGCAAATTATTTCTACATGTCCGCTGTTGAAAAGTTAATTTGCTTCTAAAGGTTGGCAAGTTAAGAGGTTTATTAGTTGTTCTGATTCAGTCTTTGTGATGCAAATAATAAAAATGTGACCTGGTGCTTAAAGAAAAGAAAAAAGGCTGATATTGTCAATTAATGTTTATATCACAATCATTTTCTTCTCACTGTGTCTGTAATTTATCCAGCTGAGTGTTACATCCCAGACATGAACAGGAATAAGCAGAGCTGAGTGTTGATCACTACAAAGTAGCTCTGACTTGTTTTAGATGAAACTTTACCATTTTTTAAAACACATTATTATATTTTTACTTTTAAATATTCCAGAAACTAACAACCAGTTTCTTTGTGGATTTATTGACAATAACTGGCTTTTTATTTCAGCGGTACATCAAACAGCTGTAGGAAAAAGTGTGGATTGTTTTATCAAACGGTCCTTTCTCTAAGGCTTTCATTATGCCAAGTTACTTGACCTCAAAGTGTGCTGGTCTCTTATCAAATATTCCAAGCAAACAAACAGCTCTTTGACCGGCTGATATTAATCTGTGGAAGTGCAGAGGAGAAGTCCTCAGCCTCGGGGCAGCGAGGAGCACAGAAGAAAGGCAAAGGGTCAGATTTCACAGCTGGAATTTTCCTCGGTCTCAATGGTCCCGTTCGGGGCCTCGCAAATGCGTTCCAGTTTGATCCTTCGGATCTGCTCTCGGGGACACGCACGTCATCTGTGCTGCTAGGTTTGGGGCTGTGGCACGAGAGCTTACCCTCGGTGGTCTGTGTTGTATCCGAGCGCGGGCCACTTTCTGCTTGTTGACGATGTTCATCAGTTTGACGGCGTCGTTGCCCTTCACGTAGACCACCGGCCGCTTCAGAGGATCCTCAGCGACCTGGTTGAGCTGAGGAGACAGAGAAAAAAGCACAGTTACAGTCAGAGGTGATGCGTAGACACTGAACAACAAACAGGAAGAATTCTTTCAATTCTATCTACTCAAAAAGCCCCAAAATCTGCATCAGTTTAATCTATTGATGTTTTTCTGGCTCATTTTTAACCATTTTCTGCGAAGACAAGACATTTGCTCCACTGTATAAGAAATCCATATTCATCAAAACTTGGCAAAAAAGTGGATATTCAGTGGGATGATCCACTACTTTTATTATTGAACATGAAATTTCTGAAAAATAGATACAGGAGAAGTAGTTAACCAGGAAAATGTTGAACACTAAACTGGAACTTTTCCATGGCTTTTTTAATAATAAAAAAAAAAATTACTGACTGGCGACCGTAATTTATGACTTATTTGGCAATTTTTTAAAAATTGCTAAATGTAACTTATCTAGCTACATTTTATTACTTTAATTTATAACTTAATTATTTTACTATGATTAATATGATTTTGTTTCTCTTTAGATATTTTTTTAAAAATATTTCTATGTACTTTTAAATGCTTTTCTGTGCCCCACCTGTAACGCTTTAATGTTTTGTGCATGGAATGTGCTATACAAATAAACATACTTGTTAATAATATTGCCTCCATAGAATAAATACAAATTAAAAAATCTTGGTTGAATATTTGCTTTATAAAGAAAAGGTGTAAAACGAGCTTCATGGAACAGACAGGAAACAGGGCAGAGCTTAATGAACCGCCGTCTTCCCCACATTGCTTCTGTTTGAGGAAATATTATATATTTAGCTTGATATGAACTTTCTGCTCCAAATAAAACTGTACATCTGTAAAATCAACTATAACACGTAAGTGTCTCATCTGAAGACTTTCAATCAAAAACAGTTTATCATTTGGGAAACATTGCAAAATTAAGACCTGTTCTATCCAACTCTGATCTTAAATTGGTGATTCATGCCTTTATTTTTTCCCGGTTAGACAGTGGCTCCAAACCTCTTTTCCCTGAAGACCCCCTTCATGCAACGACCAAAAACCCGTGGACCTCCTTCGCTACACTTTACTGAAACCATGCTTTGTTTTATGCTCTCATTTGCTAGCTTCTCGCCACAAATTACCTATTCTGGCTGATTCCTTTCCTGTTCTTTAATAAAACCATGATTAAACCAAACCAAAATGATGAAAAAAAACCAAACAAAAAAAACAACAACTCATCTCTATGTGGACAGGACCTTGATTTTAATCATACTGGCTCTTAACAGCAGAGGGAGGTTCCAGATCCCAGGTGGGGAGCCGCTGCTTTAGATTATTGCATCTAATTGTTTTAACAAAAATGCCCTAAATAGTCTTTAAATGGTTCAAAATGCTGCAGCAAGACTCTTAACAGGATCTAGTAGATGTCACAATCACACACCAGTGTTACCCTCCCTTGGCTCCCCATCAAATTCCGATTGATTTTGAAATTTTAGGTCTGACTTTTAGAGCCTTGCATGGACAGGCCCCCAAATGTTTACAATCTGCTGCACCTTTGCACGTCTGGTGGCAGCTCCAGACCTCGGACCAGAATCTTCATGGTCCTGAGGACTTCCTTTAGAACCGGAGACAACTTGTCCTTTGAAGCTGTGGCTCCAGAATTGTGGAACGCCCTGCTTCCGTTTCTCCATGAAGAATACTTTGTAGATTCTTTTACAAAACAGCTGAGGACACTTTTATTCGGACGAGCTTTTAGTTGACTGGACTTCTGACTGGTTGGTTGTATTTTTTATCCTGTGTTTTATGACGGTGTTTCGACGTTGTCTGTGAAATATGCTGAACAAATAAAGAGTCTTCTTCATACAGACTACAGCGTGGGACATGGTTTCATTTGAAGTGAATTAGGCCAGACATTTGGTAGCTGCTGCTGATGTTTCATGCACGGAACGCTTTAACTCTTCACCCAGTTTGGGAACATGGCCTATAGAGGTGCAAGACTTGGAAACCGAGGCCGCAGTTTGCCAGAGGGAGCAGGAGGAAATAGTCAATGAATACTGTGTTCTGGCTTCTGAGTCAGTTGACATGCTCCTTCACTCCTCCTCTCCGTCTCTGTTCTTCCCGCTCGTCTGCTGGTCGGAATCTGTAATTTGAAAAGCCCAGGGGAAATACCGAGGATATTCACGTTGCTATTTCTTCTCCCGTTGTCATCTTCCCCAGCAAAATGCGCTACGTTCTGGTTTGAAAGTATAGATGCTGAATGTTTGATCTGTCGCTTTGATTCCTGGGAACTGACTCCACTGCGATTCGAACAAATTTAGCCATAACTCACAAAGTCTCACTTCTTAAAAGAAGTTTCTTCCAAAATAAAAACCCCAAGAAGCACTTGGCCTCACATTAGAGGATGAATTTTGTGGAAAAGAAAGGGAAAAAAGAGGTCAAGTACATTAGCTTTAGAGAGCTTCACCTAATTTTGGCCCGAGGACCTTAATTCTCACTTAGCTCCTCCTCCTCCCTGCCCCTCGGCCTTGTGGCTCCTGCCTCTGCTGATCAAGCTGCTCTGACTGGAAAAGCCTCTCGGGGGAATTTAACACAGCCGCCCAGCGCTGCCTTTCATGTGGTCTCCGCGCAATCCCTTTTATCTCTCAGCTACGCACTTTACAACCCAGCAGCAGAGAAGAAGAGGCGCGGAGAGAGGAAAAAAGAGAAAGAAAAAACCCCTGCAAGTCCAGGCCTGGCGTGGCAAGGATGAATACCACAGGAGAATTCTTGCGACAAAGGTGCAACCAAAGTATTATACCTCTTTGAAGCAAAGAAACGGGTCAAAAAAAGACTGGAGGAAAGTGTGTGACACTTTCTGATAAACACTAGCTTGTGTGTGCTGTCCCAAATGTCCTTTCAAAGACGGCTCTGTGGTCTCAGGAGGTGAGGTAATGTGCACTACCTGTGCAATTATGAGCTCAACAGAGTTCGGTCATGGTCTAGTGAAAGCTGAACCTGTATATCCATTTTCAATCCTCTTCGAATGCATTGCACTCCTCCAAAACACAAGTTAGGCAGTTGAAAGGCCCGGAATGGTTGAATGAGCAAGGCTGATCCACATGCTTTTGAACAGAACTAAAGATAGAAAGATCATTGTTTGTACAAACAGCACACACACATCGCCAGTCAGAAGGGCAGGGCATGCGGCTGAGCCTCATTCAGGAGTAGAAAAGCGGAGCGTCTTTCACAGGCAGACCCAGACAGATTAGGTGGAGAGTGTGAATGCCTGGGTAATTCTAGGTGTGCACAAACCTGATCGATGGCATCTGGATTCTCAGAAACATCAAAGATGACGGCCGTGGCTCCCCGCTGTACCGCTCTCTTCGCCTGCCAACACAGAGCGCAGTAATGATTAGATGCATTCAACAAGTGTGCAAAAGAAAAAAAAAAACAAACACGGGAATCCATGATTACACTGTCAACCACTCATTACTTCCCATTTAAAGTGGAGACCACTAGAGGGCGTTCTCTCCCTGAGCGTTACCCCCACGCAGATCATGAGAAAGAAAAATTAAAAAGCAAAGCCACAGGGAGAGGTAAACAAACCAGTGATTACACTTGCTAGGATGCACATGTGGCCCTTCTCTCCAATTTTCTAAAACCTCCATGATGTCATATTATGTAAATCTGCACCACATGAACGTGACAGCAACTTTTCATCCCTCCATCAGGGACTAGAGCACAACTCCAAGTGATGCAACTCAGCATGACAGAGTGGATTTCCAACTGAAGTCTACGGTGCATGCTCCGAAAAGTTGAGGGGAAAAAAAGTTATCAGGGATTTCCAGCTGTTAAAAATGTGAGCTTCTTTCATCTGAGAGCCGAGAAAGTCAGAGCGCAAAAGGCCTTTTGAAGAGTTCTGCTACAGGCGAGAGATAAAGGAAATGCTTGCATCTGCAGAACCCCAAGTATCTACTCGCAGAATCCAAATTGGCTTCCCCTGGTTAGAAAAAAAAACCTCTTTATCTTAACTCCTGCCTTTCCCAACAATCCGCTCTCACCCAGCTTGATTTTCGTTGCCCTATTTAGACAGCGTTTTGATGTCTGCACCACACGATCTAAAAGAGCGCGGCTGGGATCATATCCTGGTATTATCAAGTGGCCTTGGGTTCCTGCCAACGCTCTTCATGGCTGGAGGGAAGAAAGGGCGTGAAGATCAAAGTGACAGTGTACAGTGCTGTGACTCTGCTGCCGAGTGGCCGGAGAGAGTCACCGGGCCGGTCCACAGGCGAAGACGGGGAGCAGCTGTACGTGGGAGGGGAGGCACAATCGCTCTTTTCACAACGCATCCAGCTCATTTTCCAAGTAGCAACATTCAAACAAGTGATGTTTGAATATTGTTAATAGAAAATGAAAGTGATGCTGAAAGGGGTGGGGGATTTTTTAAAAAAAAAATAAAAAAATATTTAAAAAAAAGGATTAAAAAAAAAAAAAAAAATAAACAAAAAAAGGGAAAAAGAGAAAAATAAAAAAAAAAAAAAAAAAAGGAAAGGAAAAAAAAGAAGAGGAAAAGAGAAATAAAAAGAGAGAGGAGAGGAGAAAACCACACCGCCACACAACCAACCCCACACCCAAACCACACACCCCCACCGCAGCACAACCCCACACACACGCGACCAACCAGCCACCCGGGACACAGGGACCACCCGAACACCAACAAGCAACAAACAAACCCCCCCCCCACACACCCCCAGAAGGGACCAACAAACCCCCCCCCGCCGACACGGACGCAGCACAGACACAAACACCGAGAGCCACAGACACAGAACAAACAAAAAAAGAAAAAAAAAAAAAAAAAAAAAAAAAAAAAAAAAAAAAAAATTAACTTTCTACACCATTTGTCCAAAGAGGAAGTTCAGAAAACCATTACATCCTCATTTCTGAATAATAATAATAAAAAAAACTCAAGCTTGAGGGGAACACATTTTATCTGATGTCATCATTTTTACTACACATGAACACTGATTTCCTTTTCTTTTTTCACAATATGAATATGAAGGTATAGGAAATAATTTGCAATCAATGGTTTTAATTTTCGTTCGTTCTTTAGAATGGTCTCAAATTCCTGTCCTGCAGGTTTTTGTTGTTTCCCTACTTCCACATATGTCTGAATGAATGGGTCAGAACTTAAGCAGCTGGGTCCATTTTATTTGGATCAGGTGTGCTGGAACTGGGAAGCATCTAAAACAGAGGAGTCAAACTCATTTTAGTTTAGTATCACAATTTGATCTCAACAGGCCTGCAGCTATAAAATGATGGTAAAATATATTAATACAGAAACTTTAAATTTTCCCCTTTTTTCACAGCAAAAGAGTACAAATAGATCAAGATGTTTAGATTAAATTAACTGTCTTACTTCACATAAAAACATGAAATTTCTTGAGGAAAAGAAGTCAAATTTCAACATATTTTGCCTGTTTATCATTTTATAATAACAATAATATATATTTCATTACCTCCAATTAGAGCGTCAATTAGGAAATTCGTTTTCTGCATTTTAACCCATCTCAGGCTGAACCTGAGAGCAGTGGGCTGCTAATTAAACCAGCCCGGAGAGCAGTTGGGGGGGTTAAGAACCTTGCTCAGGGGTCCATAGTGGTTCACCCGAGTGCCTTGTCGCAGACTCGAACCCGGGTCTGCTGCGCCAAGGCCTGTGACATCACCACTAGGCTACCCACTCCCCCAAATCGGAGATTTCATGGGCATCACAACTAACAGATCACAATGAAGCAACAAAAGGCACAATGCGGATAATCCCAAGTACACCTGGGACTGAGAAATACTGTATTTCACTTTATGATAAGAACAACTTTTCAGAGTCTGTGTAGTAAAATTAAAATACAACCACCAGTGGATAAATTAGGAATTGCATCTACTTTTTGTTACGTCCCAGCTGTGACCTGGACATTCAACTGACAGACCAGCTCATCACCATTCAACCATCTGCACCTGTTACCAATTATTTGCCATCTACTCATCTTTCCCTCCCGATTGGACAGCACTTCCCTCCTCCACCTCTGGTTGGCTCCTGAATCAGTCATTCATCTGGTCATCGCTCTCACCTACAGTGTATATAACTCCACTCCAGACAACATCACCTGGGGGAGCTGAGAGCAGGCTGTGTAAGCAGGGGTCCCCCGGTCAGATCCTGGTTGATCTTTAGTGTTTTTGTTTTGTTTGGTGTTTTTGGTTTAGTTTGTCACTAGTTCTTGTCTTGCCTTTAGTTCTAGTGTTTCCCGTCTGTGCCTTGGTTCTTTTGTAGTTTGTATGTTGGAGGCCATGGGTCACATCTTTATGTTAAACTTGGTTTATTTGTGTAGTTTGGGGTTTTATTGTGAAAGAAATAGCTTTGTTTTTACATTTCTCGGTTTCCTTTGGATTATGTTGAAGGCTCTTTAAGCCCTAGACATCTGGGTTATAACACCTTTATGAAGAATTTATCTTCTTTATCATTTTTGCATTTGCTACATTAATTGCACAGGCCAGTTTTGGTCCACCAGCCACGTTTGACACCTGGATCTAAAACCTGCATGTGGTCCTCGGGAACCAAAGTTGAGATCTTTGTAATTTGATGCCCATACCTGCATGTCTGTCCCAATCCTCACGTAACTTTGTGTTAATCATACATCATTTGTCTTACGTGAGTCTTGTAGCAGAAAATTGTGGAAACGGTCATGTGATTCCAGATTGAGGTCTTGAACTGGATTGTTTTGATCAGGCGAGAGTGCAAGACCACAAGTTACTGTCATACCCAGCTAAGTATGCACTGAAAGTAATCTCATATGTTATTTAGACATGTGCTGCTAACAAGGAGCTCCCAACATATTGTAACGATGGTTCCAGCCTCCAGACATACTGTCTCTGATAAACAGTGGGCATCAATAGAAGTTGGCACGACTCAAACAGGCAAATTCAAAACCTTGCAGGCTCCAGACTGATCTTTTTCATCTGTTAAATCTGGCAAACACTCATTCTGTGATAGCTTGATAAAATGCTGTGAGTGCATATCTTTACAGTCAGAATCCCAAAACTGATCCGGTTTGACAAATGTTAATGGATGCAATATTTGCTTTCCAAAAGCTAATCTGAAGTTTGTTGGGCTTCACGTCTCAGTCTGCCATTTCCTCCAGCGTTAAAACCAATACCGAACATGCACGTTTACCTGCTGTAAACTCTCATATAAGATGAAAAATGTAGAGAAGTCTCCAAGATTTCTGAGGAGGGGGGCTTGAATTACTCTCCCCATATTCATGCATGCTTTAAAAGTCTCTGGAAAGAGTTTGATTTCACATAACTGTCCAAGCACCAGCAGGTGAAGTTAAAGCAAGCTTGGATTTCCACATTTTTCCGTGGTCGTTCCGAGTTCTTTCATTGCTGTAGAATTTAAATGCAAGCAATGCTACTTTGTGAAAGGGCCAGCCATGATGCCCTTCGCCTCCTAAAGGTACCTGTGGTGGGACTGCTGCTGCATGGACAAGTTGCAGCAAGACGAAAATAAAGCTTGCAAAAAGCCTTTTGATGTAGTAACAGACGGTTGCATATGTATCACACTTAGTTGATTCAGTTTTGAGTGTAAATCAGCGTCAGCGGAATGTAAACACATAATGACTCTGCAGTTTATGAGCTATGTTTCAATTAGATTCCCCCCTCCCCAGTTTAATCCATAGACAAGATGTTTATGAATCTGGCTTTCAGAGCTCATTAAAGGCTAATTAAGCCTGCAAACTGATTCCATCTTTTTCAGCGGTGAATGAAGGCCTTTATCAAACACAGTGGTATTAAAACGGCAACATACAAATACGAGCCTTGTCAACTTTCTCTTTCGTCCTGCCTCCTTTACATAAACTAACGTTGCTCTTTTCATTCTCTGTTTTTCTACTTTTGTACTCAAAGTTCAAAAGCAAGCAGAGCGAAATCTCAGCTCGGCTTTTCCCTCTCACCCAGTTTTCTCCCAGCTCTACACTGCCAGCCCCCCCCCCCCTTTTAATTCAGCACAAGTCTGCTCCTTTGATGTTAGCTCTCCCAGTTAATAATTAATAGCTCTTGGTAAGACGCTTGGAGAAGAAAGAGATCTCCCTCCTGAAGAATCTCCACTCGGGGCAGGCCTGCGCTGCAGTGCAGGGACTTGCCTGACGACAACAAAAATGCACCCGCAGGCAAACTGGCTATTAAAAAAAACGTGACACATCTCCTCTCAAACTCTAATAAAAAAAGAAAAGGAAAAAAAAGAGGACTACAACCACGGACACCAGGGGAGGGATAAATGCTGCTAAAAGGCCGCTTAAAAACTCGGCACTTGAGAAAGAAAACGCAGTTTACTTTACAGACTTCAAGTGGCAGAGCTTCTGTGTGAGGAGACACTGCAAGCGGTGGAAGACACCACTCTGTCTTCTGTGGCAAAACTTAAAAGGAGGATAATGCACAAGTAATGCAAGCCTTCATTTACACAAGCATCACTGGAAATAAACAGGAGTTTCACAGAAGGTTTGGTCATTAAGTTTGTCCATTATATTCTTGAGGGAAATGTACATTCTACGTCCATTAATGTCAGCTAACAACGTAGTCAGGCCGCACTCACACCAGCCTGTCTGATTCGAATCTTGGTCCGCTTGCTCAGAAAGTCTGCTTCGTTTGGGGGAATTGTGAATGCGCAGACTCTGATTCGGATCAAAGAAGCAGACTCGCGCGGATCTCAGTCCACTTCAAGCAGATCAAATACAGGAAGCGGATTCCAAAAGTAAAGTGCATTGTGGGTTCAGCTCACGGCATTGTGGGTAAAACCAAAACCTATGCACACATGGGACAGGGCCACTCTGGCCGAGATAAACAAGGAGGGAAGGAGTTTGTGAATGTGGTGGTTGCGCTCGTTTTCGGTGGTCCTTTAGATCAGGGGCATCAGTCAGTCCCCGAGGGTGCCCTGCAGGTTTTCAAGGCCTCCTTGCTCCAACAGACCTGACTCAAATTGGGTGAATCTACAGTCTGAGATTCTGCATAATGACTTTGAGTCAGGTGTGTTGGAGCAGGGAGACATAGAGAACCTGCGGGATTTTGGCCCTCAAGGACTGGAGCTGGACACTCCTGCATTAGATGAACAAGTTTTGTCATTCTCGTGGGGACCCACACCTATATGGGGCTGAGGGGCTGCTCCAGGTTTATGGAAAGCTGTGAGCAAAAGGAAAAGCGAGAAAAAACCTCAGATTTCCATCTGTGGATTTGGACCTGATGAATGTGGCAGGAGCTTATACACACAGAAACACACATGCACGCTCTTATACATTAACAATACACACACAAAACCAACACAACATGAAATAATCACTTCTCCTTTCGTCTCTTGCAGAATCTGGTAAGTCTCAGTCTTTTGTGGTATTTATGCCATAATTCATTCATCAGTTGTCTATGCAGGATTTCTGCATCTTCAGCTTTTATTTTGGTTTCATACCATAACTGTTACATTTCAGTTGAGGGGCTTGAATATAACCTGATGTCCTGGGTGGCGTGCTTCAGATGACATATGAGAAAACTGATTGGGAAAAGCACAGGATTTGCTTTTACACATCAAGAGAAACCTTTAATCAGTTAAAAAAGTAAATTCAGTTTTTGCTTTTTAGTGATGCTGATGCACAAAACGGCTGATTTCTAAAGAATAAACATGGCTGATATTTGCTGAAGTGAAATAAATATGCTCAGATAAAAAGATAATTTTAAAAAATCCTACATTTTTCCTTTGATTTTTTGGTCATTTTTGTTTCTCTTATCAGTTCACTTTTTTTTTTTTTTTTTTTTTTAAAGAAAAAAGGTGTTTCCTAGCATGTACTAGAGATCCTGCTTAAATGGATCTCTGACTAGCTCTGAGCATGTCTGCTGTTTTGACCCATAATTTGAGTTAAATGTGTTACAGCAGGGAAGCAGTGAAAATCTGCAGGATAGTCGACCTTGAGGACCAGAGTTGGAGATAACTGGATTAAACCACCTGCTGATGAAAAAGCATCAAATTAGAGCTGAGCAGAATCACCCAAATTATATATCATGGTATTTTGCTAAATCATACCAGCTTCGCTGTATTTGAGGTTTTGTTTTTTCCCCATGTATGATTCACACATTTTCACCACATTTTCCTGAGTGAGGATTCCTGCTGTCGGTTGGCCAAGAATTGCCAATTTCGTGTCACGAGAATGTCTAGTGTTTCGATCATAGACCCTGACTCCATCTGTCTCTCCCTGCAGTACTTAGCAGGACCATGTCTTTGGCTGGAGTCTGTTATGTCCATCCACTAAAGTGAAATCTCACATCCATCAACAAGTGACATCTGACTCGTATCCTCAGCTTTTCAAGTTTTACCTGAAGGCATGAAGGATCCTGAGCTTAGTTTTCTACATTTTTGGTACTCTAAAGTAGGGCTGGGCAATATAATGATACATTACATCTAGATGATAGAAAATATCTGTTTACACCGTGATAAGCGCTTTATTGTAGGTATTTTGTATCAAGATGGGCCACATGCCCATGCACACGCACGCTGCAAGCAAACATGGAGGAAGACCGGGGCGACCATGTTTCAGACCAGGATAATTAATTCTTAACAAGATGACCCTCCAACCCAAACCGAAGAGCTTGTTTCTAATGGGGTTCAACTCAACTGCATGGATGTGGTTTGGATATAAAAAGACTGACACGGACTAAAGTATGACGAATCCCGTGGGTTGTTTTTCGGCATTACACCTGGTGTTCCAAAAAACACCTCTGGGATCTGACATAAGTTCTGTCGCATTAGGTTTATACAGTATTCAAACCTCCTTCTGCTCACTTCTTTAGGTACAAACACCTCGGTTTGGGTTGGCTCATCTTGTTGAGATTTAATTACTTTTGTCTGAAAAGCATCCACAACGTCTTCCTCCATGTTTGTTTAGTAATTGCAGCGTGTGTGGGCAGGTGGCGCATCTTAACGTAAAGTACTGCAGTAAAGTGCCTAAGTGCAACGTAAATGACAACGGCAGATGACCAACACTTCTTGCTTAGAAAACAAAATCTAAATAAAAGTACCTACCTTTGACCTTTATTTGTTTAGTATGTCATCCTCATATTCTAATGTTAATATAAACTATTTATTAATTGAATTTAATGATTTTTGCTGCTCAACATCTGAGTAACAGATGTTATGCTGCGTGCATGTTTTAGTGATGCTGCAGTGAAAAAGGTCCCCGTTCTTTAAACCAGTTTGCGGTGTAAGTAAAATCCCTTTCATAAAAGCAGTTCCTGCACTTCAAAGTTTCCCTTCAAATCTGCTTTGAGTGACACATCACACCAGAAATCCACAGCAGCCTCCCAGTTGCTGACACTTTTGTGTTTTGTCTCTCAACTGATACCCAACAGCAAAGATGCTCTCATGGTTGTGATCTTAGAAATGCCACTGGAACATAAATGATTAAGCAGAGCACAGGACATGTAATCAAGAACTTCAACTACTTCAAGAGAGTACTAACATTTGAAATTATTCATAGGTAGAAAATGATCACCAGTTCCTATTTTCAGTCTGAATTAATCTAAATTTAAAATAAAATTCTTCATCTTTTCAGAACTTTGCAAGTAGCAGTGAAAAAGGGAACTTTTTGTTAATTTAAAAGCTGGTAAGAGTATAAGACAAGTAGAAATATGTTGAATAATTCGAATCGGTTTCTCTAAGCAGAACTGCAACCTCCAGCGCTCATCTTGAGGGCTTGATCAGCCATCCATGAGGGGGTTTACAGGTGCTTAAAAACACTGCTGGCTAAACAAACTTCCGGCTGGGTCTGAGGCATGAGAATTAAGGAACAATCTTCCCTGAGTTAACAAAAAAAACCGCAGCAGAAAAGTACTGAGAACTCAGTCTAGACACAGAGGAAAATGAAAGCTATGTTTAGCATCCCTAAGTAAGCCTGCCAGCTTGTAAGATCTGAGGGAGAATTTTTCACCCGTCTGGAAACGGCCTTTTTCTCAGAGTAGCACTCAATCCATCACTCACATAGAAAGGATTCATATTTCACACGCTTCTAAAATAATGCTTTTTTATTTCTGAATATGCATGTAAAGCACAAGGCAACATGCGCTCCTGCAAACACAGATACACCTGCAAAACCTGGCTCAGGCCCTTCTTTCTCTATCACATTACTCCCTCTGTTCTGACCTGCTCTCTTCTCTCCTTTCCTCCTCCTCCTCCTCCTCTTCATGCTTTCCTTTCCCTCTCTCTGCACTGCTATAATTAAGGCAATTAAGTCTTCAGAAGACTCTCCACTGCTATTACGCTGTAATTTCATGTTGCCTCCTGGCTTTACGGTTTATTAAAAGATAAAGGCATACTTTTCTCCCATGGATTTTCTTATATGTGGTCACCCCCAGTTCTTTTTTTTTTTCCTCCTCTCTTTCCTCACTCCATAACAGAGCAGGCGTGTGTGCCGAGACATTATTTACATTCAGCTAAAATAAAATCTAACGTTTCAACGTGGCTTTGCAGCCGGGAGTGAGACGGGAGAGCCAGCTTTTTCCTCCTCCGTCCTCCGCACCGCGCTGCGTGAGGTAGTCCGTATAACCGTGGCATTTTCCCAGCGAGTCGTGCTCCGGCATTACTCACCATCTCCTCCGGCTCCTACTGTTTGATGTTAACATTTCTATGACAAGCTGTTGATCTGTCAAAACAGGTCTGCTTTGTTTTGATGTTTTTCTATTGGCAGCGTGTCATTTAATCAACAGGTTTGACACTTGTTCATCTGGATGTGTACGCCGCTGTCATGGCAACTGCAGAAATAGGGCTTCCCGCTTTAAACAGTGTTCTGCAAGCGTTTCCTTGGGCGCAATGTTAACTGAAATAGCCTTGCAGGAGTTTAACGATGCCAATAACTGCTTTTCATGAATATCTTTCCTCCCCTTGTGTAACATTCTGACTCATGGCCATAAAATTTCACCATGCTTGTTGATTAAAACTAAAAGGTAAGAGCGATTAAAATCATTCTCCCGTGACTTCTTCTGAGCTCCTCATTCCACCTTCTCAAACTTTTCAAGTCTTCCTTTTGTGCTGTTTAATACAGTATTAACGCTTTTAGGCCTCCAGCTGGACCAAAGCAGAGGGAAAAAATGTTTAGGAAGCACATAAAAATCTACTTGAGTCGCAATGGGGGGGGGTTACAGGGGTCTGCAAGACTCTTCAAGCTCCACTCTATTCCACCACCATCATATAAACTCAGTTCACTCAATGTAAACACAAAGGGGAAAGAATCACTTGAGGTACTCACTGAGCTCAGGGACGACCATAATTATCAAGACATGCAAATAAGACGTTCGCTACCACAAACAAATGTAGAGCTTATGATGCGGTCATGAACTTCAAGCATTCTTTCACAGCCATTTCTTTGTCTGATGATGACGATTCTATCATAAAGCTGAATTATATAACTCCTTGTCATAGATTCGACAAGGTGTTGGAACTGTTACTCAGAGATTTTGCTCCATATTGACATGACAGCGTCACACAGTTGCTACAGATTTGTCGGCTGCACATCCACAATAAGAATCTCCCGTTCCACCACATCCCAAAGCTGCTCTGCTGGACTGAGATCTGGTGACTGTGGAGGCTGTTGGAGTACAGTGAGCTCACTGTCATGTTCAAGGAAGCAGTTGAAGATGATCTGAGCTTTGTGACATGGTGCAAGTAGCCATCAGAAGATGCTACACTGTGGTCATGAAAGGATGGACGCGGGCAGCAACAATACTTGGGTGGTGGTTGAATGACTGTTGTGTGTATCCTGGTGATAACAGCAGATGTCACTTTTCAGATATATTCTTAGTGCCCATTGTTCCAATTTCTTTTTAAGGACACACTTATGCTGTAATGGGGAGCCAAAGTCACGCCCATCTACCTCCGCTTGGGACCTTAGAAAGTCAATGATGAGAAAATAATTATCTTCTGGTAACAAGCTCTCCAGATATGTTGGTTGGGGATTTAAATGAAAATTTTTCATGCAAAAGAAAAAAACAAAATACTACAAAGATTTTAGATTATTTCAAGTTTGTGGACTATAGCTCTCGTCGTAAGCAACAAGCGTCACCAGCTGCCCAAGGAATGCTAGCATGGTGATTTTAAGAACAGGAAAAAAGAGCATGTACAGAGGTGAAAACCATTATAAGTCAGGACATATCAAGTCTTTCCGTTACACCAATGGAATAATGGTTGGTCTTGTTCATGCCAGTTACAGGGAGCAACATCATTGCTAGCAACGAGCGCTGTAGTCCACAAAACAGTTCCAAATAAAACCTGAAATAAATCAAAGTTCTTTATGGTATTTCATGTTTTCTTTGCACATTTTTTTAAAATCTGAAACCAAAATATCTGGAATCTAGGGAAGAGAACAACTGGGACCAGAAGATAATTTTCTCCCCATTGGCTTCCATTCATATTTTTTGCATTTCTAAGGTCCCACGGAGGCTCACCGGAAGGGGCATGACTCCGTCTCCCCATATGTTTTGGCAAAAAGCTCTTTGAGAAATAATTTGTTTGTGCCAAAATACTTTGTTTCTGTCAACCACTTTATCTTAATAAAGAAATAAAGAAATGGGAATATTTCCTTCCAAGAAGCTGCGAGCAACAAAACACCAAAACATACAATTTCTAAGTTGCTTATTGACCATGTTTTCTATTAAGTGTAGATACAGTACGAGTGGTAAGTGGCATGAATAACATACACACTCCTCTAGAAATGGTTCGAGTACAGACCCAATGTCTAAGCCTGGTTAACAAGTCATTACAAATCACAAAAAGGGGCTCTTTGGAAGTAAACTACAGAAACATGAGGGGAGATTGTGGTTGACACATCATATATGACAGGCCAACACACAGATGTACTGATTCAGTGTCTAATGCCATCTGTCCAACTGTGATGCCAGTCTGGAGGGGAGCTGGACTTTAGGGTGGTTTAAGGCACCGTGGTGCAACAAACAGAACCATGTGAAGCCTGCAGGTCCGTTTTTGAGTCTATCTTCTTCAGAGGGAGATACGTTTCACCCGGAGGCCATCCACTGGATTGGTGGAAAATCCACTTTTAGGGTGGTAATGTCAGTGGTGTTGGAAAAAAGAAAGAAAAGAAACCAGAGCTCTCTGGGGGAAATGAAAACAACACATCAGAGAAGGAGCTCGAGGTTTTCATCGGCAATGCTTCAACTTTCATCCTGCTCTCCAGGTCAGCATCTCTTTAAAGCTTAAACCCCTCCATGCGTGTCTCAAAAATTTGCTTTCTTTGTTTTCCTCCACGAATGGTTTTTCCCCCTCTTTTTCTGCTGGTTCACCCCCTCCCCACTTTCCATTTCTGTATCTGCCTCAGTGCACAATGCGGGGTGGCCATTCACCCACCATTGCATAACCTGAATTATACAAGAGAGCTGTGCTATGAAAATGTGTGTTTGTGAGGGTGCATGTGTGTGTTAGGAGGCACCTTCCAGGAGGCCCACCAGTCTAACTTGGCTACAGGCTGACCCCATTAAAGAGTCGAGGGTCCCTCATCAGAACACCTGTATGTTGTCTTGCTGTCTCATTTACAGTCCAAAAACTGAGTTAAGCTCAGAAAGAATCATAAATTTGCCTTTTTCCAGCATTATAATTTAGCCGGATCATTTCTGATTTCATAAACATTTTGCCAGTTTTGACGACCTCCGTAACACAGCAGCATCTTCTTCTTACTGACAAAAAAAGAAAACCTACAAACCGAACTGAGGATGGAGAATAGCTGCAAGTGTTCAGTGCTTAACACTAAGCATGAGATCTGGAGCACCAGTTTAAATCAAAAGCTTGCCAAACATAACCAAACATACCATGAAAACAACTTTTTAGGAGCCAGTTTTTACTAAAATGACAGAGGATGAATGACTGGTTCTTTTTTCTTGCTTAAACTGATTATACTGAGATGTGCAAATGTACTAGTGTTATTGTAGAAATTAGTTGAAAAAGAAAAAAGTTTAAATTTTCTGAAGCTCCAGAAAATACAAACCCTATTTACAAACCGTGTGGACTCACCGAAATGAGGGAATTAATCTACAAAGGTTTGAAAATGACACCTGGAATGATGCTCAGGTCAACAAATATAACAACTACTCATTTCTAAATTCTGTTTAGCTGACAATCCATAGTCTTGTGCAAAAGTATTAAGCTTTTTCTTTAAATTTTCTGGAAAAATGGCCAGAAAATTAAAAGTAGGTGCGATGGTTTATAAAAACATGCAAAAATGAACAAAAAAAGTTGAGATCAACTTTTCCTTTTTTCATATAGATTGTCAATAATAAAGATAAATTGGTGCAGTGATTTACTGAAGCATGCTGACATGCAGTGTATGAAGCAAAGTTTCTTCCAACAAGCTTGAGAGTCAATATTTGGTCTGATCACATTTAGTCTTCAGCACAGCTTTAGACAGGCTTTCTTTAAGCAGACTCTCCAGGCTTCTTAAATGACTTTTTAAGCTCTTCTTTAGATGTTGGCTGTCTTTTCTTCCCACACTGCTTCAGTAATAAGACCCGTTTCCACTGGTTTTCAGCCTTGGACCAGTTTCTTTCCTGACAACCTTCCACGGAGACCAGCTCTGATGAGGCTTCAGTGAACAGCAGATGGATCATCTGAAGGTTCAGATACATCACTTAGATCCTGAGCAACTTTTGGGATCTCCCCATTTCTTCCGGAAATCACTGGGTTGCTTATTTTAGGCCTGACATTTCTTCTTTTGTCTAATTATTAAGTTTCTTCAGTTTTTAAGGCTGAGATGTGCTGTTTTCAGCTGGTAGTTCTCAGGCTGCCGAATGCTCAAAAGTCCAATTCAACATCAGTTCTTTGCCTTGCCATCCTTTAAGGCAAAACACTGGTTTATCTGGAGTTCGGAGTCATTTTTCTGCTTTAATGGCCAATATTAAGCAGCTTAAACTTTCTTCTGAACAGTCAGGCACAAGCATCAGATTAAATATGAGAGGAAAAAACACAGCCAAATGTCCAAATAAACACTTTGGAATACCTTCAGAAAGCTTGGAGTACTTTTGCTCCAAACTACTTCAAAAAAGATGCAAGCATGTGTTTGAAGTAAAACAGAAGGAAAAGAAAGCTGGATCGGACTTTCTCTCAGCACCGTACGTGAAATGAATGTGGCATTATCTGATCTGAAAAAGCGGCTTGGAAATGAGACAAAAATCAACAACTCCGTACCCAACAACTTGTGGCATGAAGATTTTATCATGATTATACTGGAAAAAATACAGCGTTTGAACGCCTCCTTCATCATTTGGCCAACGAGGAGGTTTTCTTTTTATAAAATGAGACTGAGAACTTTAAACACTGAACTCTGCTTTTCTTTCCCAAGACCTTAGTGAGAAAATGACAACAGGACTGTTTTTTTTCCTACATGTGGCATCACATCAAGTCTGGATGTATAAGTGATGAATGAAGCTCAATTACTGGACTCAAACGTCTTGTGCAACTCGGAGCGGTCCATCTCTAAATATACATGTTTGTCTTGCTTGTTGCGCACAGCAGGCAGCATTTCCTGTCTCTCTGCGCGGTTTGATGTCTTGTGGAGTCGAGCGCACACGCACACACAAATGCACACACCGCGAACGCAGATGCACCGACTCAGACTGCTGTTAATCAAGAAGCTTTTTAGTCTCCTCTCCTCCCGCTGCCCACTGCTCTGTCCTGCCGAGACCAAACACGGAGCCCAGAGGAACAGACAACCGCTAATTAAATTTCCTCCGCTTTTCCTCTCCGTCCCTCCCATGTTGTTTTCTTACCGGTTTTGGACTCAAGTCCTTTGTGATTCGCAGGAAAATAAACAAGCTTTCCGGCAAAGAACAAGAATACTACTCTTTAAAGTGCGCGTCTAAACAGAAGTTGGCTAGTTAGAAGAGAGACACCTGTTCTACCATCTGCAGGCGATTCTTTTAAAAGGAGCATGCAACTTTTTTTTTTTAATCAATAGAAAGCCTTAAATCTGATTAAAAGAGCAGAATTTAGTGCAGAATTTTAAGATCAATGAGTTAGAGGCAAGAAAAAGCAGAAAATCTGAGGTTAACGTTGCTTCTGTCTGATAGGAACACCTGAAGGTCTGGGAGAAGCTTTCGCTGCTGCTGAACATTCTCAGCCACCATATTTTTCACACCACCAGGGCTGTCAGACGGAGGGAGGGGGAGACAAAGTCTGGAGCAAGTAAAGACAAGTGAAATCCAAGATTTATGCTCTCCGGTTTGCAAGTCTCCTGGCACGTAAAAGATCAAATGTTTCGGGCTTTCCTTTGATTTGCAGTGAAGCAGCGGGGCTAGACGCGGTGGCTTGAGCGAGAATTAAATAAAATCAGTCTTTTCTGAAGAGTAAAAGCAGCTTTTTTATTGCTGTAATGTGATCAGTCAGTCCGCTTTGATTTAATAGAAGCAAATCTGACAAACTCACCTCCATCAAGTTTTTTTTTTCTTTCTTTCTTTTTTTTTTTTTACGTTAAACCAAAATTTTTCCCTTTCAACATTACTATCAATATATTGTCATGGAAGGTCAGCCAAAGTTGAGTCTGAAGCACAGTGAGATAAATAGCTAGAGGGAGTTGTGAAATATGGCATTTCTGTTAGTTTCTGTGTTAAATGAGTGAAAGATGGAGTGACTCTCGCAATTCTGCAGGTCAGATAACTGATGGAGTGATTATATAACCCTTGTGAAAAGCCTAATCATGACTCATTCATGCATCTGATAATGATCATAATTGTAAGTAGGGCCATTTAAGAAAAAAAAAAGATGCTGTGAAGACGTATCATTACAGAATCCACATCAACAACATTAAACAGTAACACTGAACTAACCCAGAGACATTTAGAAAAGAGGAAATTACACTTTTAAACCAAAACAAATGGAAGCTAACCCTAATTAAGAATTAAATGACATTTCAGAATTAGAAAACAGATTTCATTCAAGCCAAGGCAACTAAGCTGAACACACACTTCCCCCTTTCTCCCAATTCTGCTGAAGTCATACGATTTTCTCTAATCTCTCTGCCTTGAAGCTGCTTCAGGAGACCATGTCCCTGCTTGCTTGAAAGAGAAGCTGCTGTTGTTGCTTCCCTCTTTTTCTACTGCACCATCAATGCTGCTGGTGGAGGGGCGGTGCCACCGCCTGCTGCCTTCTTTTCCCTGGGCAAACAGCAGAAGCAGGTCAGGACTCAGCCAATTTCTCCCCCCAGTTTGCCTCCTTTTCTACCATACCACTCGCTTCCCACAGAGGAAAACTCTTGGTAAAAATATTTGCCCTGTTTATTCACATTATAAGAAAAAAATCTGAATAAGAAAACTGCTTTCATTCTGTAAAAGATGGAAGAACTTTCTTTATACCGTCTGCTGCTCCAGCACTGGAATCCATCAGTTAAAGATAAGGACCGCTGCATGAGGAGCAGATGTTTATTTTATTTTTATTTTTTTACTACAAGCATTCCTTTATGTCAAAACCAGGTGGGTATATTACCCACAATGCAACTCTGCTTTTGACAGTGAAAGATTCGGAACTTTCTGCAAGTATCTGCTCACGTTGCCCCGAGCAGAGATGACAGGTGAGCATCCGAGGCCTGTAAACTCACTTCAGCTTACATCCTCAGGTTTTAGTGCATTTTTGCTCATGGTCTTTGTTACTCCAAATTAATTCATACTAGAATAGAATGTTATTGTGAGTTGAATTTCTCTTGCAGGTATGAGCTAAAGCAGCTTGAGAGCTCTGCATGCTCCCAAGTTCTTGCAATCTTCCACCCAGAAGTAACAGAAGAAACTGCAACATAGTACTCATAGTAGATAAAAAGTAACCTCTACAAACACAGTACTCCATTGTTAAATAGATAAAACTGAGAAAAAAAAAACTTGGATCACTGAATTGGATAGCTCATGATGATAGATTAAAAAAAAAAAAAAAAAAAAAAAAAAAAAGAAAATTTGTCTTATGTACTCAAAAGAAGAATGAATGTTGTATGTTAGAGCAAATGAGAGATGGAGAGGGAATTCCAGAGAAGGTGTGTTATATGTGGAAAAGACACCAAACTATAACACAACCGCAGAAGTGGAGAGAATTTGCTTTGAAGAATCAAATTCTTTCATAAAACCTTGAATTAATAATTCATAACTCACGTTAGAGACTATAACCACATGGATTCAGACCGCATTCCTGTCTTCTGAAATTGTGAGGAAATACAACCTTTCTGGGAATGTAGTCATTCTGATGTCTGAAATAATGATGTGGGTGATACCCTGATCTTGCCTTGCTTCATGCCTTCGATATCTGGAAACAAATGTGCACATAAAAGGCCAAAACTTGCAAAACATTCTCCTTAGAGCAGCAAAGAAATGACTGAAGACTGAATCACTGACTGTATACTGCAGAAGACAAAGGATCATAACAACGTAGGGCTACTGTAGGCGATATGTCCTCAAATCTAAATCACGATTTATTCAACATGTTGCCTCGGTTAGGAATAAATGGCAATTAATTCAGTATTGTTCTGTTTTTAGTCCTAATAGCTTGCATAGCTTCATAATAGAAGCAAAGCAGATATTGATTTTAAAATAAGTGAATGGAAACGCAAGTTTAATTACTGTATGTATGGTTATCGAATGAAAATGTCTAAATCTCTGAAAATCAAAGAAGAAAGCTTTGCAAAAAACTGGAACCAACATATTCATACTTATTTGTACAAAAAAAAGTAGAAAGCATTGCTGACAGCAAGCATGAGATGGCTTGATACAGAACAAATTTGCCACAAGCTGAATTGTTTCTCATTTTCCTTTGTCTAAGTGTAAAAAAAGTCCAATTCCAACATAGTGAAAGGGGAATTTCATCCTCTATAAACCAATTGCCCTTCAGTGCTTCCATTCTGGGAAAACGACAGTACTCCGATTAAATGGCCTGAGTGAGTTATAACCATAGTTCATCTAAAATATGCATGTAAATGTTCTGATTGATGTACAATGGTGCTTGCAAACGCTCTTCAGCACAATCATAAGACTGTTAATGGCATCAGACAGCAGAGAAAACACAGCTTACTTTTCTTTTTCACACTTGAATACATCTTCCTCACGAGATTACTACTGCCGGAGTCCAGCTCCTCGACAAAGACAGAGCGCTTCCTTGTTCTTGTTGCATCCCTACGGCAGCATCAAAGCGGCTAGAAACTGGGTTGGACTGAAACACGGCTGCAAAATGTTCACTTCATTCAGCCATGACTCCAAGTAACAGCTCACTGCGACTGACTCATCTCAGACAAGTCATCTGTTGCAGAGTGACTTGGTGACAGATCGGTCAACAACCAATTTTCCAGATAAGTTTTATTATTCGATTTTCTCCAATAACCAAATTTGCCCATGTCTCTTCGCCAGGTGCATTCCCATTCTTCCTCCTCTCCCTATCTCCATGTTTCGGTTTCTCCTCTTCCATTACCTCACTATCTGAAAGCCAGCTCCAATGTCGCCCTCAGACACCCGCACACACTCAAGCACACATCATTTATTCTCCGTCTCCTTGTGCCGGATCCAGCCTTGCCTCCCTGGCAGAGCTTGAAAGAAAGTTTTGAACCACAAGAACAGGATGCCATTTTCACCCCTGCTAACCCTCCACTCCAGGACTGGTGTATAAAAGGAGAGAGGCATCAGATTAGCTGTGTGGGACCAGGAAGCTTCAGTTTCCAGCTCTGATGCCAGGCCGTGGGCCCCGAGTCTCACGGACAACATGGGCCCGGCTTACTGGAGGATTCTCATGCACACAAGCCGGAAATGAAAGGAGAAAAGACGGGGCTGTGTTTGGTGTGGGTGGACGCCTTTCTTTTCTAAGATTCACTTTTTCCACAGCTCATCTTTTGATCCAGTGCTGCTCTTCTCTTTTTGTGTTGATGTTGCTTGACAGACAGGAGAGCTTTACTGAGGTCGATGTTAAATAACATCCGTTAAGACCAAAAGGGTGAGGAAATAAAATGGGTGGCGGGGAAGTAACTTCTCAGTAATGCCAAATTAACTTCCCTCTTTTCCTTGTTACTTCTTCCTCTCTTCTTTTGCCCATTTCTCCGTTTTCTTCCCTTGCCTTCTTCTTTCTCTCCCTCAATCTCCCTCTCTCATCTCAAGTCCCCAGGGATCCTTTCTTCTCTCTTTAAATGGAGGCCTGAGCTGTGAAGTCTAATAATGGTCATTTGGCCTTCTATTGAAAGCTGGGTAATTCGGCCCAGGGACGGCTCACTTTGAGCCACATGACACAAGGAGCTTCCCAGTGACCATGGAAACGAGCGCAGTGGGATCCCGGGTGCCTCAAACGGCCGTGAAACATGCTGAAGCCGTGATTTAGGAGAGGATTTTTTTTTTTTTTTTTTTTTAAAGGGGGAGTGAGAAGCCCAAGCCTGGTCACAGTAGAAATCTCCCTCCCGACACCCCGCCAGGAAGAGCGGCAGAGATAATATCAGCGAGTTGAGGCGTACACAAACATGAAAGGAGAGCTCCTGAGTACTCCATGCCTCACAACCTCTTCTTACCCCCTTTTCCTCCCTGCTGCTCCTCCTCTTTTACAGTTTCTCTTTCTATCCTTCCCTCTGCACTGATGTTTGGAAGCATTTGTGCGGTCTGTATGGAGCGAGGAGCAGGTGGAGGGAAAAGTTAGAGAGTTAGGTTGCGCATCTCAACCCAGGAAAAGCCTCCAATTAGCAGAGGTTGTTTCTGTCCACTGACTTCTTGTTTTGAAGGACTGGCATCTGGCATCCTGGAGGCAGGAAGATGCTGATTATTTAATTGCCAGTGATTTTTCATCTTCATTCTTTAAATAAAATAAAAACACATCCTCAGATTTTACACTCCTGTAATATTGATTTTTGAAGAAGCTGCCAAATATGTTCCTCTACTGATCACGATTCATCAGCTGTTTTGATTTTTTTTTTTAGAATAAATACAGCCAATCCGATCAATATGATCAAACAACAAGATGCTCAACTAAAGCAACTTATCAGCCTCAAATGTCAACATGACAAGTGAGTCTGATCCTTCAAATGAGGAAGCACAGAAGCTGGGAATTGGAGAACAAATCGAGTGAATGGATTCAGTCAAAATCATTAGAAATATCAATTCTGAGGTTAAATCTGTTAAAGTTTTTAAGTTTAAATGGGTTGTAAAGTGTAAACAAAAAAGTTGGGCTATCATGTGAAATGCATCCAGTTTTGACTTTTGGCATTGTCCCATGCGCACAGAGATTCCTCCTGCTACCTTGAATTTTTGATATTACACATTATAAATTGTAGGAGCTTCAAAGTCACGCAATTTTACATTGAAGAACATTTTTCTTAAATTGTTCTGTAACTCTTAGATGCAGTTTGTCACAGATTGGTAAACTGTCGGCTTTCCCGACAGCCCTTTTGCACTCTCGGTAATTCTTTACACTTTTGAGCTAATCAGCTAATATTTTTTTTTAATGTTTTAAAATGTCTAAGTTTCAACACCTGATGTGATATTAATGTTCTCTAGGGAATAAATGATTGGTTTATGAGATTTGCAGATCACTGCATTTGGGTTTTTATTTACATTTTACTCTGTGTTCCAACTTTCTGAAAAAACTGACAATGGAAAGGAGAAATTCTAGAGGAAGGGAACTTTGATGTTTAGAAACGTGTTGAGCGTCCCATTTTAAACAAGAAATATTGATTTTCATTTTTCAGCACTTAGTTGGAAGGAACAAAGCCCCATCATTTTAGCCTGAGTACAAGCCAGAATTGTCTCATCAATATTCTGCATCTCTACAACTTCACTGTGAAAAGCTTTCTTTTCAAAGTCAGAGCTTAAATCAAGCTTATTCTGTAACAAACAAAAGCCGCTGTTGTAAATCGATAACCGCTGTGGCTTCGCCGCAATTTACCAAGACGATGGAGGCTGCAGAAAGTAGAACTACAGTGATTATCTTTCTATCAGCCTCTTTTTTACATTACGTTTTCTTCCTAAGAGAGAAAGAAAAAAGGGTGAGAAGAGAATGAAGTAGACAGAGATAGTGAGTCATTCAGCTGTCTGCATCAAAACAAGCCGATCTGCAAGCCTTCTGGTCTTCTTTATCCAGACTGATAAACGGGATGAGCTGTAGCCTGCACATTCATTCGTATTAACAAACACTCCCACTGATCTGACAGTCTTCTTATTCTTCTTGCATTAAACAGCACTTTGCAAAAAGTCATGAAACACTCCTCATTCCTCTATATTTTGTTTTTTAAGCATCCAAACTTTCCCATAATCTTTCGTAATGATTTCATCCAGTTATCCAGGATTTGATTTAGTTTTTTTTTTTTGTTTTCGGGGTTGTGAAAGAAAAAAAAGGTTTGGGAAGTTAAGAGATGAACGTAAGGAATGACATAGCAAAGACTAAATTTTAAATTGTGTCTCTAATCACTTTGTTACTAGTAGTTGCTGGAAGCAGATGATTCCTAAAAAATTAAAAAAAAAAAAATCGCTGGCAGAAGATTTGATTTCTCTAAACGTGGTTTGCAGCGTGTTCTTAAAAACACAGAGGAACAAGTCGAGGACAAAACAGGAAGCAGCAGATAAAAAAAAAACACCAAACAAACTTAAAATGCTGATGAAATAGAAAAGAAATCAAGCAAAGATCCAGAACCTTTAGTTGAACCATCTACTGTTCACTGAAGAATCATCAGAACTGGTCTCCATGGAAGGATGGCTGTCAACATGCCAGGAGGCTGAGGTAAATAACAGGAACTGGACTGAAAATCAGTGGCATCAGGTCTGATTGAGTGATGAATTTCTACCTTCTGGACATCAGATGAGGATGCCTGTCAACAGGATGAATAGATTTAACATTTCTTTCCTCCCTTCTGCCATTAAAACACTGAATGGCAGGTAGTTGATTAAATCTGGTGGAGATAATGTGCCTGTTATCATGAGCTGCGGCAGTGCAGCTCTTTGATGGTTTATTTGGCTTCATTTGTGTTTTTATAAACGCATGGAATCTTTTTACTCTTTTAAAGTTTGTGCGTTTGTGTATACATTGCTGTTTGTAATTGTGGCTGCGATTTAATTCCTCTTTTGGGATAATGAAGTTGCTTTACCCCCGTTTCCCCCAGCGGGTCCTGGTCCGGTTAGGACGGGATGGCGGAGAAGGGTGCGGTAAATCCTGATCTCTGTAGCGTTTCCACAGTCAACTGTACCTTTGCCAGTAAGTGGTGTTTCAGCCGGACAGGGATAGCTTTCTGAGCAACATAATAGCGTGATGTCATAGCGGGGTGATGCATGCCTTGAATTATGATGAAGAGCGTGACACAGAAACAAAGCATGAGAATGGCTGACTTCTAACAGTTTGTATTATTTCTTCTTGGCATGTGGCTTTAAATAGTAAAAAAAATAACTGTATATTCAGTCATGGCGCTGTTGACACTTAAATGCACAGGAAGTGATGACTGTTTAGACCAATCAGTGGATTTAAGTGTGTCAAGTTTCGCTTTTTTGGGTCGGATTAGAAAGATTGGTACCCTAACGGAAAGGTGCCAAAAAAGCAGGAAGGGTCAGGTCGGAATTAAGAGTACCCGCCCTAATTTTTGCCTGTGAAAATGCAAAAAAATGCGGGTTGCCCTGTCCTAACCAGACCCTACTGGTGTTAATGGGGCTTTACACTTTGAATCCTCCCGCCTGGACCTTAACATTATCAAACCAGTGTTGTATCATGTTGCAATAGAACTGACTAAAAAGGCAGCAAACATACACAGAGGAGCTTTGGGAAGTCCATTTAGGACACCTAAATGTCCACAAGACTGAATTTGCATTCACAATGCTCCAAACCAAACAAATCAAACTTTTTGATTAAGTATTCCTCTCCTCAGCAGAGGTGGCGCTGCATTAAGAATTACTGAAGGTGAAGACGAACAAAAAGAAAAATTGCTCATCTATTGGTAGATGCAGGGCAGCTTCAGATTCTGCAACATAATGTAATCTGGGTCCTGCAGCTTGTTCACTCACATCGAACTCCAAATAGTTTTCAGGCTGACTGGTTTGCTTCTTTGATGCACATCAGAATTAGGTTGTGCATTCACACCTTCCTAAACTAACTGGGTTTTCTGAGCAAACAAAACAGGATTGGAACCCAAAGGGCTGGTGTGGATGTATTGAAAGAAATCACATGAAGGCTTGTTCAGACTGCGATGACTAATAAGAGATCAGATCAAATATTGACTTAGCTTGTTGAAATTGTCCACTTTTTTTTTTTTTTTTGCCTTATATACACTTCATGTCAGCATGTTTCAATAAATCATTGTTTCTCAAACAGGGGTACCCTGGGGGTACTTAGAGGTATTCCAGGGGATACATGAAACTTTTAATATCTTTTTTTTAATGAATGAATAAATATCCTTCAATAAAATTGATCTAGTAGAGATTTCAATAGATGCCAATGTATGTTCATAAACTAAATTTAAAGTTAGTTTCACACTTTCTAATTAAAAACCTGTCTTTCACATACCAACATGGTTTGACCCAACCTGTTATGAGCCAAACAACATCAAACACTGATCACTGTCACCTTGATAATGCAAAAAATGCAGCCGTGGTTAAAGCTTAACAGAAATCTGACTCACAAGAAAGAAGGCTAAGGGCCAAAGATGGCAAATTTACCATTGTTTTGCACAGCTCCAGTTTAATAAACCAGACACAAATGGCAAAGTGAACTATTTCTTTTTCTTCAATCTATTTTGATAAACAAAAATACTTTGCGGTAGATATGGAGTACTTGGCTAAAAATATATTTCAAAGGAATTACTTTGTAAAAAAATGGTCGAGAACCTCTGCAATAAATCACTAAACCAGTTTCCTGTTTTCCTGACAGCATATGAAGAAATGAGACGCTGCTCAAAACTTTCACCGTACTGTAAGTGATCTTCAAATAAGGTCAAATACAAGCCATTCAATCCAGCACTGAAGCTTCTTTACAACAAGTTTTTGCGGCATGACACCCAACTGGCATTGCCGTGGCCTCAGGACGACCTCTAACACACACCTGAGTGTGTAGGACAGCTAACCTGGCCACAGGCTGAGAGCCAGTCGCCAGTAATATCACACTCATCTGTCTGTTGCCAGCTCTTTTTTCTTTCATATGGCTCACTCTGTTTCTCAGATGCCCATCGTTCTCGTCGTCTCTGGTGTACTTTCTATATCCTGGTCATTCCTCTCTTTCTCTTGCACTCTCTCTCTCTCTCTCTCCTGCTCTGGCTGAGATGCCAGACACAGTTGGAGTCCAAAAGCCACTTAGCACTAAGACGCAGCAGCTGTTTGCTCTGGCCTGCTGTCCCACAGTGCCAAGTTAAGGGCCATGGTAGAAAAAGACACGCTCCTCTGCTCGCTCACATTGTTCCATGGCAACCGTGGTTTTAGGATCATGTTTGTGTGTGTCAAATACAGAGCTTCCCACACAGGATACACTTTTTATGGTTGTGCGCCTCTGGCAAAAACTTGAAAGTAGCTAGCTTTATTTCTGGGAGGATATGTCAATAAAGCTCTTGAAACGTTTCTTGTTGCTCCAGTTATTTTTAAGTGCTTTGTAGCAGCTGAAAGTCACGCTGTTGTCTTTGGCTGGTGCTTAAGGTGGAACTGATCATGGTTCAGAGATGAGCTGGTTAAGGGCAACACCAGGCCACACACAACAATCGCATACCAGGGAGTTTTACATGCTATGCCAGCCAAGAGGCCGGCCTTACACAAGCTGCATGGCCTTGTGAGAGGATGGGTCGCGTTTTTTCTTCTTGTGGTGTGTAAAAGAAAAGGCAAAGAGACACAAATCCACACAAACATTTGTATTCATCATCTACTTCGCTCCTCTAACCCAACCCTCCACTCTTCTGTCCTTCCCTCCTCTGGTTGTTCGGGTCGAGGGCTGAAGTCATGAGAGACCGGGAGGATGAAAGAAAGAAAGCCGGCATGCTAAAGACCCCATGTGGCCGCTGAATTGACACCAGGGTCCTTGAAAGAAGAGATATCTGACTGGCAAGTTGTCAAAGACCCTGACCAGCCTGAGCCCACCAATGAAGGCCAGTGGCATGATTTCATGTTCCAGAAGAGCTGCCAAAGCTCTCAGAGTATGTGTGTGTGGAGACAGTGTAGAGAAGGGAGGGAGGCCAATTCGGAGAAAGTCAAGCAACAGGGAGGAAATGACAACTAAGAATATGTTATTGACTGCAATAAATAGTTCAGCTTGAGAATGGATACATGTGCGCAGAGGTGTGAGCATGATTTACAAACAGCTCGGAGAAAGCAGCAGGGAAAGTGAGGGCAGCTACGGCACATACAACTGCACCCCTCCAGTTAGAGAATTCAGCTTTTATGACCAGAGCAGATAAAGAGCATTTGAAAACCAGTTTGCTGAAGTGGGAACTGATTCGCTGCTGGTTTCCCTGCTGTTGGAGGGGGGGAGGAGCTACTGCTGTGGCACACCGAGGTCAGAGGTTTAACAGTCCTGCAGCTCTCACAGGAACCACACAGGAAGAGCAGGAAAAAACTGTGTACATATATGTGACAGCAGCATATTAGTGAGGTTTGCACATGGACTTCAGAGGTTGGTATGACCAACCTTGTTTCCGGGTCTTCCTCTACTGCTAACACTTTACATGTCTGAGCATTCCTCTGTGACAATGAAAGCAAACTGAAACCAGTCACTTGGCTGAATAAATGAATGACTACAGGCTGAAAACAAATCATATAAAGGTATTGAGTGGAATTTCTTTTTGAAAATAATCTAAGGAAAAAAAGTTCTAAAATGGTTTAAGGAGTAGCTAAGGGCAAGAAAGATCCAAGAGTCTTGCTCCAAATGCACTGGCCTACAGAGATAGACCCTTCCTCAGATATACAGTCACTATAAAGGCAGAGGAAAATGGTCATTTCTACCTTTTGAACTGCTTCATAGCACAGTTGGGGACCTTGTGTTCCCAGACACTTTATATTCGATTAACATCGATAAAAATAAACATCTTTTTGTTCCTCCTACAATTGTTTTTTGTGGGTTTGCTGGGATCCTGTAATTGATGGGAATCTAAACTGACCAGACAAGACCCCAACACTGTTGGTGGCAAAGTGGCAGCAAAGTGGAGTGGGTTCTTGGGTTCAGTCAGGGGCCAGTTGGGTATGGCGGGAGTGGTGGGTGGGAGTGGGGGCTGCAGAGCATAAGGCCAGACCAGGCGGGGGAGAGTTGTAGTGGAGGGCACAGTTTTCAGAGTAGAGGCTGAGAATAGTGTCCTGGCTGGCTGGGCAGAGTAAGCAAACTAGCAGGGGGTAAGGATTGCACTGTCTGGTCTGGCAAAAGCGGCAGTGCCAATGCAAAAGCACCCAGCTGTGTTCGGGCCCCGGACGAGGGTTTGTCAAGATGCAACAATGGGCTTTCCCTTCTCCAATTATAGTCCTGGCTGAATAAACACAGGGGAAACAGAGTGGTCTAGAGGTTGTGGAGGCTGGCTGGAGGCCAAAAGGTCACAGACCAAGGTTTCTGCCACCCTCACCACAGTGTCCCCTTGCAGAACATCAGACCCGGAAAGTATAAAAATGGCCTGCTCATTAAACAGTTGCTGGAATTGAGTCCACTGAGTGGAAGCTATGGGTTTTTCATACTAGAGGTGTCCTCATGGCTCTCTTGGCCAAGACCTGTGTTAAGATTGAGGGTTAAGACAGGAATTGGAATTCACCCAGCAATTCCCATTCTTCCTAAAGTATGTGGTATTCTGTGAAACCGGCAAATAAATAACTTTCAACATTTTAATTTGCACATTTGTAGAACTTGATTCCACATTTTGTTAGTTTCAGTCATCTATTTTTATTCTCATTTCCTAAATGTGAATGAAAAAAAAAAAACTACTTTGAAATCTAGTCAATATCAAGATAACGTCTGAATGAAGCTGTGAACCATTAATGGCTCATTATGCATCACACGTATTAAAAGGGCTACATCCAGCTTTTTTTTTTTACCCACCACTGAAAATCATATTCTATCCCTACAAGACCATTTGCAGAGGAGGGAATCCATCTGTTTTAGCAGAGGTGCGCAGAACATTGCATCCATTTCTGGGTTTCAGTGGATCAGTTAGGATCAGCAGCTACGACCAAAGAAAGAGCGTAAGCATGTCTAAACAGCAAAAGTCTCTAAATCATGAACGGCTGCTCTCTTTCTGTCACTGGGAATGCCCGGGATAAACGAGACTGCAGCCAGCTTCCCTCATGCTCGTCCTCCAGGGAATGTTGGTACATTCCATTAACAGGAACACTTAATTAAAACATGATAAAATACCGCTCTGAGACCCCAGAGGGGTCTGGGACACAGCAGGGAGGGAGGATGGGTAAGGGTGGTGGTAGTGGTGGGAGCACAAGAAACGGGGGGAGAGTTCGTTCTGACAGCGATGGGAAGCAACAAACAAGATAAAACCATGGATTATCTCTAACTACAGGAGATCAAAGATAATTTCCTAAAGAGGTTTTAATTAAATACACACAAACACACACAGACATGCACACCAAAAATGTACTGAGTGGTTCATGGAGTGGCTTAGATAAAGCATCAATTAATACACTCAATAGCAGAGATAGTAGTGTTTGGAATCCCTTTTTGCTGTTGCTTTTGCAGAAAACTACAATCAATTTTTGAATGCATTTGTGTTTCAACCACTTCTGGAGAAAGAAGTCTCATTGCTCCGGGTCTCATTCTGGCCAGTCACTTAAACCGATCACTTTAAATTTGCATCAACACCAAAAACAGTCTCCTCTGGAGCAGTTGATCATATTCAGCTGCCCAAATCCAGAAAACGAATGAATTTCTATCTGTGACATATTAAAAACAAACATGATTCTTCATTATATTGTATGGCTTGACAAATCCACAGGCCACTCTAATACAAGTGTTTTTACATGCACACAAACCTTGAAAGAGAAAAAAAGCATCTTCAGTGTTTACAAAGCTATGCCTCTGGCACATTAGTCCCCTGAATCACAGTTTCTGCATCAAAACAAGGATGTTTAAGTTGGGGATTTTTTTTTTTTGCTATCGGTAGTCGTGTCCTTACCATCTGTGTGCTGAGTGGTTATGATGAGTAGGTACACCTACCTTCCAGGAGACAAGCCTGCCTAATTACATGAAGGGATGGTATTGCACCACTTTCTGTGAGGAATGGTGGACCATGAAGTCTCATAATCAAGAGTTTCTGAGATCACAGCAGGTTTATTTAATTTATTCATTCAAGACTGAACTGAACTAAGACTGAGCTGCTATGAGTATCAGACCCTTCACGTGCCACATAATGATGTTTAAATGTGAGTCTCAGGAAAAAGCAGTGCCCACTGGTGCAGCCAGAATGCAGCACCCTATAGTGAAAACTGGAGCTGAGTCGATGAATACTCATCACTACTGCCGTGTCATTTGATGCCGGACAGAATTGTGATTACATTGAATTGAAAGACAGATATTTCAAGGAGCGACAACACAAAAGGGGAAAGGAAGACAGGGCAACAATCATCTATTCCCCCTTTGATCTGTCTATAACAAAATTAAAGGGAAATGGAGCAATGGTGCTTTTACCTTTGGCGTTTTGGCGGCAAGATACGAACCTGCGCAGGGATACCCCAATGATTGATTTATTTGCATGAAATAAACCAAACAAAATACGCTCTATCCGAGAAGACTTACATCTTACTTTCAGAAAAGATAAAAGAAAAAAAAGATGATAAAAAAAGAAAAATTTACAGTTTATCTACTGTAGCTCAGAAAGTAGCAGGATGAAATAACCACTTATATATTCCTGCCCCTTTTACTAGCTACACTATTCGAATTAAAGATTGTATCACATCTAATTTGTCTTCAAGACATCAAAATAACTACAAAGAAGAAATAAGAGAAAAGAAGCCCCTCCACATAAATATGATGCAAAATCTTACACACCTACCACCCTACCCATATATACATATATACAAATTCACTCATAATGCTGTGCACTATACATATTCTACATACACCCCCTCTCACATACACACATCTCTGTAAGTATCCACCCATACAATGTCATGTACACCTATATACATACACCTGCATTCACATGCAAAATGACATTGATAAGTTCACATGTGTTGACTTTCTTCATATTTTTTGAAAACCATTTCTGGTTTTCAAAGTCCTGGCTTGCAGGACTTTTGGCTAATGTAAAAATTGTTTAATACAGCCCTAGTGCGCATACATAGTATATGTGAGGTTGTCAGGGTAAATATGGGACACTTACACACAGAAAGAAACCTTAAAGCATAAAGCAACCAGTTTTTTTTTTTTTTTTTACCTTTCCCAGGACTGTGAGACAACTGGGGTCCAGCTCTGGTTGCTCCAGCTTCACCACTCCGACCCAGCCATACTCATACAGGTCCTCCTCATCATTATTATTGCATAGTCCCAAAGGATGCATCTGAAAAAGGGGAGTAGACAAGTGGGTAAGTATTTAATTCAAAAGCAGTAAGTTTTTTTATGGGCAGACGTTTAATGCACCATCACACACATTGCTTAAAGTTTGACAGTCTTGGCATCACGGTTTTACGGATTTTGAAATATGGGTTGAATCGTTTGCTTAGAGTTGCACTAATCCATCTTCAATACACTCTACGCCTTTACAGGGAAAATGTTAATTTAGCACTTTATAATCCACTTACCTCCTTTTTTCCACAATGAAACAAAAGCGCTTTAGAGCATTAAGCATCTTGAAACTAGCGGCTGCATCAGAATCTAAAGAAACAGCAGAGGCTTCGACTTGAGCTCTCAAAACAATAGCAGATAAGCAAAACTGGGGTTTAGGTGCTTTCATGTAACTGCTGATGATGTGCATTTACTGATTTTCTGTTCTGCTTCAATTCTAAATGCTTCCAATGATTAATGTTACTGTCACAACAGGGAATCCTGTCTTATTACTTAAGAAAGTGGATGATGATGCTTCACATCAAAGCACACCGTCTATCAGACTTTCTTCAGATGTCCTCATTACACTAAAAAGCCACCAAATTGGCCCACTTCTCAGGCAAAATGCTCTGCAAAGCCAGCACCTAGACAACGTCTTTAAAGAGGATTAAAGGTAAAGGGACGGCAGACATCACGAACACCAAGCAGGAGTGGCCTCTTTACTTTTAAACTAGAAAAAGCATTAATCAAAAAGCAGCAATATCAGTTGATTATGGAAAAGTAGAGAAGAAAAAGTTTATGGGAGGTTGCAACAGAATTAAGATTAGAAGAAAAAATCTTCACTACAGGTTTTGACAACATATCTAATCACAGATCTTGTGGATGTGCTACAATACAATACCAAGAGGTGTCTGTGTGGGAAGTTAAAAGATAACATGTTGCACAATCATAGCACACTAACACTTCCAGGGAACAAGAAAATGAAAAAGCAAAAACTGAAGAAAAATGAGGGAAAAGTAGAGTACAAGTACAGCAGACAGCCATTCACTGAGGTTAAATAATGATCCGTTCAAAGTAGTCTGGATTAAAACTGTAACCAAGTGGAGTCCCCAAATCTCGGATCTACACTCCACCCGGTCAACAGTGCAGAGACGAGCTCCTGTATTAGCATTACAACTGGTCAGCCTGACCTGGAGGCCACTTATCCTATTAACCCAATGACCAAAGCAGCCCCAATCAGTGAGCACCATGGCGCCGAGCTCCTGGCTACTCTGGCCCCTGAGCCGATGACCCAAGATACCCTTCTCCTGCTGCTGACCCTTGACCTTTGAAACCCAAATGCATCATGTTGGGAACAGGTTAGGTGTGTGGCAGTCCAACTGAAGAGGGAGCCCGAAAACACCTGAAGCAGTTTTTGGTTGCTAAGTGTGAGAGGGTGCATCAGGGGTGGAGGGGTCAAATGCAAATCTGATTGCCGATGCAGAAGTCATGGAGAAAGAATGTGGGCAGCATGTGGTGAGCTCCAGCAGGTAGCATCCTTTTATTTCTGCCTTAGGGGTGAAATCTGATGAAGATGCATCAGTTGCGACAAAGGGAGAAAATGAAAGAAGCGTATGCGCTCAAGGTATTAAACTTTAACTCAATGCACCTGCAAAAATACAAGTAGCACATCTCTCAGATTCTAACTTGCACCTTTTCAGAAACATAAAAAAAAACCCATGCTTTAAATCCTCCCCCTCAAATCTCCCACACACAGAGTGAGCAAGTATGATGAAACATGAAAGATTAAGCTCCAATGTTCATTTACAACCCTTTGAAACAAATGGGTTTTTCTCACAAGAGAGCAAGAAGACAAGAGAGGCAGGCGGTATGAATCCAGGCTACACTTAATGAAAACCGTTTTCAGTAAGTCGAGGTGCAGTTGGTTCATCATTTTCAGTGTTTTCTCAAAAACACCCGTTTTGCACCAAATATAAGTGAGGAGAAGTAAGAGAGCTGCAGAGCTTTGACTGCCTGCACAATACATCTGCATTTGGTGTGATCTTTTTCAAAGCTTCTAGAAAATGTCACAAATATCATGCGTTTAAAATAGCACTTTACATCGACTGTGTTATCTGGCAATCTGCAATATAATTACGCATCTAACACCAACACTTCAGCACTCTGCACTTTAATCAGCCCTTTGATATGGAATTTTAGCTTTTCACTAAGGAGTTAAAAGCTAAAATTACTGTCTTGAAAATAAAGGAAACATTACTGAGAAGGTGTGTCCAAACCTTTGGTCTGTACTGCATGCCGTATGTCCATGTATATTCATTAATTTGTATTATCCCTGTTTTAAATACACTTGAACAAATGACGGCAAAGAAAGATAAATTAGCCTTGTTTCCTTGCAACCTGCTTACAGTTCTGCTGTAAGTTTAAATATTGTAAAGTTTATAAAGTTTATTGTAAAGTTTAAATGCTGTAATGTTTAAATACCCTCCCATTAAAGAGCACAATAATTATCAAATAAACAAGAAACTGAAGAAAGTAAGGAAAAAGGAAAAAAAAGAAAAAAAAAAAAAAGAAAGGAGGGGGGGGGGGGGGAAGGGGGGGGGGGAGGAGGGGGGAGGGGGGGAGAGGGGAACAAAAAAGAAGAAAAAAAACAAAAAAAAAAAAAAAAAAAAAAAAAAAAAAAAAAAAAAAAAAAAAAAAAAAAAAAAAAAAAAAAAAAATAATAAATAAAAATGTGATTAAGTATTGATTTTAAATTGTGGTTGAGGAAAAAAAACAAACAAACAAACAAACAAAAAAAAAACATCCCAGGCAAATTAGAGGACCTTGCTCATTATCAGTGGACCAAAACACCTGTCAACAGGTGCAGAAGTCTTGTTGAACTTTACAAAAAATAAAAAATTAAAATATAAACAATGGATTGCAGTGATTGAGTCAAAGTGCTACTCAACAAAATTTTATTTCAGGAGCTCAATCATGCTTGTTCACGAGTTTTATTTTTTGTTTGTTTTTAACATTTCTGTTGAACCACAATTCAAAATCAATGTCATTTTTAAAAAAAATTATTATCACATCAGCCAATCTTAACTTAACTCACTGACAGATTTTTCTCCTTCTTTAATGGGAGGGTATGTAAACATTTGAGCACAACTGTGTTTGCGAACTTTGCTGCTGCATGCATCACATCCCGGTCACACGAGGTAACATTTTGAATTTGAGATGCTGCATGCTGATGAGGACGGAAAATCAGTGGAGGAGGATCTAAGGAGTCTGCTTCTGTGTCTCAGTGAGTCCAAAGGAGGACCAGGAAGTGGAGCGCTGCTTGCTGTGTGATTGTGACCTCTCTCTCCTGCTTGTCTAACAGCTTGGATGGCAGTGGGGAGCCCCGCCTGCGCCCCTGGGCCCTGAACACTAGGCCATTGTGCGGGGGCTCTTGCACTCCAAATGGGACAGAGTTGTTGTTGTGGACCATGTTGTTATTTTAGAGGCTGGCCATTGCACCATTATCTCCACCACGGGGATTTTTCTTTTTTGTCAGATGTTGACGTAGGCGTTGATGGATGTGGGGATGGGGATCAAAAAAAAAAAAAAGAGAGAAAAAAAGAAAAAGGAGCTGGGTTTGGATGAGAGATGATGATCTGGTGAAGTGGGTCACAGCTACTGGCCGTGCGCACAAAAGAGAGACGAGCACATATGCAAACGTGCTCTCACACACACATGCACACACAAAATAACAGAAACTGTTTGCTTTTGTGTTCCATCTGCGGGCTCTCCCTGCTACGGCCCCAAATCAAGCTCAACCCACCCGGTTGGAAACACCCGGTTTGCTCCATTTTGCTCGGCTCCTCTGTACCCAAGGTTTTTGGGTGGAGGGCATGTGGCGCCCTCTAAGTGCCGTGAGGAGGCTCTTTTTCTGCCCCCGTCTGTCCAGCCTCTGGGGGAGGCTGCCTTTCACATGAATATCTTGTTACACAGGCCACACTCTCAATGAATTCCTGGCAGGGATTTGAACTCCACCTGTCACTCAAGCTAACCACTCCTTCCCAAACAGCTTCCCACCCCTTTCTGGAAAACCACCTGTGGAGAAACTACTTGTTCAGGTTGATGTGCGACTATCTCTAGAGTGCTAGAAAATCAATTTGACTATAAAATGAGCAGAGCTTCATAATGTAGGGGCTTCTTGTGTTGCATTTATCACTTCTTCCCCTCACTTTTGGAAAAGATGAGGTTTATCTGGATGAAAAACCAAATGGCATGACAACTGTTGGCAGTGGGATCAAAACAGGGCTCAACAAATTTAAAAAAAAACTAACCATCACCACCCGTGAACCCCCCCCGGCTCTCAAAAGAAATCAAAATGCAAGTCACACCATCCCATGCCATTCTTCTCAGTCTGTCTGTGACACAATTTGCTGAGCCTTTGATCACACAACAACCACTTCTACTGCTTCCCCCTTTCCCTCCCTCCCCGACACACCCCCTTTTCCTCTCTTTTAAATCATTGGTGGCCTTGGTTAGAGCTGCCCCCATCAGCCCCCCCCCCCCAATCTTCCACACGACCAAAACAGTCACCCGACTCTGCCTTCACCAAACTGTTGCTTTTTTAAATAACCATATCCTCATTTGCACTTTAGCCTAAAAATCTTCAGCATAAGTTTACAACAATAATCCCCCCCCCCCCCCCCCAGAGCTCCTATGAAATCTTTATAACTTTGCTAACACCTTTATGAGTGAAAAAAAAAAAAAAAATAAATCCCATCCCCATCACCAAAGAGAACCCTTTGAACTACATCAGTAGGACTTTAAAAAAAGATAAGCAGCACCTGCAGGAAAGAGTCATCCTTATTTCTGCACACCAGGACCTAAAAACTGGCAAAGAAAAACAATCCCTGGGTTTAACTAATCAATACGAGATACGCTTCTAGCCTTTCTCGTCGTGATTCACTCTTGAAATATCACTAATAATTTACTTCCAAGACTTCTTGCAGTGGGCATGTAGGTCATAACGAGGACGAGCCTGTGTCGTAACAATCAAAGCTGCTTTGTTGTCTGAAGCTCATGCCAGCAACAGACAATTTTTTTTTTTTTTTTTTACAAGATGGCCTTTGTCGAGCTGCTGAATGATTAACCGAACATATCTCTTGTTCGTTGCTTTCTTTTATGTATTTTGGAAGAAGAGTTGGCCCTTATTTCACATGCACACAAAATCTAAAAGAAGAAAAACCTGGGCATGACGCCAGTCCTCACACCCACCTGCTTCCCCACTGCCATGCATGTGTTTACGCATCTGACTGTTTGAGCACAGGCGAGTGTAAGAGGTTAGTGTGTAGTCTGAAATCTATCATAAGTGACTAAGGAGATAACTCGGTGGGCATCTCACTGAATGTCTTCTCGCCGTGAACTCATTCACCCCAGCGAAGAAGCAACCCGCCCACCTCCACGGGGGTTTAATTCAGCTGACCCCTTCTGACCTCCTCAGATACCCCTCACCACCAACAACACCTTCCCCTCCCAAACGTTGTGCTTCAATCCCTCTTACCCATGAATGGGGGGAGGTTTTGTCAACTTTCTCAAGTAACACCAAAGTATTCAATCATGCTCCGGATCGTGGGGACTTTGTAGGTGTGGGGGGACTGTGGTTCAGCCATCAGCAAAAATTCAATCATCACAAGAAGTGACGTTTGATTTCAGGGAAAATATTCAAAGTCCCCATGAAAACAATAAAAATACCAAACTTACAACATATCCAAAATTCTGGCATCATAAATTCTTTAAAAGGACAAGGACTCAGAGTAGGGAGTAGAGCAGGGATCCTCCAGCTCAAAGCCCACTGTCCTGCAGTGTTTTAGATTTTTCACTAGTTAAAGATGTCTGACACAAATTAATGAGTCAATGCGCTAAATGTGACTACAAGCTTTTAGAGCCATTTCATTTGAGTCAAGTGTGTTGGAGCAGGGACATATTTAAAGCATGCAGGACAGTGTTGGTCAAGAACCCAAGTTTTAGATCCCTGCCTTATGGTCTGATCCCTGCAAATCCACTAACAACTGGGTTTTAGTGGCAGTGGGAAAGGCTTACAGACCCGTGTTGAACGACTCGGCAAGCAACAAGAGTTAAAATCACCTTTAAATGGCTCGGCTCTGATCGGCATGCAGTGGGAACACCACACCCGGTTTGAGCTGCGAATTTACACGATGACGTTTTTGTGGTACATGCCTATGTGATGGCATCACGCCAGTCGCTGCTCATATAACGTACCAAAACAACTCTGCTTCGGCCACAAATTCACGTCGCGAATGTTCCATCAGTGCTAGAAAATCACCCGCTGATTTTTGTCCATTTTCAGGACGGACAAAGGTTCAACAAGAAAGTACATTGACTACACCCTGATTCTCTCTCTCCATTGTTTACTTTCCTGATTTCTGTCGCACAGCTGACATCATCAACGCAAACCCAGCTCGATAGTGTCTTCAGAGAAGCAGCGGTGGGGACAGAGGCCATGAAGCTTGCCTGTCAGGGTCAGACCTGGCTTTTTTTGCCATTGGGAAATTAACATAATGCAGATTGTAAAGAGGGTCAACCTGGGTTTGAGAAACCCATGTGAACCTATTAATTTCACTGGGAAAGCAGCTTATGAGGACTGAGTAAAAGCTACATTAACTGTATTCAATTTTATAGACTACCAGACCACCGATATTCACTGGTGCCATTTGGTGCATTTCAAAAGGAATTGTGGTCCGATTCCATGGATAGTCTGGGCCATTTGGAGTAGTGTGAATGCACAATTGTACTCTAAATGAAGCAAACTTTGGACCGCTTGAAAACAGGGTGTCTAAGTTCATTTGAAAATGAACCCTGGTGCTCTAATTGCACAACATCCATTTTCACTGCTGAACCATGCAAAGCGGAAAGGGCTTTTTCAGTTTTGGCTCAAAAACATGGAATTCACTAAATGAAGTCGGAAGTCATGCCTAGCACTCCATAGATACAGTGATATAGCCATGCTGCCAGGCTTACACAACTCAATCGTTCATATCTGACAACTGTTATAGTCCCAAGCTGAGGCTGAGAGAAGGGGACCATGAACCAAGACCTAAACAACTACAAACAAAACCCATCCATTAACCAAATACAGACACCAAATCACCAGATACACAACAGCTTAACAGGACTGCTGCCGAGTACATTTGTATGGACCAGGTTCCTGGCTGAAATTGTGTGGACTTTTCCTCAGGCTTCTTCAAAATGATGTCTCCTTATGTAGTGACATTAATAGCATCAATTGCCATCTTTAGTATCAAGTTTGAAATTTTAGCATTGTTTCAACCCTAGAATGCATCTGAAGCCTGATTCATTATATCTGGAGAGCTGCACTGGGAACCCATGAAAACAGCTAAACTTGTATGAGCAGGGGGCAGTAGCAATGCTGCAGGTGGGAGTGGGCAGCAGATCACATCATGACAACAGCTCATAACTTAGCTGGGTTTAACCATTGCATTGGATTTAACAGATAAAGTTGTGAGGAGGATTAAGGCATGACTTTATGATACAAACCCAAAGCTTAGGTTGGTCTGTTAGCAAGACAAAGTGTTTGTTTCCTTCCTTCAGTTATGTGTTGCACCATTTTTCTTTTTCTACCTTTTCAGTGGCAAGTTGCAAACAGTCTTTAGGTTGGTGTGTATTACATGACTTGAGATTTCATGTGTGGAAAGTCAGGCATTATTTTACCTTTTGATTGCCATTACTTGTATGTGTTTTAGAAAGCTAGCTTAATTCATGTGCCTTTCTAACTGTGGCTTCAACAAACGTACTGACGAACTACTGTGTGGTCATTACAGTCAACATGCCCCTCATGCTCTGCAGGGCAAACATGGAAGCATACATTTACCAATTACCTACAGGCTGGTGCTTAACTTCCCTGGTCTCCCTCTGCACATGTGCACACAGACAGGCAGACACATCAGCTCATTTTTTTTTCTATAGGGAGGATACAAATGACTTCTCTGCGGGAAAACATCCAGTTCCGACCTCAGACCAGTCCAGGCCAGACAGATGCGTTGAGGGTGTTCGTTGGGTGTCAGCTTCATGCTATCTAATGTTCTTGTGAGCCAAAGTGAAATATGACAACTGAGAAAAGCGCTTTCACAGAAACACACACTCGCACAGATAAAAGCTTGGATATACAACCCACAAGGATGACCTCACCAGCTGGTGCAGACATACAGTCAGTCAATCTCAGTCAGCGATAACACTGCAGCAAACAAACAACTTCCTAGAAGTGTAGTCTTCATTAGAAATGTACATTTCCCACCAACAAGCGTGTCCTTTAAAAGAAGTGTATGAAAATTGTAAGTCAAAAGGTCTGATTTAATTTCTCACCATCTATGGAAAAAGTCTTCTCTACCTGCTTGTCCTTCAAAATAACTATCCCATTTTTCCTTCTTATGCAAACTGTCTGAACCCTGAGGAGCTCAGACATCACAGCAGGACTGAGAAAGGAAGTATCAGCCTTAATCCAAAAGAGGACCCAAAGAAAAAGGCTGATCTGAAAAGTCAGCATAGACAAGTCTTTCTTAAGCAAGTCATTTCAGTTCAGGTTTTGACCGGTTAAGCTTCTTGTGCAGGTTGGGGTGCGTGTGTTGGACTGGAGGATTTACACCAGGTATCCTAGCGAAGACATTTAACTACTTTAGAAGTCTCTTCAGGCAAAAATAAATCCAGACTTTTTTGGTGGAAAGAAACATATCAGATATACAATATTACATAATTATATAAGAGTCATTTGATATCACCATTCTCATTTCAGAAATGCAACCACCTGCTGCAGCAGCACTTCCTGCTTTTATGCTTTCATATCACGGTATGTGAAACAATTAAGATTTTTAACCTTTTGTATTTGTTTTGAACTGCACCACAACACACTTAAACTTAAATGCATGGTCTTATACAGTAAGTGCATATGCACACCTCCCAATCTCCCTCCAAAGTCACTTTTTGCTCCTCTTGATCTCTCTCTGGCCCTTTTTCCCAGCACTAGAAATAACTTCAAAGAGGGCTGGTAGCCTTGAGCAGCGAGGGAGCGGGATCTAGTTACAGCAGAGCAGCTGGGAGGGCCCTACAGGTGGGGCCGACACCCCTCCTCCTGTAACATTATCAGGGATTCCTCTGCTTCCCTGCTCAAATAATGAAGACTTCCTCCCTTTTGTCTACTCCACTGGGGCCAAAGGAACAATTGGCCAAGCCAGTCAGGCATCCATCATTTATTTTGCCAGACAGGACCAAACGAAGGCAGGTGTGTAAAACTCTGGAGCACTGAATTGTTGTGGTGCAGAGAATTTATCTTCTCTCACTTCTGAATCTAACTGTTTTTGTCAACAACAGCTGGGTTTGCTTTCACAAGGGAAACGTTATATTTGTCACATTGCTGTTGACTGGTTTGAAGCTCATAAACAAGGCTGCATTTTCTCTCCAGAAGGTGGCGGTACAGGCTATACTGACAGCGTCTTTAACTTGAAAGAAGAAGAAATTAATTACCTTAATTTTCTTGAATAGGACAAGTAAAAAAAGAAAAAAAAATTTCTGGGAATATCTGGGATATTATAGCCTAGCTGCCAAGACACCGATCAGTCACTTAAGTTTGTTATTTGCTGGTTTAGAAATTAAATAATCAATCGAAAGCAATACTACAGATGTTTGCACTCTTAAAACTGTACTTCTGACTTGTGAGGGTACACTGACGTTTATTATCCATATTCTTAGGGCTCTCATTGCCCTAGCTATTTGACACCGTCTCATGCCAGCAACTGGATATCAACACAATGGCTCAATTTTGAATGTGCATCATAGCTGATTCAGCAAATAAATGCAACAGTACATTAACAGAGGAAGCGAAAGGACTTTCACTTTCTAGAGAGAGCTCAGAGAAGAGACAAGATCAAGACAGATACTGAATAAGCTTTCATTAGGAGACCACAAAGTGCAAAATCTGCCAAAGGTCATTAGTGTAACTTTAATATTTCCAAACTTTGACACATTCTGTAAAGTTGTTTCTGTTCACCTAATGTGCATCAAGTTTTCTTCAAGGAGAAAACTGACCTTAAGCATCCTTGAATACAAAGCACACCAAAGCACAGAAAATGAGATTTGTGCATACAGGCTGCCGCATATTTGTTAATAATAAGCAGCAGGTGTCCACATTGTAACATGAGATGAACTGATATGCTATATACCGACCATGGACATTTAATTTTTTCTGAACAATGCCTGTAACAGGCTGGTTAAAAAAAATAAAAACTTCACGCTGCCCTCCTCCAACGTCTCATCGGTGAACATTAATGCAAAGTTTACGTGCAGTAGCTCCATCCAGCACTGCTGGCCATTCTGACATTTCATCCTACCGGTCGAGATGTACTTGTGATATTAAATTGTGACAGGGCAGCGCAGATGGACAGACGGGCCTGCCATTTCAATCTCCGATAGCACGTTTTGACAAAGTGCCACATTTCTACATTACACTGGACACAGGGCTGTAAAGGGGCTTGTAACTTTCCTTTTGAACATCTGGTCTTCGAAATTCCAACTGTAGGGCATAGTTCATGTCCATAGTACAAAAGCACGAGTGCTTTTGTGCTGCTCTGGGTCAACCTTGTGAAGCAGGAGTCTCATCCGTATGTAGCCTTTTCTACCAAAATAAATGCCAAACCCAGATCCGTCATACAGATGCAGTTTTAATACTGTTTGTGGACATGTTTGATGTGTAGGACTTGAGAGATAAGAAAGATCAGGTGCCCCCCCCCAAGCCCATTATCCCACAACAATCTATTTATTAGCTGCATGTCGTTGTTCAGTCTTAAAAACATGCAAAAGAAGCAGCAGCTTGAAGCTTGGAGTTTACGGTAAATGTCAAGAGTATGCCCTAAACAAGCAACTAGGCCTTAATATGAGAGCCTCTGCTTTATCATCATCCATTTCCCTCCCCAATTCTGCACCCCACCCCTTCTTCTTAACCTTCACTGAAAATCACCTCTACACCATCATCATAGCAACGAGCAAAGCAAACAAGTGTCATGGTTTCAATGCGAGCAGGGGACGCTGGCAGAGGACACCTAATATCATGTAAATGTCCTGATATGCAGCACAAGTCACTGGGGTTGACAGCTTTAACACTGAGCAGGACGCCGAGCTTGTGACTCTATTAACTCTCTGTGAGTGCATCCTGAAACCGTCAATGGTGTGTGTGTGCGTGTGAACACTCAAAAGTCTCTCTGGTGTCACTTTCAGCTCTTCAGTCTTTAAAACCTAGAGTGACACAGACAAAGCACGGGCCAACAAAGTTCAGGGGTCAACACTGGGCTGGATGCCACCATTTTTTGGGAGGTTAGAGTTGGGGTGAGTGGAAACTGGCGTCTGGAGAAATCACAGCATCACTGTACAAAAAGAGTATCAAGAGTGAGCGAACATATTGTGCCCATGTGCAAGAAGCTGACACCCTTGTGAGAACAATTACGAAAATAGGTGAGCACATGCATAAATTATTCATCAGCATTATGGTGCTGCTGAGTTAATTAGCATGACTAACAGTGTAACAAGCAGGGGGGAAACAGGGCTCATTAATAAAGCACTCTGGACAAGAAACAACAATGTGAAACTGCCTGCACAAGCTGTTTCTCCTCAACACGTTTATTACAAAACATCTCAACTTCAAAACACAATCATCAGGTTTTGTTTGTGTTACAAATGACCTGCAACGAAAGGCCAGCATCAATTTCTGAAAGGCCAAGATGCCAAGATGTTTCCTTTCTCACAGCAGCGAACCCCAAACCTTGATCATTTAAGTCCATGTTCGCTGTATGTGCATCTCGATTAGATCTGCTGCCAGCACCACCCCTAACATTGATGGCATCCCCAGCTGTGCCCCCCATCCCCACCCCACTCATCTTCAAACCTCACCATAAAAACAAAAGTCAATGTCACTGCTTAATGAGCTATGATTAATGCTGCTGCAGCGCGGATGGTGAGGAAGGAGGGAAGCTGGAGGGCCAAATACCTGACACAGTCTGCCTGCTCTGTATATGTGTGTGTGTTAGAGTGCTGAGGGGTTGAGGTTGCTAAAAGTGGACCAAGGGAAGGATTGCAGTCATCAACACCTAGGCTCTGAGTGGCCTTTGATGTTGCGCGGCCTCTTTGATGAACCCGACCATGGAGGAATGCTGCACTCCCTCCCGTCCCGCCCCGCCCTTGAAAGCCCCCAGAGCTGTGGAATGCGGCGCAAGCTGCTGCTGCTGCTTGGCCCGCTGGAATGGGATTAGAGCATAGGCCCGTACTGCCCCTTCCTCTCCTCCACCCCTCCCTGCTCTCACCCTGACCCTGCCCTCTTGAGTGGACAACATGGTGACAACTTTGTTCAGACACACAGTGATTTGTGCTTCCTCAGATGGAAAACATAACACATTTTTCAAACAAACAGATGGAAGAACTTGAGATTTCCAACAATAATCAGACAAACCAGAAAACTTAGCCCTTTGGTTTTGGCCCAAGTTTAGGAGGAAACACTTTAAAGTGCAATACCACTGATCACCACTGGGGCTCTAAAACATCTCTGTTAAATATCAACTCCTTTTGCTTAATACTGCTTAATTAAAGATGGGAGTCAATCTGTCAGATTGGATTTCAACTATCTGCTTGTTCAGACATGCAATATGCATCATTAAAGTCTTCAGTGTTTTAAAGTGATGGCATTCAGTCATTGAGACACTGCTCACATCTGTCAATGTTCATCTCCCTCCATTTAATGTGCCCATGGAAATGGCAATGCCATGGTACTCTGATTATTACACCAAACTGTGCCATGCATCAATTTATGCATGACACAAAAGACATTAGTCCCCTTTTGCTGCATGTCATAAAACCATATACAGAAGATTCACTAACATGCCAAACATTAAAGCAAAAAACAGGTGGCAGTGGATGCAGCTCAACTGCACTAGTCACAAGGGTGCTCTAAACTAGTGTTGCCCCATCTAGATTACTACAAGATTCGATTACGATTATGGGACCCACGATTTTTCAATTATGGCGACTTCTAATGTGTCGATTCGATTATTGCAGCCATAACAATCACAATTATTGCAATTTTTTTTGCATCCAAAATTGTTTTTTTTCATTTGATGCTACATTTGTAAATAAATTAGATTATTAATTCAAGGACACACAGTACTTCCACTAAAGTTTTCCACTGCTGTCCCAACAACCAAGAAATGTGCACATCTTTCCAGATTTCCTCGATATTATTAAGAAAATAGCCTAAATTTTATCTGTCCTAATTACACATGTACAGAGATGTTACCCTAAGCAACGGTGGTCCACTGACAGCGTTTGCCCAGATTAGTCTATCAAAGCTTGTAGTTGAAGTGACTATGAACACTACATTGTACAGTATATTAAAAACAAAGTTAGGAAAATAACAATGGTGGCTTTGCTTTTCAATTACGTTCAACTAACACAGACCCTCTAAGTACAGAACACTTAACGACATAATGACAGGATAACAGAGATCTAACTCACACAAACAAATAGCCAACAAATATTTGCCTTCTCTTTAGCATCGTTGTAGATTTTTGGGACCTCCTTTGTTGCAAAATAGCTGCGATGCGGGCATTTGTAACGTGGCTCTGCGGCTCACAATGTTTTATTTACAGCCTTGTCGTTGGCCAGCGAATAAGGCTGCAAATCCGTGCCAGTGAATCGGCCTATTGCATGCGTTATCCGACAGGCTTTCTCCAATTTCCTGGGAGTATCAAAGATGATCCTCTGTTGTGCTGGGACAGGAGGCGGTGCATTCTCTGTCTCAGGATGGAATCGCTTGAGGTGCTGTAGCATGTTCGTTGTATTGCAAAGGTACTTAATTTTAGCCTTGCAAAGTTTGCAGATCGCAAATGTCGTGTCTGCAGTTTTGTTAGAGAACCCAAGAAAACCCAAACAACATCCAAACGTGGGAGCCATACCCAGGTGGCGAAACTATTGCAGGCTCTTTAGCTGGAGCAGTGAGCTGCATGGGGGTAGCCATTTTTGTTGTTGTGTGTCACTCGTTAAACTGTCCGGCTGGCGGTGGGGAGCGCAACATGGTTCCTTCTACTTTTTTTTTAATGGTTTTGTTTTCCGTGGAAGAGCATCACAGCAAATTATTCGATGCCAAATCGTCACATGACCCATCGTGATGCATCGCCAGATCGATGAATTGCAAACAACACTACTCTAAACTAGAGAAAAATGTGATATAATATTTAACTTGAGACACCATTGCCAGCTGAGGTCCAGTACAGAACACAAAACTCTAAAGGCCCTTAAAAGGTTGGACTTTTATCATAACATGCAATTTTCCCATGAAAAAACAATATCCAGCAAACATGCAGCACTAATGGTGGTTGATGAAAGCCCTCAAAAACAATCAAACAGAGCAGAAGGTCCAGATCAAAACACATTTAAACAGGTTCATCTACTTTATTTGGCTCAATGCTGAGAGAAAACAAGGTTTTGTAGGTTAATTTTGTGGGTAAAACCATTATTTGTTGAATAACATGACTGTGCCAAAAGTAATAAGGTATACAATAGGTCTAATATGTAGTACCCAGGACAGGGGTACGCAACTCTTGTCTTTGAGAGCTGCAGTCCTGCAGGTTTTAGAGGTTTTCCATGCTTTACCTGTTGTCCCCAAGGGATAACATGGATACTTGCAAAGATTTTCAAATGTTGACATGGATACCACAAATTTGTGTAATATTTGAAACATGCTATTATTTTTTGTTAAATTCAATAAAATTGTTTAATACCAATGAAGTTCATCAGGTGACATCAAATTAATAATAAATAGCTTTCATTTGGCCAGACTCCATGTGAAAGTTTGGATTTTAAGCCTGTGGGAGTAGATGTGGAGGAGGCCAGCAATGATCCGATGTGTCCACGATGAGCAGCTGGCACTAAGTCAAAAGCTGCACCTAAACCCCGATGCTTTGAGGAGTCATTAAAGCGGGATGGAAACACTTCAGATGACCACTTGCCAAACATGAACAGCAGCGCCAGCGAATCAAAGAAGAGCCGAACATGAAATCAGAGCGACCGTCGACTTTCCCGCAGCACGCTGGTGTGTGCGAGTGTTCAGCAGTTCCAACGGGAGATGAGTGCTGTAATCCAGCTGGTCTCAGAGGATAGACAGACAGGGCTTTCTGCAAAGGTCAGGTTCATTTTGTCCGGTCACACACACACACACACCTAATGCAGTGAATGACCTTCCTCACGACAACTGCACAAACAAGCCGTTTTGGCCTCGCATGCCGGTGTCTGTCAGAGCTTGGCCAGACGAAGCCAACCTGAACACTGGCTTACACTGCGCAGCGTGTTTGCAGAGGATTGCAGCTCCCTGCCAGTGAGAGCTGAGAGGAATGTGAGCCGAACTTACAGTACATGCACATGTTCACACACTTAAATGAATGTGTACACAGACGGTGGGTTTCATACAGTAAAAGCCACCCTCGCCTCCCTCCCTTTTCTTCTTACCTCCGCCTCCCCTGTGTCCACAGGACTTGGGGTGGGGGGGTGAGGGAGAGAGGGAAGGCAGGGCAGCCAGCATTAGTGCTGGTTTCAGATTTCGGCTGCCTCTGACTTGTTTTCTTTAGGAAACACTTACTGGGGCTCCGGGTATACCAGAGGAAATGCTCACCTACATCACTTCCGGGTCAGATGGTTAAGGTCACGCTGCACTCAGGGGAAGGAGATGAAGGGGTGGGGGGGTATTAAAGCACATGTGGAATATATTAAGTGTCAGCAGCAATTAACCTTGTGATTTTGTTTCAAATGTACCAACCTTTAAAGAAAACAGAAAGGAATCATCAATGCGGGAGGTTTGAGAGGCTGATTTTCACTGGGAAAACTGGTGCGAGAAGAATCATCTTCTTGACAGTTTTCCCCAGTAATATCTAGGCTCGTTTGTGTCTGCCTTTTTTCCTTCCCTTTTCTCCCCTTCTCCCCTTTCTTTTGCATGCTCTCTTGTTTCAGTGAATGGCTGTGTGATCGCCTTTCACGACAACCTAGAGGGGGAAACAGGAGGAGAGCATGATCCAGGAGCTCGAGGCCAATGGAGAAGCCAACGATTTTCCAGGGGAAATGAGAATGTGAACAAACAAAGCCACAACCATTTCCAGGAATAATGTGAAACATGGAAATGGGGGTGCCAAGACAGAATGGGGAGTCATCATTTGGCTTCCTCATGATATTCCTAAAGGGGGACCTTAATGGCAAGAACAGGAGCACCGGAAGCTATTTGGATATGCTCCAAAGAGAATTGCTTTTGCTTTGTTGTAGCGCAGTGGATAAGACGAGGTCATACAAGTTTTTCTCTCTCACGCAATGAAAATACAGTATGTACTTATAGAAGATTACAAGAGCTTTTTACTGGCAGACATCTTGGCATAATTGATGACTGTTAACCTCAGAAATAGTATTGCAGAAAAGCCTGAGGTATTTCAGAGACAAGACTAAAGTTCCGCAGAGGGCCGGGTGTATGGTTTTCCGTATACGTCTGCAACTCTGCACACATGCATGCATTCATACGATCTTTTGGGTCAGCTGCACCAAAGCTTTCCCCGCATGGGTATGTAATCTGTCTACAGTACATTGTAAATGCAAGGATGGCAGCCATTACGCTACAAACATACTCTTTAAAAACAAATTTCCAAGGACTTCATCCTCTTTCTTCTTTCACGGTTTGTTAAAGTTCCTTCACAGAGACTGATCCAAGCAATGTATGTCAAGGCAGTTACAACCGTTTGAGCTGCACACTGTGGGTCACAGAGACATCTAACAGACATCGCAAATTAGTAAGGTAGAAGATAAACACTACAGTGCACAGGAAAAGTCCACAAAAAAGTGGAAACTGTAAATTTCCCCGAAAAGCATTCAGAAGTTTAATTTATATGCAGGCCCAGACATGAAATCATCAGCTTATTTGAGAGACTATTCTTAAAAAAGATGCAGTCAGCAGGATTCAGTGACATCCAATGGTGATAAGGCAGATTGCAACCAAGTAAATATCCCATTCTTTACCCTCTTTTCAAGCATCTACAGTAGTCTCTCAGATTCTTAAGGATCCTGTTTGGAGCCAGGTTTGACTGTTACTGGTTGCTATGGTAACAGAGTTCCAGCATTATGGATTATGGGCTATATGCCCAACTCCACTACTTCCTGAACATAAAAGGCCCTAATAGAAGATGTTTCTTTCAACAATTTTTGCAATGTTCAATTAAATTGGGTTCAGTGCCCCATAAGGTATAATTATAAAAGCTTTATATAAATGTCATTATACATCAGCTATGAAAGTAATAGGGCTTAAAAAAACATCCGCCAATCATTTCTGCAGTTATCATGTGTTTTATTTGTCTATTGGCCCGTCAACCACTATTACTACTGTAGAAAAAGTGATTGACGATCAATTCAACGGGTAATAGGTGTAACTGATCAATGGGCTATATGCACAATTCCACTGCTACCTGAACTTAGTAGTGCTCCTTTGTTTCCTGTCATTCATTATTGGAAAAACTGATTAAAGGCAGGGTGGATGATGTTTTCCAGGAGCATTTTGTACTATATTGCTTAAAGTCTTCTTCACGCCCTAATTGCAACCAATTAATTAAATGTTCTGACACAAAAATTTAAAAAAATGAATCACCTGTGGAACGTACAGGACTGGAAAATCTCCTTCCAATGAAATGAATTTCACTGGATGGGGTTGCGAACGGCCCATGCTGATTGGCTGAGTAATTCTTATGTCCATCAAACTCGACTGCCGTTTGCCGCGCACCCACCGTTCTCACGCGTGCGTGCGCGCACCCACAACTTGGCGTGAGCATCTCACAGTGCAGACAAACCAAGACAAACATGGCTGCTCGCTGCTCTCATCTATGCCGCTGTTTGCTCTTAAAAAGAATAAAACGGATGTGGATCAAGTCATGGAGGTGTTGGTGTTTGCATTGAGGATGTTTTACACCACAGAAGAAGTTGGAGGTGGGATAATTATGACTTTTAATCCAGGTGTATCTGGCCATTGTCGTCATGGTTAATGAAGTCAGGCACACCTGGATTAATCAATTTGTCCGGTAATGAAAGACAGGAAACAAATGAGGTAGCTTAAGTTCAGAAAGAAGTGGTGTTGTGCATATAGTCCATAGACCGTTTGCGCTAAGGAAAAGAGAAAGAAAAATAATTTTCTGTTACTGTTTATATTTAGTCCTTTTGGTCTGTTAGCTCCCATACAGGAATCCTACATGCTTTCCACTGGACATTATCAACTTAATAAGAGAACTTAATAAGAGACGGATTCGTAATAGGGATCCTTTAAACCAGTGGTGGGGAACCCACCAGGGTTCCCAGTGGTGGGGCACCCTGGTCCTCTAGGGCCCCAGTCCTGCAGGTGTTCAATATGTCCCTGCTATAACATGCCTGATTTAAATCAAATGGATCCAACAGCCTATTTAGTTCTGTACAGTGACTATTTGAATCAGGTGTGTTGAAGCAGGGACACATGGAAAACTGGACGAGGACCAAAGTTCTCCATAACCGCTTTATATGGAGGCCATGCTGTTTACTTGTAAGATAAGCAGAATTATAACTTTTCCACGCCTGATGTTGACTGCCTAAACACTCCTGAAATGTTTGTTTAGTAAAACTTCTTATCTGAAGACTCGATTTAAGGCATATTTTTTTAAAAAACAGTCCTAAAAAATACAGGGAGGTCTGAGACAAGAGCTGTGCTGAAGGCATCAGGATGGGTCAGTGAGCAGATTTATCCCACCTCTGAACTTGAAAGCAGCAGCCATCTCTGCATGTGTTTTCTGAGCCTCTCCCTGTGCTTATTCTGACCAGTGATCAGGTTAGACAAGTCTCTCTATTCAGAGCTACACAGCTATACCGATATCCCCAAAGAGAGGGAGGAGGCAGAGAAGAAGAAGGGAGAAAAATCCTATCTGAGAGATTAACTCACAGCACCCAGCCGAGCCGGTGCTGGGTTCACTGGCTCACTCAGTCCTATCTTACCCACTAGTCTCTTGTTCTAAACCAAAGCATGTCTTTGATACGAGACTAGAAGGAATCTGGAGGCGTTACAGGTTTCTTTTGTGCTTTGCTCTGTGTACGCCAAGGCTGGGATTTCTTTTCTTCTACCCCCCTCCTCCTTCCCTCGTCCTTTCTTTCCTTCTCTCGTCCCTCTGCCTTCATCTCCTGCTCCCCTTCCCCCATTCCCGACACCAAATCAGTGAATCATAAACAGTCCTCTCTTTGTAGGTTAACATCATAAACTTTTGTGCAGCCTAAAAGCGCTTCCTTTGTAAGTTTCAGACCTGCGCTTTCTGCAAATCAAAGCAGCCAGATTTGGGTGTTGACCAAAGGTGGCGACTGCTTCGAAGGAGTCTGAGGGGTTGGATGAGGGGTGGGATTTTGAACAAACATGGTGGGTGGGGGGAAAGGGGGTAGTTGGGGCTGTATGGGTGAGGTTTGACTCCCCTTGGAGATTTTCTTAAACCCATTACATCAGCTTTTTTCTGCTTCATGGGCTCCAAGTCCGGGGCCTTTGTGAGGGTAGAAAATGACCTAAATTGACATTCAGAATGGTTGTGGTTGGTTAATTGTGGCCAAGCATTTTGGCATAAATAAAACAAGATTCCTGAGGCCGCCTCTTTAAAGTTCTTTCTTTTATGAATTCTACATTGTAGGCATGGCCTCTGACTAAATGTAAGCTGGTCATGCCTGAAATCACGTGAGCTTTCTCAAAGATCCAAAGATGCTGTGATTCAACCTTTGGTTTTGACCAACTAAGCTGTATGTTTCTGAAAATATTCTCTGATTTGATTGCCACTGGGTGACCATTTGGCAGATCCACATGTTGTCCTCTCCGTCATTCACATAAAAAGTTCATGTTTTGAAACTGATAAGATCACAACATTAGGAGAAAGTGGTCAACACCTGCATCCGTCAGAGAAAATGAGAGCAGAGTCAAAAGAAAAGTACATGAGAAATGATGCAGCAGTACTGCTATGGTCCACTTGCACACTCATCAAAAGACTTCAAAATAGTTGCCCCCCCCGAATACACATTAAAAGAAAAAAGGGGAAAATCAAAAGAGGCCTCTTGCTGGCGCAGGGCAAACTGATCTGCTGCACATGGACCGTCAAAAGCTAGTGGAGAATGTCAAAAGCACCACTGATCTCTCTCTTTCTCCCCTAATGTGATCAAACAGTGGTTCGTTCCCTGGAGGAGGTCAAAGGGAGGGAAAGAAAGTAAATGGGAGCTTTGGTGCACCATAGGAAGCCAGCCACCAGCAGCATAACCAAGCAGTGAGCACAAAACAACATGCCGTCTCTCAAGGTTTCTTTCAGATCCATGGCAAGGGAGAAAAGAAGAAGAGTAGGCCGAGAAGGAAAGAGTGGCTGGGCAAACAGTGAGGGGTAAGGGCTCAAAAGGGGCCTGGTTGCCCGGGTGAGGGGAGCCCATCGCTTCAACAATGTCCACATCAACCGTCCGGCTGCGGGCCAGACCCCGCAGAGGTGTGCTCTCTGTGCGCTTGGAGGTCAGTAGCAAAACAAAAAAAGGAGATGGAATGTTCTTCGCCTGGCAGAGCAGCTGGGCTCAGAGTGCAAGCTCAAGAAGATGTGCACTTTCAAACTGCTCAGCACATCCAAAACGTTTGCTCCGAAGATCCAGTGCAAAGAAGTTCAATGGGAATAATCCTGTTTTTTTTTTGGTTGGTTGGTTGTTTTTTTTTTTTTAAAGCATGCCATCATGTTCTTGTGCGGCTATGAACCGCTCAACAAGTTGTCCTGTTTAAATACAACACAAAAGACAAACAACCTCCCATCCAAAAACACACTGATGCTTTCATTCAACTCCACTCCAATGTTTTTGGATTCAGTTGCTGTTTTCTTGCACTTTTAGTTGATATCTTACACATTAGGGAATATCTTATGACAGTTATGCACAAAAAATGACATTTTTAAAAGGCTGTGAAAACATAGTTTGCATGGAAAATTACACTAAATAACATACTGCATCAAAATATCCTTTTACTGGATCTTTTTTTTTTTTTTTTTTTTGGTTTACTTGAGGATTTAGAGATTCAAGAGGTTTAATGTATGGGCATTCTTTATGACCTTAGGAAAATGCAGCTCTGAAGTCAACCTTACCCATGATGAGCATAAATCAGAGCAAGGATGAAGTCAGAACACCTGCAGATCTGGGCAAAACAACAAATTCTTAAATTATCCAAAAATTATCCACTTTAAAAAAAATAAAAAATAAAAAAGCTCATAGCTTTGAATGACTAAGCCAGACATTTTTTGACACATTATGTTTTTGTGTTCACAACAGTTTTAAAAGGGATGCAAGAAAACTTCCTCATCTGCATAGTTTCACAATCTCAGATGTTCTACACAAAGTCCTTTCATTGAGCAGCTCCAAAGTGGGCACCTAGCACCCCCTGGTACCATAACGATCCAGCCACACCTCCATCTGGCAGCTTGAACAACTGTGTGTGTGTGTCTGCGTGTATGTGTATGTGTGTGTGTACACAACCCTCCACACTAACTCACTGTCCCTCCACCAGTAAAAGGGGGTGGGGCCGCAGCGGTGATCGGACAAACAGTGCTCTTGGACCTCTGCCGAGCTTGGCTATTGTGCAGGCTTGCAGTAAAGAGACAGAGAGAAAGGTAGGGGAGGGGCCGTGGTGGCGTTGAAGTTGCCTGAATGGCTGGGTCCATCATTGGACGGGGTATGTTTGTGGGAAGGGGGCGGGGCAGAGTTAAGGTGTTGGAAAATGCAGGTGTGTGCAGGTGCTGCATGTTCTGTTTGGATGAAGATAAAAGTATTCCAGCTTGGACCCTGATCAATGTAGGTAAAAGAGATAAAGAAATATTTGACACTGACGGGGACATCACATCTGGAAAAACAAGTTCATTAGAATGTTTTGAGGTTTTTTTTTTTTTTTGGGGGGGGGGGGGGGGGGGGGGGTAAATTAAACCTCTCCTCAAACGGGAAGCTTGATGCTCACCCATGTATCATTTACCAGACACCTTAGGGCCACATGAAGAGAAGGTCTGGGTGTGGATCTGTGTCATCCGACCATCGAGTTTCAACCCGCAACACTGCCCGGGGACAAAGTCTGTGGATTTTATACATTCCACTGTGGGAGGGGATACACTTAAGATTCTGCCACTTGTGTGGCTTTTTATTCTAAGGGGCTTCAAAAGATTTAGCGTACAAGCTTTTAACTCAAAATCAATGAGTGCAAAAAAAAGAAAGAAAACTTCTATTCATTGTCAGCATTGTCCTAAAAGTGGACTCTATAAGTCTGCATTGTGACATTTCTACCTGTGCCACAAGAAAAAAAATAAATGAGGCTGAGAAAGAGGGAAAGTACATTTTAATTGGTTGGAAATAATTCAATTAGCATATAGCTACCATATAAAGGGTGATTTGTTCTTTTGATCACCCCAGAGAGTGTTTATGAAGTCACTGTGGGATCAGCCTGGGCCCAGGGGCATGGCCAGCCACTAGAATTCCTCCGAACATTTGTTTAGCAGCAGGCCAAGTGCAGAGCGGTGCACAAACGCAGTATTGTTCCTCCCGTTCTCACTGGTTGCGCTGCCAAAGGTAGAAGCTGACTGAGCCCGAAAGAGAGAACGAGAAGGAGAGTAAGGGGGGGGTTGAGGGTTGGGAATAAGCAGACCCTGGGGATAACTGCCGCTTAAAAGTTAAACATCAAACCTGCTTTACACACAAGCATTTCCTGTCAGGAACATTGGCAGGAGAGGAGGAGCTTTGAAAAGGTAATGGCCAACATCTAAAGACTGGGTCATTTCACAGTTGAGAGGACTGTTCCATCACCGACTGGTCCAAGCTTTTTCCCCCCACTCTGTGCTCAACTTATAGTGACATGCTACAAATTGCACTTAAAGCCAAAGACTTCCTCACAAGTCCGCATATTCAGAGATAAAGTGAAAGAGGTTTATCTGCGCTGGAGTCTATGACAGAAGTGCTATAAACCCCCCAGGGATCCATGTTATTTGATTTGTTTTTTATTAGAAACAAGGAACCACTTAGCCAGCTGTGACCTCTAGGGCAGTTGGCTCTACTTCTAAGGGAATAGTAGGTTTGATAGTCCTACTTTCAAAAGAGCCACAGCAAACATAGCCTCCTAAAACAGAAACAAGCTAGAGATAACTATGCAAAGTTAAAATAATTCAGACAGGAAGTCTCAAAAAATACCAACTTGAGCTTCCTCTGTTTTCCTAACATTAGCACATTGGACCAGAAATATGAGTGTTACTGAATTCAACACATTTTTGTTTTAAGTCTTACATTAAAGAAATGACTATTACCTTTGAAATGCACAATTTAAGCCTTCACATTCATGCTTCTGTTGAGTCTAGACCTTCGGAAAATTATAAAGAGACAAAATGAAGACAAAAGATTTGGGACAGCTTGACAGAATTAACATATGTCTCATAATGACACCTTGAGGACGATGCCTAATTCTGTAGATCCAAGGATAATGAATGCTAAAAGGAGGGTGAGCGTACATTCAAACAGCCTGGCAAGTCTGGCCTATTTTTGCATATGAAATTCCACTGCAAGTATGGGTCGGGACCTCTGGGTCCTTAGGAAAGAATGTGTGACTTGAAATGGGAGACCAAAAGGGCTGCTTGCATCCCCATGGCTTCCCAGCTGGGAGGACAGCATTTGGATCAAAGAGGCTCTGTGAATCTCTTAAAATGGGCAATCGGGACAAACTGGAAGGGCATGTGAAGGGTCTGGGAGAGCTCTCACTCTTCATGCATCACGTGGGGAGGCCCCATGTTCTTTTTGGACCGTTTACAGCTCCTTCTTGTTTTGTTAATAATTCAAAAAACATGAATAGACCACAGCTAACCTCAGCCATTAGGCTCCTTCTGAGTGTGTTGCCAGCATGTTAAAGCATGAGTCACACAGTCCAGTGAGCAGCGGGTTTGCCTCACGTTTGTCTTGGCCAGCTGAGTGATGCTGTATTGGAGCAGAATGAAGAATGATGAAACCTCTTGTGATGGTCATAGCAGTTCCTTCGCCTACAAACACTCTCCTGCACTTTAAAAGTATGCAACCAGCGGACTACAATCATCAGGTTTAACCTTCTTAGAGGCATCTACTCACTTAATATTGAATGTTATGCCACATTGTGACAACTTACAAAAAGCAACCTGACTGCTAAAGACACCTATACTGTTACACCAAAAGTAGGCTACTTTTAAACATGATATTTTTTTTTTTTAAACATCACCTGCAGAAACAAGGTAATTAAAGGATAACTTTTTTTTTTTTTTTAAAACCTGGACCTTATTTCTAGGAATTTATACCTGTATTTAGTCACCGGTAACATTTCTGTGTCACTCTGACTTCTTCGGACGATATTTAGATTAAGTTGACCTCCGCGTATATCCATTACATGGATATACAACATGTTGATGGCATACCTTCCAAATACGCATTTTCGAGCCGTCACTGTAGGGCTGCTCAATTATGGAAAAAATCCTTATCACAATCAGTTTGGTCAATCTGAAATCACAACTATTCAAACAATTAATATTTTTAGCTACACAATTCATTTATTAAGCATTTCTGTCTCTGTCAAAAAACACTGTGATTGATAAGTAAAACAAAACCTTTGCTCTTCAGCTGCTTGAGTAGGCCGTAGCAGGGCTGTGTGGAAAGGAATGTTTTGTGAATCAGAAATTGTGTAAAGAAAAATGGCATATAAATTGTTTCAACTCGATTATGTGTGTTTGGAGATTATTAGATATGAAAATTGAAATCACAGTCAGATTTCGATTAATTGCACAGCCCTACGTCACTGCCCAGCAGCGTCCCAAGGCTCAGAAACTGCACTATGCAACTTTTGGGTCAGGGACACGACCGTGATGCTGCAGCCGACTATTGGTTGCGCACCCAGTCACTTACTAGCAAATGGATATGAACCAGACGTGAACACAGCAGGTTTTTTGAATGCGCTCTCATGTTGGCTTTGGCAAAGAAAGACAAGGAAACATTACGGGATGAAGAGAGGAACAAGAGTCAAGATAAGTCTTGATAAGTAAAATAAGTCTTTTGGCTGGACTGAGCTCACGGTGCAGGTACGATACAAGATGGATGCTAGTTGAGCCGTTGATAGGGGACGCGTCACTGAGAAAACTGCTAAAAGTTCCGTTGTGGGCCTTTAAAGACCCATTAATAACTTTCTGACTTCCTGACTTGTTTGAGGACAGTGACATTCATTATGTTAACTTCTAGAGCCATCCCTGCCCATCAGCATCCATGTGGCTGGATGTGGCTCCATGTGCACTTTAAGCACTGCATCATGCTAGCAAGCGGATATGAATACATCAGCCATTGTAACTCGCACTGTGGCTGATTCACATGATGCACATGGGCATTGTGTGGGTAAACAACCAAAACATAAGCACATGTAGGATGAAAGGTGGGAGAAATGGCTCGCAGTCAGACATAGAAAGAAGCAGCAAAAGTTCTGATAGAGCTTGATGCTGCTCCATCTTTTGCTCTTATGTGGTGGAAACAGAAGTCGTTCTCCATAAACAAATAGATGAACGAATTTTCTATTTCGCAGTTTCTAATATGCATCTTAATATTAAATTTTTTATGCAGCGCCACCTCTGACAAGGACAGCAATGCATTATTTAAAAGGTACAGTGGTAAAGATTGGCATAAAAATTACTTCAAATGCCAACCACAGCTGTGAATGGACAGTAGTCATCAGTGGCCAGAATACTTCCAGACTAAAGTTTTAATCTACAAGTGCATTACAAGTAACAACATCAAAATTGTGTACATGTATAGCCTACTGTCTTCTTCGTTGTGTTTTTTAAAAGGTATAAAACGGTACTCTAGCATCTATCAAAGCCAGTACTGCAGTCTTAAAGCTCAGAGGGTTTTTGCTTCACATGAAGTGGTTTTCCATTCAGAGACACCGTAGTAAAATGGTAGCAAAAATACAGCAGTGTATGTGGACCCACAACAAGTAGATATAAGCAGCTCATTCTAAGAAAATAAGAACATGTCAATAAAGTGATTAGATACCAATAGAAACACCGTTTTAATGATGTATTATAATTTTCTTCCACTTATATTTGATATTTTTAAACATTATATCTATAAAAAGGTCCAGTTCAGTTGATGAGTAGTGTGACGCAAACTGGACTCAATGTTGCAACCCTCAAATGAGCCAAGTCCCCAGTTGTACCGAGTCAAGCAGACTGATAGGTGTAAATAAAACTGGCAGTAAATGTAATGCCTCCTACCTGCTGTATGCTGCTTTTCGGGTTATCTAACAGGCTTGCAGCGATGTTAGCTAGCACTACCAGGCCTTGAGGCTGATGTCAAACCAACATTGAGCAGTATTATTCATCTAAAACCACAAGCATGTAAAAACATCCAAACACAGGTGACGATACATCAGGGGCTGCGGGCCCCCCCCCCATCTAAACCAGGGTTTATTAGTGTAACAGGCATGTCACAATAACAAGGGCTGGTCATAGGCAGAGAACAGAGTGCCTTTTGTAGAGAGAACCATGACGACCAGCATCCCCTGTCGGGCTTCTGCCTTGCCCCTATGGGAGAGATGAAGTCTCCAGACTTCCAGCACCTAGTCTGCCAGCCAGCCAGGGACCAGCCCGGAGAAACCTGTCATCACTACCACAGAGGCCTCTATTCATCCCTGCAAAGACAAAGCCAAAAGTGTACAGCAGCCATCCAAGGCATCCCAAGCATCCAGATATCCACCAGCGATATCATTTTAGGCTTTTGTGAGCCCGTGCTTTAGTTTACCCGCCGTTCTATCCCTTAACCCCGTCTCTCCTTCCCTCTTTGTGGAGTATTTGTTCCTTCTGTGGTGCAAGGACCACACCTAAACTGTTACCACACACACACACGCACAAAAACACACAGGCGTTGGATGTCAATTAAATGCATACTTAAAGGATAACTTTCTTTTTTTTCAACCTGGACCTTATTTCTAGGTGTATATATTCGTGCATTTACTCACCAGTAAAATTTCTGCATCACTTTGAGTCCTTTATTACATTGAGTTGCCCTTCGGTGCACATCCAGTATAATGGCAGAGACGGGGCAGCCTCTCTATAAGGCATTATCTGCAGCAAAACACCTTCATTTTCGCCAATACTTTAAGGAGAATGAACAAACGAACAAGTACTATTGTCCCATGAGTCCAGATTTAGCTTTCCATTAGTTATCAGGGTGTTCTACACACCTTTTTGGGGCCACGCGTTCACGATGTGCACTTCCATAGTACAGATGAGAAGAGCAGCTCCCTACCCAGACAAGGAAAACAAACAATTTGTGAAACTCTGAACTCACCGGACAATATTACTCGTTCATTCGTTCATTCTGCAAAGTATTGGCAAAAATCAAGGATTTTGCTGCAGATAATGCCTTATAGAGAGGCTGCCCCATCTCCGCCATTATACTGGATGTACACCGAAGGGCGACTCAACGTAATATCTTCAAAAGGAGTCAAAGTGAAGCAGAAGTTTTACTGGTGAGTAAATGCACGTACAAACTCCTAGAAATAAGGTCCAGGTTGAAAAAAAATTAAGTTATCCTTTACCATTTTGCCTAAATCCAGTGAAATGATTAAATTATTTTAATAAGTGATCGTTACTGATGCCACATGAAATTATGCCATTTTACATGGTCTAAAAAGGTCAGTTCAGACCAAACAATTCAAACTTTAACAGTTTATTCCCTGAAGACCACACTTCCTGAAGCCAGCAATACAGTGTTTCAAACTGGAAGGAACGCCACTTTTTCATGTTTGTTTGTTTGTTTTATTGTGGATCCCCATTAGTGGACGCAGAACGCCAGCTACTCTTCCTGGGGTCCATAAACACAGATTCATACACACTGATATTCACTGTAAAATTTGGCTTCTCAGGGGGAAAAGACAGTTTTATCTTCAACAACAACAAAGCTAAAAACAGGCCCATTACTGTCCGATGGTTGTCACAAAAACGATTTCTAGACGTGTCACGCAAAAGTCCACTTATGTCACCAAAGAGACAGACACTTAGAAGAGTTAATGGCAATTGCGCTGCGGGATCTTGTGTCAGACCCTTTCCGGCCCGTCCCTTCTTTGGCCACACTGGGCCCCTGAACTCCTGTGGTGAAATCTCCACCTGCTGATAGCATCAGGCCCCCCAGCCTTATCCCCCACCCCCTCCTCCTCCCCTCTCCTTTCTCTCGGGCATGTGTGGTGGCCACTGATAAAAGAACTGCAGATAAGAGGAAACACAAGCTGTGATGAAGAACACATTGCCAGCCAGGAGGACATCAGCTTGGTGGAATGGAAAGAGGGAGAAAGAGAGAGAAGGAACGGAGGGAGGGGGAGGATAAAAGGAAGAAAGCAAGAGGGAATAGGTGGAAGAAGCGAAAATCTGAAAATGATCAGAGGACAAAAACGTGTGGGAGAAAAATTAAAGATGTGCATCTTCAGGTTACGAAAAAGACAGACAAGGGAGAGGTACTGCCATTTTAAACTGAAACATAATCAATCTAAATAGGCAAAAAGTAAAAAAAAAAAAATCAATTTCCCTGCAAGAAAATACCCTCAATTTGCATTAAGACACTAAGAGCTAGATTGCATGTGATTAAAAGAAAAGAATTCTCAAAAAATGATTAAACAAGTAGAAAATAGTATCTATAAATATCCAACAGGGGAAGCAGCAGAAGTACAAAGCACTGTGTTCACACAAGTATATCACTACAAAGAATATCGTTAAAGAATTCCCAGCTGAATCAACACTAAACACCATCAAAAAAAACTAAAACAACAACAACAACAACTACATAAAAGAAAACTGTCTCTTCTGTCAAACAAACAATCCACTGGGGGGGAAATAAACAAACAAATAACAGAAAATGGTGAACACAAATAAATCTGAGCTGTTGACACGGGCTGAGAGTGGAGGGGACAGGTGCAACAATGACACCCACGACCTCCAGGGGGATGTATGCATCCCATAGCAGTGTCCCCTTTCAAGATGGACACCAGCGGGGACAAACCAGTTGGTCCACTCCAGGGTGTGAGGACAGCAGTGGGTCACTCTGCTGCAGCCACAGAAACACCCACCGCTGTTGTCTGAAGATGTTTAGGTGTAGCAGGTCTTCCCATCTGTGCTAAAGAACCAAAAAAATCCACTCTGGTTCTGTTTTATATCAGATTCTTTCTATCAAATCTTGCGTGAAACAGGAAGACCTGCTAATTGTAATGATGCAGGCATTTAACCAAGTATGCCCTGCTCCAGGCCAAGCTGCCTCCGACTGGCTCAAAGTCAACACAAAGTGTCCTACTAATCCAACAGTTGTCTGGATACGCTGAAAGTCACCTCTGAATCCAGCTCCAGCACTCGTGTCAGGAATCCACAGGCTCTTTGCATACCGAGCGGCCGGATATCCTCTAGTTAAAGAGGGCCCTCTAAGCCAGGGACATGTGTTGGATGACTGGGGAGGGTGACAAGGGGTAGCCCCCCCCCCTCTCTTCTTCTAGAAGGGGGGCAGCGTTTGTGGCAGGGATGTACAGGCTGTGCTTAAAAGGCCTTTAGAGTGACATCAGCATCACTTTAAGCTGGCACACAAAGTGAAGTGAGAGGGGTCCCATAGAAACCAAGCCGTTTTCTGGCTGATCCTCCGAGCCATGCACGGTGCTGGCTAAAAGTGCAGTTGTTCCTGTTCTGAGCCCGCGGATCCGTGCATCTGTGAATGGCTTTTGTGTTGCTGTCGGGGCAGAACAAAGTGAGTTCAGGTTACTGCACTCCTCCCGTTATTGGCCCACATTGTCTCTAATTATTCCAGCAAACATTGACACAGCATGTGTGGTCTCACATTTATACCCCCCCCCCCCCCCACCTCCATCCCTCCCGTACCAATGCTAAACAGAGAGAGGAGGAGAGCAGAAAAGGGAGGAAAGGAAGTAAGGAGTAAAGAAATGTACTTGCATTCACCGTATTGTGCCTCATTAGCATCAGGCTGCACGTGAAACTGCTGTAAGGTGCAATGAGGTTTGTGGGTTTACCACACCTTTTTCACCCAAAGCCTCGACTCATTAAAATTTTTTTTGCACAGGTCAAGTTTTTAAATATATGAGCAACGAGACCAATCAACATGGGGGGAAGTTTAACAACAACTCAGTTTTCCTGTTTGCAATAAGTAGAACCAGACTTTCTCCACAACTCTACACACCAATTTAAATTCTAAGGCTTTCCTCGTTACCATGGTGACACAAACTCCAGCTTCTACAAAACAATAATTATGACGATCGCATGCATCAGTACCTCACCAAGTCCTCCACAAGCCTAGTTGAAGAAATGCAGCAGAAAATCTGACGTACATTCAGAAAAACGAAAGCCAAAAGCTGGAAACTGAGGCACTGGGGCAGCTGGCCTGACGTGAAATGATAAAACATTAACAAACAATCGTAACATGCCAGTTGACTCGCTATAAAATTGTCACCATCCTCATATTTTGGTAGGCAAACCTCAGTGGAGTGAGAAACCATCATAGAAAATTCACATAAAAGCCTTTGTGAGTAGACCCAAACCAGATTTTTACTGGAAGGCATTAAAGCAAATGTGCCGAGTCATCTGTTGGGAAGAACATCACTTTCAGGTTTCTTTGACTATGAGAAACTGTGCAAGATTAACTGAATATATTTACATATATACATATTTTTTTATTTTTTTATTTGTGTGTGTGTATGTATTTATGTATGTATACTGAGAGGTAAGATGTTGATATACTGGTAAAACTTATGTAAAGCTGCATCTGTGGCCGGAACAGGGTCATTCAGTTTTTGAGCAAACTGCAAGGTTTAATTCTGTAAACCAACTTAAAGGCTGAATATGGAACATTTTTATTAAAAGCTATATCTAAAAAAGTAGTAGTAATACCTCCACGAGTCGTTGATGGAAATACAACATTTCCTAACGAAATTATATTTAGCCTGAAAATAAATATTAAATAAATTTTAACGGGTTTGACAATGGCATTACATCTACCAGCCGCCATTGCGGGTTGCCAAATACAATCCCTATTTGGTAGTATGTTGGGCACAGTTAGGCTAGCACAGGGGGAAACAGTGGAGTGGGCAAGTCAAGCAGCTGCTTCAGAGACCCGGAGATATTGTTATCTGTCTTAGAAGAGGAGTGACATGAGAAGTCAAAAACTGGAGTAAATTTAGGGGAAGACTACACTAGATGGACCCACATAAACATTTTCCACGGAAATGGCGACTTTCCTCCTGGATCGGTAAGCTAACATGTTTGCTAGCGTGGTTAACGTTAGCTGTCAGTTATAAACTCCTCTGCATTACTTGTTGGACATGCTGCAGGCCGCTGGACACTTGTCCATCAACCCAGCGGCTGGAGTTGTTTTTCTGCTGTTCCAAGTACAACCTACACATGTGATGTCGCTGTTTTGTCCGTATTCCATATTCAACCTTTGAATCCTGCTCCCTCTCTATTTTATTTCAATTCACATTGATTTAAATTTCATTGTGGTGCATATGGTGCAAGTGGTCTCAGGATTCCGAGCAGAAACGAGTTGGTGAAGTCATCACCAGGTATTTTGCATTCCAGTTCCACCAACTCAGGGAAAAAAATAGACATCTCCAAAACAGCCCATTTGTGAGCTAGAACAGCTAGAAAGTAACAAATTTCTAGCTTGGAAAATAACACAGATGTTAAAACAATGTTACCATGACAACAGCAGCCAATTTCAGTATGTGTGTTTAATAAACAACACATATTCACGCTATGATTTAAAGCAAAAAAGACCACCGTGAGACCGTAAAACTCAATAACAACTTGGTGCTGTTTACACTTGAAACTTAAGAAAAGAAAATATCTTATATACAAGTTTAATAAACACAACAAAGGTACTGGACGCAGCCATCTTTAAATCTACAATCTCGGGGTCCTTTGCAAATTACAAGCTCGTATCTTGGAAAAACAAGTTCATGACATCACTTCCTCAGAAAAAACGAGTTCTGAGACAACTGGAACACACTATTACTTTAATTTATGTTTTATTTTTAAATGATTTATTCTAATTAATTTGTTTCAAATTAATTGTAGTTTCTTTAGTTTTACATTTTTTTCACTATATTTATTTTGCTTTTCTATTATTATCAATAAATTCAGGCTATAAGGGGTTAATGTTGCTAGATGCTTTTAAACTTATTGTGACTGACTCTTTAGCAGCTTGCAGGGGTGTCCAGCTCTGGTACTCAAGGGCTACAATCCTGCAGGTTTTCTATGTCTCCCTGCTCAAACACACCTGACTCAAATCAGTCGGTCCTCGAGGACCGAACTTGGACACAGCTAAATAAATATGGATGCAAGACATTATCTGCATTGGCCAATAAATGCCTTAAAATGAAATCTTGGCATTGGCCATAACATGACATTTCGTTCTGTTTTGCTTGAAAATGTTGAAAAAATATATGTTTGTACGTGTACATGGATGTTTTCTATGTGCATTTCTTCAGCGCTTATTTCTAATAACCAAAACGCTGCATTTTAATATGAGGAGGTAAATGCTGACGTGAGTAACTATGACAAAATATAGTCAGATACAAAAACCAAGGTAGCTCAGTCTAAGCAGTTTGAGACTAAATAAGTTTGAAGTTTCAGTACACTTTCAGTTCTTTTACATGATGTGAACATTTTGAAGATCAACATACAGGATGTGCTACACAGTATTTTTCTTCAAAAAACAGATTGCTTTTCATTTAATTTGTGTGATTGATTCATTTCTAATGAGTGTAATTTTCTGTGTTAAAGCTGCATTGGATACTGTCTCATAATCAAAGTCATGACAAAATCTGTGATACTGGCAATCAAACTCCTGTATATTGTATTGTTATCAAACTTGTGATTTTACACCCCTAAAAAGTCTAATATTGTTCATCGTTGCCTCCAAACCACCTGATATCATATTATTATGGGGGTAAAAGAAATGAAAGTCACTTTGATTACCAGGACAGACATATCAGATAAAACATGTATTTGCAGAAGCTTTAAAAAGTTCAAATAATTAGGAACTTGCTGATATAAAGCTGTCGTACGGTGCTACGAGTTAGCTTAGCATGACACAAAGAAAGGAAACAACATAAACCAAACAGCACCCCAAAGGCAAACTAATAAATTCAGGTACAAAAATGACACTCATTTATCTTTTTAGGACAAATATATTCCAAACATCCAGAACCCAGATATCCTCTCATCACGTGTATTAAATGAACGATGAGGCCAATGTTCAAAATCTCAGAGGCACATTCCCCGAGAGGTTGTCTTTGAAATGCCTGTGGTATGCATGTCACCATGGGGTGACAGTTTGACTCTGTCAAATGCCTGTGGGATGCAAAGGGCTGCACCGGCCCATCTTTTTCTGTCATTCCCATCCTCTCCCACTCTATTTCTTCTTTTTCTCAAAACAGCATTCTGAAAATTCCCTGACATGTCCAAAGGACAGCTTCTCATTAAGAAAGCTAAGTGTGTTTGGCCAAACTGGCCAAAGTCACACCATGTAGCCTGCACACAAAACATACAATCATCCCTTTTTATTTCCACCCACCTTAGTGACCTGCAATCTATGCAGTGTGCTAAAAGAAAAGTTGACATTTTTCATGATGGCAGCAAAGGAAGCAAACAGATGGATTGCAAGGACAAGGAAATGGACACAGCTGGCCAGGAGTAATTGTACTTAGCTCTTAATGTGCAATCAGGGTCACGAGGGGACAGCTGGGTTCAGAAAGGTGGAAATGGATGATGTCACCATTAGTTTTTCACTTCAATCTGCTTCCTCTTACCCACAATAACAATATATACAGTATATGCCTGCATATATTAGGAATTGACCAATACAGATTTTTTTAGGGCCGATACGATACGGATATTTTCTCATCAGCCTTAGCCGATGGCCGATACAACCTGCCAATATTTGGGGCCGATACTGCATTTGACTCCCAAATTCATATAATGATGAATACAATGAAAAATAATTGTACATCTCTTTTACGATAAAAAAGAACAAAGAACTTAAAATAACCTTGTAAAAAAAAAAGAAACAGTGCACTTGTAAACATTAAACTTGAAATATATATATATATATATATATAATATACACACACACATATATATATATATATATATACATATATATATATATATATATATATATATATATATACATATATACATATATATATATATATATATATATATATATATATATATATATATATATATATATATATATATATATATATATATATATATATATATATATAAATAAAGTATGTAAATTATGCCGAGTGGGGGTATTGGCGAACACACCTGACGTATCGGCCGGTGCAGATACCAGCAAAAAAATGCAAATATTGGCCAAGGAATATGAGTTAGCCAATGTATCAGTCTATCCTTAACATAAAGTATATACATATATACTAGGGGTGCAACAACACATGCATTCATATCAACCCATTCCATATAGGTGTGCATCGAACCATGACTACCATGTGTCGAATACTGAATAAAGATGGGCGATATGGACTAAAAAGTGTACGACAATAATGTCGGGTTTATCGTTTGTATTAATAATCTATCATTACATTTTGTCTAGAGAGCCCTAAAATGATACTAGAAGCCACTAAACTACATCAGTTAAGTTCAGGTAGAACACACGTATTGCGAAACTGTAGCGACACCAAACAAGTCTGAAATATGAGAACAAATTTGACATTTATCCAAACGGTGGAAACAGCAAAAATAACTATATGTAAATAATTGTACAATAAAACCTGATTAAATTATGTTTTTATCATGAGATGACAAATAATTACCATGGGGAATTTCTTTGATGATATATCAACAGGATAACATATTGCCCATCTCTATTACTGAACAATGCAAAAATTTTTATTCTATCAACTTGTCTTCTAGCGATAAGCTCTGTATTGATCTGTGTTTAACTACTCGGTCGACTATTCAGATCTGGCAATTTGGTCTTTATGTTATGTATGACCAAATGGTAAACTATTGTGGAAAAAGCACAATTTTTTTTCTTTTGTGTCAAAAAATATTGAATCGTGACACTAAATATCAAACCGAACCGTGAATTTTTTGTATCACTGCACCTGTAATATATACAGTAGATACATTTATCTGCATAACACAGCTTTCCTCAGAGATTTCCTTTAATGTTTTGTAAAGCATCACACAAAGTTTTGCACAATAGGAGTGCTTGAAAGGTTTTCACTAGGCTGTCTTTTTCTTTGGCATTAAGTTCACTTGCAGTTTCCATTTAGCAGCAGTATTCAAAAAGGCATGGTGCACCTGCAACCTGATACGGACATAAAAGCAAGCATTTCCGCATTTTTATCACCGATGCACAGCACGACTGCAGCTCAAATAGTGGAAAACGGCTTGTAAATATTCACACTGCTCATGATGCATGAAGATGCTTCTAATACAGTTGTTATTTGCAGACTTTACTGGGCTCAGAAGAACTTGATGTTTAAGATATGACATTTTTGCAGCTGAATTAAAGAAAAAGAGAGAAGAATGGCAGTAAAAACAAGAAGTGTTAGAGCACATTCACAACAGGACAGTCCAAGGAATTTTGGTTTGATTGGGGAGGAAACGCAGAGAAATCCCCCCCCCCCCCTTTTTGCTTGGTTTGCTTTAAAGCTGCTCTTTACGCAAACAGACTAAACCACCTGGCTGTTATAGTTGCAACAATTGCTTACTAGGGATGATATTCCTCAAAACAACCACTGACCAAGAGGGAAAAAGCAGGATAAAGAAGATGATGTTTGAAATGGGAGTAAAAGGAGCATAAATGAGCCTTTAGTTTCTGGAAGTCCCTGGAAACAAGGAGGTCCTCAACTTGCATGGAAGATTTTTGGAGCAGCTTTTACCTCCGAATTCCATCCAGGTTGCAGGAGTTTACCAAAAAAAGCCAACCTCAGCCTGAACTGTAAGTAAATAAAGTGCAGGTGTTTATTGCCATCAAAAGGCATGCAATCACCAACCAAGGATGAGGAAAAAGGGAACTTCAGAGGCATGCAAATAGCCTTTAGCAAAGTGAATCAACACAGTGAATTATTGTCATGTGCTCTCAACAAGCGAGACAGTCTGATGCAGAGAGCGGCTCTACTGTCATGGGAGCTGTCAATGAATTATCAGCCTGATGATCATGGGGGCACTTTCAAAGGATCTGCGGTCATGCTTGGTTTAACACACATTACAAGGGAAGTATATGTACACACACACTACCAAAACACGCGCACACGTAAATACGAGGCCTGTATAAACTTTACAAAGAACAGAGTCAACTCTGTTCCACCTGATGTGTACTTTGGAAACGCCTCGTGGATCAAACCTACAGCAACTGCTAAATCCATGTCCAGTTTTTCTTTAAAAAAGAAAAAAAAAAAAAAAAAAGGTTGACATGGGAACTTTTTTTTTTCCACCTGAATGTGTACAGTAGCACAGTGACCTAACACCCCCCCCCCCTCACCTGGAGGTGTTCAACTCTGGCTTCAACTCAACACTTGAGGTATTTTTCTCATCGTGCTTGAACAAGGGAACACCTCCACCTTTATTTGTATGGGAGCGGATTTAGCCCGAAGGCCTGCAATTACATCATCATTCAGTTTTGCAGAGCCGCATATCAGGGCCGGCATTAGTCACAGAGGCCTTTGAAGAGTTTGCCCCAGCTCTCTCTCTCTCTCTCTCTCTCCCTTTCCCTCCCTCCCTCCCTCCCTCCGCTCCTCCACCCCCTTCAGCTCTCCCTTTGATGTTAGCACGCGGAGCTGCGCCGAGCGTCGTGGCCTCCTAGGCCTCCCCGCCTCGCCTGATCCTATCTGCTCAGGCGGCACATTCATGTGGTTTACACCCGCAGCATGACTCCCGGCAGCTATTCACCCAGCACTGCAGGCCCCTCCCTGTTCAGGGTCCAGGGGCTTGAAGACAGTGGCGGCATGGCCTGGGCTGCTAACAGGGATTGAGGGAGAAAGAGCAGGAGGAATTGTGGAGGCTTTATCAAAGCCCCAGGCTGTACTACGGTGCTTTTATTGGCATGGCACATCAGTAAGCGTCCTATATTTACAGATTCATAAAAAAGGAAGCGTTTCTTCTGACCCCTTGATTCTGACAAGTTAAATCTGGAAAAGATTTCACTCTTGGAACAACAAAGATGGTGAGTCAAGTTACGCTTGGCTGCAACTGAGCTGCACAAAGTAAGCTCAGAAACTTAAGACAATTTATATTCAACTCTCAGCAAACAAAAGACAAAAAAAAGATAAGTTTATCCTCGATATCTTCAGAATACCCCTGATACCAGGAGAACATAAAAACAGAAACCAATTTTTCATTTCAAAAATCTAGGGCGCATCTGTAGCAACAAGGGGAACTGATTTCTTTACTCTGGAGACATACAGCAGTAAGAAGATAATGCAGAGAAAACCCCACGTGTGTTCATCTGACCAAGCAGGTCTAATACATCATACCACTGGCCCCATTGTGTAGGGCTCAGATCCTCATTAATGAAACAACTACCTGCACCGACATAATGAGACTCTAGAAACACATCTACTGTAGGACAGGAGGATGTGAGAATTGGGATCTCTACTCATCTCAAACTGACTTGTCCCCATATGGCAACCCTGCAAACGTTCTCCCCGTACCAGTCTAGAAATCCATTAAAAAAGACGAAACTGCAGGGTTTGTGAAAGAAGGGCTGTTCCGAGAGATCACAGACAACATTAATATGATGAATATGGATGAACGATATTGTACACAAAAGCAGAAACCAGAGAAAGTTTATCTATCATGCCAACAGCGTGAATCAAACATGACAAGAGGGTCGGCTCTTCCTCCATCAACAGCTACATTGTTTTTTAGATGCATGAGGCTGATCATTATGTAATGATGTACACAAAAGACAGAACTTTGAACCCAGTGTTCTTGAACTTGGTGGGGAAGATCTGAGATAAGACCTCTCCTTTTATGAAAACAAATGTGAGCTGAACCAAGAGGGGGGGGGGGGGGGGGGGGGGGGGGGTGTGCAAGATGACAAAGAGGAAAGAGGAGACGGAGCAAACTGCCAAGAGCAAAACTGAGCCCCTGCTAGAGATGTAACGATATGAAAATTTCATATCACGGTTATTGTGACAAAAATGATTACGGTTATCATTATCACGGTATTATTGAAATCACCCCCCACTATCATTAAAAACATCCAAAATGGGTCTAGAAGTCTACTTTGTCCTTTTTAAAGAGGGAAGAATCTCTCCAGAACTGTCCACATGGGTGCCTTTGTTGCTTTCTGCCATGTTTTCATAAATTAAACTTTGCAAACTGGGTCTGCTTTCTGCTGTTCCAGGTACTGAGCAGCATCACTGCGAGTTTTTCAAAGTGCAGAAATCATTCACTGTTTTAACGATAATTAAAATTTGAAACGGTATTGCTCATCGTGGGAAATTTGACCACGGTTAATCATTTTACCGGTAATCGTTACATCCCTAGTCCCTGCATGGCTAACTTATTGGTTTTTTGGCTTTTAAAAAAAGTACAACAAAAGGGTAGGCTGGCATTGTGGCCTTCCACGGTTAGTCAGCACATTCCTGGCTGACAACAAAGGATGCCCTTGCCTGGATGAGCTACTGCGAGCATTGTCATTTCATAACCCTCGACCCCTTAGCCTTTGTTTGGCAGACCCTATGTGTCAGTGCATAAAAATGTGGGATGTGTGGATGGACTGGGCCTTTCAGCAGCATTTCATCAAATGCAGCCAGACACACCAGGGGCTATTCAAAAAGTGGAAAACCCACTCAGGACTCGTCTTCATCTTGGACATGTCGTTCATTGCACTTCAAAAGGAACTCAAGAGAAGATGGGCAGAGAGAGGGAGAAAAAGACTTTTCCACCTGCATAAGTGGGATATTCTCTTGCGTTGCCTTTCCAAGCAACAATAACAGGACAAAAACTAAAAGACTCATAACCTCAGGGCAATGCTGTGCAAACACTTCCTAATCAGTGAAGGGTTACACGAAGACGAAAACACAAGACAGTCATACATATGAGCTCAGACACATAATCAATAGGAGAACAGGAGGAGAGCAACATGAGGGAACAGAGTTCCTCTGGGAAAAGAAAAAGCAGCAGTAAGCACCACACTGACCGGAATGGGAGATCAAAGATCTGCTCAGCCATTCAGCGCACTGGAAACTAGCATAGCTACCGGGGCCACCAGCACTAAAGCCCCGTTTCCACCCACAGGTCTGGGTCAGGTCGGGCCAGGTCGGATCGGGTGGGTTTTGGTACGGTTGTGTTGATTTCACGCTGCACTCCCACAGAAAACTGTACCCTTACCTGGAGGCAGAGTATGAACCGGATAGCGCTGCTGCGTGATTGCATGACATCATCACCGTGCAACGCCTTTTAAACAAAATGCCACACCAAACATGACAGAAACAAAGGAGTCCCCCCTGCTTTGTTTTTACGCAGGGTCATACGGGAAGTGACGGATTTTTCAGCGAATCAACAGATTACTGTGTATTAGCTCCACCTCTTTGGTCCGGATCGGTTAGATCAGTACCCCTATCGAGGGGTACCGAAAAAGTAGGCCGGGTCAGGCCGGATATAAGGGTACCCATCCCAGGTTTTTCTGTGAAGACGCAAAAAAACGTAGACCGATCCGGCCCGGCCCAACCCAGACCCGCTGGTGGAAACGGGGCTTAACACACACTTGTTCTAGTTTTACACCAAGTGGAAGTGTGGGGCTCAGAGCGAGGCAGGTACAAGAGAAGAAAGAGCAGAGGAGCCAGAGGAGGAAAACAGGGTTGGGAAAAGGAAAGAAATGTTAAAGGGTGCAACAGTAAGTCAGGTGTTTTCAGTTTGACAAGCACATAAATATTTAATGGAGAAATCGCTACTTGGAGGGAAGAGCCAAAAGTATCATTCATCTGTATATCTGCAGGATTTCTTTGGCCTTTGGTGGGGGTGTATTAGAAGTGTTGCTGCAAAAGTTTACAGTCAATTACCTTTTAAAAATGACAGATATCAGCTTATTTCCACTTCCAAATGCACAGATTTTAGTTTCTTTTATAATATTTCAAATTAAACCCACTCAAACCAACATTTCTAGTCAATGTTAAGCTAAATTAAGCAATACATGTGATGTGTGGGGGGATTGAAACTAATGCTGACATATTAAGATGAGTAGTAAGCTGTGAACAATGCACATTTAAAGGCTGCATTCACTCCAAAACAGTCCAGGGAACTCTGTTCAGCTTTCACACTGCACTAAGGGTGGATCCACACTGTGGCTGTTTGGTCCACTTTAACAGACCGTTTCCACAGATAGTCCGCTTTGTTTGGCACAGTCTGAGAACCAACCGCATGCTGGTGCGCACCAAAGAAGCAGACTCTGATCCACCTGAAATCCAGGGGTCTTAGTTCACTTTCAAATGGACTATCAGACTGTCCAGTGCGCAGAAATCCAGTGCACCTAAAGTGGTGTTTGTCGACCGCAACAAAGCATCAAGAAGAAAAAGAAGAAGAAGGAGGAGGAAGTGGTGTAGATTATCGTTTGGGTAGGAGGAAAAACAATGCAAACAGCAGGTGTTTAAAGAAGTTAAGGTCAAACAATGAAAAACAACTGGAAAATGTGTAGACAGAGATGGAGTAGCCCAATAGTAAGAAGCAGAAAGAGTTCCACTTTAACCACAGAGTCAGACTTTCTTCTTCTTCCCGCTTTTCCATCATTGATCAGTGGCTGTATTGGGGAGTGTCATCCCCTCGTGAGCAGTCGTTTTAACTACGGTGGCTTAACCAAGCGGTTTGGTCCGCTTTGGTTACTGCAGTTGGAATTTGAACAGAAGCAAAGAAAGGTATGACATTTTGCAGAACTACTCGCCCAATTGGACCAAGTCCACAGATTATCCTGAGGTGAATGTGCCCTGTGTGGACCAAACCATCTGGACAACATCATGCAGTTACAAACAACTGCTCACAAGGGGGGCGATATTCCCTGAAAAGACCGCAAACCAAGAAGAAAATCCATCTCAATCACTGGCCTGGACCGAAAATGGCTTGTTCAGTACAGCAACAACAAGTTTCTACTCTTGGGGTTCCTTTTTATATTTTAGTGTTCATTCAAAAGAATCTGTCCAGTGTGTTACACTGCAACTCATCTTACACCTTTCCCTTGCTTCTGTTTGCAGTATGGTCTTTTGCTTTCACATTGCAAGCAACAGGGTTCACTTCTGAACCAAAACTCTGGGTTTCACAGTGGACCAGAGTTTGCTTCTATGGTCCGTACCAGAGTTTGAATCCATGTTCACACCAAACAGGGCCAGTGTGTTCATTCACATCAATAATTCATTTAATAGGATAAATAAACTTGCAGGCACTTTGGGCAGCTTAGAGGTCCTTGATGCATAAATGCAGGTGTCATTCAGTAGCCCTGCGCTTGTTTTTGTATTTCAGAAATAAAGAGAAGTTACTTTATGCACACTCACGCACACTTGCAGAGGTCAACTTGTGTTCAACAAGTGTGCAACATGAATTCCTACATAATGAAGGCATTTGTAGAAATTTGTGAGAACTGAAATGTTTGCAGCATTCACCAGACTTATTGCATTGATTCTCCACCAGAGATGATGTGTGAAATGTAGCAGCTATCTTCCAGAATCTTCCAGAACAATTGCTGCTGCTGAGCTGTGCTGTACTCCCTCATTGTACATGATGTGGATGCATAGGGAATGGATGATCACAAAAACTGATCAACATAGTGCAAACAAAGCACATAAGTTTCTAAACTGTACTAATTGCATCAAGTCCTGCCTCCTGTGTGCTCAAAACAAACCAACCCTGAACCCTTCCTTCCGATTTTGAGCATTATGTGAGGTGCGTGTGTGAACCCAACAAAGAATTTGTTTTATTTAATACCTTTATCATCTAAATAAAGTGAAATAATGGGACAAGTTTGACTGTGATGGGAAACTTCTGCAACCACTGAGCAGGAACGGCATTTTTAAAGGAAGTCCTGCTTCCGATCTGGTGATGTAATCACTTCATTTGGACATCAAACTGGAATTTGCTTCACTGATCACACAAATTTTCTAAAATAGATTCAGGGTCTCTTCAAGACCCTGAATTTTTTTAATAAAACTTCATAATTTTGAACCCTCTGGTGACCCTTGTGGCCAAAAGTCTCAAAGCACAAAAAATGTTATAAATCACAATACATTAATATTCATAAGACCTTGCAGTTTGGAAATATCCATGACTACTTACCGCCAAAGCCCCATTCCTGTAATATTTATTTTACAGAAAATATTAAACTATTTTTATGCTATTTTGACAAATGATTAATAATGTACAGTAAATAATTAAACTGGCATTTAAAGAGTTAAAAGTCTTAAAAATGATTAAATGTCTGGTAGTTTTAGCAGGTCTGAGGGTGTTAAAAGTGATTTATGGGGGGAAAAAATAGAAAAAATACTGATGTATGATCATTTTATAGCAGTATTTGTATGTGGACACTTTTGTCAACGAGGGTCGCCGTAGAGTTTCTGGCACTACATAAAAAAATACAAATGGAATTAAACCAATTTTGTTGCTAATCTTTGACATATGCAAGTGTGTAATCACCAACAAAAACCCATCCTTCTAATATTTTCTATATGGAAAATTATTCAGTTTTTTGTTAGTTTTTTTTTTTTTTTTAATGAATGAGGCAGTTGTTCAAATATTGAAACTGGCTTTTAAAAGGGTTAAAATACTATAAATAATTGAAAGCTTTGTAGTTTCAAGTAGGACAAAATTTGTTGAATTAATCTCTGGAAAAAAAAATAAGAAGAAAAAATATTAATGTATAACGATTTTATAACAGTTTTTGTGTGTGGACACTTTTGGCTACGAGGGTCACCAGAGGGTGCAGAACTCATCCAATCGGTATCAAATAAATGTAAGGAGGAAAAGATTTCAAAGATTTGTCTAAAAAGAGGAGTTATTGCAAAAGTTCATGCCAATAGTAGCAACACAGCTGAAATGATCAAGTAAAAATAAGTAGCAAAAAAATGGACAAAAGTGTCCTGAGGAGGATATACACCAAGGGTTAAATTGAAATTTAAAACATTTTAAAAACTTGTGCAAGTTAACTTTTTCCTTATACTTGTGAATAAAACAAACTCACGTAGGGCTGAACGATTTCAGGACAAAAAATCTAATTGCGATTTCTCTGGGAGATATTGCGATTTCCTTCCAATCAAGCTTCAGTACAATATTGACAATGTACAATAACATTTACGAACATGACAGAAAATTCCATAATATCATCAAAACATTAAAAGTTATTACTCTTAATCAAGGATGACAATTAAAAGGTGAGATTTAGCTCACTTTAAAATGCATTTATTAAAAAAATGCATGTACATTCACTGGAACTCTGGGATTCTCAGATTCCCCTGCAGTCCTCCTCCCTCTACCACACTTAATCACTGCATTTACTGCCTTTTTCAAATCAGGTAATCTGCATGTTGCTTTACACACATTAATTTCCAGTGTAAAAAAGACATAACTGTGCTATTTTTAATATTTTAACTATTTCTCATTACAATGCACTGAAAAATATCCAAAAAAGAATTCAACACATTTTCTTTTTACAGTTCTTGTATGTAGGTTACATTAAGTGAAACATACAACCAGGGATTCATATGTGCATTGAAATGTAATTAAGTTATAAAATATATCTGAACTTGAGGTGAAGAAATCGCTCCTACATCATAAATAATCAGGGGCTTTTACTCCGATTGTTTTTATCAGGTCGCATTTTTGACATTTGGACGCGCATTTTTGGCCAAAACGGTGTTCCGTACTCCTCCTCTCATGTCCGCTTGACAAGTAGTAGCAACAACTTTCCTCCCGTTTCTGGACTTCTGGTTTAACTGTGTTACTTAACTAATGTCCCAGATAACAAGGACAGAGTTTCTGTGCTGCTCCCGTTCACGAAGCAAGTCCAGCTGATTGATCGTCTCCTTTTGCCGAGATCCGCCGGAAAACTGGAGGGAATTCAGAAGCCCTTTAATTCCCATTAAAATGATTTGATCTGATTTTACAGATCAGCCGGCATTTTTCACTAGACTGTCTTATCAGCTGATCGCCGCTGGCGACGTAACTGCTGAGTCATGAAATCTGACGGCGCGTATCATTTCACGAAGTGGATCAACAAACAGCAAGAGGCACCTGCAGCAGAGGTCTGCAGCCTCTCTCCAACAATGGAACCAAAAGTTAGAAGCTGGATGGGGTTCTGAAGCCGCATCCCAGCCCTGATGCTGATTGGTTAGCTGACCTGTCCACGAGTAACATTCCGCTTCTGATTGGTGAGCTTAGTTGGCTGGTGCAGAAACGGCATGTAATGTGTGCGTACAAAAGATGACAGAGCAGATCCTGGGTCAGTCAGGACTCAGGAGCGCTGGAAAAATCCCGGCTTTGGCGATCACATGATCGCATGGTCTGAAATCGCAATTTGGATCTGAAAACGATAAATCATTCAGCCCTATTCTCACGGGTAAAGCTGATCAGAAGCTGGAAACACTGAGCATTAAAGTCAGCCGGTTGGTTGGAAATTGGTGCTTCAAGAAGGTTCATCAGGCCATCAGCGGGACATTGGTGCATGCTGACTGGTTGCAAGCATCCCTTGCAGTTATTCCCATGCAGTCAAGGATGTGTAACGAAGCTTGGCTGCATCTAAAACACCAGAGTGAAGGTGGGAGGTGAGTTTGTGTGCAAGGGGGTGGGGGGTGTTAAGCAAGAGAAAGAGAAAAACAGTTTAGTCTGTTCTATTCCAAAAAGGGGAGAAACGCAGCCTCAAATTACTTTGGCCAGGACATGAAAGCGAAGCAGGGTGGCGGTTAAGAGACGATAGCACTTAAAATACAGCTGCGACCGCCAAGCCAATAAATGGAAAAAAGTAGGGAGCAGCGCTTTTAACCTTTTTAAACCAGCGTTTGTGTACTGCTACTGTTGCTTTGGCGCTGGGAGTGGCCCCTGGTTCCCTGGCACCTACCGTCTGGGACCGGCCCATTATGGCCTCTTGGGGTTTCCATGCTGTGGTGAGAAAGCGCGCTGGATGCCTTAAACCACTAAAGCTCTCATTATAGTCTAAATGCAGCGCGACACAACTCATGCCAACTGCAAGGTAGGAGCTCCAGTATTTAAGCACGTCGTTGTCTTAGCTGAAAACCATCACTCCCCCCCCCCCCCAAGTCCAGCAAGGAATAAACTGCCACCCTCTAAGAACCACAGCACAAACTCTCCCAGCACTTCATGTAGAGATGACGACTGCAGACACAGAGCTGCAGAGACAACTGTAACCCATTGGTTTTTTATTTCACGTTGGACCCAGGGGATTCTCCGTGTCCCCTCTGAGAGGAAGTAGGCAAAGCCACATTATTCCCTCTGCTTCTGGCCGGCGACACTATGAGTTCCAGCTGGTGCTCCCGGTGCCCCTGCCACGTCCCTGCCTCAGCTCCTCACTCACATGCTGACAGCACGGGCCTGCTGGAAATCAGAGGCAGATGTGAACTCGTGCAGAGCATCGCAGCTCATCTCGCAACAGGAAAGATGATTTGGTGTTGAGGAGACAATAAAGACATGATGACCGGTAGATGGTGTTGCCCATCGTATCTAACCTCGATTATGTGATGCCAGCGCTGTCAGCGATGATGCGGATGTCAAAAATACAACTACAAGGACTCTGAGCATCCTTCAGTCAAAAACACCTTGGAATTATATTTCCAAGTACTCTAAACAGTAAATATGTAAATATAGCTCAATAAGTAAATATTACATACAAGCACACATCCTAACAGAATGATTTAACTATTCAAAAGTTGAGCCATAGCAATGCGGGCACTGTAGCCAGATCTTCGTAACGGAGCGCCCTCCCCTCTTAGAGGAGAGCGAGAGGCAAATTAACTTAATTTATTATTTTTGGCCCCGGCAGCGTGTGCCACTTTTCGCACTCTTCAGGCAGAGTTGAGGCAGTGTTAACTTCAGGGACTTAGAAAAAAGCCAACTGGGAGACACTGGAGCAGTGGTTGTGGTTGGGTCTTTGCTCAGGAACGGTGCCAAGACCCCCCTTTTCCCCTGTACTTGAACCCATACCTGCTGAGGTCTGGCCACTGCTATACACACATACACACACAGCAATGCAAACCCCCTCAGGGCTCTGATTAAACAGCAGAAGAGAGGTCTGGAGGGCTCCATAAACCTCCAGCTCCCACACTTTGAAAGAAAATGTAGACAAGTGTAACAATCGCTGCCGACGTCCAAATGCACAAGAAGCTAAATATTTGTGTTCAACCTAATTCCGGCATGAAACACCACAGGAATTTCCTAAAATGTCCCTGCAGTGTTGTATATACGGTATCGCATGTGCATTTGGGAACCTGATACCAGTTTAAAATTACACTCTTCAGGTTGTATGGTTGTCATCCATTGTCAGTTTCAACTTACATAAATCTTTGGTCAAACATATAAGCAATGAGAAACTTAAGACAGTGCGCTGTGCTGGACAAGCTGCCCCTCATTATAGCCTGACAAAATATAAGCTGTCTCTGAGTGGTCAGAAGCTATGTTTGTAAAGAAAGCAAACCTAAATAGATGTGGTTTTTGATGTAAAGCTGAGGTTCGACATTGCCATGTGGTTAAGCGAGTGGCGCCAAATGACCATCTCTGTGTATAAACAGGGCTCATTTTTGAGTATCCCTACCTTTGATCACCACATATCGCCTTTCTTTTCACATCAGCGTTGTCATTTTAAGGAAAACAAAGAGCAGCACGCATGCACTCGGAAGATGCTGCAGTGCAGCTGCATTTGTTGTTGCAGGGGAGGTGGGCGGGAGGAGGTGCTGGTTGTTTTAAGCATCAGTCTATCTTAAGGGAAAAAGAAATGTGCAAATGAGTTAACGGCCTCAAATCAATCAATGCACGCAACAAAACACTGGATGCATCATAGTAACCTTCACTAAAAATTCCTTCACCTGGTTTTCATGCAACAAATAAAAAAACAACCTCATCAAGTGAAAGTTCAGATTTTATCTTCAAGAAAACCTTTCATAGGTCTAAGCAGTCACATGGCAATATATTTGCTTGTTAATCAGTCGTAAACTTTGCCTAAATTAACTTGATTATAGCGCATTAGATGCACTTTGGGTTTAAAAGATGAAGATAAATAGATCAAGCTTCAAAGGAGTGGATGCACAGCCTGCAAAAGTTAAATTATATTCTAGTGGCTTCAAATCATGCAAATGCAAGTTGTGCTTCCCAGGATCCTTGGCAGGACATGCTAAAATGTCAGGAAATGCATTATTAAAGTATTGGCACATGATAAGAAACCAACCCATTTTGCTGCCCTACAATCAGAAGCCAAGCAGATTAGGGAAGAATTAACTTATTAAACTTCAAATAAACACTTAACGCTGAAAGAAAATCTGAATATTTCTGGGACTTCTTCCACTCATTGGAAGCTGGGATGGCTGATCTAAGCGCACTTGTCAGGTGTAGGGGGCCAAGAGATGGGGGGGGGAGAATGCAAATGAAAAAGATTTGATTTTTTTTTCCTCATTCAGCCTAAAATATCAGCTTCAAAAGTGAAAGCATGGCATTTCTGAATCAGATAGCTGAACACAAACAGGAGGACAAGCGGCGGGACGTGTGGGTTACTCCGATCGGCATGGCCAAACACACTCCAACTTCAAAACTAAAATTTAGGTTTAAAAACAATCTCAAACTAACCATAAACATTTTTTTTAAACATTAAATCCCAAACAAGACACCGATCACAACCTTGCAGACCTGCGAAAAGCGAAAAACCTGCTCTGTAAAAAGTTTATAAACTTTTAGAAAAAGGAAGTGGCGGATTTGTCATCGTTTTGGGAAAATGGTCCCAAAAGGCGCGTGTTTCTGGTTGAGGCGCAATTAACAGAAAAGTGCGCACAAAATAAACGTCAGACATCAACAAAATAACTTGCAAGAGCATGTTTTCCCTGTGAATGAATTCCACAAGATAGGAGCCATCTTGTGACCGCATATGCTTGCGAGCTTAGTACCATCCTCACACACAGCCTGCACGCACGCACGCACACACACAGCCACGCACAGACAGACAGCATGTACAACTCTTGTCAACCTCCCCCTTACAGCCACCTTGGAAAAAGTTTTAAAGTGGGCAGCTTGGTAAAATAACACCCCCCGAGTACCGCTCGTGTTGCCCGGGACAGCTGCCCGTCTTTCCCCGGTAATAAAAAGAAGAAGAAAATACACTTTACACGTACTTGAACGATCTCCCCCTCCGCACTGATAGTGGCTCCAGCTTTAGAGAACCGTCCTTGCAAACCAGTCGTGTAAGTAGTATAATCTCCATTGGGACTGGACTCGAACAGCACCACTTCCACAAAGGCTGTATCCTTGGCGAAAACGGCACCGAGAGAAGCGGCGACCAGCAAGATCACCGGGACCACCGAGTCGGGCACACGATCTGAGCCTCTCCTTGGTAAAATCATCATCTTGCCGGCTGGATCAGCGCCGATCGGGACATAATTTCACATGGATTAATTAATCGGATGAAGGTAATTGAAATCAGGTCTGTGCGCGCGCTGCGGGCGATGCCTCAGAGGAGTCAGAATTGTGCAATAGAAGCTGAGCCTGGGCTGAAGCGTGTTTATTTCACCACTGCGAGCCTTGTCAATTACATTGCCTCAAACGCAGCCTTGCTTTCTCCCTCCCTCTTTCTTTCTCACCCTCCTCCTCCTCCTCTACAAAGCGGATCTCCTTTGATCTCTAAACACGTGATTTTTTTTTAAGTTTTTTTCTCTCTTTCTCCCTCTCTCTCCCTCCCTCTCTCTCTCTCTCTCTCTCTCTCTCCCAAAAGGGTTATATCCCCACCCACCACTCTTTCTGACCCTCTCCTTTGCACTCCCTACTCTGAAGTGCCAGCACTCAGTTAAGGAGGCACGGAGGACATCGGCTCGCGCTGAAAGGGGTGCTTATTGTTTGACAAAAAAAGACTTCAAGTTACACGCTAACTTCTGAGTTAATTGAGTTTCTTCAGTTGAACATGAAGTAGATCGTGCTTGTTCCGACCACTTTGCTCCCACGTGGTGACTTTTTTTCCTTCCCAAAGTATGACGTTTTTTTTAGTGACTGTACCACCTTAAAACAAACATTACCCTTTTCGGGACGCTTTATGATTTACCCGGGCTAATTTTTCTATCACACCGACCAGCCACAATGCAGACTAGTCTTCTGACGTTTAAGCTTTATTTCTTTTTTCTTCAATTAAAGAAAAAATAATTTGATTTTTTTAAATATTATGTTTTCACACTTAATTGGAGTTATTTTAGCATTAGCACTTTAGCATAAATAAATAAATAAATAAAATAAAACTGGAAAAAAATAGAACCAAGCTGATTTTCATGACTCGTTATTAGTTTTGCAGTTTGAAATTGTTTGATATGTTTTCATGAGCTGTTGCCCTTGAACTCAGGCTTTAGACCAGAGGTGCTCAAGTCATTTTAGATGCATCTCATTGCCTTCCCTTACACACCTGAATCAAATGAATTGCTCATTACCTGGCCTCTGCACAACTGGTAGACATGCCCATGAGGTAATTCAAGGGTTTTGAAAAGGGATGCATCTAAAAGTAGCAGGATAGTATCTTGGGGGACTGGACTTCGGCACCCCTGCTTTAGACAAATGTATCTCCAGATAATTGTTGTCTCTGATCTTCAGAGCAGCTGTCGCCATGGAGACAGGTCTGACAACCTCATTACAGACAATTTTAGGGCATTTAGACAAGCATCTTATTGTTTGAATGTAATATCTCATCATTTAAATTTGCCGAAAGCTTAAATTGGTGAGTGTATAATGCTCATGATGCATTTAAAGATCAGTGTAATTATCCCCACTTTTAAATACACAGCCATACATCCTGTGGTTTTCTTTAAAACAAACTGTTGCTGTTATTTATTGCAGAAGATAAAGGGTCCATTGTGAAACTTCCATGCGGACCAGTTCCTGCAGAGCGTTTTCTGCTTGGAGCTTTTCCTCTTACCCTGTGTGACTTCATTATGTATGAAAATAAGCACAGTAAATAGATAAATGCATCTCTTCATTCTTACAAAAACACTATTTAAATGTGGTTGCTTTTGAACAAATAATGAAAGGAGCTTGTGGTGCCATGCAGCTGATGCATTGTTTTGTGTTTAATGTGAACTACTGAACAGTGCTTTTTATTATTTTAAATGTCAGGAGGAACAATAAAGCGTGGAACCGTGATTCGACACTGGTGAGTTTTATTTCTGGTAATTTTCTATATTGATTTTCAGCCAAGAAAACTGTCAAATTAAGTGTGAGTTCTATAAAGTGATTAATGTCCTTAAAAAAAGAAAAAAAAATCTCAGAAAAGCAGAAAACACGGTTTCATCTTGCTGTCAGCTGTGTGGCAGTGTTATTATGAAAACCAACTGTGAGGACTTTTTAGGTCAAGAATGCTGCCGCCTCTGGAAGAAAACATGATGGTCAACATGTGTTTGGACTCAAAGGGGAAAAAAAAGGGAGGGAAATATTTCAAAGCCAAAACTTAAGAAGTTCTTCAGCGCCTCTAGCACGAGAATAATTTACAGATCACATCAGAGGATGCTTGGTTTTATGAATCCTGATCCACACCACATGTCCCATAGCTGCCTTGTGACAATCTTCTGTGACTTGTGCACCCCATGCACTCATAAAATACTGGCATTTTATGACTCTGTGATGAATAACGATATAGTTAACGGGATTTTTTAAAGGTGTAAAGCCTGCAAACTCACTGATGGAACTGAATTAGATTGACATTATCACCTCATTAACGGACCGCAGCATGCATAAAGGGCAACAAGTTACAGTGATCCAATTGTTCACTATGTTCGTCTTTTATTGTAAGCCTGCCCTCTGCTGGTTGTTTTCAGTACACCTCATAGAGAGTCCTCCCATCAGCCCACTTAAATATTTGCTTTTGAGATTATTTGATGTGCATATGGTGAATTTTTGGTGACCATTCAATCATTATAGTAATAAAAACCGATTATAGATGAAAAGTATACCTTATATTTTTGCTTTCAGCCTGAGAAATGATCCAGTATTCAATCAACAACAGCTGCAAATCTTCTCCTGATGCTCAAGTCTTCCTAGAATGTCTAAACTCAGTCAACTGAGAAGAATCAGCTGTCTGCTTGTTTAGACTGAGAGCACACTGAAGATGAGGAGGGCTCTGAAGGATTTGGCTCAGCTCTATGGATTACTTTGCCACCTCCCCAAATAGGTGCACATCAAGCTTTTTTTTTCTTTAACATCTGTGCTTGAGTAGAATAGATAAGATCACAGCTGCCTGTGTTGTTAAAGGCTAGCTCAGGGGTATCCAAAGTTTTTGATGTTTCCTGTAGCAACACTTGAATCAGATTGATGGGTCAACATGTTTGGGAAGATTTTGGCAACAAGATGTTGATGAGAGCTGTTTAATTTGAATCAGGTGTGTTGGATCAGGGAAACATCTAAAACACGCAGGGTTGTGGACCCCCAGGACGGGAGCTGGACACCCCCAGGCTAGCTGATGATGTAAATGTACAGTCGTCCTCAAAATGATCCATGTCCTCCTAATAAATAAGAAAAAATAAATAAATTAGCCGTCGGTGAAACAAGGTGAAATTGAACAAAGTAAAAATACATAAATATTTGATGAAAATCATGACATTGACTTTGAATTGTGGTTCAACAGAAATAGAAAAACCAAACAAACAAAAAATAAAACAAGTAAACAAGCATGATGGGGATCCTGACCTGAAATTTTGTTGAGCAACATTTTCACACAATCACTGTAATCAGGTGTTTTCTGTAACGTCCAATCAGACGTCTGCACCTGCTGACAGGTATTTTGGTCCACTGTTCATGAGCAAGGTGCTTTAATTTGTCTCGGACTGTTCTGTTTGTTTGTTTGTTTTTTTAATTGATTATTTATAACTACAACTCCAAAGCAATATTTTATTTTCCTAAAGTGTAATTTAGCAAATTTTTATTTATTATTGCTTTTTTAAGTTTCTTGTTATTTGAATTACGATTGTGAGTTTAGCATTTTCTTTAATTGGAGGGTATGAATAATACTGACGATAACTGTAGCTTCCTAAATGTTTTCCTCTTGATTCAGGAAAATGTTGGGAGCACAGATCTTTGCAAATCATTTATAAAAAGACATTTAAAGAACAAGAATTGGATGTGAAGTGTAAAAGAAAAAAACACTCATTAGCTGTTTTATTAGATAGATCTAGCTGGTCCCAGGTTGGACCCCACTTTGCAGTCAAAATTGCCTCAGTTTCTCAGAGATTTTGCTTCATATTGACATGTTAGCATTGCACAGTTCAGAATCACAATCTATTTATTGTCATTGCGCAGGCGCAATGAAACTGAAGTATCAGTTGCTGCACATGATGAGAATCTCCCGTTCCACCACATCCCAAAGCTGCTCCACTGGACTGACATCGGGTGACTGCGGAGGCCGTTGGAGTACAGTGAACTCATCGCCATGTTGGTGATGATTTGGCCTTTGTGACATGATGCATTATCCTGCTGGAGGTAACCAGTATAAATTGTTAACCAACTTAAATGAATTCCTTCCATTTTATGACAAGTGACTGGATAGAGTCTATCTGAGTTAACCTGTTAAATTAGTTTAACTCTACAGTCAGACTTACATTATTTCAGTACAAGTTGTGCAAAGATGACGAAGACTTGGGGTTGGGTATTTAACCTTTTGTGACTACAACACCATAAATTGAGTCATATCATTTTAATTTCAGACAGAAGTCCATATAACACCAAATGCACACAACATACAGAATAAATGGCATAAAAAGAAGATACTAAATAATAAGTGCTCATTAAAAGATACAAACTATTGCACCAGTGCTGTCTGAATTTACAAATGCCAGCAGCTTTTAAGAGGGCTGACGAGAGCTTTGTGGCTGTTTAGTCCAGTTGACGCATAAAACTTAACATTAAGAGTGCCTCAACAGTTTTAGACACGAATAACTGGCCGGCACTATGCCATCTAGGAACACAAAGTAAAAACCTCATTGCATCATTGTAGGCGACCTTGAGCCTCTGCATACTTTCTTATCTGTGGTTTGACCACGGTCGAGTAGCATAAAATGGTGTGACATACAGTTAGTCCTCAAAATTATTCATACCCTCCAGTTAAAAAAGAAAAGTAAATAAGTAAGTAAAATTTATTTATAAAGTGCTTTTCACAGATTAAAAATCACAAAGTGCTGCACATAAAAGGAGAAGTAAATGGTACAACAAAATTACGTAATTAACATGTTAAAAAGAAAGATAATAGAAAACATTGTAAAATCATAAAATCCAGTCAGTCACAATCAAATCAACCAAAAGCTTTTCTAGATAAATACGTTTTCTGCTGCTTTTAAAAAAAGATTCCACACAGTCAACCACACAGAGGGACAGGGGAAGGTCTTTCCAGAGTCTAGGGGGTACAGTCTTAACAGCCAGGTCCCCCCGGGTTTTAAAACAGATCTTTGGGACCGTCAAGAGACTCGGGCCTGAAGAGCGAAGGGTGCGCCCTGAGGTAAAGGGACACAGAAAATCAAGAATATACTGGGGGAACTGGCTATGCAATGCCTGGAAGATCAAAATTAAGGTTTTAACATCAATGCGAAATTTGACTGGGAGCCAGTGAAGATTAGATGAAATACGGACGATGTGAAGTGTTTTGTGTGAAACTGATCAAAGTCTAGCAGCAGAATTCTGGACTAAATGGAGTATTTTGAGGGTCCTTTAATTAAAACAAGTAAAAACTTATTAAAAGGCTAAATTTACAGTAGTAATTCAATTTACAAGAATTTAAAGAAACTAATAATACATTTTTAAAAAATGCAAAAATGATAATTTAGTGAAATAAATTACTGCTTTGAATTGTGGTAGAAAATAAAAATAAAAAAAAAACCAACAAACAAACAAAAAAACAAACAAAACTGTCCCAGACACATTAGAGCATGTTTCCCATGAACAGTGGATTAAAATTCCTGTCAACAGGTGTACAAGTCATAATGAATATTACAGAAAACACTTGAGTGCAATGACTGCCTGAAAGGGTTGCTCAGCAAACTTTTAGTTCAGGATCCCCATCATACTTGTTTTATTTTTTGTTTGTTCATCTGTTGAACCACAATTCAAAATCAATGTCATGATTTTAATAAATTGTTTTTATGTTTTATTTGCCTCCTTTTTCAGTTTCAACTTATGATTTAGACTTGTAATTATTTTTTCCTTATCTAATGGAAGGGTATGATTGAGGACGACTGTATGTCCTGAAGCGAGAACTTCACAGAATCAGAGCACATAGCAAACGTCTTTATGTGCATGTCAGCCTGAGCATAGATTTTACAGCGCTGTCGATGTCTTTGTCTGATCCCTCCAGTCATCAGATATGATAAGACATCAGTATTTAACTTCCTCACACACATCCAGACAGACAGATAAAAAGTAGGAAAAGTTGATTGCTTTATGGCTGGTGTTATGTTTACATTTAGAAATGTTTTGGGAATGTTGTGTTTAGATGTTAAAGTTTGCTCCACGAGTGTGAAGGACAGACCTTTACCGCCAGACAGTGTTGTGTCTGCCCCAGAAACAAAGCTAATGTTATGTCTCAGTGCTTCTTGATACAGTAGTTATAGATAGATAGATAGATAGATAGATAGATAGATAGATAGATAGATAGAGTAGTTAGATAGATGGATGGATGGATGGATGGATGGATGGATAGATGGATGGATAGATAGATAGATAGTTAGATAGGTAAGAAGAGGGGTTTGAACATGTAATAACCAAAAATAATCATACGTTAACAAACTGACAATAATGGGAAAAAAAAAGGAAACAAAGAAAACATAGACTATCACACACAGCTTTTAATGTACACAACGAAAGGGAGTGGGAAAAAGTATAAACTTATAATATCCCACATCTTTTTATCAAGTCACTATCATCCAGTCACTTAGCTTATGAACAATGTAATAATACTAATAATACTAATACCAATAATAACAATAATAGGTAATAATATGACAGTATACAATTAATAATACTTGCAGCTCACATGATTTTATCAAGTACAATGTAATAATAAGTAATTTTGTGAAAAATTTAGATCTAAAATTGATAACAACTTGAATCTTTTGAGTTGATTTTCCATGGATTTGAGTCAGTGATCCAGATCATTTATTTGAAAGAGATTAAATTACTTCTTTTATATCTAAGAGATTTTAGTAAGAAAGTGAGCTTGGATGAACTTAATTCAATAACTTATTACCAACTGAAACTGTTAATTTAAGTTGTTTCATTCTTTTTTTGGTATGGCCCATCTGAATATTGCAACTAATATACTAGATGCTTATTGGACCAGGCAACGTTTTTCCTTCCACCATTGAGTCTGTGTGAATTGCCGCCTCAGTTTCCTGTTCTTAGCTCATAGGAGTGGCACCCGGTGTGGTCCTCTTCTGTCCTGCTTTAACTAGTGGCATTCTGCTCCAGACAACTGCTGCTAGATATTTTCTCTTCCTCAGATTATTCTCTGGAAACCCTAGAGATGACTTGTGAAAATCCCAGTAGATCAGCAGTTTCTGAAATACTCATTTCCAGTTTATAATTGTGAATTTAACCACATTTAGATAAATAAACCGATATGAAACGAACACAAGATCACATGATACTAATAATACCCAAAGGGAGCTCTGACCGTGTCCTTCTGCACGGCTCTGTGCGTACCAAGCAGACTCCCAGCCTCAGTGAATTGTCCCTTTGTTGGCACGGTGCTGACGTTATGTTTTAATGAAGAAAGGAGATGATGAGGAGGGGGGTGAGTTTTTACATTCATGGCTCCCGGGAGAATGCATCACTGCAGCATGTTATTACATAAAGTGATTAAGGGGCCCAGCAGCCCCCAGATTGTGGGAGATGCTTTCCCTGTGATGACACAGTATGAGGATGACTATTGACTCCAGCCGGCTCAGGGTATGTTGCATGTTTGCAATGATGTCACAGCACAGACCACAGTGGGAAACTCTCATGAAACGATATGCAATGATTTATAAGTTGAGAGAGCAGATGAGGGAAAATACCAGCATGGAGGGGAAGGATGATGAATAGCCTTTCCATAATAACAACTATACAAACATTGTTAATGGAGTCTCTTTAAAAACAAATGGGCTTTCATGAAGATATGAAGTTAGAGCAGGAAAAATGTGTTCCCCCCAATTGACAGAATGGAAATATTAAGAAATAAGAGGGGTCACACACAAAACAGCAGATATTTTTAAGTTAAGCTCATTACTTTGGTCTCTGCAGCTTAACAACACTGCTTCACGAACATTGGTAATGGTACAATACAAGCAAAAGAGTGAGACATTTTCCTTAAAAGAATCAAAAACAAAACTTATAAAGTGTTACCAAGTGCCAGAAAGACAACTTTAGATGAATTTTGTGTACTTGTGTACTCAAGTGACCACTTCGTATACATAGATAAATAGACAGACACATACACACATACAGTCGTTCTCAAAATTATACATATCCTCCAATTAAAGAAGATGCTAAATTCACAATAGTAATTCAAATAACTAGAAACTAAAGAAACTAATAATAAATAAAAATTTACAAAATTATAATTTAGTGTAATTAAATATTGCTTTTCAATTGTAGTTGAAATAATAATTTTTTAAAAAAGAAAAGAAAACTGTCTCGGACATATTAGAGCGCCTTTCCCATGAATAGTGAACCAACATACTGTACCTGTCAACAGGTGTAGAAGTCTTTTTGAACATTAGAGAGAACATCTGATTGCAGTGATTGCCTCAAAGTGTTGCTCAACAAAATTTTAGCTTCGGAGCTTGTTTACTTGCCTTATTTTTTATGTGTGTTTGTTTTTAAAATTTCTGTTGAACCACAATTCAAAATCCATGTCTTGATTTTCATAAAAACTTTTATTTCTTATTCCTTTTTTAAATTTCAACTTTTTTCACTGACAGATGATTTTTTTTTTCTGTCTTCAGTTGGAGGGTATGAATAATGTTGAGGACGACTGTACATACGCTTACTGGCCATGCTTGAAAGTTTAGATACCCTCACATTAAAGAAAGGAAAAACATCAGCTACCAGTGAAATAAGATGGAACTGACAAAAGTAATAATAAATGAAAATTTTATAAAAATCATGACATTGGTTTTGAATTGTGGTTCAACAGAAATATTAAAAACAAACAAACACAAAATAAAGCAAAATAAAGTAATAAGCCATTTTGTTAAACAAAACTTTAAAGCTGCTGTTGCAAGTGCAGGTGTTTTCTGTAACGTCCAATCAGACCTCTGCACCTGTTGACAGGTATTTTGTCCCACTGTTCATGAGCAAGGTGCTCATGAACTTTGTCTGGAACAGTTTATTTTTTTAAATGATTCTTTTCATCTATAATTCAAAAGCAATATTTTATTTCTCTAAATTATAATTTTGTAAATTTGTATTTATCAAAGCTTTTTTTTTAAAGTTTCTTGTTATTTGAATTACTATTGTGAGTTTAGCATTTTCTTTAATAGGAGGGTTTGTTTTTTTAAAATAATTTTTTCAAACCACAATTTAAAATCAATATTTTATTTTACTAAATTAAAATTAAGTGAATTTTTATTTATTATCACTTTTTTCATTTTCTTGTTATTTAACTTACTATTGTGAATTTAGCCTTTTTCTTTACGGCTAAACCTATTCAATTGCTTGCTAATATCAGAAGAGTCAAAAGTAGAAGTAAAAGTAATTGTGGACTAGAAATCCTGCCATGTTTTTTGATCTGCCAGTACAGGTGTTTTCATTTACAGGCTCATCTAACTGGCAGCGGAGCCAGTTAAACCCAGCTAGTTCAGTGATTGGTTGGAAAATCATCTGCCAGACACGAGTTCTACTTTCTACTTCTAGCCTATTTTTGACACCTCTGGTTAATATAACTTGCTACTTAGCCAATCATAGATCAGCAACTTAATGTATTTAATCATGACATGTTCAAGATGACTTCAATCTGAGCATCAGAATGAGGAAGAAAGAGGATTTAAGTGATTTTGAATGTGGCATGTATTTCAGAAACTTTCGATCCGCTGGGTTTTTCACACACAACCATCTCTAGGGTTTCCAGAGAATAGTCTGAGGAAGAGGAAATCTCCAGTGAGCAGCTGTTGTCTGGACCAGAATGTCTTGTTGGTGTCAAAGGTCAGAGGAGAATGGGTAGACTGGTTAGAGATGATAAAAATGCAACAGCAAGTCTGACAAACACTGGTTCCAACCAAGGTATGTAGAATAACATCTCTGAACACACAACACGTTCAACCTTGAAGCAGATGGGCTCCAGCACCAGGTGGTCCTGGTCCCGTCATCTAAGAACAGGAAACTGAGGCTACAATTTATACAGACTCACCAAAACTGGACAATAGAAGACGGAGAAACGTTGCTGGTCTGATGAGTCTCCATTTCAGCTCCATGTTCAGATGGCAGGCTCAGAATATGGAGTATTATGAAAGCATGGATCCATCCTGCTTTGTATCAATAGTTCAGGCTGCTGGTGGTGTAGGGGGCATTATCTTAGCACAGTTTGGGACCCTTTGTACCAGCTGATCATGGTTTAATAACGGATTGTATGGAATGGATTATATAGCATTTTCAAAGCACCTAATGTGCTTTACAGTGAATCCACTATTCATTTACCATATTTATACTTCATGATGGCAAGCTGTGTAGCCACAGCTGCCCTGAGGCAGACTGATATCTAGCAGCAGATCCTCACCAACAGCCTCACCGACCACCACATTTATACCCATTCATAGACCAGCGATGCCAACGCTGGAGGCGAGGAGGGTGAAGTGTCTTGCTGAAGGACACAGCGACAGATTGACAGGGGTAAGGCAGGATTTGAAGCACCTGCTCCACTGCATGAGCTGGCCCCAAGTTGAGTACAGCTGCTGACCATGTCCATCGCTATTGACCACAGACTAGCATCTTCTGATCTCCAACTGCTTTCTTGAACATGACAGTGAGTTCACTGTACTCCAATAGCCTCTCACAGTCACCAGATCTCAATCCTATAGAGCAGGGGTCTGCAACCTGCGGCTCCAGAGCCACAAGGGGCTCTTTGGGCCTTCCACAATGGCTCTCGATAACATTGACTAAAAATGATAAAGAATCGAGTAATATTTGAAAATATAGATGATAAAAAATATAGGTTTTAGCAGTTTTTCATAAGAATAATTGCACTTAATTTTTACAAGTAGAAGTATTTTTTTCTTTTTCCATCTGTTTCTCGTTTAATCAGCTTGGAAATTCTGGGCTTCTTCTGCAACACACGGTCTCAGAAGAGCAAAATCCCATAAAGGAAAATGGAACCATCCATTTTTTCCCCCCAAAAGTTTTATTGTATATTTGATCAATTAAAAATTATAAGTTGTCTTCTTAAAAAAGACCAAGAAATATTTGCGGCTCTGGGCAACTTTCATTTAGCTGGGTTGAGGCAAAAATGGCTCTTTGGACTGAAAAGGTTGCAGACCCCTGCTGCAGAGCTAGTGGTTTCCAACCTGGGGCCTCTGACCCTCATGGGGGTCCCCAAAGAGCACAGGGGATATACAAGATTTTGAATGTACAGAGCCTAAAATCACAGACAAGTTGATTATTATTATTATTATTCTTTTTTCTCCTTGGCTTTTGACACAACGTGAGATGCTGAATATATCTCTATTTAATTTCTGTCCATTTTATGATTTAAAAAACAGTTTTTATTATTGTATCAACTCTGTTTTATGTCTAAATCTTGTATTTTATTCTTATACTTTGCTTTTATTTTCTGTACAGCACTTTGGTCCATTGTGGTTGTTTTAAAGTGCTTTATGAATAAAGTTGGATTGGATAAGTAAAAGCCTAAAAGCCAAGCATGATTTCAGCACAGGCTGTGGTCGCTTGGCTTTTTGGGAGTTACACAAAAGGGGTCTTCTAGGAAAATAACTTGTGATCCTCTGCAAAAGGGCATCTTTGGGATATGGTGGAATGAAAGATTGTCATCATGGATGTGCAGCCTACAAATCTGCAACTATTTGATGCTATTATGTCAGTATGAAGCAAAATCTCTGAGGAATGTTTCCAACACCTTATTGTTGGTTAACTAAAGTCACTGACTGTTGCACACTAATATTTCCTGTCAAACAGCACTAAAGGTGTGAATATTCCTTGATGCTAAAATGCATCACAATGCCGTGGAAGATTATGTAACTTCAGATAAATGTCAATTCCATGCGAAGGAGGAAAATACATCAGCAATTATGTTAGAGTAGCAGTTGCTGGTGCCTTTCAATCTGGGAAGGGTTATAAAGCCTTTTCAAAACAGCTTGGAGTCCATCATTGAACAGTGAGAAAGTTTATTCACAAGTGGAAAACATTCATCACAGCTGCCAATTTTCCCAGCAGCAGACATCCAAACAAGTTCACCCCAAGGTCAGACTGTAGAAAGGAACAGGAAAGAAATGAAAAACAAAGTATGACCTACATTCTCAGACACTACAGACTTTAGTTAGCATCTGACCAAACCACAAGACTTCTGAAACAATGCCCTTTGGACAGATAAAACCAGAATGGAGATGTTTGGCCACGATGCACAGCATCATGTTTGGTGGAAGCCAAACACAGTGCAATCAGCGCAAGCACCTCCTACCAACTGGCAAGCAGGGTAGTGATAACTTGTTTTGCAGCCACAAGACCTGGTCACTTTGCAGTATTTGTGTGACAGCTAAAGTTTGGCCAGACTGGGACGAACAACACAATAATTATCCTAAGTTAGACAGTAGATCTAAAACAGAGTGGCCAAAAAACAAAACAATGGGGTTGCAATGGTCCATACAATGCCCATACCTCAACCTGGCTGAAATGCTGTGTTGGGGCCTTAAGAGAGTTGTGCATAAATGAAAACTGTAAACCGTAATGAACTGAAGCAACACTGTGAAGAAAAGTGGGTCAAAGTCCCCCCATAATGATGCAAGAGACTGATAAGATCACACAAAAACAACTTGAAGTTATTACTGTAAAAAAGTAGTTCTCCAAGCTGTTTATTTTATAAACAGTAACTAGCAAAAGTAATTATTACCTTAGTCTTTCTTTTTTTGATTGTCTGTAAAACTTGTCATTTAAATTAGGGATTTCTTATGAGAAAAATACAAAAAAAATTAGTCCAAATAGTCCGTGAGCCAGTAGGATTGGTGCAGTACCCCCTGGGGGAGGAACTCAAATCTAATATGGCCACCACCAAAAAACTGTGTTGGCTATAACTATTGAACTATGTGAGGTACACATGCAAACTTGGTGTCTATTTTATGTTTTTGATCATGAGAAACACACTTGAATACCTATGTTTATGATTAAATGCATCTGGACCCCTAATTTTCATTATTTCCAAGACGATAGAGACCCAAAAGTGAGTTTTACCATAAATATTTACTGCTTAGTAAACTTGGTATCCATTTCATGTCTTTGAGTATAAGTTTGATTAGTTGTATTTAATGATTTTATTCAAATTCTAGACAATATATGTATATATATATATATATATATATATATATATATATATATATATATATATATATATATGTATATATATAATTACATATATTCACGTAGCTCATGTAACTAAGATTAGAAATGGCTTAATCTGATTATAAGCTCTAAAGGCAATTGGAAGCACAAGATCTTATTTAGGAGCTTCACAGCGATAATGTACACAACACACATACACCCACACATGAACACACACACATCCTGTTTGTACAGTCTTTTATTACACTTGAACATTTTGGACATTTTTGTTTTTTAATATTTTCTCTGTACTTATATGAACCAGATCATAGTCATGTGACAACTCTACGAAATGCACCTTTTCACCCAAAACATTTGTCTACTTATAGAGATGTTTTCTGATTTTCAAACAGCTCAAAGTCCCAGACTTTGAAGTCTAGACTTTTCAGAGTCCTGGTCCTTTCCTGATGGGACAGCCCCCTCGGATCTGGCTGGAGGGTGAAAGTTGACTTTTAAGTACAGACTAGATTAAGGAAGGTATTTCAATAGCCCTGTGGTTCAGTCGTGGGATAAAGTTGCAGCCGTGAGCTGGGGAGGGAGGCGAGGGGAAAGAAAAAGAGCGGAGGGCTGTAGTCTTTTTGAAATTAGGCACCTGTACATTTGAGGCTTGCAAGAACAGGTATGTTTCCAGGGGTTAGGGGCTTTGGAGAATTCAAAGTCGTTTCAGCCAGCCCCAACACTCATAATCTATTCTGAGACGTGAAGGGGGATATAATGTTGATACACTTTAACATGCGTGAACTTGTTCTCAAAGGATTGGATGGATTGATGGAATCTGAGCACTCTCACACAGAAACACACACAAATACACTCACTAAGGTGGTAATTTAGACTTTATCTTGGTGATGGGACTCTGAGCAATGCAGAAGTAATATTTAGGTCATTTATTTTTAAAAGAAAAAGAAAAGCAAAAGAAAATAATTAGGGTTTAAATTAGGCCAGGATTGTATGGGGCTCAGCCAAGGAACATTGAGTACTCAGCCAAAGTTTAGACTCTTCAGCTCAATCAAAATGAATGGATACATGTGTCCGACATGCTTTATCATCATGGCATGAGTAACAATGCTCAACTTTCTAGAACTGCGTTGGACCCACTTTTACCTTCAGAACTGCCGTAATCCTTCGAGTCGTAGATTCAACATGATGTTGGAAACATTCCTCAGAGATTTTGCTCCGTATCGACATGACAGCATCGCGCATTGTTGCAGATTTGTTGTCTGCACATCGATGATGAAAACCTCTCGTTCCACCAAAGGTGTTCTGACATCTGGATCAGAGCATATGTTGCTCTAAAACCTGTATACACATGTTCGCATTGATGGAGCATTTCCAGATGTGCCAGTTAGCAATTCCATATGCACGTCTTTTTTTTTTTCACTTTCTCTGCCCAGCATTGTAGCAGCAGAATGGTGGTCTGGCTGCTACGGTATGTTGTGCCCAACAGATCTGCATTGCCAAAGTTGATAATCTGAATTCATTTTGTTTACTTTATTCTTTTGAATGCTTGTTTTGTGTCTGCATTTTATATAATATTGCTGGACCTGACGGTGGGGAAGAGAAAGGAAAGAAAAAAAAGGATAAAGAGTGAAAAAAAATTTTTAAAGAGTGGAAAGAAGAAAGAAAATATAAAAATACACCAGCCAACTGCTACACCAGAACAGAAACATAACAGAGAACATCCTACGGCCTTTGACGGAAAACAAAGCTGATGAGAACAACCTGAGTCACAACAACCAAAGCATGAAAACAGCTCACTTACACACTCACACCCACACCCCCACACACACACACACACACACACACACACACACACACAGACACACACATAACTACAAACAAAAAACTAAACACAAGTAGTGGTCAGTGCATACACCTGCTGGAAAACAGTGACTGTGTCAGCCTGCAGAATATACGAGGAATTAAAATGTTCTAAGATGAGTGCGATAGTGCAAACACGACCGTTCCTCTGCAGTGGTCAGAGGAAGACCGTGGGGTCCCAAGACCTGGACCACCAGCAGCAATCCCAGGGTACTAATGCCGGCCTCCCCGCCACAGAGACGGACATGCATCCACCCAGAAGGCAGCATGGGAGGGCCCCAGCCAGAGCACCCCATGGCCACGTTGAACAGGCCCTTGCAGGCTGAGACCAGCAACTGCTGACTCCACCGGGCACCAGCCACCCAGGGCAGGCACAGCGCACGGTCCAGAAGTTTGAGAACACTGTTCTCAGGAAATGTTATTCTAGAAATTAAAATGTTAAAAAAGAAACATGTCAGGAAATCTTTGAATTTGGATCACTTTAAAATGTGCAACACATCACTGGCTTTGGTAGCTGATTTATTTTGCGTAATCTTTTTAAAGGATAACTTTTTTTTTTTTTTTCAACCTGGACCTTATTTCTACTGTAGGAATTTATACCTCATTTACTCAGGTAACATTTCTGTGTCACTCTGACTCCTTCAAATGATATTTACATTACTTTCCATAAGCATGTATCCATATAATGTAGGTGAAGGGGGCAGCATGAATGGGCCTCTACTAGAGCTGGGTGATATGGACCAAGAACCATATCACGATATATTTATTTTAGATGACGATATACGATATACTGTATACCGGTATTTTTACCCTAATTTACTTGTTTTTTTTTAGTATTGAAACATGTTTAGCGTAAAGGTATTGCTCCACTGCAGTGGTGGAACTGACAAAACACTGGTTTGAAATGTTTGTTAAATCAAAGTAATTACAGATAATTGGCTGGTTTTTATGGTTTCTTTGTAAAAGTCTTGGGGAGGATTGTCTTCAACACAGTTTAAATAATAGGGGTGGGAAAAATATCGATACACTAAAATATGGATATTTTCATATGCTGATACCATATCTATATTTAAAAACATGGCATCGATCTATTTTACAAATGAAATCTTGCAAGACATTGTTTTGTTACAAAATTCTGTTACAAAATCTTGCGGTATTTTGTGAAATCTCATGAGATTTCGTAACAAAATGATGATAGATCGATACCTCATTTTTAAACACAGACATAGATATGGTATTAGCATATGAAAATATTGCGACATTTCAGTGTATTGATATTTTTCCCACCCTTATTAAATAATCAGGTGACCCCTTTGAAGTCAGTCAGGTGCAGCCAGGTCATTACGAAAAAAATTAAGCAAAAAAAATTTGGACAACAAATATATATAACGATATCTGTAAATTTCATATCTCTCTCATGTAAATATTATATCGTGTATACGATATATCATTATATCATAAAGCCCTAGCCTCTACATACAGTAAGGCCACTATCTGCAGAAAAACTCCTTAATTCACCAAAACTTTAAGACAAGTGAATGAACGAAAGAGTACTATTGTCCTGTGATACATTATATCATCAGATTCACTTCTAGTGAATTATTTGTGGAATATTCTTGTTGTAATATATATCAAAATAAAGGAGGTTGAAAAAAAAGACTACAGTGACCGAAGTGAAACAGTTGGTGAAACAGAGAGCCAAAATGTTGCCTCTGAATGTAACTGCAAAACAGCAGTGACCAAACTTCCACTCACAGTAGCTCATCATTCAGCTCTCTCCTCACTTTCCTTCGCCATGATTCCGATGCTTCCTCGTTACTTGTGACTACAAGCACAGATCATCGCTCTGAGCAAGAAAACAATGCCACAGAGGTCTAAATCCCAAATGAAAAGCCATTTAGCACATCACTCATACTGGTTTTAAAGAAGGAATCTTGCGTGAGAGGACATGCTGACATAGTGCAAGACTTTGCCACATGTGCCACCCAGTGGTTGGGTGGCAGTAGAGAGGGAACGCTGGCGGTTGCAGTGAGGGATGGTTCGAGAACTGGCCGAGGAGAAATGTGGTTCAACGTGACTGAAAACAGATCATCCTCTATTCTGGGCCGCTTTCATGTCTGTGAGACTTATTTTGATTTCTGTTCATGTTGTGGCAGTGAGTGCACGCATACGCAGGCTCGTAGACTGACACACACACGCAAGATCACACAGAAGAAAACATCAAAAGGACTTCAGATAAACCAGCGTCCAGTACACACAAAATCAATTTGCCTTCAGAATGAGATCTTTCTCTGAAGAAGTAGTTCATCACTGAAATCCTTATGATTTAAGACTTTCAACTCACTTGTAGGTCAAACCTCCGAGGTCTGTCTTTTGTTTATGAATGTTTTGATAGAAATAGTTGTGTTTAAAGTTCTGTATTTGGCCTTTAAAATAGCAGTTAACAAAAAATCTCAATTGCTTTGAGCTTTGGCCAGTTGTTCAGAAAGACTTTACTTTCTATTTGCCAAAACCAAAGTAGCTTTGATTATTTTAGCTGCCACATTTGAAAGTGGAGAAAGATTAAGGGATGTTACTGTGTTACCACAGTGCACCAAACGGGGCTTTCGGAGAATTTGCTTGGGACTTTCATTATTCTGTCTTTTCTGCACAAAAATGCTTCACATTTCATCCTAAGACTTCTACATTTTCTCTGCTAACCCACCCTGTAGTTTAATGTGTACAATTTTCCAATAGTATCCAATCATACAGTCATAACAATGTTATAAGTCCATGAAAAAATACATTAAATAACACAAAGAGCAGAGGCACCCAGTACGGAAGAGGATTAGGGCCACTCAAGAAAAAAAGAAAATCTGAGAAAAAAGTCAGAACTCTGACATCAATCTCAGGATTCTGACTTTTTTCCCTGAACATTTGAACTTTTTTTTTTTTAAATTTTCGGCATTTAGCTGTCCCTGGTACACCCAGTACACTTCTAAAGACCTTATCTGGTGTATGAGCCACCTCAACTGGCTTCTCTTCTAAAGCATTAGATGTATTACAGCTCTTTATGAATTTCTGAACATAATCCACTCTACAGGAAAAACAAAACCAAAGCCTTGCTATTAAAGATTATCTCATAAAAAAAAAAAAGTTATGACAAAGCCGGCTTGTACAAATAAGAATGGTTTGACATAGATAATAGAAGCAGAGGAAAATTTTCCACTAATTAGATGAGTCATTGAATCATCCCAGGCTCCTCATTTTCTCATCTGCTTAAGCTGTACATCTTATAAAAGAGCGCACAGATAAAAGGGGTGTTTCTTTTTCCTGTTTTCAGCTATAGAAGCATTTTTAAATTCCATGCCATGATGGTAAAAAATGGACAAGTACGGAACAATACACAAGTGGCTACGGTGGATAACCATGCCATGATAGTAATAAGGGGCCAGAAGTTTGCCAAGAAAATACACAAATACTTAAAGCCATTACACCAGCAGTCTGAATGGTGGATACACGGCAGACTGGATTCATGCTGTCATCTTGTTTACTAGATTCTGAAACCATCTGAATGTAGCAGCTAAAATAAAAATCGTTGGCCCAAGTAACGTTTTCCATCTTGTCCATCTTTGGTGAGCCTTTGTAAACTGTAGCCTGTGTTTCCCGTTCTTTGCTGGAAGGAATGGAACCTGGTGTGGGCCTCCGTTGCTGTAGCCCAGCTATTATTGGATGTATGTTGCTTGTAACCAGTGATTGGTTGAAGACAATAGAAAAGCAACAATAACTCAAATTACCTCTGCTTACAAGCAGGGTCTGCCAATTCTCCTGTGACATCAACAACAAGGCATTTTGGTCCAGACAACTGCTGCTCACTGGATATCGTCTCTTACAGACTGTTTTTTGTAAACCCTAGAGATGAAACAACAACCATGCCACATTAAGAGACACCTGAAATTCCCTTTCTTCCTCATTCTGTTGCTCGATTTAAACTTCAGCAAGTCTTCTTGATCCTATTTACATGCCTGAATGCATTGACTTGCTGCCACATGATTTTCTGTACAACTATTTGTGTTTACAAGCAATCGAACAGGTGGACCTAATAAAGTGGCAGATGAGTGTAACCGTAGAGTTGAGGTTGATTGTTTCAGGCTGCAGCTGTTAGCCTCTCATTGTTGTGTGAAATGTTATATTACTCAACTTTGTTACTCTTTAAAAAGGGACTCAACTTCGAGTCCCATGTAAATCACCTCTGCAAAGCTTCTTTTTACCACCTCCAGAATATGAAGGGACCCCCCCCCCCCGACTAAAACGGCCCAGTTCTTTCCTTCCCAGAAGCCGAAAAGCTGGTCCATGCCTTAGTCTCTTCCAGACTGGACGATTGCAGCGCACCTCTCATTGGGATCCTTCGCAAGAACCTGCAGAGGCTGCAATACATCCAAAATTCTGCAGCTAGGGTCCTGATGAGAGTGCACGAACATGAACACACCACCCCCTCTCCTTCACTTGCTCCACTGGCTTCCCACCTCCACCAGGATGACTACAAGGTTTCCCTCAGACTGGGTTGCGTATGAACACGCCCCCTCCTGACTAAAAGAACTGCTCAGACAACAACATTCTACACACCCCCTCTGCTCCACCCTCTCAAACCTCCTCCCCATCCCCAGAACCAGGTTGAAGACCATGGGGGACAGGGCCTTCTCTGCTCCAGCACCACGCCTGTGGAACGCCCTCCCTGATGCCACGGGGGCTCCACAGTCCACAGATTGCTTTAGAAAAGGTTTAAAGACATTTCTTTTTAGCAAAGCCTTTGGCCCCCACTCAGCTGCTTTTTTTTTTTAATCCCAGATTAATGAGCCTACTTGTTTTACCGCTCAGTCGTTTTGTTTTTACTGTTTTTACTGTTTTCTTATTTACTGTTTGACCTGTAGCCCTTTGAGATCCTGGATGAGAAGGACGCTTAAGGCCAGCTGTAGCTTACTCAGTCACTGAGTTATGATTAAGTTTTCCATTTGAGATGAGGTGGGTAATCAAAGTGAACCTTTTTACAATTCTCTTTAAAAAGACACAAAAATGTATGATGTAGTGATGCATGATAGGAAAAATTTCAACCAATACAATAAATGATAATTCTCTGCTTCTCATGACTGATACCAAAACCTGAAAATGATTTCATATTTATTCCTTGTGTAAAATTATAAAAAAATACTCTAGTAGTTGCAGAGAGACGTCATAACTTTGCACGGTGGGTGCAGCCATATGTTGTTCCCATGCCCCAGATTTTGAAAAAAAAAAGAAAAACAAACAAACAATAAAAGCATTCTATTCCATACCTGCTATATTTTAGCTACTGTAACTATACTGATAACTGTTTTATTTACAATTTGATATTTCTGTATTTTCTCATTTCAGGGAGCCTTTTAAGATCTGACCAGGGACAACAGAGGAAAGTAGCTTTTTGGCTAAATCTGGCGTATGTTTTAATTTGTTTTTTTTTATATGAATTGTCTTTATCGATTAAAAAAATGAATAAATAAAAAAATATATCAGCCAATGTTGGGTCTATTTTGTTATTCAGTTTTAAAGCCAATATTGCACGGCACTCAGGTGAACCACCATGGGCCCCTGAGCAAGGTCCTTAACCCCCACCAACTGCTCCCCGGGCTGCTTTAATTAGCAGCACTGCTCTCTGAGTCCACCGGTCTCAGAGATAGGTTAAAAGCAGAGCCCTGAATTCCCCCTTGAGGAATCATAATAGTATGCAAAAAGATTAAAATAAAATAAATTTAGAATTTAAAATCGGCCGATATTGGGCTGGTAATATTGTACATCACGAGTGTGATTGTGTGTGAGCAGTTTTGTTTCTTTTGGGGAAAAATCCATCAACGTCTTTGGAGAATCTGGAATAAAATGATCCAATAATTACATTATTTGGGTAAATAAGCCTGACTTATCATGATAAAACTGTCTGAAGTGAGAGCATGAAGGATGTTATTGATTTATATTATTAATGATCTTTCTCAGCTTCACGAGTGAGCAAAGCAATCGTTTGATTCATGTATAAGAAATTATGTGCCTTAAAAAAACATTATATTAAAGAGAAAGTTGTCACTGCTTTCAATAAAAATCTCTTCTTTTTTTTTTGGCTATTCTTTAAAAAAGAACCTAAAAAAAGGATTGTAATATGGTCGAGTGCACAGCAGGTGGCAGTAGGACACATGACTTCTGCTTGGGGAGAACAGACGAGTATGATTGAGAAGCCGGGAAAATGCAAATGTTTTGCTTTACAACATTCTTTTGTTGAATGCACATGCTTCCCGTTACTGGAGGAAGAGAAAGACATGTCAAAAGATGCAGATATGACTAATGGAAGATTAAAGAAGATTTCATCATTTCTGGGGCTGGGCAGCTTCCTTCTTGCCTCAGTGTTGCAACAGCCCAGTTTGCATCATAGCCTACGGTACTGATGCCAATCAGATCCATCCAAGCAAAAAAAAAGAAGGAAAGAAATCAGACATGTTAATGTTAGATGCACATTTTTTCTTTTTTTTAATCTAACACAAGTATCTTTTTCACTCATCATTCTGCCTGTTTGAGGAGACAAATTAGCAAAGCTGGCAAATGAGGCAAGACTCATTTTATAACAATCTAGGTGTAGAATAGTCCCATGCATCAGTTGCTCTAGCTCATTTAGGTAATTTTTCAGACAGCCGTATCTGATGGCAGAAAAAGTGCACAATCATCTCTCTCTGTATCAGAGCATTACAGTGTTGTTGCAAATAGGGTTGTTGTTGTTAGTCTGTCAGCACGGTGAGAGCAGAGTAAATGTGGCCCATCAAACAAAAAGACTGCGACGTCAGCTCTGTAACAACAAAGCCTGGCTTATCTGCGCGGACAGAATGCTTGCAGAGACTCCAAGACAATTACGATGGCGAAGGACAACAAGCATTGTTTCCCTGGCTGGATTTCGTGTCGGAAATGTCATTTAGTGCAGCGTCTTTGTGATGCATCACAAAGACGGTTTGTGTGATCAGAAAGCAAGGACATCTCTTCATGCCGCCTTTGTCATTTTCACTTATGAATGCAAAGTGGCGGTCACTCTATCTGCACGTTTGAAGGCACACGTGTGTGAGCACTTACACATGCTGAGATATGGAACCAACTGCTGGTTGATGTATGAAAAAGTTGAATGTGTTTTGCGATGAGAGTGCAGCTTCATGCTTAAGCTGTACTATCACTGCAATGTGCAAACAGTGTAGCTTTGAAATGGTTGTGGGGGTGCTCACACCTACAGAAAACTGGTATGAAATGTTGAAGTGATAAATGACAATGTAAAATGGCAAAAGAGAAATGAATAAATGCAATGCAGCAGACTGAAGAGAAAACAGAGAAGAAGACAGGAGCAAGAGACAGAGGTGGAGGGTGTGGGAAGCCTCCAGGCCACACAAACAACACAGTGGACTAATGGGTAAGGAGTGGCTGCCCAATGGTAAGGAGGTATACGCAAACATGTCAACATCACCCGCCCCCTGCAGCTGGCTGCTGTCCCACAGTGTGACCCCACTCACCGCTATTGTCCAGCCTAGCTTTGCCCCATAAAACCACTGTTTACACCAGAGCCCACGCTACCGAGCACACACGGGTGTTACTGTTTACCCTGCATGCCATACCTTTGCTGTAGAAACTAGGCCTTACCTGCAATAACAAGTAACCATCTAAGTTCACTGCAGCCTTTCTAATTATCTACTAATGCTGTTTAGAACTTGGATTCCAGCAAAAAGCAGGTGGTGCAAGACATGACTGATGTTTGAAGAGGTCACTTAATCCCAAGAAGAACATTTCTTTATGTCTTTGAACCCAAACGGACAAATGTCAGATGACCAAAAGGAATTTTAAAATTAATTTTCACAGAAAACTATCCATTAGCGGAAAACAATAAGAAGTCCTTCAGGGGGATGATAAGCTCTCTGTGCAAGTGGAGAAAGCCATGTTGAATTTACATGAATAAACAGCAGATAAGGGGTACAATATTTTTTTATGTATATTGCCATTTGCAGTACATTTAGACACCTTAACATCATATTTTAAAGGAATAGTACACCCACAGAATGATGTGCCTTCATTTTCTACTCACCCTTGTGCTGAGCAAGACTCTGGAGCACTTTTTTAACATCTCAAATGCAGCCAGAGATCCGGGGAGGTTTTCATTATCCACCGACATTCATATAATGGGGTTCACCAACAAAAAGGTCCATAAAAGTCCACAAAAACTTGGCAATATTCCTCCAAACTGCTCGTCCAATGTAATCCAAGTGTCGTGAGTTGGTAGCGTCCACTTGAAACATCATTTTGTGTATTTTTATAGCCTAAACAGCAGTACATCGTATTTCCGTGATGCGCATTCATGCGAGTTCAGGACACTACGGAAGCCGCGGCAGACGAGATCGCACATTCTTTCTGTCTTTCTTTTTTTCTTTCTTTATTTTAAATCAATAGCCAACTCCTCTTTTGTTTGTCGGTTTGTCCGCAGCTTGTTCGCTCTTAGCACAATGTAAACAGCGAATTTCTTCTTACGCTTACATTATCGGCAGAGTATAGGCCACAGTTTCTGTATCGTCGTGAACTCACATGGATGCGCTTATACGTAGGAAGTACGATGCACTACTGTTTAGGCTATAAAAATATACTAAATGATGTCGTTTTGAGTAAATTATGGACGCTACCCACTCAGGAAACTTGGATTACATTGGACGAGCAGTTTGGAGGAATATTGACAAGTTTTTTTTTTTTTAACTTTTATGCACCTTTTCGTTTTAGGCACCGGTGAACCCCATTATATGAATGTTGGGAGATAACAAAAACCTCCCCGATCTCCAGTTGCATTTGAGATATTAAAAAAGTGCTCCAGAGTCTTGCTCAGCATGAGGGTGGGTAGAAAATGAAGGCACATCATTCTGTGGGTGTACTATTCCTTTAAGTTAATTTGGTTTTATGAAGTTTGTACCAGAAAGTTGCACACCCAGTTTAAATCTGAAATGTGTTGGTGCTGTATTACGGTTCAGTGATGTCCTCATCTGGAAGAAATAAAAGGGCATTCTACACTTTTGGGATTCTCTCATTTTTAAATTGTGGTTTTGAGGCTCCACCCATTGTAATCATAGACTCCAATGCTGAGCTCAGGGAGGTTCCCCACTTCTGAATTTGTGGGTGTATCCCTGTTTACATTTTGATGTGTGTATGAGTTTAAGCACTAGTTGAGCCGTAGCTACCCAGAAGGTAAAGCAGACTTTACACAGGATTGTCTGTGCACACAGTCCCTCTAAGAAAGATTAGCTGAATCCAGGTTGTGTAACTGATTATTTAAGGCTGCCAGTAACATTCGTTTAGTTAGTCTTTAAAGCTTGACATGAGATTTCTCAATTTTGTAACAGTTTCTTTTAAGAACTGTATTCTTCTCAGAGCAGATGATAAAATGCACTCAACTACAACAAAAGACCTAGCTATCCCAACTCCAAACCATCAGTGAAAATGACAAAGAAGGGGATCAAACAATAAACCCATCAACGAAATCAAAACTAAAGAAGACAAAGTTACTCAAACTAAAGTCACCAAAAACATAAAACTAAGGACAACTGTTGCCTGGCCAAGCAGTTGCCATTGACTTTTGTAGTTGTCGCCGCCAGCAGCTCCAGGTGAGACTGATGAGTAGTTAGTGGTGGAGGGAGGAGATGATGGTGGTGTGGTGCCAGGCCAATGAGGACAGAGGGATCGAGCAGGCGGATTGCATGTAAAATGAAAAACAAAGGGGTTAGAAACCAGGCAGCCACACCCCCCCCCCCCCCCCCCCCCATTGGGATGGTTTGAGGAAAATGGGGCAGTTTGTAGCAATGTGGGCGGATTGCTGTTAGGGTTAGGCTCCTCTCATTATATTGTGCACGTTGCGTGGTTTGTAGTGTCTCCAGCTGCAGCTCGGTGCTCCTCTGACTGACAGCACACACAGTGGCTCTTAGAATACAATGGGTCAATTGAAAGGGTGATGATGAGCACATTCTGTGTTAGAGTTTCCAGTAGACTATAAATGTGATAAAATGTATTTGCCTTTAACTAGTTTTCTTTTGTTATATTTTAGATATGATTCCTATTAACCATAGGGTGTGGACAGGCACCTGAAAACATTTCTTTTTCAATGTTTTAGCTTAATGTACAGTAAGTTGTACACTTGAGAAGGTTTTGTTTTACAGTAACATTATAAAGTTTTTTACACTGATAGAAAATACTTTCTGTTCAAGTTTTTGTAATATGGTCATTTGATTTTAACTGTGGACAATAAAATATTGTTTGTGTTTATGTGGGTCATCTGTGTTTGCATTTGTGTGCATTCATAGTATATTTATCACTCTATATCATGCTCTATTCATATCACATCTATTGTTTAGTTGGTTTTCTTTAAAGTTTTTTTTTTTTTTACCCCACCTCTGACTTGTCAATATCTTTTACCCTTGTTGTTACTATTTACCCAGTACACCTTTATAACTTTTTATATGCAGTTTTAATATCACATATCACTTTTGTGCAGATGACATACAGCCCCACTTTTTTTTTTTCAATTAGGAAGACTGAGATATCTAAAGTCACCACACCCCTAAGTTGTGTTGAGACAATAAAAGGTTGGATGGCTGATAATTTTCTTCAGTTAAATCCTGATAAGACCGAAGCTCTAATCATAACTCCAGATAACTTGGTTGAACAATAAAGACTCTTGGGCCCTTGTCAACTTTTGTTTACTCAGGTTTGAGAAGACATGTTATTTGATCGTTCTCTGTCATCAAATCCACCATTGTAAAATTAGTAAATTGAGGTCTATCGTCTCCCATGATGACATAGATACTTTTTCATCCCTTTATCTCATCTCTTGTGATAACTATAATGCTCTGTTTTAATTACTCAATAAAGCTGTCCTTCACCATTCATGATTCATTCAGAATGCTAGCTTGTTCACTAGGTCAAATAAGCATTTCCATGTCATTTGTTTCAATGGACTTTGTTGTAAAGCACTTTGTGATTTTATCTGCCAAACGTGCTATGCATTTTTTCCCCCCCATTATACTGTCCAGGATCCACTGCAAATTACATTGTACCTGTGCAGTGACAATAAAGATAAACTGACAATTAAAACAAGAAAAATTGAATTGAACTGAATGAAAATGAAATGCACTGTAAGAAAAAAATGAGTCAGTTATGATAATAAGACAATGTAGATACAGTAACTGCAAATAATTCCTTCACATATCATCAAAAAATAAGACATTTAAAGAATGACTTTCTTTTTTCTCCAACCTGGACCTAAATTCTAAGAATTTGTATGTGCATTTACTCACTGGTGAAATTTTTGTATCACTCAGACTCCTTCAGATGATATTTAGATTAGTCATAGATCCATGTCTATCCATATAATGGGAATGAAGAGGGCAGAATGAATGGGCCTTTCTATAAGGCATTACTTGCAGCAAAACTCCTTAATTTCACTAATACAAATGAACAAACGAACTAGTTCTATTGTCCTGTGAGTTCAGGACTGCGGCTTGTTGTCTGGCTAGCTAGCTGCTCTTGTCAGCTGTGCTGTGGTGTGGATGCCCCTAATAACTAATGGAAAGCTAAATCTGAATTCACAGGACAATAGTACTTGTTTGTTCGTTCATTTGTCTTAAAGTATTGGTGATATTAAGGAGTTTTGCTGGTAATGCCTTATAGAGAAGTCCATTCATTTTGGCCCTTCAGTCCCATTATATGGATATAGACAGATCCATGACTAATCAAAATATCGTCTGAAGGAGTCTGAATGATACAGAAATTTTACCAGTGAGTAAATGCAAGTATAAATTCCTAGAACTAAGGTCCAGGTTGGAAAAAAAAAAGAAAGTTATTCTTTAATGACATCTGTGAGATAGGCTACTTGGTAAAAAAGTTAAAATGACACTTTGACTTGTCAATACTTGTTCATACGGTTTAGGATTAAGTTTTTCATAATTGTTCTTGAGCATTTTACTCACTAAGTTTGATGAAAAAACACATTGTGATTGTTAAAATTTAACGTCATAAAATCACTTTTAAACTGTTCAAAATGCTGTTTGTTGAAAGAAAGCCAACATTATTTCATGAAAAATTGGCTGATATTAGAACAAATAAGGCTCAATTAGTAAAAATTAGGGGAACATTTATTTGTGTATTAATTTAACTGTTCATTCATGAAGAATGTTTTTCTTTTACTTTTAAAGCTATAATTTGACTGACAGTACTACCTTTTCATTCTGACATGAAACGATATTTAACCTTTATGTAAGGCTTTGGTGGGTAAAAGATTTAAATAGACAAAATCTTATCATATTTTAACAAGATAAAATATTTTGAGTTGCCCTTCGGTGACTCATTATTTTCATGTAGAAGCTGCACTTAATAAACCTTTTTATGGACATGTTTCAGGCTAAATAAGTTGTATTTAAAATCTTATAAGCCCCAGAATATTTACTATTTAATCACACTTAGAAATGATTCACAATGTTAAAGGTGATAGCCACAAGTCCTCCCCGCCAGGTGGTTCGCTAACACTCGCTTACTCAATTAGCAGTAGCAACGTCACAATGCCGGATAACTGTTAATTAGCATTAATTTTAACTTAATGTCCAGGAGGAAATTGACAACCTCCATGGGGCTTTTGAGCCCCTTTGCTACCTTCACCCTCATCCTGCTTCATTTTTTGTCTATTTGAATTTAAGAAACAAGGCAAGAAAGATGCTAATTCTACACACAGCAATTGAGCTAGCAACTCCAGAGTTTATGTTAGCAGCAAAGAATCCTGATCTTGGCATGGTAATCAGATGTAGGCCTAAATATTGTATTTTGGGACCCATCAAAACTGATAAAACAATTATATTCCTCCAAAAAATTGTGTGTGTGTGTGTGTGTGTGTGTGTGGGGGGGGGGGGGGGGGGGGTAAACTTAATTGTTCTATTCTGCACCCCTTTAGACACTCTGTGGATGTATCATTATTATTCTTTTTAAATAAGTGTTTCGATGAAAAAGTTGTAGCTCTGACTTCAGGCTTTTCAAAAAAATTTTAAACATTGGATATATTTTGTTGTTGATATCTATTGAGCTACAGTCATGTAAAAAAAAAACAGGAGAAGATACACTTTGGTGAAAATGAGAAGGAGCAAAACTGAATCTTGTTTGCTGTCAGGAACAGCCGTGCTCAGTGAATAGGAAGTTTAAAAAAGGTCAGATGTGCTCTTCAGGACAATCATTTCACTGCACACAAAGTTCAAGATCTTCCTCAAGCAGTCTTCAAATGTTGTTTTTGTACTTTTGCCACATTTGAGGCAGCAAAGACCGAACAATTTTAAAGCATTTTAATCTCCTTGTCTGAAACTGTACTCAATGAGTGGTAATTCTTAGTACTTATGTTGTGTTGTTACACCCATGTAAGCAAATCGTGTATTAACCCTTTATTAACTGAATAGAAATGACCCGTCTTGCTGCTCTGTTATTTTTGGGCATAGTGGGGTCATTTCTTGGGGTATCCTCAAGTGTTTTATATTTTTAGAATCTGTACAACTTAAGCTACAAGGTTATGAACATCAATGGACAGTAATAACTTGCAATGCTCTTGAAAAATGCCATGAATATTAAAAATACACAAAAATCGGAATTGTTTTCATCACATCTTACTAACTAAAAAAACAAAACATAGTGATCCAAAACATTTCTAAATGTACAAAATTAAAATAAATACTTCTTAACACTTTACAAGTTATTGCAACCATTTATCTCTTTTAGTTTTTGAGATACAGTCCTTATTGGTTGCAGAGTACAAAGGCGATTTGATTTCAGCTTCAAGATAAAGCAGCTAATAACCCTTACCTGCTCTGCCAAATATTTCCTGCAGACTCCAGATGTGTAAATATAAACTATGCTAAGACTTGCCTAAATGCAAAATAAAAAAAATCTTTAAAAAAAACAAACAAACCCTAAGCCACTAATGTCATAAAAACAACAAGAAACCACTAATCTTGCTGCGGATCTGTAGTAGAACTAAGCCACTTCATATGCTAAAATTAGCAACTGTTATTAAAAAAAAAACTACTGAAAACCGGCTAAAACCATGTAAAACACAATATAAATGACAGAACAACCTATTCTCGCTTTATTTTCCTCATTATTTGTCTCTCTTTCCATCGTCAGTCTCTCTGGCAGTGACCACTTAACACTCCACTCTGCTATGACTTCTTGGCGCCACCTTGTGTTTACATTGCCGATCTGCGTCGCACGTAGCGACAAATGATGACGTCATCGACTCGCGACGCCAGCTCAGCTTGAAAGGCGCCAGTCTTAGCTTTCAAACAAAAAAAAAATTATCGTTCTAGTTGTTATAGTTTTTATTTTAGAGCAGTTTAAGCAGGATTATGCTAACAGGGAACTTCTAGCGGCCGCTAGCGGCCGCCCGCGGCCGTTCCGTTTTTAAAGGGTTAAGAGGATTTTCATTAAGTACTTACAACTCTTACAACTCTGTTGTATAGGCTAGAACAATGCTGTGAGCTCATCGGGGCATTCTACTATCAGGTGTGGGGAAATGCTGTGGACATGATTTGCATGTCAAACACTGTGGAACCATTTCAAACTGCTAACTGACATTTTTGCTTCTTTTCATACACTTCTGTCACAACTCACTGGCAGAACAGAAAATCCCTGTGCAGGAAATTTCTCAGTCTCACGAGTTGTCACACTTCTGTTTCAGTTAAGGTTGTTGAACATGGCTGACACCAACATAAATAAACTTCCCTGATGGCAAATATGGCACTTGTCTCATCTATAATGGGACATCCCCATCTGACTTTCCAAGTCAGAAATAACTGTGTGTTTCATCTTATTGCATTGGAGGGTGGTGTATGACATTAATTACTTTACTCACTTCCTTAACACAAAAAACACTTTGAAATAGGAAGTTCACGGTACACCTATTTCCCTGTTTACTCTGACCTACGGCACATTAAATAAAACACATCCTGTGTTTAAATCCTGTTCTCCTTCTTTAGCATTGTACACACTATCATAAACCAGGACTCTCACTTTCTCTGTAGTTGACTCTGTAATGCTAGTAAAGCTTCACAAACAGGCTGCTGTTTGCTTTTCATGCTACTTCTCCCAGTAACAAGCTCCTGGAGCAAACTGCTACGAGCTGCAAACATAAACTGTGGACAGTTGCTGCAAAAATGTGAATTCCTGTTTGAGAACAAATAAGAGTTTATCTGTAAGCTTGCACATTGTGTTTCTTCCAAACAGTCTGACTCAGTCTCTGTTCACCTTAGGGGTTAAACTTAATTTGTAACGAGGACTGGGTGTTTGTTGACAATGCAAACAGCTAAAATGTTTTAAAGGCTGCAGACTATATTGTATCTTGTTCTTAGATTCTCCATTCAGAATGTGGCTTGAGATGTGTGTTGATCAAACTAAGCAAAATGTTGCTGTCACCACATCCTGTGGTTTAGTTGTGTTGTAAAAAAAAAAAAGGCTTGTATTATGTGCCATATTTCTCTTTAAGCCTTTATCAGCCTGCACAAATCAGCCAGAACCTCAGTTAAAACTAAGTTTGTCATAGTATTGGAGCATTGCATTGTTTTCTTGTTTTTGTGGCCATCATAAGTTGTTTTTTTTTCTGATCAACTATGTGTGACGTAGTTACCAGAAAGTGAAATCAATTTTACAAATGGCACATGCATACAATAATTTATCATAAATGTGTTTAAAAGGTGTCAAAGTTCAATCTGACTTTTCAGCGCAGTCCCTGAATGTGACAGTCAGTTACAGGAAGAGGGAAATGAACATTTATGGGAAAATCGTTAGAGTGGACAAACTTGTATTTGTTTCATTGTCTTCCTTCAAAAGGGAAAAGAATGAGGAACTGTTCCGGCCAAGAAGTAGGAGATAGAGAAAAAAAAGTAACAGTAAGTTAGTAATGATGGGCTTCAAATGGGTGAAAATGTTTACAGGAAAACTAAACTATCATGTTCTGTATTTCTATGTTCTCAGTCTTCTGCTATTAGTTTAGTAGATGGAGCAGATGGAAATGAAATACCAGGCACTGATGGAAAAAAAAAAGAACAATGTGGATGCAAGAAATTAACATCACTGAGATGATCTGTGTAAAAGTCTGGGTAAAACCTGATGCAACTCTCAGGAGAGACGTGAAATTGAAACACCTACAAGAGAAAAACTGATCCTGAGATGATTCTTTTTTCTATATTAACTGTCTGAAAAATCCGATGCAAAATTACATCAGCTGTTAGACCAATCACAGCTGACATTTCGACTGCGTCAGAGCCGCCGAGAACCTATGAGCTGTCTCCACGACGGTAGAAAAGATCGCAGTTACAACCCACTTTCTAAGCAGTTGAGAAGAGACGGGGAACGGGTGAACAGTGAAACCTCCAGGTTTCTACTGAACTTATCACGGATACCCGGTGATTTCTGATTTCTAGACAGCATCAACAGGATATTCAAACATGGTGGTGGTAGCAGCGGGGACCGGCGGAGCCCACAAAGTGCTCCTGATATCCGGGAAGCAGTCCGGCTCCTCGAGCGGCTCACAAACGGCCTTCAGCCGACCCATCTCTGTCGTTTTACCGTCTACGGCCAACCAGGTGTCGTCGGATTCCGACTCCAACACGTCTGCGGGGCCGCCGGTGCGAAAAAGACAGAGACTCACACACTTGAGTCCGGAGGAAAAAGCACTTCGCAGGTTAGTGTAACGAAAATATCCCGTTTCTGCATGTTGCATGTAAATACCCTTTTAGAGAGCGCAAATGAAGCCATTATTCCTGGCATTTCTGCGGAGACACGCCCAAAGATGGCAATCATTTAGCGCAACAATTGTAAACTTGACTTGTATTTTTGATTTATTGCAAAACTTGGTGGTGTAAGTAGCTTATCCAAGCTGTCAAAACGGGCCCATAACGCGGACAAACTGCGCACGTTATCTTGTCTCCGCCGTACTTTGAACGAGCATGTGAAACTGCTATCAGAGATGGGGGCTGATCCTGGATCGGCTGGGGTCTGCTCCCATAGAGACCACTGATATCAAAGTATGCCTGCGTGGCAGGAACATGGCCGATGATTGCGCAGTACTGCGAGCACAGTCGTGTCCACGGGCTTAGTCAGCATCATGGAAATGATGTTAATTCTTCCAAGTAACCCCCCCCCCCCCCCCCCCCCATTTTTTCCCCCAGGAAACTCAAGAATAGAGTGGCAGCTCAGACAGCCAGAGACAGGAAAAAGGCTAAAATGGGGGAACTGGAACAACAAGTCATTGAGTTGGAGCTGGAGGTGAGTTCTTCATGGAGGTCATCAAGTTTCCATACAAGGCCAACATTTATTCAAGCTGATGGAAAGTTTCAGTGTTCAGTTGATAACAATGTATTAAACACAAGAGACCCCCCCCCCTTTTTTTTTTTTTTTTTGCAGTTTAATTTCTGATTTCACTGGTATCCATTTGTGCTGAAACTGCAAGTCTCACTTAATTTTTCTTTTCTCCACAGAATCAGAAACTACACATTGAAAACAGACTGCTTCGGGAAAAAACGACTGGTCTGCTGACAGAAAATGAGGAACTGAGACAGAGACTTGGGCTGGACACCCTCGACTCTAAAACAAAGGTAGGATTGGGGCAAGTTTAAGGCACATGTGTAGCTGGATTTAATAGATTTTTATCCTTTTTTTGCAAACTTCACTCACTCCTGTTTTTTTTTTTTTTTTTTAAAAACCTCAGGTTCAGACTATGATGTCCACCGGGAATGAAGCAGGTTTGGGAATCGGGTCTTCTGAGTCCGCAGCACTCAGGCTACGTGTGCCTCCGCAGCAGGTGCAGGCCCAGCAGTCCTTAAATCTGAAGACTTCTCAGTGGATACAGATAGTCTTGCTTCTACAGACAATGAGGTAAGTCATAAGATTGTAAACCACGTTTCCAGGAAGGCTTTGCTGTAAAGCTAGTGGTGGGTCATGGGTTACTAGGCTAATCTTGCATCCCCTCTTCTGCCCCCTACCTTTAGTCTGATTTGCTACTGGGCATTCTGGACATCCTTGACCCAGAGCTGTTCCTCAAGTCTTGTGAACCTGCGTGCCAGGAGCCGCAGGTGCTGCTGGTCGGAGGGGGCGACTCAGTACCTGCCGCCACACCTGCACCTCTGGGGGCCTCATCAGTTAAGCTGGAGACCCTTAATGAACTGATTCACTTTGACCACATCTACACCAAGCCCGTGGAGGAGGTGAGCAGCGGGCAAAGCAGCGACTCGGAGAGCGGCACAGATGAGAAGATCGACGAGGTGGTTTACTCGGTTTCCGAGGTGGTTGTCGAGGAGGAGACGGTCTGCATCAAAGACGAACCAGAGGAAGTGGTCATCTCCACCTGTCACAGTCAGGTGGATGACTTTTTCTCTGGAGCCTCCTCCCCTTCCCTCGGCAGCCTCGATAAGGAAGCCTGCCTGGTGGACACCTACAGCGACTCTGGATACGAAGGGTCTCCTTCCCCTTTCAGCGACATGTCCTCGCCTTTGTGTTCTGAGAGCGCTTGGGAGGACATGTTTGCTAATGAACTCTTTCCCCAGCTTATCAGTGTCTGAATCCAACTCCTCTACCCATGAAGTTATAACATGCATCCTGTATATACACATGAAAGCTAATGTGTAGCTTGAACGACAAACATCCAAAGCTTTGGTCACAACTCCTTTTTAAAAAAAAAACCAAACTGGCTCATATATAGGCTAGGCTAAAGTTAAGTACGTAATCTGCTTTATGACAGCAGGTCTGTACCATTGCTGAAGCTGCATCGGAGTTCATGACGACTTATTATTTTGTGTAACTTCATTAGAGGATTTAAGATTGCCAACAAATCTTTCACTCACTGTTCAGAATGAAATGTGGGTGGATTTCAGTATTTGTAAAAAAAAAAAAATAAATAAATTTGAGGGGTAATGGGGACCCATCACTTAAATATTACACTTTTATTTATTTGTGTATCTGCTTCAGAGTCGTATGTCCACATGTAAAAATGTTTTTCTTCTAATTTTTGACCGCTCTCTTTGTAGTCTAATTTCTGCATTAAAAATTTTTTGCATTGCATCCTGTTTTGAGTTTGTATGTGGGGGGGGGGGATTGTGCAATATTTCTCTGAAATGGCCATTTAACTGGCTGGTTACAGCTGTCATTTAGCACAGTTGGCACTACATTTGTTGATGGAGGACTGCCAGAGTTCTGGGGATAAATGTGGTGAAGGCAATCTTTCAACCATAATTTCAAAAGTTTCTATGCAGCATGTGCCATTAACTTTTCTTTCCTAATATCCCTCAAAGTGAAATGCCAGCATGCCATTTGATTTCAGTCATGAGCCCCTCCTGGAAGTTGCAAAGATGCACTTATTATTAAAATTCAACTAAGAAATTATCCAATGTATTCCTGGTAATATGAGAAATTTGGGATTGCTTCCTATTTTTGTGTATTCCACCCCTTATGCTACAGCATTGTTGCAGCATTGAAACTTTCTGGAGGGACTGAATTGTCAACACATGACCAGTTTTAATCGAAACTTTTATCAATAACTGGGAATTGAGACCTTTTTAGTAACTACAGCCTTCAGAACTGACAAGTCTCATGATCAAACTGTTTCACTTCTGTTATATCCTCTCTTTTAGCACAGCTTGCATGTACTGAGTGTTTGCACTTTCTCTTGTACAGCACAACCCTGCTTTTCTGGGAAGGAGGCCCACATGCATTACATAACTACTAATTCATCTGGGAGTTTCCTGCATGGCAGTTTAACCTGAGACCGGCTTTGCTTACCAACAAAAATAGGACAGTAAGTATTGTTTGCCGTTCAGGCCTGGTGAGAAGAATGGGCAGAAGAGGCCTTTTCCTTTAGGCTTTTCTTCAAATCACAATGAAGTGTCACGCTGTGTAAAGGATGCAGTTCCTGAGACCCACCTACTGAACAAAAGCCCCTGGAGTGCTTGTTGTATGAGCCCATTAGATCAGGCTCTCAGATAAAACACTAATTGATTCTATCAGCGGGTCCAGGCGGACCTGCTCTGTGATTGCAAAATTTTGTTTGTGAGTCGTCTTCCTTTGTTTCGCAACAGTTACTTTGGATTTGGTAAAACCCAGAGCCTTGAAATTATCAACTCAGCTCTTTCATTGTAAATGGACTTTTATTTTGAGTGGCTGGTGGTAGGTTGAAGTAAACCGCAGCAGTCTTTGACGCAACTATGGTTCAGCTACCCTGAAAGAGTGTGGTGACAAGTTCACCGTTTCCTGCCTCCTACGTGGAACCACAGCAAAGATTAAATCAGTCTTACAGCTGCTGAGCTGAAACTGAAAAGTATATCTCAGTGTGGGTTTCTGGATTTCAGGCAGTATATTTCAGTTTATTCTGGGACAACAGGCTAATTTCGGTTTCTACTGGCTTGTAGTTGTATGCCAGTTAAAGTTCTTGTTTCATGCGTTATGCAAAATAACAATTTGGTTAATTTGGCAAGAGACGAGCAACTTTAAAGAGTTGATGCATTACAGAAATGCTCAAATCAGTCAAATATAAGTTACCCTGGTACCTTTTATATTATTGATGTATTCTCTGTAAGTTCAACCTGTCAGAAGCTACTGCTGCTTAGCAGCTGCCATTGAGCAGGAGGCTCACTTCATTTCTACCCAATTTCACACAATGGCTGAGCCTCGATTAAGTATTTGTAAACATTTGAAGATTTCTGTCAAATTTCTTGTCTAAAGCTGAGAAAAAGCACATTGTTAATTAAATGGAAATGCGCAAACATCTTCTGCTGCACTGTTCTGGAAATCCTACTTATATTATCTACAGACAACTGAAAAACTTCAAGGTCTTATGTAACACAACCAAACAAACAGGCTAAGGATATTTGCATGTAGCTGTTGGTAATAACCTGCTTGCATAACCAGGAGAAATCTAAAGCATGTTAAGAATTGGAGCATTGCTTTTAAAGGATTCTACTTTTAGTGCTCAGGCGTGATATGTGATGCAAATTGGCTTTATGACGTTTGCTGAGAGAAAAGGCTGAAATCGTAGGTAACCTTTTGTGCTGTGCAATCCATCCGTCAAGCTACAATCCTTAACACAATAAGTGGCTGATGCTTGGGGGAACTAATCTCCAATTTCCAGCCTTCTTCATTTGTTGGATCTGTTGTCCTCTGTCTGAAATCATTCAGATTTCCCAGGCATCCAGAATTTTCTCGCTTAACAATGTTCCGTCAGTTTGCTATGGTTCAAAACTTATGTACAGAAAACAGTCTGCCTGTTAATGATCTAAGAGTATACCTGCTGACTTTTTGTGAGATAGAAATGATTTCATATCACTAAAGACAGCAGCTCTCATTCCACTCCCATGTATTACCCCGAAGTCAAATTCCATCTCTGTCATCTTTCTACAGCCATGAAATAATCACGCAATATGTTACTATTCAAATACTTAGTCCATCTTAATCTAGATAAAAATCTTGCTCATAAGATGACATTAGCTTAGTAACTATTAGACAATACCTATAAATTATTCTTTTTTGCTGTCAGTCTAAATGACACTAAAAAGGCTTAAATCTGCACCTCTCCGCCAGCATGAGATCAACTTTGTTCTGGATGTCAAAGTTCGTGCTTAAATTAGAGCCAGACGTGTCACGCTAACATGACACTGTGGTCACTTATGCATGGATTTGGATAAACCTTACAGCACGTCTCCTGTTACTGCACTCAGCAGTATTATAAGGGGATTGCTAAACCTTCACTGGCAGCTGCCACTGCAACATATAGACAGGTTCACACTTCAATTTGCTACTGTTAAAAAGCTGAAGCCATAGCAGAAACCCTAGAAGGTGTTCATGTTCCTTGAAAATGGCTTTACACATTAATATCTGAAAGGTAGGCAAGGAAAAAACAGGCGCAGCAGCTGATCAAACAGAATTTGAAGAGGAACCGAGTCGCGTGTAAAGCAAACAAGAGGTCAAGGCAACCAGACGTTCCTATCATGGCTCATGTGAGAGTTTTCTCATGTGAGGGCGAATATTAATGGTGTTGCTGGTTGGGGGTTGTATCTGCAAGGGTTTTGTCACATGACCCATGTAAAGACTAAAGAAAATGATCTTAGTCCTCATTATTAAAAGGGTAATGGGTTTATCACAAGCTGGGGAAGTGATGGGAGGCGATGGGGATGGGAGAGAAGGGGAGGGAAACATAGCATTGGTATTTAGGACACTTGATGAATGACAGCAGGGGGAAAGTGAGTCATTATCTTTGCAGATTTCAACAAACAACATCTGTCCTTTTTTTTTTTCATGCATATGAACTAAGTTTACCAGCATGTATGAAAGGTTCACTGCTGAACTCAGTCACCTGCTAATAACCAAGCAGAGAAGCGTGTTAATCTTGTTTTCCAGCTCCAAAGGGTGTTTCTATTCCCATAATAATGACAACATAGAATACTTGTGTCTGGCTTGTTTTTCCAGATTTTAGTCAGGTTGCACGTTCTAAACAATCATGAAACATGAAAGCTGTTGTTACAAAGAAAAAAAAACCCCACATCTGTCATCAACAGTTGCTTCAAAGATTCAATATTAATATATTTGCAAACAAGCAACTCAAAGTATTTGGATGGCAATACCAATTTGTACAGTTTAGCTCATATATATTACATGAATCTGAAATGGTAAAATCAAAATGTGATGGTGACTCAGTTTTTACTCATGGAATCCCCCCCAAAAAAAACATTTCATACACATACACAGCCATACTGGTTGTCTATATAGAAACAGATATTCTGTTATGTAAGTGCACATTTTTTCATAATAAATGTGAATCACAGTTATTGGAGCTGTCCTTTTTTATATAACTATCATAGTCTGTGGTGATATTTATAAAAACAACAGCTGTAATTGTTTCAGTTTTAAGGGTTAGATGAAAACAACAGTTAAGTTATGGCCATGAGTTAATTGTGCGTGACATGATAACAGATTTTGGGTGTGTAAGACAGATGGTTAGATTAGGGCTTTTGTAACATGCGGCCACGTCATAACATCCCATTCTCATGTATAAGTAATCCATGGCTATTGGAGATGTATTTTCTTCCAGTGTCACCAGACAGGGTCTGAATTATTTCTGATTTTATATGGATTTACAGGAAACATTTGCACTGTAGCTTCATATGAAAGCCCACATACAGTTTGCCAAAAAACACCTGAAGGACTCCCAGATTGTGAGAAATAAGATTCTCTGGTCTGATAAGACCAAGATTGAACTTTTTGGTGGTAATTCGAAGCAGTACGTGTGGACAAAACAAGGTACTGCTCATCACCTGCCCAATACCATCCCAACAGTGAAACATGGTGGTGGTAGCATCATGCTATGGGGGTGTTTTTCAGCTGCAGGGGCAGGATGACTGGTTGCAATTGAAGGAAAGATGAATGTGGCCAAGTACAGAGAGATCCTGGATGAAAACCTCTTCCAGGGTGCTCTGGACCTCAGACTGGGCCGAAGGTTCACCTTCCAACAAGACAGTGACCCAAAGCACACAGCTAAAATAACAAAGGAGCGGCTTAAGAACAACTCTGGGACCATTCTTGACTGGCCTAGCCAGAGCCCTGACTTAAACCCAATTGAGCATCTCTGGAGAGACCTGAAAATGGCTGTCCACCATCCAACCTGACAGAACTGGAGAGGATCTGCAAGGAAGAATGAGAGAAGATCCCAATTCCAGGTGTGAAACACTTGCTGCATCATTCCCAAGAAGACTCATGGCTGTAGTCGCTCAAAAGGTGTTTCTACTCAGTACTGAGCAAAGGGTCTGAATACTTATGACCATGTGATATTTCAGTTTTTCTTTTTTAAAAATAAATTTGCAAACATTTCTAAATTTCTGTTTTTTTTTGTAGATGAGGTGATGAGTGTACATTTATGAGAAATGAAATGAACTTTCTTGATTTTGGCAAATGGCTGCAATGAAACAAAGTGTGAAAAGTTTAAAGGGGTCTCAAAACTTTCCGTCCCACTGCATTTAGAAAAGGAACTTTAGAGCGGAGCGGGTGGGTGCATGTGTGTGGGGGGAGTGCATGTGGGTGTTGGGGGTATGTGTGTGGGGAGTGTGTGTGTGTGAGTGTGGTGGTGTAGGGGGGTGGTAGCAGTGGTAGTAGTGGTCCTCCTGTGTTTCGGTTAAGCCACCTGGGTCGGGTGGGGGGGGGCTGCTCCTGGGCGCTTGGGCCCTGGGCGCGGTGCTGTCCCTGCCCCAGGGGCGGCTGGCACCCGGTGGGGTCGGCAGCTGCTGGTCTTGGTCCGCTGGGGCCTGGGCCCCAAGACTGCGGGGGCCTCCGGCTCAGGCTGCCTTTTGCCGCCCTTTGGGGGATGCATGTCTGTTCTTTTGGGGAGGTGGCTGGGGTCTGGGCCTCTGGGTGGCTGCTGGGGGCCCGGGTCTTGAGCTTTGCTGGCTTCCTCCTCCTTGCATGTGCATGACTGTATCACCATGGGGCACCCTTTAAAAACATTAAAAACATTTCAAGTGAAAAAGAGAGAATCACAGTTATTGATCACAGGGAAACAGATGTTCTCTTTGATGATGACTGATGTTGAATACAAAAGTTTCAACACACCTGTCCTCAAACTCTGCTGTGGAAGAGTCTCCCATCTTTAGAATTTTGATCCCACATCCTACTGATTTTAATTTCCTTTCTCTCTGCACAACATGCAGCAGGTCATCAAAATCCATTACAGCTGTGGATGCTGGGCGTCACTGTTTCAGAACGTTATTGCTCAGCATGAATGCTCATATCGTTATTCTTACAGCCATTATAGTTACTGAAAACATCACCAGATAAGAAACCGTTTTATTCCTTAAACCCTTTTCACAGAGCTTGAACCATATCAGTGCAAATAATAGCACTACAGTATATCCTTGGTGAGATGGCACATTTTCAGAGCTTGAATACTGGTGCAGAACCAGTGACACTGAGCCAGTGGCAGATCTAGAAAATTTAACAAAGGAGAGGCAAAGGAGAGGCAAGAGGTCCAAGCAGGGTGGCAATGTTATATGTCCTCAGTGAAGTATGTGAACATCTCCTATAGTTAAATGGAATAAAGAAAAACACTTAAAACAATTTAGGAAAGTGTCTTTTCTCTTGTTTTGCTTTGCAACTTGTTGAATAAAATGCAACTCTCTCTCCCCTGTCTGTAATTCCTCCTTGCTTTGTTTTGTTGTGGTCGGGACGTTTCTGGGTGGAGATTTCTGTTTATATCGCTTGGAGCAGACGTCAGTCACTCGAACTCTCAAAGGAAAAAAAAAGAGAGAGAAAAACAGCTGATGCACCGAAGGAAAGGTAAGAGCTTTAGATAGTGCACGTTGGAAAACCAGGGTTAAAATTGGTTTGGCTTTTTACCCGCTTCTGAGCTCTGCAGGAGAAGCTTCAAGCTGAATAGGCTGAAGAACGAGGCGGCCATTAGCCTGATAGGGAGGGGTGCTAGTTTGAATACTGTTGTTTGAGACAGAAGAGTGTGTGTGTGTGTGGGGGGGGGGGGGGGGGGGGGGGACTTCAGACTCTACCTTTAAGGAATTTTTGTCTTATTTTGAGTGTCAGTCAGTCAGTCAGTCATTTTTCTGTACCGCTTATCCAGTTCAGGGTTGCCGGGGTTGCTGGAGCCTATCCCAGCTATTACTGTATAAGGCGAAAGGCAGGGTACACCCTGGACTGGTCACCAGTCTGTTGCAGGGCCAGCACAGAGAGACAGACAACCATTCACACTCACATTCACTCCTAGGGACAATTTAGAGTGACCAATTAACCTAACATGCATGTCTTTGGATGGTGGGAGGAAGCTGAAGTCCCTGGAGAGAACCCACGCATACACGGGGAGAAAAGGCAAACATGGGACATGGGAGAACATGATGAGATATTTTGACCAGAAATGAGAAAAATATACTGAGTAAGATTTGAGTTTTTGTGGTGTGTAGGAAGTTGTGGAGTTGTGCATATAGCCCATTAAAGCCTCCGTCGTTCATTCACTAATGAAATAAATCTGAAATCTTGTACTATTTACTTGTGTGATTGTTTAGGCTTCACTTTCCTTCCTTTTCAGAAGTTGACCTCCTGCATCACACTTCTTTACTGCATATTAAGATTTCCACAAATTTCTCAGCTATCACATGTAAATTAATTTGTGAAACACCTTGTCGTACGAATTAAAGTTTCCACTTCAGTCAAGTCCTTGATTTAAATAGAAATTCCCTGTCGCTGTTAATGGAGGCAAAATGATGGAAATCTTGTCCTTGGACCTGACCAAACATAAGCAGTGACGCACATTCACCTTCACAGACGCACAAACAGGCACTCACATGCTTGTGCTCAACCGAGGTGGCCTTGTCTCAAGTTGTGGAAGAGGTCTTTATTCTCAGTTACCAGTAGCAACAAGGGATGGTCAGTCGAGTGTATTAATGCATGTCTGATCCACGTTGCTGAGTCAAAACCCACTTAGAAACCAGAGAGGCCTCTTAAGGGAGTCAGCTGTGTGCCAGGAAATCAAAATATGCACTTCTATGAGATGTTGTGCAAGAGTTTGGATGCTTGTAAGCGGCTAAATGGTTTCTTGCTTGGAGATATCAAATTCCCACATCACTTTTCTATTATGGATCATATTAGTGTCAAACCTGTTCAGTAACACAAAATCATGCTTCCATGCAGATGTGTTATGTGGAAGTCTTTCAGAAATAAGGCAAGAATGAAATGAGGTACATAAACGCTGACGGCAGGTTTGTTGATGCTTCCTGGAGCGATATTTAATTTAATGGGCACAAGCTGATGCAGTCTGCACGAGGACTGGCGTCATACACCACACAAGGCTTCATTGCCATGGTTTCACTTCCTGTACATGTGGCAGGTCTGCTTGAGGCAGCTTGTCGGCTGAAAGGAAACATTAATCCCTCCGATTCCTCCTACACTGTGTGTCAGACACTTCTTTTGAAAGTCTCTGAAAAGCAGCAAACCCGTGTAATAAAGATTCTGTACAGATCAAAGGGATTTAAAACTGCAAATCATGAATTATCTTTCTGATTCCATTCGAATGACTTCAGCTATAACCTTGACACAGCTTTGTATTTCTCTTCGTCTGCAATTTAATGCGAATTACAAGTCCAAACTTTCTAAGACTGTCAGCAACTTTCAGAGTAGACCTGTAGTTATATCACAAACCAGAACTTTTGGATGGCCTTTCATTGCCTGCCTCGCGTGGGCCCCCTGAGGTTAAAGCTTCATTCATAGGTCTGTGTTTACCAGCAGCAGCATATTGAAATTAGATCACAGAGCAGACAGACAGGCATGTGCACACATATACAAGCCAAGTACGGTAATTCCTGTTGGAAATTTCAGCTTTGATGTGATTTCAGCAGGATGACCTGAGAGAATAAATAAATAGTCACAGCCTGTGTGGTATCTGTTGTAATATTAAACACTCCCACAGAGACTAAGCCATGAATCAATAGTGTCAAATGAAACCTTTGAACAGTATACCAGCTTTTTGTGCAACACAATGACACATGTAGGAAGAAGATAAAGAGAACTTATTTTTTGCATTACTTTGACCAAAAGAGTTCTGGTTCAGCTCTTGATAAGGCCCATATCAAATCTGTTGGGGAACTTTACAACCAATCAATAAGAATGCAACACCGGTTGCAGATAGATTTAGTCCATGCAGCCTCAGTCTTACCAGCCTGCTTCACAGATGATAGACTGCCATGATAAATCATGACATGTTTTTGATCTGCACATGTCACACGTCTGTAAGACGGCGGTTCTGATTAAATGTAGTGTCAAACATCTGGTTCTGCCAGAGCCTTTTTCATCCCTGTTAAAAGGATTTTTTTCCAGAGGTGATTCTAGGATCAGACGTTTAGGGTGCTGAGAACCCAGAGAGCTGCAGTCAGGCAAGATCAATTTAATTGCTTTGTACAATTTAACACAGTTTCATTCCCACATTTGTGAAAGATAATTAAGACACTATTTGGGAAAGTCTTTGACTAAATGTCAAGCGAGAAGCTGTGGTGAGGCTGATTTTAGCATATTTGTGCCTTGTTAGTGGTGACCAGATCCACCAAAACCCAGTTTTTCTCCTTATTCAACATTTCTGAGTATTTTCAAGCCTTAGATTGAAATTTTTTATGCGCAGAAAAAAGTTTCCTGCTTTTAACGCGTTTTGGTGGAGAGTTTTTGGGATGAGGTGTGTAACGGTGACCAGATAATCACCCCCCTCTTTTTTAGAGTTCTGCTGTTTTCACTCATTTGAATATAAAAAGTTAGTTTTCTGTGCTTTTGAAATAAGCGTGTGGGTGGGATAAACATTTTGAGGGTGGGGTTGCTGTGCTTTTGTTGGAACTTTGCATTTAAAAAGTAAGTTGTTTTTGAACTTCAAGTTTGTAAAAAAAGGACATGCAATTAAAATTATATATAAAATAAAATTTTAGGGGTGGGTTAATTTGGGTGCTCAGTCCCAAAATGGAGTAAAATTGCTTGTTTTTCCTTTCACTGTCCCCACCACTTGCGTTCGCTAAGATGGGAAGAAGGCAGCAAGTTTCAATCCAGTCTGTTGGTTTCCTTGCTAGGTTATAATGAGTTGATCGGGGCAGGTTAAGGCGCCAAAAAAAAATAAAAAAAAGATGAGAGGGGGAGGGGGAGGGGGGGGGAGGGGAAAGGAGAAAAGGAAAAGAAAGAAAAGAGAGAAAAAGGATAGGGAGGAAAAGCTTGTAAACAGCCTCCCACCCTCTTCTCTCCTAACGGTCTATGCACTGTCTGCTCCCCCCCCCCCCCCCCCGGTCTGTTTCAACTTCTAGCGGGAAAGTAAGCAGTCAGGTCTGGGTTTAACGAACAAATGGAATTAAAAGAAAACTTCGGCAGCAACACTGAGGGAGGCGGCCACAACCTTGCTATTACCTGTAAGTTTATTTATTTTCTGAAAGCTTTCTTGTCTGATAAACGTAGCTCACTGTCTGAAGTGCCCATGTTGCTAGCAGTTAGCCTTTAGCAAAGTCCGACCGCTCGGGCAGCTTGACCTAGTTTCTCTAAATATGGTTATAGCCAAAAAAGGTGTAGCCAATCAAAATGAAGTCAACTTGGTCTCCGGGTAAAGCTCCGTATCATCACCGGACCCAACTGTTTTACTGAGGAACGGGGGTCTGGCGTTTCAAAACAATACCCCGCTGTAAAAAATGCCGTTTTTTTCTTTGGAGATTTGACATATGCAGCAATGCCAACAACATGAACTAGTTTTTACTGATATGTCATCACTACTTTAAGTTTTGAAACTTGTGACATAGCATGCTACCACCTCCATACTGTAATAAGCATTAAAGGGACTAGAAGCAGGAATTTAAAACAAACATGTATGTCCATTTTTTTTTCATACTAATGGGTGATGAAGCGTTAAATACCAAAAAGAACATTTCCACCCACGTTTCTCTCCGTTTCCTTGAACAGGCTGTGTGCTGCAAAATGCGCTGCAATTCGGAGTACGAATTTCCTGCGCGGCCCTACGGACGTGACGTCGAACGACGGTATATCCGTAGTTTTGATACAGGAAGAAGACAGTAGCGGTAAATTCAAACACTGTAAGCGATAGTTATGGATTCTTCTGCCATCAGCACAGAGCCGGTTTGGACCTTCAAGGGGCCCTAGGCAAAATTCTGGTAAGGGGCCCTCCTAACGGAACAGCAATAACTTTCAATAGTTGCACATGACACCCAGTGCTTTAAACATAAAAAAATATATATTGCACATCTGTGGATGTGCCTGCATTGGATGATAAAGCTGGCGCATCTGTGCCTGTCCTAAATGAACCTGGCTCTGTCTGTGCTGCTGCTTGTCAGAAGTAAACTTAAGCACAGCACCTGTTATATGGATACGGCTAATATTAATTCATCTCCATCAAATTGGCTGTGCTTGTTTTACTTTCATATACTTCAAATGTAGGCAATTATTTATATTATCATTTATCATACAAATTATCATATTAGCACCATTGTCAGAATATTTTATGAATTTCAATTCTTATATTCTTAGAAAATATCTGCATCTACAGTTGTCCTCAAAATATCCATACCCGCCAAATAAAGAAGGAAAAAAATTAAGTGAAATAAGTTAAAATTGACAAAAGTAATGATAAATAAAAATTATATGAAAATTATGTTGATTTTTAATTGTGGTTTGACAGAAATATTAAAAACAAACACACAAGAAATAAAACAAGTAAACAAGCATGATGGGGCTCCAAAGCTAAAATGTTGTTGAGCGACACTTTGAGACAATCACTGTCATCAGGTGTTTTCTGTAATGTTCAAAAAGACTTCTACACCTGCCGACAGGTATTTTGGTCCACTGTTCATGAGAAAAGTGCTCTGATGTGTCTGGAACAGTTTTGTTTGTTTGTTTGTTTTAAATGATATTTTCAACCATAATTCAAAATCAATATTTTCCTTCACTTAATGATAATTTTATGATTTTTTAAAAATTCATTATTAGTTTACTTAGTTTGTTGATATTTGAATTACTATTGTGAATATAGCCTTTTTCTTTAATTGGAGGGTATAAATAATTTTGAGGACGACTGTATATTTGCTGCTGGTAATCCAAGCTAACGAAGTTAAATCTTAGTCAGTATTTATCCTTTACTTTTTTATTGTTTTGTAAGTACATTTGTAACTTCAACTGTTAGCAGCCAGCAAGATGCACAGGGAGACCGGAGACCCCCCCCACCCCCCCCCCCGCTAATTTAGGTCAAACTTGTACGAGTCCCTCCCATTCTCCCACTGAGAGCAGACAGTTACCTGACTGCTGTTCCTGCGGTTCATTCTTATGTTCTTTCCTTCTCCTTTTCTCGTATCCTTTTAACTCCGCTTCTTCTCTCACTTCTCCTCTCCAGCCTGATGTGCTGGAGATGCGGGACACATGCCTGACCGGGCAGTGACGTCGTCACGTTGTTTTTTTTTTTTTTTAATCCCTTCACGGGGCCTTTATGAGTTTGCGGGGCCCTACGCAACGTGCGTAGTGTGCGTATTGGGTGAACCGGTACTGCGTCAGCAAACGATCCAGATCAACTGAAAGACCACTAAAAAGTGTAACTACGAAGAAAAAGGTTAGTAAACAACATTATAGCTTCAGTTTGTGCACGCTCCCGTGACGGCTTGGCTCATGGCTGCAGTTACCTGAAGCGGCAGTTGCGGCAGTATTGAGTTTCATTTCTTAATCTTGCCTCGAGTCCCTTTAAAATAAAGCTGAGGTTGATGAAAAAAGAGTAGATGTGCAGATATTTGTAAGCAAACAATGGCTAAAAAATCCTAAAACTAGTTTAATGTTATACAGATTGGCCAACAGTGCCTCTCTATTTCCTCCTTTCCACTCATGCCGGACTTCAGCTGCTGCAGAGACCTGCTGACTGCTGTCGCTGCATGTGTTGGAGAAAAAGTGACAAGGCTGATGACAGGAATGTAAAGTACAACAGTGATCTGTTTCTATGTAGCGTATCACTGTGGAGATGATGAAGCATTACAAATTTTTACAAGAACTTTACTACTACTCTGAGATGACAAAGATCTGTGGTGGTCAGTAATGTCCTCTACTTTATGTTGTTACATATAGACGAGAGCTGAACATTTGTAATTCAATTCCAATTTTAATAGCGCAATGTAATTTTCCCACATCATCTGGTCACATGAAGTAAGCAGCAAAAGTGACCCTGCTGAAGAACATGCATATTCAGAATCTGCTCCCTGAAATTACAAGAGCAATGGTGTCAGGCTCCTCAGAACCGGTAAGTGAAAGTGATACTTCTGCAGATATTTTAGACCCAAAGAAAAAGAGCACATCAGCTGTGACTATTTTGGTTTCCGGAAAAATGACAAAGAACAGCATAAGGTATTGTGCCGAACTTGCCTAGCAAAAATGGTTACTTTATGCGGCAACACAACAAACTTGTTAACTCTCCGTTAGTTATTGGGGGGTTTATCAGCACTCTGAAGGCTGTGCACGCGCCTGACGCAGCTCGCTACCCAGTCACCAACAAACTGCAAACGAGGGGCGACTTAACTAAATATTGACTAATTAGCTGGATCAGATATTGGATAAATTCGGCCGATCCAACATTGTTACACTGAACTGATGGTCTCCCTGTATTTCATGGGGAAAAACTGCATGGAAAACATGTGAAAGAAAGCGCATTTTAAATCGCAATTGCAATATTGGTGAAAAAAAAAATCGTAATTAGATTTTTTCCCAAAATTGTTCAGCCCTAATACAGACTGAGGGTTGCAATGGGTATACTCCATCTGCAAGGCTCATGCTGTGGGGTGGAACTAGACTGATGGCTGAGTTGGAGAGGAAAAGATGTCTCACAGTAGTTTCTGTGATATATACTGTAAGTCAGTGGTTATCTACCAACTGGAAGGTTGATGGTTTGAACCCGGCCTCCAGACTACATGATGAAGTGTCCTTGGGTAAGATACCAAACCCATGTTGCCTCCACTTTGTTTATCAGTGTATGGCAGCTAAAATAGCACAACATAGATTAAAAGAGCAAAGAGTAGAGAAGCACTATATAAGAGCTGTTCATTTGCCAGTAAACAACACTGGGAACCATTCCTATCCGAATATTACGCTGTACAAATTCCTTCTTCCTAATAGAGCTCTAAGGAGGATCAATTTCACCCCCAGAGTGAATAAATTTATTTAAACCCGTATTAGAATCTTTCCAAATACAATGGACAATTGTTGATGACTAATCAAATATGAATTCACTTCAGAAGCATGTCAAAGACTGAATACCTTTATTGTCCCTGAAATTGCTGTTCCCTGAAAACATGTCACATCTACTAACTCTTTCACACTCCGGTGTCAGATAATGTTGACAGTCGGTTTGTATTCATGTAATTTATCAATAAACCGGCTGACACACAGACAACACGGTCATGATCAGATATGAAATAACTGGGAGTCACATTTTCTCAGCTGAACCCACAGCAGGTGGTTTCCCTCGATATGTTCGGCCAATGTTACAAAGCTGTTTTAGTTGGCGTTGAGGACACAGTGACAAGTCAAACTGAACTTGGGTGAAAATTTTGTCACTGTGACATAAAAATCCAAAGAATCACAAGCTTCTGTGCTGATAGATTTCCAGGAAAAATATTTGGAAAGGAAATTTGATTGTGTGTGTGTGTGTGTGTTGCTGTACTTGCTACATTGTGAGGACTATTTTGCAACAAAGTGGGGACATTTTGGCTGGTCCTCACCAAGAAAGACCCCTTTTTGAGGGTCAAGATTTGGTTTTAGAGTTTAAGTTAAAATTAGGTTTTGGTTACAGTCAGCGTTGGGGCAAGGGTTAAGTTTAGGCAATCAGTTGTGATGGTTAGGGTTAGGGAATGCATCAATGACTGTCCTCACTAAGATATAAGTACAAGAAGGGGGGGGTGTGTGTGTGTGTGTGACTTTGAAAGCAGCGTCAGTGTCCTTAGCTGTTTGTACAGCGATAAGAGAGTGCAAAGAGCCAGCTGCAGGGAATTTATCTGTAAGACAAAGGGCAAACTGAGAGAACGTGCAGCTACAGGAAGATAGAATTAGAAAAACTTGATCATGTCATGACTTTTACATTAGACAGTCCAGATGCTCTGCTATCATCTCATGAGTGAAGCTAAAACACAAGACTAATACCCTGTTTTCAAGCAACAGTTAGTACACAGAATATGCAACAATATCTGTTTTGATTAGTGGAAAGATTAAACAGACTGTGTGTCACAATCTTTTAACATCTAAATTCAAAGGTGATTTCACCACAACTTGCATTTTTATGTAATAACTACCTCTGGTTGCACAACTTTTCACAACTAAGCAAACAGTGCACACAGCCGGCTCTGCTGGAGGGTAAATATTGAATTTTCCTGCAAAATTTTCAGCAACAAAACTTTCGGTGAGGCCTCAGTCCACCACTATGGTCGTCCGTGGAACAGCCTGCCACAGAGGCTCAGGGCTGCAGAGGCTGCTGAGGTTTCTAAAAAGAGACTTTAGACCTTATTTTTATCTTATTTTTTTAGCGTAGCTTGAATAGTTTTATTTCAATTCATTATTTAATAGATTTTATGTTTTACTTGTTATTTAAGTCTAAGTCATCGAGCCTTAAAGCAAAGCGCTCTAGGTCACATGACCCAATGAGAGACGGATCCGCTCCTACAACGTTACAATGTCAAGTGTTTTGAGGAAGGCAGCTCCCTCAGAGCACCAACATGCATCAAGTGGTGTATATTGACCCCAGAAATCTACTTTGCACAAATATTTGGGTCAAAAGTTACACAGTATTGCATAAAATGAAGCTGAAGTCCAGAAGTAATTTACTGACTGATGTTTCTCCAAAAACAGCTCAAAGACATCTTTTTTTCTGGGGTTAAATGCAGTACATGGTTGAAAATGAAAACATCAAACCAGAGTTGACAGAAGCCTGCTTACATCATAGTGATATAATCAGTGTTGTTTAATGAAAACAGAAAACATCCAACACAGTGAAAACAAGGGAGTGACCTGCATGCAGGAGATGTACGATGACATACTGGTCAGCACTGTTGCCTCATAGTAAGGAAATTCCTAGTTCATATCTCCACTGGGGTCTTTTTGTGGACTTTGCATGTTGTACTAGTTGTGTTTTACATTCTTATAGATGTATCATGCATCCTAGATTTCACGCTTTCCTCTAAATTCATGGTAACTGCTCGGATTTATTCTCTTCTTCTGTCTTCAGTCACCACTTTGTTCTCTGAGGCATAACTTCTAAAACTTGAGAAGTTCATTGAGTTCCCACTCATGTTTTCCTTTAGCTCCCCTCATTCCACCCCCCCCCCTTCTAGCCACTGGTCCAGGGCTAAGTGAATGCTGTGGGGGTGGGCTGAGCTCAGACTGTGCGGCATTCAAGAAATGTGTTCTGGCTGGCTCTGCTTGCCTTCATTCCCGGTCATGGCCCTCCTCTTCCTGGCCATAAACCCATCCTACACACACTAATCACACACTCACACACACTGAAGGGAATTTTCCCTCTCACATCCTACATGGAAAACAAACAAAAGCACCAGGACATCTTATCAGTGGAAGTTACTGGCAGCTTTTGTTAGATTGGGATTTTAAAAATTGAATTTTGGTTTGATTGTTTTCATCAAGTTTAATCGGCAACTTATGTTAGAAAACTTAAAACAAACCTGATCTAAACAACACGGTCACTTTCAACTCCTCTAAGTTAATATTTAATCCAGTCATGACTGATACACTTTCATTGCCACAAAATGCAGGGCAGGGTTTCACATAACTCACAGAGAGCGAGTACACTGAATTATTTATCACTCGCTCCATTGTTTATACGATTGTTGTGAATATTCATGCCTCCTGGTGTGATAGAGACATGACTAGTTACTGAGCTTTTTCGGGACTTCTGGTGGCCAAAACTATGACTTAATTGGGACTTTTCATAGCAAACATTCTTACTAACAGGAAGATGTGGGTGCACAGGGAGCTGTTCATTTGACATCCGTAGTAGCCTAACATGACTAGAAGCTTCTTTACCACAAAATTCAAGAGAATTCGGCAGTAGGAAAACAACACACACAGAGTGTACGCAGCAGCCAGGAACTGAGAAAATGACCAAATTTAATCATGTTATTTTTGCAGTTCTGCTAAAGGAGACTTACAGAAACACTTTTTATAACACACAGAATTAGGATGAGTCTGACCCCCCTGTTTGGATTTTAAACCATCTCTGGCTGTGAATAACAGTATAAAATAAGTATAAAATAACTGACCCCATAACTGGACTCTCCCTTATTAATGTAAGTTCATCTCTTTCTCATGTTTATAATGATTCCCTTCAGTTTAGATTTCTTCTAAAAGGTTTATAAATGAAAGCCCCCCCCCCCATGTGTTCTAGGTTATAGTTGTCCTTACAGGTGTTCCTGAGTGTGGTTCACCAGGTGTGCCAGGTCACAGTGTTTTTATGAGGGCAGGGTGATCCTTGAACACATCCAGGCATCGTGCTCATCTCTGCACATCTGGACCAGGTTCCACAGCTATCTGACTAATAAAAAAAAAAAAAAAGAAAGTACAGGAACACAGCTTTCTGCCAGTGTGTTCTTTTTAAATAGATACACACAGTTACTGAACATTAGTATACCCGTAAACATCAAAGCAAGACAAGAACTTTCAGTTTCCAACTAAACTCTGACCTTTGTTGGAAATCATGACACTTGTAACAAAAGTGACCCTGAATAAAAGTTTTCTGTGTTTTACTATGTGGAAAACACACTCACAAAACAGAAAAACCCTAAAAAATCTGAAGATCAAAGCCTCATTCCCCTTTGGCGCTGTTAGCTGTGACATAATTTTCCACCCAAACACATTGGAGACATCTGCCAGCTCGCCTTCCTGGGTGTCCCCCTGCTGAGCCAGAAATGGAAATCAAAACAAGCCGTCTGAGGTTTGTTCCACCAGTTCTGAGACTGAATGGTCCAGAAGATGAACACAGAAAGAAAAGTGCCAGGCCCCATCCCTCCCTGCTGACCCCCTAAATCAGTGAACCATCTGCAGCGTCTTCATTTGCCATTAAATCAACTGGCTGTCTGCCATTACGCTGACAGAAATCCACCCTCGAGTCTGGAAGGGAGGAATTAGCCGTCATTCCCGGCTAGTAAAGGCAAGACACTGGTAGTCTTGGAATGAGGCTAATCCCTAATTGATGGTGTGGTGGGAGTGACTGAGTTTAATTTTGGGCTTAAGTTTGAGGAGAGATAAAGGCCTATACTGCAACAACCAGAGCTTGTAAACATAAATAATGAGAAGCCCTTGTAAAGAGATGAGCTGTTCTTTCTGCAAGTGTTGTCAGCACTGGTTTAAAATGCTTTAAATTGGGCGATATGGACTAAAAAATATATCACAATAATTTCTGGTTTTCATGACGGTAACGATAATTGACCATAAAAAATATCAGCCTAATTGTTTGTATTATAAATCTATTACTACATTCTGTCTTGAGAGCCCTAAAATAATACTAGAAGCCACTAAACTACATCAGTCAGATCAAGTAGTACACCTGTATTGCAAAACTGTAGTGACATCAATGAAACAAGTCTGAAATATGAGAACAAATTTGACATTTATTCAAATGGTGCAAACAGAAAAAATATACATATACTGTAAATAACTGTAAATGTTAAAAGCTGATACATTAAAATAAATTAATCATTTTTATCATGAGATGACAAATCATTACCATGGGGAATTTCTTTGACGATTTATCATACACGATAATATATCGCCCATCCCTATTATTCAGCAGACATTTTAACAAGGATGTTGAACTGAGCTGCAGCATAAAGCTGGATTTATACTCGCGTGTCGTCTGCAAAACCTCCGTAGCCTCCACGTAGGCTCTGCGTAGGTCCACAGAGGCCTGACGCGCACCTCTCTAGACCAGATGGGCTGCACGAAGGCAGAGACGCAGAAGAACTCACTGGTGATTGGTCGGTGTGGTTACGTGCCTCCGGATGTTTGGGTTTCACAGCTGAATGAATAATGCATGTCAGCTGTTATTGTTGCTCTAAAAGAGGAAATAAATGCTTCAGCTGAAGCGAACCATCGGGGTGAAAAAAAAACTTCATTCTGTGGAGTTTCCTGGTCATTAAAAGCCCCGTTGTCGCCTGCAGATCTGGAAAAGAAACTGCAGCATGACACCGTTACCCTACGCTCGAGTAAAAACACACACTGCCTCTGCGTCAGCTACGCAGACCCGACTGGACGCAGATGCGGCACGAGTATAAATCCAGCTTAGAGCAAGACAACACCTGTAACTCAGCCTTTATCATCCTTCCACATTTTGAGGTCCTTCTCATTGTCGTTGGTCTTGTGAGTATCTGGATGATCTCACACAGCTCTGGCAGACGGAGCCTGAACAGCCCCAGAGGCTCCAGCACCATCAGGAAAAGCTGAGGTCGGACCCTCGGGGTGTTGTACTCCACAAAAGTTGCTCACTTGCACGCTTCCTCAACAGAGAGGACATCGTGGCTGAAAAACAACATGGTGCCAGATGCACATGTAACACGATGCAATACCAAAGAAGAGTGTTTGTTCATTATGCCAGCATGTATGCATACCACATGTGTGAACACGAATCTAACCTCATTCTGTCCTAATGTCCGACATGGCCTCCAACAACATTCCAGACTTTCTGTTTTAATGTCTTCACCAGGCTGCACACCACATAAAGCTGCTGCTCTTATGGTTTTTATCGCTGCTGTCTGGGACAGCTGTCTCTAGGGGTTATAGGTCACATGATGTGGAGGTTGGTGTGATTCAGGATTCAGTCATGTGATGCAACACAAGACTTGATGCCATTGTTAAGCCTCTTTCTGAATACAGAAGAAAACAAGGACTAGAAGAACACTTACAGTATAAACTATGGAACGAATTTCAGCTCTATTGTCAAACTGCTTGTATTAAAGCTACTGTATATTTAATTGAGTGTACAAACAGTACCAGTCATAGTTGAAAAGTGTGTCCAAATTTTGACTAGAATTACAAACTACTCACAGAAAGGTAGACCCATTCAGCTTTTTGTATGATGTCAGAATGCATCTAAATTGCAATTAAACCTTTACAGGTGAATAAAATGTGACTTTCTCTAAACTTCTGAATGTACAAAAACAACCTTTCAGTGTATAATACGCAACTTCACAATATGCTCTTCTCTAAAAAGGTGAATATATGCACAGAGAAACAGAACTCAGAACCATTAATCAAACACTTATGTTCTGGTTCAACGATAGCTTCCATTTTAACAATCTTCTTTATCATACTCACGTGTTGACATCATAAGACCAAGACGACAAACACGACAAGTTATTTTTATTTTATGTAGTGGTCAAAACCAGATTTTCTTTAAATTGTTAGAGAGGAAAGCATTACAGTTTCATGGTTATACTTAAATACTCTATGGCGATAGTTTTCAAACTGGGGGTCAGGGACCCCATGAGGATTGCAGGATACTTTTAGGGGGTTGCCAGATTATTGTAAACAAACAAATCTGGGTAATTGGCATATGGATTTTTTAAATTATTGCATATGTTTTAATATTCCAACACCAATGTATGTTATCTTGGGGGTTGTGGCTCAAAAAATTAGAAAACCACTGCTCTATAGTCATGACATAAAATCAGTTTAGCATGAACCTTTTACATTTTCTTTCAATTTACCCTTGAAGTTGAATATCTTGCACTTTTTGTGCAAAAAGTTTTTGTGTAATTATCTTAATTGTGCCAAGAGTGATGAAAATTAGCTTTGTTAAAATCGTTCATTTTGACTTTATTTATGTTATGCGCTGTCCCAATAAACTCAAACACACACAGGCACATACACACACATATAGGTTTTACATATGCTCAAGTCGAACCAAGTGGCAGTGAAGATTACAGACAGCCATTTTAAAGTTTATAACAAGATAAAACACGGGATTAGAACATTTTGGAGTCTAATTGGATCCTTTAACTATTTGGAGCTTCTAACATCTCAATTCATACAGCTTCATTTGTGTTGCACCAATTCACAACGATGTCATCTCAGACTACTTTACAGTCAAATCAATTCGAGCCAATTCATAATAGTCGAGCTAGTCGATTGGATAGAATCTTGACTTTGATTCAATCGCCCATCCTGACCATGCACGGGGCAGCAGGCAAGGGGGGAAAGGAAAAACCTCCAGCAGAAGGCAGCTCAAAGGGGGCAGCCATCTGCCTCGGCCAGTTGGAGTGGAGAGGACGGGAGAGACTGACAGGCATTGCATCTTTTTTCCAGCGAGACCTAGGGGAGAAATACAAGTAATGATGGCAACATAGACAGATGAGACCCTTTTCTGGCCATGATCAATGTAAAATGAAGTTTCCTTTAAATCTGTTACTTGCACTAACAAAAAGGAGCCTGAACCAAGCTGCAATAAAATGAGGACATTGTGTAAGTTGCATCCATAGCATAAAACAAACCTTAACTGAAAATCACACCTCAGCTCTCAACGGATCAGGCTTCGGTTCCCATGAGGTCTAACACACATGGCACACAAAACCAGGTCGCAAAGTTTTCTTTTTACATAAGAAGTTACAGACTTTCTTAAAGAATTACAGGTGCAGCTGCACATGTTAAGTCACGGATGCCTCTGCAGCCTTGGGGCTGCGGTTGGTTTTGAGTAATTAGTTTTCCTTTGTGGCAATGACAACTGACAAAGAGGTATGTTACAACAAGTAAAACCTGTCGGTAGGAAAGGCTGTTTGGGATGGGTAATGTACTTTCCTTGAGAAATGTTTAAACTCTGTACTCTATATTTTAAAATGCAAATGAAAGTTAAGATTAAGCTTAGTTCCAGCAGGTGTGATGTAAAATGAGATAATATGCTTTTCAGTGTATTTTAGACCAGCAATGGTCTTAAAGTTCAACAATAATTGGAGTATGACACTTACCTAACATGATCTAGGTGACAAAAATGATATAAAATGATCTCCTGATATATTCTTACCTTGAAAAATGTGAATGTTAACTAATATTTAAAAGGGCTAATTAATAGATTTGTTGTATTATGTGCTATAATGTGCTTCATTCTTTGTATTGTGCATTTTGGGGAAGAATTTGCCTGCATGAAGAAAACATTCATCATCTTACAAATAGTCACATTTTTGGCCAAATATTGTTGTTTGCACAACCTGATGATCAGTGACAGCGTTACAAGCTGAGAGAAGCATGTAATCAGTCACTAAAGGGGGGCAATCATGTGATCCCACCTTTTACAGTCCCAGTAAATATCAGGTAGTAGAGAGCATTGATGAAATGTCCATGATAACATTTTACAATGTGCACTTTGGTTCCTTATCGACAGCACATCTACTCACACTTTACAACTGATTCCTGTCAACGCCTGTGAGGTTGCTGCCTGTAAAACCCTGAATACGCTGAATGAGAAGCGAAAAAGAAGCAGATTACAAAGGAATCGCTTATTAAGGGCTTTATCCACACTGCAAATGAGAAGGGAACATTTTGAGCTACCACTCTCATTTTTGTTCTTCAAAGTGTCTCTTGAGAGGTGTGGGCAGAACTGTTTATGGGTTTATGGCTTTGCTTGTTTGCAGTTGATCTGAGGAATAAAGTTTTTCTGCTGCTAAAATTGCTGCTACCGCCTGAGACGGCAACAATGAAGATAAACAGCAGTCAGGGGTAGAATTTATGGGTTTATGGTGGTAAGCTGGTAATGATAGTTTGTGTGATAGAGATTTTTATGTCAGCTTTTATGGGAGTTGTTTTCCAAATAGGCCTACACTAATAAAATCTATTTATTCATAAAGAAACAAACTTACAGGCCGGAAAGGCTTTGCAAGCTGTAGCTTTGTTTCTAGATTTCATGGGGAGAATCTACACAGACTTATATATGAAAAGGTCATTTTTTCCATGTTCCCTTTCTTCTTATCTGATAGATTATTGCATGTCTTTAATAAATAACCCACTTTGGGTCAGCTTGTGTAATTTTGACTTGTAGTTTGCAGAGATCAAGCACGGTTTTGTACGTTGCACACATGACTCAAGAATAAATTCTTGCAAACTTCTGTTTTTCTCTCTACAAGGTTTTCTCTTGTGTTGCAACCAAACCGCTGCAGAGGCCTGCATTCTAGTCTGCAACCCTCTGATAATACCACAAAAAAAAACCCCAATTTAAATAGTAAGTTGCTGGAGCAAACTTTACAAGTTTCACCACAAAGCACAGGCAATTTACTTAATAATGTCTTATTGCTTTAGAATAAATTTATAAGTAATATAATTGCTCCCCCTGGTGTTTAGAGGGGATTACTACAGCACAAAATTGCCTGTGAAAAGTTTGTCCTGATACTGTATGTAATCCTTTTACAGCTGCAGTTTCTGCTACTTTCTACATGCAGTGATGCCACATTAAATCTCCCCAAGAATATAAGGCATTCATTAAAATGTTAAATACCAGCCTAAACGATTCAACTTCTCTATGAGCTGTGACAAAATTAATCACAGTGTGGAAAATCGGGGAAATGGGGCGCTTATTAAAATGTATAGCATGATTTCTCATGAGGAAGAACTATAAAAACCTGAAGCCAAATTTGTAAAAGCCAATAACTTTTGCAAATTGGCTGGCTTTAGGTTGAATTAATGGAGTTCTTATTTTAATTACGCCAAATGAATGTGGTGGATTAACTATCTGTGCTGAGAAAAAAGTAGAAAAAAAAAAGAAAAACTACTGGGGGAGGCATTGAAATGCCAAGATAACCCCCTTAATTATTCAAAGTTTTCCTGTTTTTTTTTTTGTTTTTTTTCACCAAAGAGTTTTAAAATCTACTGTGTTTTTTCTCAAAGTAAAAGAGCGCTTCTGTTCACCTCATTCACCAGGCAAAACAATGTAATGTGGGCAGAGCTGCACATCTCCTGTGGCCAATTTCGGGATTTGAGACATAACTCTAGGGATTAGCTGAAACAGCAGTTAATTGCTCTAAACCAATGACGCTGAATTAATCCTTTGATTTCTGGACCCCTTTTATGATTACAGCTCAGAAGGGGGGAGGGAGGAGAGGGAACAAATGTGAGACAGAAAGAGAGAGAAGAAACAGAAGAAACAACAACATGACAATGACTCAGGCAGTGATGGTGCGCAGAAATGTCTTTTATCAGCGAGTAATGGCATGAAACCTGTAATCTACAGGGGATGGGGTGCTGGTAGGAAGATCAGATGACTAATTATACTCCACTGCGATGTTTGAAGGAGTGGATTCTGGACAGAAGTGCAAAGATAAGCTAATGTTTTTCTTCCCATGTCTTTTTATGTTACAGATCTTGGACTGTTATGGCAAAAGAAAGTTAAAAAATAAATAATCTACAAGGTCAGTCTTCTACCCAAAGATAATTACAGTGCAGACCTTCAGCATTGAGTTTCAATTTTGAAAATTTGCACTCTGGATTCTCTGATGGTGATCTGTGGTGGAAGTGAAGGCTGACAGCAAGGCTGAACTCAAGACAAGAAACTTCCAGAGATCTCTGAGGTCGTCGGATGAGATGCTAAGCTGCTAGGAAGGCGAAACACAAGGAAAAAACATTTTGGTTTCAGTTAATTCAAGTGTACGTATATGGTATATGTATAATGTATTATGTATAAACATAAGTACAACAGCTAAGTCTAATATGATCTTCTGAAATGCAGCATATTGAAATGGAGTTGAATTATTCATGTTTTATGTCCAGATAAGGAAAATATTTTAATTTTGTTTTTTTATTTTTTTTTTTTTTTTTTTAGTGTTGCGTGGTCTGGAGTGATGAAGGTATCACAACAAAAAAAAAAAAAAAAAAAAAAAAAAAAAAAAAAAAAAAAAAACCCAAAAAAAAACAAAAAAAAATTTAATTGTTTTTAATTGAAAGATTAGATATGATGAGATTAGATATGATGCAACACAATAAAAAAAACAAAACAAAGGTGAAGACAGTAAATTCTATATTAAAAGACTAGAAGATTTCGGGGAGGTGAGGGTGTCAAGATCGGGTATAAAAGAAACAATACAAAATCTTTCTAAGCAAAGATATATCATCAGAGTTGCTTTGAGTTAAATACAACTGAGTTGGTCCCTGAAGCCACTGAAAATGTATATATATAGTCCTATGTTTGTACTTATTATTCAGTAAAGTTTCCACCACATGAAAAATGGCAAATTTGATGTCTGCCTCTTTCTATTTCTCTATCTGAGAATGTACATTTTCATGATCAACCTGGAACCAAGTTTGTATTAGTCTAAAACTGACTTGGAAACTGAGGTGAACTCTGAACTCTGCGCTGCCCTCTGGTGGATGTTTGATCTAACAACCATCCAGACGTATCCACCTTATTCCTAAACTAGCACATGTGGAAACGACGATGTGATCAACTTCCTTTGAGACACCGGAAATAGCACTTCGCCATTGACCCACAGTATAAGATGTTGTTTTGGCTAGTGGTTTAGTCGAACATTTCAACATGAGTATTCATAACATTTCTATGGGGGGGTAAATCTAAGAGAAGAGCCGACACTTGTCATTGGTTTCCTTACATAGGAAACCATTTCTGAATCGGCTTTTATAAACTCAGTTCTTATAAACTGGAATCATACTGGATTTGTTTTAATTGCATTATAATGATGAATTGGATTAAATTGGACTGTGTCTGTAAAAGTGGCTGGATATCTAACCGCAGGCAAAGCTACATGTCCAAACATTGTATCAGTAAATATTTGAGGTCTTCACCCTTCAGACACAACCTGAGGATATGCATCATGAGGATTTGCTTCTGGTCTCCAAAGTGACAAGTAGACTCATAAACACTAACGTCAGCCATTCGTAAGTGAGACAGAAATAAAACAGTAATATGTAGCAAATGGGAGAGGAAGCAGGGAGAAAATGAAAACATTCTGCAGGACGGTAGCTGATCTGTTGCTTGGATGTCTGTCATCATATTATCGTGTCAGTGCCATCACAATATTTGACATTGGGAAATTGCTGAGGAAATGGGTAAAGAAAACAGTAACAGACCAATCTCTGATCCTCTGGAGTGAAATTGCAGTGTTGCGGTCTGGACTGATGAAGGTATCACAGCAGTTTTCAATTATATTTAAGCAGTTTTATGGAAGAATAAAACGTCTCACCAGTCATAGATTAAAGCTCTGTTTTCTTTCTTTTCCCTCCCCATTTTTACCAAAATACAAATGTCAGTGTGACATGTCATCCGTATCTGGATAAATATGCATGAGACAAAGAAATAGCAACAAAAAAAGCCCAGAAGTTGAGATTTCAGAACACAGTTATTATGTTTTTATTTATGCTAATAGCAAAGACTTCCTCGTGAGAATACTTGATCTTTATTTGTGGATAATTATATGCCCCCACACACACATATCCACAGGAGGCAGACAGAAAAGTGTCAGCTTGTACACACCCATATGTACATCTCTCTTCTAAACTGGAGATGGCATATGAGGAAGAAAAAGGAGACAGACATGTCCCCCCTCCTCCTCTCCACTCATGTCCTTCGCTCTCCTATCTGCCTGCCAGAGGAGATGCAGCACTTAAGTGTGTGTGACACTCCCATCAGCCTAATTATCAGAGTTGAAGGAAGCACAACACTTCAGCAACAGCAACCACGGCTCTCCAAATGTCCTCTACTGCCACACACTGTCATGTGTTACAGAGTAAGTGTGTATGTGTGTTTTTATGCAAGCCAATCCCTGATGCAGGAATGCATTTTTAATAATGTGGCTTAGATTCTGTTTATGATTGTATAGATTTATCTTGAGCAAATGCAACCAATTTATCAGAAAAGTGTCAACGAGGTAGAAAAGAACTAAAACAGGTCAAGACCAACCATTTCTGGACACTGAACTGAAATGTCCACCTGCAGTAGCCTAAAATCTCTCAATAATCAACACCTAAACAAGACATCAACATGATGCTTCAATGGCCAACACTCATTCTAGGAGGATGTTTAATCAAATTTAGTAATCTCACAACAAAAGCTTCGAGGCATTAAGTATTTATTTGTCAGGAAACAAAAACTTGAAAACACTTTTTTCATCATATAAATGCATGACCGTTTTTCCCCGTGCATGACAGTTTTATCGCTCACATCATGCAGAAGTAACCAGAGTGGTGTCCACAAGCATTCTTCCCACCACGATGTTCACTTTACAGTCATTCACATACATCTCATCGTGCAAAACTAATTGCTACTGACTGCAAACACCCTTAGTAGTCAGTGCTGATTAGTTAATAAGTGTGTGATTTCAGATGCAGCTAGACTGTAGTCATGAGCATTGAAGTAAAAGTTTGGCATCTGGTCTTTTCTGTCTTTTTGATGTATTTTTTGTTTTAGTGAGATAATTAGGAGCCAGTTCCAAGGAACTATCAAAGTTTTTACATCTAAGGCACTTTTCTGTTGGCTTCTTGTTTCTACCGCTGGCTTGGTCCATCTTTTATATGTAGGCCAGTGTTGCCAGCAGGATGGCCCTAAAAAATTTGTGAACAAGCAGGGGCGCATACTGGGAAAAAGGGTAGCACAGAGTCTATTAAATAAAAAATCGGTTCTTCGAAAAAAAAATAAAGTGATAATCTAATGTAAAATGTAAAGTGAATAAACAAAACACAGCCAACAATATTATCAGGTTTTTGGGATGGCCTTTGCCCCATGCCCAGGCCATCCCTCTGGCCCCACGCCTGGTTGGTAGATTCACCGTTCACAAGATTTGAGTAGATGTCACAGGGTGAAGTAACAGGTGCTGCCAGGAACGGACTTCTGCCCACTAATTTGGTTTTAGCATGGTTATTGGTGGTTTTTACGTGTTTTGTTTTTTTCCCCAAGTTAGTGGAAGCTTTAATGAATTGATTGGTAGCACTTGGAGAGAAGGGCTCCTTCTCTGACTTAATTGGGAACAGCAGGTGAAAAGCCGGTCTGCAAACAACCAGAAGGACAGAGACGAGAGAGAGGACCACCAAGGAAAGGTCGAGGAGGAATGGCTGTGGAGTCCCGGAGGAGCCTATGGCCTGAGGAGTGCGGCCGCCACAACCGGGATGGAGCCTCAGCCAAACTTTTAAATACTTGCCTCTCTTTATTTCCCCCTCCTCCAGTTAAAAGAGCTACCCTCATGACATAGAGACCACAAAAATTACATCAGATAAAAAACAACGGTTGAAATGAACTTCTTTTGGAAGGTGGCTGGGCTGTGTCCCAGAGACCTGGTGAGGAGCTCAGACATCCAGTGGGAGCTTGGCATAGAGTTGCAGCTCTATGTATTTGAAGGACACCCCCTGCCCCACAAGCTGAGCATTGATGTTTAGGGGTTTGAAAAGTGGGGACACAAACAAACTGTAATTTGGATCAAAGAAGCGGACTCGGCCTGCCTTTAAATGTGGGTCTCGGTTTCCTTTAAAGGAGTGATGACATAACAGTTAAAAACTAGTTTATGTTGTTAGCATTACTGCATATGTAAATACTCCAAAGAAAAAAACGGCATTTCTTACAGCGGAGTATTGTTTTGAAACGCCAGACCTCACTTCCTCAGTAATACAGTTGGGTCCGGTGATGATATGGAGCTTTACCCGGAGACCACGTTGACTTCATTTTGATTGGCTACACCTTATTTCGCTATGACCTTATTTGGAGAATCTAGGTCAAGCTGCGGCCGGAGTTTGCTAAAGGCTAACTGCTAGCAACATGGGCAGCTCAGACAGTGTGAGCTACGTTTATCAGACAAGACAGCATTTAGAAAATAAATAAACTTACAGGTAATGACAAGGTTGTGGTCGCCTCCCTCAGTGTTGCTGCAGAAGTTTGCTTTTAAATCCATTTGTTTGAAAATCCAGACCTGACTGCACAGAAGTTACTACTAGCTCCATACACGAAGCTGAGTCAGACAGGGAGGGGAGGGGGGGAGCGGACGGTGCATTAACCGTTAGGAGAGAGGGGGGGGGGGGGGGGGGGGGGGCTGTTTACTTGATAGTCAGTCATTTTCTGTACCGCTTATCCAATTCAGGGTCGCGGGGGTTGCTGGAGCCTATCCCAGCTATTATCAGGCGAGAGGCGGGGTACACCCTGGACAGGTCGCCAGTCTGTCGCAGGGCCAACACTGAAAGACAGACAACCATTCACTCTCACACTCATACCTAGGGGCAATTTAGAGTGATCAATTAACCTAACACGCATGTCTTTGGATGGTGGGAGGAAGCCGGAGTACCCGGAGAGAACCCACGCATGTTTACTTGATAGTGTGCTCTTATTGGAGCAATTAAATTACGTAGAATGATAGAACTACGTAGAATGATAGCCTGCTGTCTGATTCAACTGTTTCTGAGCAGAGAGACAAAGCTGACAGACCATAAACAGGAACTTTGATTCTCACTCTGGACATTCACATGGCCTCATCAGTGCACAACAGATCATATTATACACCCAAAACCCCAGAAAAGTGAAATTTGATGTCATGGCACCTTTAAGTCATGGGTGTCCAAATTCGGTCCTTGAGGGCGGTCCCGCAGGTTTTCATAGTTTCCCTGCACCGACACAGCTGACTCAAATTAAATGGATCCAGCAGTCTATGAAGTTCTGCACAGTGGCTCAATGATTTAGTCAGCTGTGTTGGAACAGGGATACACTTAAAAACCTGCAGGACTGAGGACCACATCTGGACATCCCTGCTTTAAGTGGACCAAATACAGGAAGTGGATTACAAAGTAAAGTGCATTGTTGTGGGACAATAGATGGCTCTGGGTGAAAGAAATGACTTGCAGGTGGACCGGGAAGAACTATGTAAAAGTTCTGATAGAGATATGATCAACCCATGAGGATCTTGGACCGCATCAGGACCGCGAGGATCTGATGCAGCTCCATGTTTTGCTGTGATGAGGTAGAAACAGACACTGCCCTGCATTAATTAATAGATGGAAAGTTTTCTTCTTCCTTGTGAGTCTGATCTTCTCCTTCAGTAATTCTTGATGCAGCGCTGCTTCTGCAGAGAGTGGAGCATGTTTTTTAAAAGGTTTGATTCATTTGACAGCGTGAACACAAATGGGCTCTACTGTATGTAACTTAAGCCAGCTCTTTTGTTTCCTGTATTCATTAATGGACAAACTGATTAATCCAGGTGTGTCTGGCCATTGCCGTTGTGGTTACTGAGGTCAGGCATGTTCATGAAATGTAAAAATCCCATCCAGTCTTACTTTGATGAACAGTGGAGATCATCTGCTCATCTTTACTCCTCAAAGTTTCAACCAGTTTTTGTATCGTGTTCAAATCACGATAGGAATGACCACTACTGTTTTATTTGTGGGCATGTGTGTGTGTGTGTGTGTGTGTGTGTGTGTGTGCAGTCCAGCCTCCTGCATTTCTTTAAATAAAATCTGCAGCTATGATACATTCATCACCCTGCTGGCCTTCTGCAACTTCCCAGCTTTGAAGATCGGCCTTCAAGGCAGAGACAGCTAGAGAGTTGCTGTGGTTATTATCAAAATCATAATTCTTTTTATCGTAAAAACTGTGCAGTATCTCAGATTAATGTCCAACGCTGAAGCGGCTTGCCTGCTGGAGGGCCCAACAGTGTTGTAACCTTGTGATAATGTTTCATTTCATCCTCTCCTTGTCTTCCTATACTGCTGCACCTCAGCTGGATCATAAAGCTTTAGACTTTCTTGGAAATTGGATTTGAAGCGGAGTGAGGGCCTTGGGGGATGTAACATGATATTGTTTGGGCAAACTTTGCTCCCTCTCCTTCTATCCTGCACTTTACTTTTTCATGTTTTTATCAATTATTCAGCTCTTACAATGGTGTGCAGTATCATTCCTGTAGTACAGTGTCGTTGTCACAGAACAAGATGCAGTTGCCTTTAAAGTTTATAAATCTCTCTTTTCTCCTTGTCCAGGTCTCCTCTGACACTGCAGGAAGCTGTAGCATTAAAATAATAAGAATTGCCTGCCTGGTACTGTATTGCAACCATCAAAAGCAATAAGAAAAGAAAGATGACAGAATGAGTGTAGGAAAGATCACCATGCATCAATATCAAAGCAAGTGAAAAATAAAAGAGATCTAACGAGGTAACCTTGAAAAGAACTGCCTTTAAGAAATAACAGAGGAATAAAGATGAAATGTAACAGAAGTCCTGAGACATTTGCGTACAAGCACAAGGCAGCAGCTGCTTCTGCACACACTCTCCATTTTCTTATTTTGGATCAACCAGGGTGGGTCAATATCACAGGAGCTGGAGCCTGAGGGGGTGGGTGAAGATGGAAGAATGTAATCTCTTTGCTAAGCCTGGACCCCCTCTGGAGGTTTGGACTTCATATTTCATCCAGCACAGTCAGCTTGTGCCTGCAGCTCTTGACCACCATCACCCTTCATTCTGGGGCATGCTAGCACAGATGCAATGTCTCCTCAGGCTGCTCACCTAAAAACAGTCATGGATTTCATAGAAGTTCCTCATCGGACAGCATACAGTCATGTCAGTCGCTATTCTATACCCTTTGGACCGGGGCTTCGGCAATAAGATCACTTATTACATGATAGTTGATGTATTAAGCACAGTACTGTTTGAAACTGAATAGGCACAGGCTCTTAAACCAATTCTATATATGTTTTGTTCTCATTCTTAACTGTGAATCTTTATCTTGCTCATTGCAAACACAGTATAAAATATCTGAGGGGTTATTAATTCTTTAACATGACAGATTTTAACAAACACTCTCAACATATTGAAAATCTTTCCTGGTGAAAAGATTTTTCCAGATACTGCTGAGGCCTTAAGCATCAGTACCAAGAATCCATAAAGTGTGACATTTACAAAGAGTCCCAGTGCTGCTGCACTGAGAGCATTATTCATAAGTGTCTGTCCAAAAAAAGGTTTAATTTTTATTTGGGCAGTTAGAGCAAGCCAGTTTTAAACAGGATTGTGTTGGATGAAAAATCTCACTTCAGACAGCCTTTAGAGCCAGATTCTTTTCTGATGACTGGTCAGCTGTGGGCATGAGTTTTAAAAAACCTTTGACCTAAAAATAATTCACGCTCAGCAGGCATCAAGAAGGTCAACTCAGCTGGGTTAATCCAGACTCAGTCCTTCTGGCCTCCAATGCGAGCTGCAGAACTGGCAGTAAATGACCCAACACAATCCCCAGCTTCAGTATTTATTTTGTCCAACAGAAGACATCAGTCCAACTTCAGGACTTAAGGATAAACAAGAAAAAAAGCTTTTATTCATGTTTCCACAATAAGAATACACCATACTTACTATGCAGTTGAGTTTTGTGCCTATTAAAATGCCTATAATGCATTACTCTTATCAATGTTTTCCAGCAAAAAGTTTTGCATTTTTATTTGCTCCTGTTAAGTATGGCGTGCACCAGGGGTCATTTCTGGGGTCAATTTTTTTTTCCCCCTCTGTACATGCCTCCCACAAAGTTTAAAGACATGTTATATTTCACTTTTATACTGATGACACGCAGCTGTACTGGCCTATTAAAGCAGCAAACCCTGGGAAGGTGAGGTCTTTGCATGACCACTTGGACAATGTTAAACACTAGATGTCAGGAAACATCTTTGAACCCTAAGCCCATTTTTCTCGAAATTGCATACTCCAATTAAAATGAGTGCATCAATGCAACCACAAGGTGTCAAATTAAAGAAAATACTTGTGGGATTTATGGAGATGTTCAAATATAAGTATATTTGAGAGTAAATAAAGATGCCACAGCAAAATTTCCAACCTTACCTTAAAAAAAACACACTTTCAGCATCAACAACTCTGAAATGAGGCTTTAGAAGCAATTAATCTCTTTCAATCCAAAGTAAAATATGTTGACATTGTTCCTGCAAAGACCTCCCCTTCTAAAGTCAAGCAGAACAGAATTACAGAGTTTTTTTTTTTTTTTTTCTTTACAAAAAGTTCAGGCCAGGTTTCCAAAATGGTCACTTTGGCACAGTTGGCAATGTCATTGTCCATCATTATTATTCTTCCATAATAGATATCTTAAAAAAAAAAAAAAAAAAAAAAAAAAAAAAAAAAAAAAAACACAACAAAAACAGACTCAAACTGCAGCTTCTATGACTTCTGTTCAGGCACACGCCCTCGCAGCGTCCTTCTCTGGCTGTGTGTGGTTACGCAGGCTCATAACTCCACAACAGATTGGTTGATTTTGGTGAATGAAACATCAATCAATTCTTTAGAACCAGTAAAATGTATCTAGACCCCCGTGGGAAAGCTTGACAGTACTTTCAGCCAATCATGGCCAGCAGAAGGCGGTCATTCAGTACTGGCTGGTACCTGCATTGGTGGATTGTAAAGCCTTTTTCTGGGTCCTAAAGCCCTGGGTCTAAACCAAAAGTGTTTTTTGTGTTGTCCCAGAAATCTTTTTGAAACAACCAGGTGTGGATTTACCAGTAAAAAAACTGTTTTCATGGAGAAACAGCGAAGTTAAAGACACACAACGGAACTTTCAGCAGTTTTCTCAGTGACGCTCCCCCTATCGGCGGCTAAACTAGCATCCATCTTGCATCGTACTTGTACTGTAAGCTCACTCCAGCCAGTAAAAGACAGTCTTATCTTGACTCTTGTTCTGTCCCTTCCTCTGTTTCTTTTCCTCTCTTCCTCCGGTGATGTTTCTTGCGTTTCTTTACCGAATTCGACATGATGCGCATTCAAAACACCCGCGATGTTGATACCTGGTTTACATCCGGTTGCTAGTGAGTGACGCGGTGCTGCAACCAATAGTTGGCTGCAACGTCACGGTCGCGTCCCGGATGGGAATCTTACATACTGCTGTTTCTGAGCCCCGGGACGGCTCTGGGCACTGACAGCTCGAAAATGCGCATAATGAATGTTGGTGTGACATCAAAACGAGTCAGAAACACGGATTTTTAAGGTCTAAAAGTTACGTTGTGTGTCTTTAAGAGAAATCTTTAAAACTAGTTTCTGGCTGAGCGTTTTCTGCTGTTGCTACTTATTGGCTTCTATCTCTGTAAGGCTTTGGTGTAGAGGACTGTGGAACACATGTTTGGATTCTACAGAGTCTCAGCTTTAATTTATTATGTATTTTGTGCTGGTCTGATGCGGGGTTGTGGCTGTGGAGACAGAAATGTTGTACGTGGGTTGCTATTATGCCGTGTATTTAGGTTGTACATTTTTTATTTCATTTGGATATAACTTTAGTTGTGTTTTGCAAATTTAAAAAAGGTTTGTGCTGGCTTGTAGTCTAGCTTCTGCAGTTTAATTTGATGTGCCACATTGCAATAATCTCCATCATTAATGCGTCATTTATCACCATTGTTTTTAAGTAATAATCACGATCTTGGGCTCAAAGGGTTTTAAATGCCAGAAAAACTGATCTTGCCTATCTTCAGAAGTAATTTTCCAAGGGAATTTTTGCCAGACGTAAAAAAGGAACCTCATGTTATAAGTGGAGAACTTGAAAGTCGAAAAGGACCTCGAGATTCTAGATTTCATGATGACTGTGCCCTGAACCAGCTGTTGTTCACTGTTGTCTTAATATTTTTTTGTGTCAATATGTTTACTTTCAGGCACTCAGAATTACGGGACAAATGGAACCCACCATGAAGTCCTTTTGATTGGGTCCCAGCAGATGGAAAAGCAAATTCTCCCATCTGCTGGACCCTCAGTGGATCACATGAAACCTGCTGCCAGGAACCTCAGCATTTGTTGCGATGACAGGCGGCTCACTCCATAAAACTTGCACAGTAAAGATTTTTTCTTTTTATTGATAAGTTTTGAAGCACTTGACAGTTCCTGTCCCTTTATATCTAAATTATTAACACCTTACATGTATGTAGGCACCCTGTAATACTCAGGCAGTCTTATCTGCTCCAGTTGCTCAGTAGAAACGAAGAAGGAAAGAGCTTTCTTTCTCTGGGTCCAAATTTCTGGAACAATATGCATAAGGAAATCAAGTACAATGACTCAGAACAATTTTTTTAAGTAGCTTCTGAAAACATTTTAGAAAAAGAGCCATTCACAAATATTTGTGTGGTCATATTCATATGATTTCTTCTTTGCAAGATAAAGCTTTAATCTGCATTTGTGGATTGCGCAGTAGACCGTGTTTGTTAACAGCAATTTCTGGAAGTGTTTCTGAGTCCTGAAAAGTGACTTTCAGGAAAGAAAAATACTGATTTTTAATACAGTGCCACCTGGGGGCCCAAAGATCCAAGCATCCAGTTTTGACCTTTAGTCTTGGCCCGTGCACACAGAGATTCCTTCTGATCCTCTAAAACTGAATCATCAACTATTTTAATGCTTAACTAAAATGAGTGTGTTCAGATACTGTTTGATGTTTCTTAAAGTTTTGTGGTTGTTATCGTTGCTAATAATAAAGTAAAAAGTTTCTGTAGTTCAGTCCACCCCCCCAAACACACCCACCCACACTTACAGACTAGCTAAAAACTATATTTGTTGCAAACACAAATATGAGACAACAAACTGTCTATTGTATGAGCACAACAATCCATAAAAGAATGAAAGTGATTTCTGAATGGACTGTTTCTCTTCCTGTTCTCACTCCAGCTGAGATGATGCACAGTGCTAAAAGTAGTTGAGCACATAAATCTAAATTGCCTATATGCCTCTGTAAATACAGTACTGTATGTTTACCTCCATTTATCATGTGATGCAACACAAATAAATGATTTTAAACTAGATGTTAAATAACCACATAATGCTGGCCTGGGATGAATGCCCCCGTGTCATCAGAACTGCCTTATTCTTGGTGACATACTCTAGATTCAACAAGGTGTTGGAAATGATCTCAGTGAACTCATCGTCACGTTCAATAAACCAGTTGGAGATGATGTGAGCTTTGTGACATGGTGCATTATCCTGCTGGAAGTAGCCATCAGAAGATACTGTAGGCTGTGGTGGTTAAACCATGCCATGCTGGTACTAAGGGGCCCAAAGTGGGCTAAGAAAACCTCCCCCACAGCATTACACCAGCAGCCCAAAGCAGGATAGATCCATGCTTTCATGCTGTTTATGCTAAATTTGACCTTTCACAGTTCCTGATTGGATTGGATTTTTCTGCAGTTTGTGTTTGAGGTGGGTTGATAATCTGAATACTTCTTCCTCATTCTGATGCTCAGTTTGAACTTCAGAAGCTCACCTAGGCCATGTCTAAATGCCTAAATGCATTGAGTTGCTTCCATGTTACTGGTTAATTAGCTAATTGTTAAACAGCTGAACAGGTAGACTAAAGTGGCAGATGAGTGTAAGAACACACTAATGAATAGACGGTGATGGGCTGATCAGAGTTTTAAAGAAACATCTTCAATATAACATTTTCATATATTTGAGGTGAAAAGAAAATTCTGGATTCTTCTTTTTTTTTCCGCACCAGTGTGTTCCACTGTGGTTGCTATGGTTTACAGAATATGACAAACTGCCAAGAAGTATGTCTCGTGGTGGTGTGGGGCCCCCTCCACTGGCCAAAGTTAGCCACTGCAAAACCCATCTGCTCTGAAATCCCTAATTTCTTGTCAAATCTGCTAATAAAACTAAAACAAGTGAACAAAAACTGACACAGGATGCACAACTCTTAAACACAAGGGCTGCTGCCGTGGTAACAAATGTAAAATATGTCATCTCTGTGAGAGCTCAGCTACGACGTCACCTGCAGTCAAACACTGCCGTCCATCACACTGACAGTTTTATGCCGCAAAGCTTCACGGTCACATCCATTTCCATGATCACCCTCCCAACACATCAAACACAATATGAATTCCGCCTCCTCTTTCTGCCTCAAGCACAAATGTGGCTGCCCTCAGCCACTCCAAGCTCATTTCATTATCAACAAAGCTGTTTGCCTGTCAGGTGGATAGTCTCTTAGATTAGGATCTGTCACAATGTCAGGAAACGCTGTTGGAACATAGCGGTTACTTTCCAAAGGTCTTGAAAGAAAACAAGGATTTGTTCTGGCAACAGCTTTTATGTGCTTACAGAAGAAATGCACGTTGGAATGTTTTATAAACACAAACTGCAGAAGAGTTATCTGACAGGACTTTAAAAATATAACATGGAGGATTCCTGCATACATAAAGATATGCAGGAACACTTGAACTGTTTATTTATAAGGATATTGATCATGAGTACTATATAGTCAATATCCTTATTTTTGATGAAGCAAACAGAACTTTGAAAAAGTTATTTTGGTTACTATTGTTTTTTCTAAATATGATAAAACATATTTTACACAGATTCAGCTCCCTACAAGCATAGATAAATAGTACATATGTTAAGAAAAAAAAAGGTTATATACAGTGGGTACACAAAGTATTCAGACCCCTTTAAATTTTTCACACTTTGTCTCCTTGCAGCCATTTGCCAAAATTGTGTTTTGGCAAATTGTTATTTGGCATTAATGTACACTCAGCACCCCATCCTGACAAAAAAAAAAAAAAGAAATGTAGAAATTTTTGCAAATTTATGAAAAAGAAAAACTGAAATCTAGCATGGTCATAAGTATTCAGACCCTTTGCTCGGTATTGAGTATGTGGCAAGGTACGCAACAGAGGGCCCAGGCGGGCTTTGAACCCCAGACTCCCAGGTGAAAGCCATGAGCGCTGACCATTCAGCCAAAGGGACATCCCTGTGGCCAAGTAGCCAGGGCACATGATCAGTCGGAGGCATAGTGACAGGACCACACTGTCACAAGTAGAAGGATCTTTTGAGCTCGTACAGCCATGAGTCTTCTTGGGAATGATGCAACAAGTGTTCTGTGAGAAGTAAAATGAACTTTTTTTATTTTAGCAAATGGCTGCAATGAAACAAAGAGTAAAAAGTGTAAAGGGGTCTGAATACTTTCCCTACCCACTGCACATCGCTGTCGGGTAAAAACCTCCTATCCCTGTTTTACATCATTAAAAAACCCTCTGCTTCATATGAGCTTGATTTGGTGAAAATATTCATAAAGTAAATAAATAAATGAAGACAATCAAATATATGACTTTAATGTAAAAAAACTCAATTCAGAGTTTGATGATGTGTGCAGGTTTTACAAAACCACATGTTTTTTTTTGTCACTTCCTGAAAAATAACCATTAGTTTACCAGCAGCAAAGTAACAGAAGAACAAACAGGAACTGCCACAAGGTTGTATAAAATGAATCACAACTTAGCAGATCTGCTTTGAGCCACTGGCAGCATTATAAAGGACTGAAAAGGATTAATCGCTTCATCACTGACCTTTAGACTTGTAGTCTACTTCCAAACTAGACCTTAACTGCGCCATCACAGGTGCTAACAACAGTCCACACATAGAAGGCCTTATTGTGGCCTCAGATGACTATTATCACAACGGCCGAGGTGAAATGAAAGCCATTTAATCACTGTCAGCCACTGCAAACTTGTCACAACAGTGTGTGATGCACACTGTAAGGTAATGTTTAAAATCCACCACTTCTGGATTGTAGGCAGCACTGCCGTCACATTTTCTAAACAAGATCAAAGCAATGAGAAACCCTTGCAAATCAGAAAGCACAAAATGTCACTTCTGTGAACGCAGGCTCTGATTGTGTTCGTCGTCAGCCTACACCAGAGCATCTGACATGGCAGATTTATCGGGAAAAACTTCCCTACAGAAATCTCACAAAGGTTAGTTCCATTTCATGCAGCATCAAAAGAGTCTGCTGTGTGAAAGAAATACAAAATGAAGGCATGTCATTGTCAGATGTTTCGCATCAAATATTTAGCAGTCTGTTTGTTTTGCTTTGTTTGCTGAGGTGTAGGAACACATCTGCTCGACACAAATCAAATGAATGAGCACTGATCGACAGAAAAGAGTGGGATAAAGCTGTGATACCTTAAAATAAAATGCTTTTTAGACATATCCCCCTTTCATTCACAGTGATGTGATAATTCTCCTGAAAAATGCATAAAACCCTGCAGCCAATTAGATAAGCAAGCAAATATCTAAATGCTTGAAATAAGTAAATATTAAGTTTAATGTTTATTTGCAACTCTGATTATGCTTCAATTTAACTGTCACATTAAAATGAAGACAAGTTTTTTGGAGGCTTTAATGCTTGACAACCATTTACTCCTACAGCTAAACCCTGAACTTCCATGAGGTGAATTGGAGTAGAGCATTGTATGTTTGCATAGCTGAAGGTTATAGACTGATAGATGAAGGACGAAGCTGCTGCTTTAAATGTTAAATTTTGCAAACGGGAACAATTCTATACAAGTTGAACACTGAAGATTATTCTGTTATACAACTTGATAACGGCTCAGATACAATCTCCTTACTGAAACAGCCTGCTCTTTCTGGCAGAAGCCGCATGAAGACAGCAAACGAATTTCATCTCAACTTTTATGCAGCTGAAAGCAAACTGTTAAAATGAAGTGAGATGAAAATATTTTGTGCTAAGTTCTACTTCTGTATTGCAGATCAATAACAGTGCGAGAGTCCATTATTCAGGCATTCCTTAGCTTTGGTTTAGTCTCTGCAGATGCTTGAAAGAATCATTTGGCATTTAAGCAGCAAAATGCTTCAATTTGTTGACAAGTCACACAGACTGAACTGTTTTTAAAAGATTTACTGATTTACCAGAAGAAAAATTGTCTGTCTGCATGATTACTTGGCTGAAAAGTGGGGACAGTGACAAGACTAGTACCTTTATGAACAAGTTCATAGATCTTTTTAAAATTTTTATTTGAAAAAGAAAGTGAAATTCAGACATCGAAGTGAGGGATGAGGGGCACGCATCCTAGACTAAATCAGTGATTCTCAGACTTTTTGAGCCACGACCCCCAAGATAACGTACGTTGTTGGTGACCCCCACCCAATGATGACTGTTTAATTGTGTAATATATCTAGAAGTGATGCGTCACGCTTAGAAGAGCCAGCTCTGAGAGTCGATGTTTTGTAGTGAATAAGCAGAGCTGGCTCTCAGTCTTTTAAAGCAACCTTTACCGATGTTGCATTCTTACACTATTTTTTAATAGGGTAAAATGCTATGAATGAGGTAATGGAACTCTGAAATACAAGACAGACCCACCATTAATCAAATGAGGGGGTGTGTATTAGGAGTGAGGTGGGACTGTTTATATTCAAATAATGTTGCTGTGCTTTCTGAAATGCAAGATCGGTAAGGGTTGCTTTAAGGGATTGCAAAACTTTGTTTTGATTAACCAGTATGGGGGCCGTGCAGCCAGTCACATGTGAGCATATGGGCTTGGACCAAAGACTGTAAAAAAAAAAATTATGTAGTATCTGGTCACGTCTAAGATGGGAAAATGAAGCCATTTGGGCGTTTCCCACCACCACCATCTTGCCGTGTCACGTGTGTCATCGCTCCCAGAAAATACAAAAATGGGTAAAGGCAAGGCTGCTCTGAGCCGCGGGGCAAATGATTGACAGCCAAGCTATTGCTAACCGAGCTAATCCGAAGTGAACAGGAACGAGCAAAGATGGGTGGTTTAAAGGTAAGACACGCTCAGACTTGCTGCTAACCAGCTAAAGACCACCGTTGTGTAACTCTGCAACAGGCTGAGGCCTTCCTGGCAACAAGCAGGGAGCTAACTATTAGCCTCTACAGATAAAACAGGAAACTGGTCTGCTGCCTGTCAATCAAAAGGACACACCCCCTAATTATGTTTAATTTCAAGATTAAAGGTTGGATATGGAATACGGACAGAACAGCGACATCACGGGTGTCTAGGTTGTAGCTGCAACAGCAGAAAAACAACCCCAGCCGTTTGATTGCCAGGCTCACTGGTGATACGTGAAGTGACCAACAGCCTGCAGCATGTTCAGCAATGCAGAGGAGTTTATAACTGACAGCTAACATTAGCCACATTAGCTAACAAGTTAGCTTAGCGATCCAGGAGGAGAGTCGCCATTTCCACGTTTTGATGCCATGGAAAACGTTATGCAAGTCCATCTAGTGTAGTCTTCACCTAAATTTACTCCAGTTTTTGCTCTTCTCATGTCACTACTCTTCTGAGACGGATAACAATATCTCCGGGACTCTAAAGCAGCTGTTAAACTTGCCGACTCCACTGTGAAATTTGAGGTCATGGCACCTTTAAAGCAGAACTCCGTAACTGCAGCGGGACGTTTTACTTGCGTTTTGCAGGTAAATATGCCGTGGATTATATTTTTCTCTGGTGTTGGCGTGTAGCAGGTAAACTTTTATTTACTTTTTGTGGACATGACAAGGGATTATTGAGCCTATCGGCCGTGAGGCCCGGTACTGCTTCACCCGGCGCCCAGGCAGCACAAGCAACATAAACCAGATCTTCACTCTGGTCCAGCAAAGAGTTGGTTTTGAGAGCCAGGAGTCGGCGTTTATGTGGTGGGAAGCTAAAGAACCGGTTTTTAGTCTGGTTCTGGTTCTAACAGCACTGGAAGCAGCTCGGTGGATAAGGGACCTGAGTGCCGTATGCAGTTTCTGTTGTCGCAAGACTTGTGTCAGGTCGGCCACAGAGAAAGTTACAAGTGCTGCTTACAGGCCAGAGACACCGGGGGGAGGGGGGAAACATCAAACTGCTTTGTAAACACTTTGTTTAGCCCCCCAGGGATTCTGAAAAGCAGTTATTGAGGTGAAAAAGTTACTGGGTTCTGCTTTAAAAGCAACATTATCATTTTCGCTATACATTAGACAAATATAGACTTTGCATCGCAGCTGATAAACTAACTTCTTCAGAAAGAAATGAAATTGTTCTAATGTGAACTGTTGCCTTACCCCTCTGAATCAGGATCCGAGTCGAAAGAGAAGCAGACAGGACTTGGTGGTTGTCAACGATCCTACTTTCTCATCCTTCTGCCCCTCATCTTCCTTCCTCTGCAGAAAATGGAAGTAGCTGAGGCCTTGCTTAAAAGCAGGGTGGATGATGTTTTCCTGGATCATTTATTACAATATTGTTTAAAATTCTCTTCACACCCAGACTGCAGCCAATTGATTAAATGTTCTGACACAAAAAGAAAAAATCACTCACCTGTGGAATGGACAGGACTGAAAAAAGGCCATCTAATCATCTTGACCAGCCTGTTGTTAACGATTGAATGGTGATCTTCTGCAACTCACACTGTAAATGGTTGGTAGACTGCTCGCTGCTTCTGTTGTCTGTGCAGCTATTTGCTCTGATAAATTCACCAAAGAGAAAAAAAAGATATGAATTGAGTCATGGAGGCGTCAATGTTTGCAGTGTGGCCTTTTTTACACTAAAAATGGAGTTGAAGGTGAGCAAATTGAATACTTTTAGAAGTGAGTTTCATCAGCTGCTGACTACCTAGCTAATAAGCTATCCATTCGGCTGTTTCTGGTTGTCTTCACCGATTCGCTTGTGAACCCTAGTGGTGGACATTCCTGTGCACGGGGTGGCTTCAAGGGGAGTCTGAAGAAAGGAGGTTTGGACTTTTGAAATGTGTTTTTTTTTTAAATGGAGCTTGTTCATACCGTTTTTCCAGGATATCCAACCTTATCTTTAATCACCAACTCCAAAGCCAATTTCAAAATCCTGGAAAGTCATCAGTCAGTCATTTTCTGTACCGCTTATCCAGTTCAGGGTTGCGGGGGTTGCTGGAGCCTATCCCAGCTACTATCAGGCGAGAGGCGGGGTACTTCCTGGACAGGTCGCCAGTCTGCCGCAGATCCTGGAAAGTAGAAAAATATAAACAAAAATTAAAACTGTAACTTGTCACAGATGATTCATATGACATATTCATTCATTCATTTTCTGTACCACTTGTCCAATTTTGGGTCGCAGGGTTCCCTGGAGCCGATCCCAGCAGTTATCAGGGCAGAAGCAAGGTACACCCTGGACAGGTCGCCAGTCTGTTGCAGGGTCAACATACAGTAGAGATACAACCAACCATTCACACACACATTCACTCCTAGGCAGGGCAAATAAAGGGACTAGAGGCAGGAATTGTGAAAGAATAAATAAGCATGGCCAGTTTTTTAGTACTAATGAATGATGAAGCGTGAAAAAACAAAAAGAACAAGCCCACCCACGTCTCTCTCCATTGCCTTGAACAGGCTGTGTGCTGCATAATGCCTGCAAGTCGTTGGCCGAATTTCCCCTGCTGCCCTGTGGATGTGACGTCAAATGATGCTGCATAAACGTAGAAACAAAATTTGAATTTACATTCAAATAATTTGAATAATTGTGGTTCAGAAATTAAGATAAAAGGATTTGATAATCCATATTTTGTGTCACACATTCTTCCATACTTTTCAACATCTACATTTCAAGGCTTTCTCTTAACACCTGAAAAACTAAGACTAAGACTAAAACTAAATAAAAACTAAACTGAAACTAGTCAATTCCTCAAACTAAAAACTAAACTAAAACTACAAAATTATTTGTTGAACTCACTAAAAACTAAACTGAAAGAAAAAAGGAAACGGAAAAACTAAAAAAAAATAATGAAAATTTCAAAACTATAATAATCTTGCTCCTATAGGGACACCCAACATGCATGTCTTTGGACAGTGGGAGGAAGCTGGAATACCCAGAGAGAACCCCCGCATACATGGGAAGAACATGCAAACTCCACAGAGGAAGCACTTGTTTGAACCGTTCCCCAGCTAAGGCTCGAACTAGTGACTGTCTTACGGTGCGGCTGCAGTGCTAACCGTTACACCACCATGCAGCCCTGTCTAATGTACAGTATGTTTACAGGAAAATCAAAACAAAAAACAACAGTAAAACATCAAACACTTGTGCATATACTGTAATTCTGTTTGCATACGCACAGAGACACACACAAAATCATGGAGTAATTTATCCACATCAGAGCATGTTGAAGTGTCAGGCAAGCACAAATAGCACCTAACTAGAGTGTTATAGGGGAAGCGTGTTACGTCTGGCCAGATTAATGACTTAATTATGGTGGTTTGGCTTCCAACCATAACCTTTCCTTACATATTGTTAACTTGTTTTTCCTCATACTGCACACGTAATTATCTTTAAATTAAAACTGCGGAGGAACATTCAAAGATGCAACACTGAAGTGACTTTGCCAAACCAGCCATGGTAGCACGGTTTTGTGTTTCTCAATCATTTCAGAGGTAGTTTGCCTTCAGAATGAGTCAAAGAAAAGCAGGTCAAAGTGCAGGCTGCCACAAAGTTGTTCTAGTGAACTGGAGAGGCGGGTCAGTGTTGTTTTGCTGCAAGAATGGACTGGTTTTCAAATCTCAGATAATAATGGTTACCCTCTTAAATGAAGAGGAAAATGATCAAGCGCATGAAAAATACCCAGCTGTCGTGGGTTTTTACTAACAAGCAGACAGTAAATTAAAATAGTAAAAAAAACCAAACAAGCAAACAAAAACAGGAAATATTACCAAAAAAAGAGTGCAGTATGTTTTTTTGTTGTTGTTCAAGTGGTGGTTTGTATACAGAAAAGGTTAAATTCAGAATAGTTATTCAAATTACAAGTAGAAAGTGAAAAAAGAAGTAATAATAAAAAACAAAAATGACCAAATTATAATTCATTATGATAAAAACATTATTTTTGATTTTTTTTTTAAATGAATATAAAAATAAAAATAAAGAAAAACTCCTGTTCCAGGCATACAAACATATATAGGGACTGGGAGTGGATAGCGTAGTGGTAATGTTGCGGGCTTTGGTGCGGCAGACACGGGTTTGAGTCCCTGACGTGGCACTCATTGTGAAACACTGGACTGCTTAGGGATATGTATATATATATATATATATATATATATGTGTGTGTGTGTGTGTTTATTTATTTTTTTATTTTTGTGTTCTATTTGTGATGAACCATAATTCAAAATCAGTGTCATGATTTTCATGGAAATCTTATTTACCATTACTTTTGTCAATTTCAGCTCATTTCACTGACAGTATGTATACTGAAAAAAATCAGCTGTCAGTGAAATGAGCTGAAATTGACAAAAGTAATGGTAAATAAGATTTCTATGAAAATCATGACTCTGATTTCGAATTATGGTTCAACAGAAATAGAACAAACACAAAAATAGAAAAAAATAAACACAAACACACACACACACATACATATATGTATATACATATATATATATAAACATATAATATATATATATATATATATATATATATATATATATATATACACATAAAGCCATCATATAAAATAGATATAAAATAAAAATTACAAAGCCAAAATATCTTTTTTACAAATATTTAATTTGCAGTGAAAAGAATGCATAATGTTTGTGTGACAACACTTGGCTGTTGCAGCTGCTTGGAGCAACTTCCAGTGTTCCTGATAAACGTGGCAAGAAACCAAGCACAGATGAGGGAGGCTCAGAGCAACAGCAACCTGACTAAAATCTTGTGACCTGCTTATGACCTTCTTTTCCAAGCAAATTAGATTTTTTTTTCACAAGGGTGAAAGCAGGCGCGGGAAAGCACAAACACCTGCATATGTTCCAACTCTCTGCTGTTCCACTTCTTATTTGTTATCTAGCAAGCAGCTGGCTGGTAATATTTTGCCCACAAGTGGAGCCAAGGAGTTCAGCTCAGGAAAGGGGGCAAGCACTCGTGTTCCTGCATGCTAATTTGGCTTTGCTCCTTGGTACACCAAGTGCACCAGTGTAGCTCGGAGGCATGCATGTTTTATTTGCATATACCGCCACACCCTGATATTACTTATTAATCTTCAGATGCGACTTCGAAGTCCAACATGTAGCAGTCTTAATTAAAGTGCGTTTCTATCAGCATCGCTAATGACTCGTAGCTTGATATGCACAAAAAAGTTTTTCCCTGGAGTGGCTGCAGGCTGCCAAGAGTGTGTGAGGCAGCTCAGTGACCTTGCCTCAGACGTGACTAATTTTGTTGGTTCTTTATGCTAAAGTGATTCTTAAGTTTAGCTAAAGCTTCTTCTTCCTTTTTTTAAACTTCCGGTGGGTGCTTGTGAAATGGGTGTCTTTTGCGAAAGTATGATACAATGCCTACAAATGCAACAACAAAACAGAAGCTGCCTCAAAGCTGAGCAATTACGCTCTGAAAGCAGAGGGTGGGGGCAGCTGAGGGGACCGGATAAAGCTGCAGTATTGAGAGTGACAAGAAAATAAGAACTCAGCAAGAACAAGTGATGTATCATCATTTCAAACTTGTTTGAAAACCCAAGATGCTCTGAAATGAAAACACATTAAGCCTTCTGTCCTCCTCAGCGCCGGTTCTACCAGTCAATAACTAGTGATTGTGTTCTTTGAAGGAGTGAATAATGACAACAAATCCGACAAGCTTCATCAAGACAACAATGCACACACTGAGGACGCCAGATGATTTAAAAATGGACTGCAACGGACATTTCAGACATTTGATGGTAGTGGTTGGATGACAGTTTTTAAACAGATAAGATGCCCTTGGGTTACAGCTTGTTGCCAAGCAACATAAGAGATGGGGTTTGTATAAGGTGAGGAATCTTTAGCATGATGAATTGTTCTAGGATGTTGTGGCTCTACTGTAAATCTCATCGATTCTGTTCTTACATGACAATAAATAATCCTATGTGAATATTTGATGCCCAAATTGAGATGAAATACATCAGCATAATAAATTTAGCAGAGTATTATAGTACTGTAATCCTAATTCAGAATTTACCAGATGAATACAGTTTTGGCAGCATCATCTGTCAGTGATGATGCGATAAAAAACAGGACTTGCAGAAGTGTTGACAAGACAGCGTGGGATGTTTCATGCCAACATTGCCAGTGACAAATGGCAGACCATGACAATACAAGCTGCTGCAGTCATAAATGACAGAGTAGCGCAGGCAAGGCTGAGAGCCAAAACACTCTCATCAAGCCGTATGCAGACTCCTCAGGAAGGAAACAAAAGCTAAGCCAGATCCTCAAAGAGGTTGCACTCAGCATCGTTCATTGGAGCATCAGTTATGTGACAGAAGTGATTGACTGCATGTTAAATCAATAGATGGTGCGACTAAAACAAATGAAAATAATAAAATTTGGCTTTTGTTCTGAATGTTTCAAATTTAAATTTCTTACACTTCAATATACAATATTTTGCATGGACAAGTATTGCAATTATTATCTTCCTTACCTCCAGCTAGAGTCAAACTGGGTTGACCTGTTCATGATATCGTCAGACAAGTTTGCGGTAAGAATGTAGAGCATAAAAGAGCAAAGATTTCTGACAGAGCAGCTGAAAAGTGAGCTGGTCCAACATTTTAGAGGGCTAAGTCATTTGGCATTTGCAGACAATAAATAATGAAAGAGGTGTCGACATGGGTCATTTTCATTCCCAAAGATCTTTCGAACTGATTGCAATCTGTACATTTAGCTTAATGTAAATGTGGCTTTTATCACTCCTTTATTCATTTTTTCTTTGTAGACTACTTTCAAGAAGCGAAACGTGCAAACCAGGAAATTTATCATGAGTGTATATTGAAATATAATCAAGTTGGAAGATGACTTTCTGTTTGATTTCATTTTTATCTCATTCCACAAGCTGAACTTGGGGTAACGAAAATGCTCATACATTATAAATCATGAGGATTAGGTGGTTTCTCCCCTAATTTTCTTCATTAGGAGAACTGTTGGTCCGCCAGTGTGACGATTCTTGTCCATGTCCATAAATGAGCTTCACTTGCTGGGCAGGAGTTCGCTTCAGGTCTACTATAAAAGTAACAGCAACAACTTTCCTCTGGGTTAAAAAAGGGACCAACTAATTTCTGGGTTATTTCAACCCAGATATTTGGGTTGTTGATCCAACTTCTGGGTTAAAATAACCCAACATTGTGGTCAATATAACCCAACTTCTGGGTCACATATTCAAGTTGGGAAAAAATAAAATAACCCAATTTTCTGGGTCGAAGTAACCCAGAAATTAGTTGGTCCCTTTTTACCCCAGCAGTGGGTCAAAAATAACCCATCATGGTTTATTTTTGACCCAGGAGTTTTTAGTGTGTAATGGAGATATTGGTATATTTCATAGTCTCAATCAGTGAGCTCTTGTCCACTGCAGCGCAAGCTATTTACAGGATAAAAGAAGACGGTTTGGAGCTCAACTGAGCTTTTGAAAGATTTCTTGATGTTGACTTTGATTAAATACAAACCCAAATCTATGGGGGCTTCTGGTTTTCCAGATAATTAATATAGAGTATTACTCTAACTTACATTGCGAATAATTGCCTGTTGAGCAGATGTACATCACAACTCCTGAGTGTTGGATATTGTTGTGATGTGTTAAAATGCTTTTTATTCCTTTTCCTCTAAAGTTGGCAATGTGAGGAGGCCCAGCAGGGAGCCTTTCATCAAAGCTGGTTCATGACATCAGTCTGGTGTCAAGAACAAGCCTCACAGATAAAACATTTCCTAGATTTTTGTTGGCATGTGTGAAAAAAGAATTCCATTCAGTTCTGTTCTAATGAGATGGAATCAGGAATGTCTGCAGAACCATCATCAGATGACCCTTTAATGCCTTGATGCAGTAGTGAAAGGAGATAATGATGATACTGAGATGATTCATGCTTCCATCATGACACATGGTGTCGCTGAAAAGAAAACAGCGTGTCAAATGTTCTTATTCAGCTGTCTAACTACTGAAACAAAGCCAGGCTGATTACATTAAGGGCTGGAAAAGCAGCGAGATGCATGAGCTTACAACCTGTGAACTGACAGAGAATGGGCTGCCGTTTGGCCTAAAAGCCATCACAGCCCCAAATCATTACTACTGTATCCACTTGCTGGGATAAACAGCTACAATTCAGCTGAGGGTTAGTTTCTCCTGTGAAAATGGCAACCTTTCCCCATAACACCTGTATGAATTATTCAGCACTCTGGGCTCTATCAGAGGTTGTCAGAAATGTCAGCCGGTTGGAAGTACCCTTGGCTGGCCCCAGAGGATGTTGTCTCTACACCCTGTGGTGGGGTTAGGGGGTTGAATACACACACATACACACACATATCCCTACCTGACCAAATGCCACAGCTTTTTCAGTGCCAAGCTCCCCACCCTGCAGAAAGCTCGGCACACCCGCAGTGAGCAAACTGTTGCAAATGTTCCATTTTTCCATCTCCAATATTGCTGATAAACATGTTTCCCCCACATAAATAAACGTAGCTAAACTTTTTTTTTAAAACACTTCTGTCTCCTGAAATAATAAAACAGGGTTGATTGTTCCATATTTCCTCAGCACCTACAGCTGTATGTCTCACCCAGCTTCACCCAGATGCTTCCTTACAGAGATGTTATGCTCATTTTCCAGGCTGGGTGCAAAAATAAAACAAAAACAAACTGGGAAAAGAGGTAAACATAAAATATGTTTTTAAAAGGAGAAGCAGCTACTTGCTATTACTCCTGAGCTGTCTTGGAGCACAGCTGCATCCCCATGTGACCTTTGCTAGAGCAAATCGGGCAGTAGGCCAAGTGTGAAAATTGGGACATCGCTCCTGGAAACAACAGATAATCAGGCAATTAATCTCTACATAATTAACAGCAATGAGTTAATGAAAAAGCCCTTCACATGCAAGTTTATCCGATGTTTTCACCAGGATAACTTAGCAGGGAGTGAGGGAAGAGTAAATGTGCTGGCTTAATGATCAACAATCTCACCTTCCTTCCTTCCTTCTGTGGAATCTGGGGGGTTGCTGTTAATGGACTGGTCAGCCATACGCCTATGAATAGATCAGAGAGGAGTCAAAGGGGCCTTATCTTCAACTGAAGTACAAGGATCAGCATGGTGATGTGAGAACATATTTTACATTATTTTATGATCTTAAAGGATGCCTCCATGTACTTAAAACCTGCATTATTAACAGTGATGCATGGAATATTTATACTTTTGGAAAGCATGAATAAGACTGTGACTTTTTATCTTGTTCCTGTTTCCAATGCTAACTTTACAAAGCAACTGAAAATTTTCTTAAAGATAAATGTGCTCCAGATCAAAGATGTGGTACCAATTTTCTGTTAAATTTTTCTCCCACTGCATGGGGTAACAACATATTCCAGCTTGTGCTGAAGATGATTTCTGAGTGGATTTCAGTCTCTGTGGATATGCTTTATTTGTGGTGTAGTACCCAGCAATGCCAGAAGATGGTTTCCCGTCATTCTCTGATGAGTCAATGCAGCAACAGCATGATGTCCTGTCCGCTTATTTAACTTTTCTCATCATAAACTGTTGTGTCGTCCTAGTATGGACATAAAGAAATGCATTTTTTGCAACATACATTATACTAACAAAAGTATTTGCTCACCCATCCAAATTATGGGAACCAGGTGTTCCAATCACTTCCATGGCCACATGCGTATAAAATGAAGCAGCAACGCATGCAGACTGTTTTTACAAACATTTGTGAAAGAACGAGTCACTCTCAGGAGCTCAGCGAATTCCAGTGTGGAACTGTGACATATTGTGAAAGTGGACTCATTTCAATGCACACATAAAACTTAAACGAAGCCACACATCAACATTATTTATTAATTTTCCAAGTTTATTTTTTGTTTTTCCCCCCACATGGTGAAAGGGGCATTCCTGCTGAACAAGCCATCAGATTTAAGTGGGTCATCTGGTTGATACTCCAGCTGATCAACCGTTTTAAATGGAGTAGAAACTCTGCCCACCCGCCTGTCTGTAGGTCATCTGGGTGGTAAATGGAGCAAACCCACTAATTCTTAGCAAACAACTTGAAATGATGCTTGACACAGCAGTGGTGCCGAAATGTAAAAACTGAAACACTGTAAGCCAAATGAGTAAAAAGTGACTGCTTTATCTGTTTCAGCAGCTGATGCCTGTACAACATGATTTCTAACTCATGCAACAATTGTGCCTAAAAGGATACATCATGGAAAAAAATCAGAATTACATTTACTAGGTGGTTAGCACATATAACACAAAGTAAACAGTGGAGTCATGTTTCAGTGTGAGCTCAAAAACTACTTTACGTTAAACTTGGATTGGATCTGTTGCTTCTCACAGTAACAGCCTGCTACATTTCAGCAGGTATCACAGTAAAAGATGCACAGATCCAAACTTTAATATCAAGCTACAAATTCAAAAAGTGAAGAAAAACCCATTAAAACAAAATATATATCTGCAGGTGCTCACACTCAAATATCCTTATATATTTACAGCACAGTTCTCTCTTTTTTAAACGTATAATATAGTTCAATGTTTCCTAAGTTAAAGCCCAAATGCTGCTAGGGATAATGAGATGAATGGATACAGGCTATCAGGAGCAAGACACAGGAGTGATGTAACAGTCCAGACAGAATAAGGTTAAATGAGGACACCTAGGGTAAATGACAGGAAACAGCAGGAAAAAAAAAGCAACAACAACAAAAAAACAGAAATAAAAAACAAAATCCAACCCCCCCCCCCCCCCCCCCCCCCCCCCCAAAAAAAAAAACAAAAAAAACCCCAACAACTAGAGATTTAACTAAAAGCACAAAGAATGAGGCAAAATAAAATAGAAATGAAGCAAATAAAAGTTGTCAAAACAGAAGCTCGACAAAAGCAAACACATGACAACAAATAAATACTAACAAAATCAGGGGAATTTAAATAAACATGACATTAAAAACCATGTCCTTTGACAAGATACCGAATCTGAAGCTGTGCTAACTTGCAGACAGCACTATGCAAGGTTAGTGTGTGTGTGCATGTGTGAATGAGAAATAAATTGTACAACACTTTGTGGACTGAGTGTAACCTGAGGTTTAAAGTTGCCACACACAGTACATGTATGAGAGGATTTACCATTTATAATGCTGTCACACTACTACCCTTGTTTCTGCAATATTTAACACTGTTAAAGCTTTAAAATGGTCATGTCCAGTTCCTAAACAAGTTCTTGCAGTAACGGGCAAACTTCAAACACAGGTACATGACTAGGAGGTATGAACAAATAGTTCCAGATCAGTAAGTGGTCAGGGTGGGTTCTGAGGATTACCATTCAAAAGTTATTTCTATTTTCCACTCAGCCGTGCTTCAAATAAACTGTCCAAATCCATAAGTTTATTTCATTTGTTAAAAAGTTAATTTCATAACAAAAAAAAAAAAAAAACCTCAAGTGACATATATACAATTTAGTGTGATTATTTGGGGAATTTAAAAAATGCAACTTTCCCAAATATCAATCTTTTTAGATACTTGACTAATCTTCAGATGACCTTGACAAAAAAATCCGAGCTCAAGGCTTCAAACTGTAACATCCAAAGGACACAAGGAAGAAGTTGCAGGGTGTGGAAATGCATCACATTTCTCTGTGAGGCTTCTCTATGAGCAGTCCTGCCTCTGTTGCCACCCCATCCCCGCACCGTCTCTCTCTTTATCTTCCTCCTCACCCCCTCCTCCTCCTCATCCCCTTGTCCCCACGCGGGTCTGCTGATGGATGAGCTCATTTGCTGCAAATCTCCTCTGAGTCAAAGCGCGACACTGTTGCTGCCGCTCTGCTACTTCAGCGGGCATGCAGAATAGAGATCTCAGCATATGAATATTGTATGTATGTACATGAACGCACACAGAAAATGCACGCTGCTGTATGTTTGTCTTGAAAAATTGCCACTAAGTGTGCTTCCAGGAACACCCAGGACAAACACACAAACAGCAAGAGATGCTGTTCGTACGGGATTTGTCTTAAAAGCACCATAGAGAGCTGAATCAAAAGCAATGCGAATGAAATAACACAGAGCAGAAGATGAGATTGCCTTGTTTTCCTTTCTTGGTGATTTACCGTGCATATGGGCCATTTCTTGTTTTCTCTAATCATAGAGACAATGGATTGGCAAAAGGCATGGTTAAACCAATTCAGCTAACATATTTCTTTGAGCAGCCACATTGTTTTATGTTAGATCAAAACTCAAGCATTGCTCTCTTTAATTCGACTCACTGCCGGCTGCAATAACAAATAAAGAGGCTTTCCCAAAATATATTTCCATAGATAAGCCGGTCCATTCTGATGTGTCACTTTTGATACAGACCACGTCTCTCTGCTCGCCAGACAGACGGCCCGCTTTGGCAACTGAGCCAGCCTCACAATAACTATGATGAATGCAGTGTCCACAGGAACAAACCAGCCATTTGACACTTCATCCCCCTTGATGCATTATCAGCTAATATCCCATGGATCCATGGCGGGCTGTTTGAAGCCTTGTGATGTGATTGCGGCACAACTGGCCTCCTCTGAGCTCTCCCATGAGTACAGGTGACTGCAATCATCTCCGAAATGGCAATGTCTAACTTCAAATGTGCTTTGCTAGTGAGCAGGCCATAGGGGAATCAGACACAGCATCTGTGGCGCTGATCGGGACAATCGACTCTGCCCAGCGGACCTTCAAAACCAACTCTACGAACCTCTCTAACTCAAATCACATTGAGGCCATTTTAACAACCAGGCACTGTGTGTGTGTGTTCTCCAATATTTGACTACAAGCCCCCAGAACTCTTGCTAATCTAAGCGAGAAAATACCAATTTGCCATGCACTTGATGTGCTTGAACATTGAAAAAACTCAGCGTCCATTAAAAGTGGATGAAGTGACAGGTTTGGATGAGACGGCTCTGTGAAGTCTGTGGAGAGTGTTGGTAGAATGAAGACTGAGAGATAGAAGCCCTGCTCTAAAATGAAAGAAATGACACGCTGAAATATGAAAATATCATCTGAGACGGGTTTTAGCAGTTCAAGGAAGGAAAACAGGAGCGACCGTCGAGACTTGTTGATATTAAGCAGCTGATGGGATGAATCAGAAATGAGGGGAAACGGAAAGAAAGAGAGAGTTTGACGTCTTTCTAACGAGAAGCTTTTTATTTATGGTGAGATAAATAAACTGTCAGAGATCTTTGATGTTAATCCTGATTCAAGACATCAAAATGATTTGGTGATGATGTGTTTGCATGGGGTGGGGTAGCTCATCTGAGAGAATATCTGCAGTCTCTTAATCTCTCCACAAGCACACAAACTGTAATGAATTTGACTGTTATGCTGATTATGGAGTAAGAACTGATATAACTTTTCTTGTGATTCAGGATAACATAGTTATGTAGATGTCACTTCATGGTGTGATTCACTATTTCCTTTGTTCTGCTCAAACATCCAGTACTTAGCTGTATCCAGTCAACAATTTCCATTAATTAGCCTGAATAAGTATGTAAAATGAAGTTAAAAAGTAGTCTAAGGAGAGAGAATAAGCAAATGCATCTATACACACACGCACAAATATTGTTACCCCTACATTTGTTTCCTAATAATGATAAATTTGACTCAGCAGTGTGGAAAGAAGCTAATGTTTTGCTAAGTGTCCAATTTTATATTGTCCATATACTTTATATCATTAAGAGCTCTTTCTAAAACATCAACAAGTTTAAAGAGTTCCTAACTAGACAAAACCATTCTTTACAGGAATAGCAGCTACAGACTAGCTAGCTAGGTAGCTGTAGATTTGTAGGCCGATTAGATTTAAATTGGTATTTACTTGACTCATTTTATCTGCAATAAAATAAATTAACTAATCACTAAAATACACTACCATTCACTGTAACTTAAAGGCCATGACATCAAATGTCACTTTTCTGGGGTTTTGGGGATATGATACGATCTGTTGTGCACTGATGAGGCCATGTGAATGTCCAGAGTGAGAATCAAAATTCCTGTTTATGGTCTGTCAGCTTTGTCTCTCAGAGAGCAGCTTATCATTCTACGTAGTTTTAGCATTCTACGTAATTCATTTGCTCCAGTGAGAGCACACTATTAAGTGATAAACTTACCGGTAAGTTTATTTGCTGTCTTGTCTGATAAACATAGCTCACTTTCTGGAATGCACATGATGCTAACAGATAGCCTTTAGCAAACTCCAACCTAGGGCAGCTTGACCTAGTTTCTCTAAATAAGGTTATAGCCAAATAAGGTCTAGCCAATCAAAATGAAATCAACTTGGTCTCCGGGTGAAGCTGCATATCATTACCGCACCCAACTCTTTTACTGAGGAAGGGAGGTCTGACGTTTCAAAACAATCCCCGCTGTAAAAAATGCTGTTTTTCTCTTTGGAGATTTGACAGCACTGCCAACATGAACTAATTTTTACTGTTATGTCATCACTCCTTTAAAAAAATTATAGGGAAAAGATAAGGGAAGTGTAGCTTCTAGCAAGGTTAGCCATGGCAGTTTGAACTGGTGTCTAAGCCTAATTGATAAATCCATAAACCAATTCTGAATGCAAAACAGTGAGCATAAATATACATAAATTTTTTAGCCATAGCTTGCATCTGAACACAGTGATGAAGTCATAGCTATGTGTAGTTTAAGCATTGACAATTTAGCCAAGGGCTGCATGCTGTTTTTGTTTCAAAGAATGTCTTAAAGGTATACTGTGTAACTTTTGGCCACTATGGGCACTAAACCTGTAACTTACAGGTGCCACAACTGTCTCAAAATTAAACATTCTCAGTCTGTATTTTGGAAAAGTGTTGCAGACCTCTTTGAAAAGCTGATTTTTAAGTCATCAAGCCATTAATCAAAGCGCTCCAGGTTACATGATCCAATGAGTGAGGGGCCCGCTCCTGAGAAGTTACAATGCCTGGTTTTTGAGAATGGCAGCCCCCTCGGAGCAACGACATGCGTCAAGTGCTCTATATTAACTGCAGAAATCAGCTATAGTTACTTATATTAATAATAATGTTAGAATATAATGTATCATAATATTTGGCTAACATTGGGTTCAAAAGTTACACGGTATCACTTTAAGAAGCAGATTCTTATCAATTATGACACTGCTCAATTGTAACAGGACATTATTGTAACAGACCATCTTGTTACATGATATTTGGAGAATTTGTCGTCTTTGGTGAACAAAAAAGTGGTGGAACCACCGCTGAATGCCTGGTTTCCATTTGTAGTTTTCACATTATTCATTGAGCAAACCCAGTAAGCTCAATTGCATCATCATAATTCATCCTATCAAATAACATTAACTTGAATTAAATCAAATTATCTATATAGCCTATGTGTGCCAGAACTATAAATTCCAATGCACAACTGATGTGACCATACTCGTTCCCAGATGTTAGTTATCTGGCCATGGCTTAGTAACTCATGACTATGGATTGATATTGATATATTTTCTTTCACCATGATAGGCTCTGTTGGGCTGCGATGAAAAACAGAGAAAAATTAGTCAGCAAACATTTAGATTCTGTTTTTAATTTGAACCAACATAAAGAATTTTTAATAGTGAAAGGGAAATCTAGTGTTTTGTTACACAAACAAGCCTTATGTTGAATTTGACAGCAGCAATATACAGTAACTCATAACAGTTGGGATAAGAGGACAACAAATAAAGGTGCTGTTAAAACTTGTGAACTTTTGCATTTAAAGGCAACAGATCAGCTATGCTTACAGAATCTGAGTACGGAAAAAACAAGTTCTTTCCTTACAGTCAGAGATTGCCTTAGCAATCATGATTTAAAGTGACATTGTGCACCCATCTACTTTAAATGCATTTTACTGCAGCATCGTAGAAGATGTTTCTTTCAACAATTTTTGCAATATTCTGTAAAATTGGGTTCACTGCCCCATATGCTATGATTAATTCAAAGCTTTAAATCTATAAATATTATTATACATCAGCTGTGAAAGTAATGCGGCTGGAAAAACATCTCCCTATCATCTCTGCATTCCTTACATTTTTCATTTGTCTATTGGCCCGTCACCCACTCCTAAGATGGTAGGAAGAGTGACTGACGGTCAATTCAACGGGAAACAGGGGAGACTGATCAATGAGAGTGATTGATTGGTGAGAGTGACATTGCGTGCCGGAAGCTGCATGCTCTCGTCTGATTTCTAGTAGGTCACTAACAGTTTTTCTGCTAGCAGTTAGCAACGCTTAGACAATGACATCTGTTTTACTTGCATTTGTGACATGATGGGAGAATCTGTACCTGCTGTCTGCTAAACACCGGAGTGGCTCGTGCACGTTATTCTGTGGCCGAGGGAGCTGTGAATCTAGCAGGTTGGTCTTGCGGATTATTTAAAAACTCACTAATTGTCTCCGCTTTCTGAAATGCAAAAACATTTTCTATAGTGCCTTTCATACAAAAAAAAAAAAGGAGAAAAAAAATCATCATAGAATTCAGACAAGTATCTGCAAATAACAGATAAAACTGAAGCCCAAACTGAATGGTTCTGGTCTTTATCTCTAGTAATGTACAGGCACTTTCATCAAGAGGGAAATTGCCAACAAGTGTCAGAGAGGTCAGATTTAACTCAATTTGTCATTTTATTTTCTGTAAAGTAAAATAACACCTATTCTGTTATGTCTTGCAATGTCTAAGGCATTTTGGAGAGTTTGAATAAAGAGCCAATTTCCTTCCCCATTTCTCATCCTATGCTACCGATTTTTTTTTTTTTTTTTTTTTCATAAAGACAGATTAAGACCAGTAGCGACAGTTTAGTCACTTGTGTGTGTGTGTTTTTTCTATCACCCAAATGTAAATCAACATGTCCACTGATTAGATCACTTCATTTTCATTTTCATTTTCATCTTTCTAAAACTAAACCCTCTAAATCTGTTGAATGGACAAATGTAACCTGTTTTTTTTTTAAAAAAAACAATCAGATTGGATTAATCATGTCTTTAAACCACTCAGAATCTCACTATTTAATTCATCTGCCTCTAGTCTTGAGAGAGGCAGTAGAGATACTGTATCCCGAGGCGATAATGACTTAAAAAAAAAAAAAAATAGCCACGTTAACGCTTTATTTAATTTGTATTTTACTGTATTTAATCTGTACTGTTATAATGTATCACTTTCTCACTGGCTGTACTTAATTACTTATTTATGCTGCTAAATTGTTGTTTTTAATTGCATTATGTGGGTGTGTGTTCATTATTTATTCATATATTGTAAGTCTTCATTTTATTTGATCTTTTTTGGTAGCTCCTGTGGTGTATTTTCCATCTTTTTATTGTAAATACAGCAGTTTCCCTTGGGATAAATAAAGCTCCTTGAATCTTGAATCTTGAAGTTTGTGGTCCAGCTAGAATCACCCTTCCCTGTGTGATCAATCAAAATTAATAAGCCATGATAATGTTTCAAAATCAATAATAATTTCCCATCCCTGTGTAGTTGGTCCATTAATCAACATGTTCATGCTTTATGTCTTCAGCATCATTCCAGTCCAAGCAGCTGTGATTTCAAGCCAAATAGATAAAAAAACAAAGCCTTTAACCTGGTTTAAACATTACCCACCAATAATCTACTATGAAGACAAAGAAACACAGATACCAGAGTTTATCCTGCTGAGCTGGATCAATTTGACCCTCTGCCACTAATTAACAACAGAGAAAGCAGAAAACAGGAAGTAATCTGCTAAATAAGCTGCTGTCTGTCTGAAACATGTGCACATCAAGAGTCTGAATGCTGTTTTCTGTGGCATACAGCTGCAGACCCACACAGTCAGTACATCAGCCCAGAATAAAAAAGCTCACCAAGCACAAAGAAACCCTCAGATAAGAGAGAATAAGATAACAGTATCCCATTTTGGAATACAAATTGGTACATTAAGTATCTGATTCATTTCAAGGGACAATCATTTTCAACTTTATCTTTTTACATTTTATTTCTTGAAGCATAAATAAGCTGTTCAGATATCAGGAAGACCTCAGTGTAAATAGCAGGGAGGAGATGCATATCTTGATAGCAAGAAAAGCACTTTTGGAAGAGCAGCAGCATAAATTTTAAGAGGAAGACTGTTTCCTTTAAACATTTGCTTTCAAAACAGAAAAAAAGGGTGAAACTCTCAGAGAACACATTACACAAAAGAACAATTGCCTATTTTCGGAAAAAAAAGTGAAAAAAAAAAGTGACGCAGAATCAGATCCATGACACATTAATCATTGAAACCAAGTTTTCCTAAATTTAGCTGAGTAGATTTTGTTATCTTGTTGGCCGAGACAAACATCCTGTCCCCTCCCCTCAGCTCTCACTTTGATGGAGGAATAACCAAAAATTTCACAGCAATTGAACAAAAATGTAGTCATCCTCCTCTCACCTTTACTTGCAATTGCTAAATGTCTTGTCAGCCCCCTCCCATCAAGCTAGTTTCACACCTTAGTAAAGATGGAAATCTTTCATAATAACTTTACAGTAGCACCAGCACCAGTAATGGATCCCAAGTAACCTCTCACAGCGTAAGAGGTCACAATCTGCCTCACACAGAGAGTCAGAAACATCTGCTCAATCTGTTTTGTGCTCAAGTGGACAGCATGTCAGCATCTCAAGGCACACTGCTCAAAAGTCTGTCACACTTGATAAAAGAGGGAACAATCATAATCCTTTTGAAACTGCGCAGCAAAAGAAAAATGGAGTGGAAGGCAGCTTTGTGCATTCAATACACACATGAGCGACCGACATTGTCACCAAAAAAAAGAGCAGTTTATGTCCTTTTCAGCCTGTAGCAGATATTTCATGCTCCAGACTAACTGCTGCGACGGTGTCCTCTGAGGGTTGAAACGCAGAGGGGGATGAGGCTGCGTGACTGGCTCACGACAAGACTGAGGAGCCCAGTCATCGCTGGCAGAATAGAGTTCACTGGGATGTGAGAAGAATGGTCTTCGGGCAACAGATGCAACGGTTCAAACACAAAACCGGGCAACTGCTCGCTATTTCCCGTCAAACCTTTAAAAGCTATAAATATGACTAATTAGTCTGCTGCCGTCTTCAGGCCAGCGAGAGGTAACAGCCAGGCTTCCACACCCATCACCCCATGCCCGCATGCCCTTCTCATGGGATCGGCATGAGGGCTTCATAAGTGCTAAAGCAGAAGGGAGCACTATATAAACTCCTGCAGAGTTTTCTCTGTCTCACCACACATAGGTTTGCTGAATTTCCTTCATCATCCACTCGTTCATTAAGAAGGTTTCAGCTGAGAGATTTAATCCCAAATACCTGCAAATTACTGTTGGAGTGTCTTCCAAGCAGGGCTGCTTTTTTCTGTCAGTTTCTTTCCCTCCAAATATGCACGAACAAGCTAAAACAGAGATGTCATGTGGAAAGGATGCCAGAGGTACCCCCTGGTACCCCCTGAGAAAATGGTGGCAGTCCAGCCAGCTATTCAACCAGGATATCGGCCTTCCACCTTTCCTGGAGCCAGGGTACCCGCGGTGGACGGATGTGGACCAGCTCCAGAGGAGTTTGGCTGCTTACTGGTGGCCGGGGTACATGCCCGCCCCGTTGTTCGTGCCCCACATCTCTGACTCGATGCATCATGCCAGCCAGAAGATCAGTAAGTGGAGGGTCAGCTTGGATGTGGCTCACTTCTCCTCTTCAGAGATTTTTCTCAGCATCAGAAATGGATTCCTGGAAGTTGGAGGTGCGTCACTGTTAGTTAAACATCTCCAAAAAGTTTCTGTTATTCACATCTTTAATTACTTTTACACACAGGATAGTTTCCAATCTTGATAAAGTATTAATAATCTTGTCTATCTTATGTTATCTCAGAGAGTAGCATAATTATCTAAATAGACTTTTCTCGCAGCTCAGAGAATAAGCCCCATAAAACGCCAAACACTGGTAGGGAGAAAGCTGAATGGTACAAAATTAGAGAGTTGCTTAAATAATGTGCTTTGGGAAATTAAAATCACAGCTCTGTGGCAGAAATTAATTTCTGTGTTGAGTGGTTTCTCTGTGTTGCCTGATTCCTCTGTGTCCTCACATTCCTTCCCATAAACGGTAATCCATCCACAGGGAAACACGAGGAGAAGCCCGACGAGCATGGATTTATTGCCAGATGTTTTACAAGGAAATACAGGTAGGCGAAGAAAACACTGACATTAACCTGCAGATGATGAAATGTGCAGTTTAAACCTCCGTAAACAACCAGTCAGCAGCAAAACATGCAGCACTGATGTTCTATTTTTCCACAGGATCCAATCTCTAAAACGCTCACTGAGCTGAAAAATTAGATGATACGTATGTTTGTTTCAGTATTTGCACTGTCTGTAGTGATCTTTTGAACAACACCGAGTCATTTTCAGGCTGCCAGCTGAGGTGGATGCAACCAAAATCGTCTCCACGCTGTCTGTGGATGGGATCCTGACCGTGGAAGCTCCTGTTCCTGAAACCTCTGCTCCCTCTGCCATCATCATTCCAATAAAGGTGAACACCACTGGGAGGCTTTATTCACATTTGAACAAATATGGTAAATATGCTAATGTGGTTTCTTGCTTGTTGGAGAAGATCAACACTCCTCCAATGTAATTCTTCAGCTGGTAATTAGCTTGGATCAGGCCAAAGACTGGAAACAAGGGGTCCAATTAAAACCTAATCTGTTCTGTTTATTCAAAATTCATAAAGCGTAAAAAACAACTAGAGTGTGAAAAAATAACACATTTTTTTTTTCTTTTTGTCTGAAAGTATCCAAACCCAGCCCATATGGGCGATGCTTTGATACATGGATACCACATAGGGATAGGCCAAAATGGTCTCCTTATCTGGAACCAGTTTGAGTCAGGAGGATCTATAAATGTCAGCTTAGGTGGATTCTCTGTCTGGGTTACTAATGAGAGAGAAAAGCATGGGAGAGAAACAGGATTTAACATATAAAAGAGGACACAAATATAAGGGCTGGTGTTGCTGTATCAAACCCAAACCTTTGGATGGGTCAGTTTTTCAGCCCATTTTCAACCAAGATGGATCCTTACAGCTTTTGGTTTGAAGTGTACAACTATAAACTTATCTAAAGAAAAAACTCAAACCTTCTTTGTCAACATGGATTAAATCCTTCCTATTTCTGCACAATATTTGCTGATTGCATCCAGTTTCAAATCCTTGATTTCTTCATACAGAATGACTGGCTAACAGATTCGGTTTTAAACAAAGACATGAAAGTTGAGCTATTTTTTGTATGTTTATCAAAATCCAGGTGGAGATTGGAGATAAAGGAGAATGGAAAGTAAAACAAGAGGATCAAGGGGAAGAGGTCTGTGGTGATCAGGCCCAGCCTGGCGGCACCACAACTGGGATCGAGCTGCGGTATGAGGAGGAAACCTTTGAAAAGCCAGCTGGAGAGTTTCACCCTTCAGAGCTTGCTGATGATGAAAGCATCGAGGGTCTGCAACAATCTGCTGAGCACCATGAAACTCTGGAAAGCAAAGAAAGCTTGAGTACATCTGTCCAGGAACCGGCTGTGCTTGGAGATATCCAAAAAAAGGAGGAGGGAGCAGAGGAGGAGCCTGAGGAGCAGGAGATGGGTAGAAGCCCTCAAACCCAGGTCCAGAGCCAGGAGCTGGAAGCTGCTGACATGATGCAAGAGCACACAAAGTAGACAGAAGGAAAGTTAGCCTGCAGAAGCTGCCTTGCACCAGTTCTACTCACGCGTTTTAGTCTGAAACGATAACATTTATATGACCATGCTTTCTCTGGAGCTCCAATAAAGCACTAGCGTGTGAAAATATGTAATGCGTTGTTCTTGTCTACATTTTTTACATCCTTATAACAATGCAACACCTTCTAATAGCAGCCAAGTGTTGCTGACTGTAGTTCACCTTCCTCCTATTAGGGGATGTTGTATCATTACCTGGAGAGGTGATGTGTATGAAAGGGAAGATGTTTGACCTGCAAAGGAAAAAGATTTTTGACTGCAGTGGTGCCAAGATAGAGGTTGCACTTTGTTAACACGAGATGCACGATAAAGGAAAACTGTCACCGAGCCTCCATCAAGAAGAAATGGAGTGGACATTTAATCATGGTGAGGTAGAGGAACAGCGAAAAGGTGCATCAACCTCATCCGGGGTCAAGCACGCTCAGGAGTTTAGTAATAGACTTAGATCCTTTAACAATCCTCTCAGTCCTAAATAAATAGTAATTTCTCTTGTTTGTGAATTTGGATCTGTTTACCAATAACCGGGACCGAGCTTGTGAGAATCACACCCACAGCTAACCTTTGAGACCTCATGTTTGCATCTTTGTTAACGAGATGTTTCAGAGAAGTGATTCTGACATAAACAACTCGTCCAGGGAGAAACAGACCCTATTCCAATATTGTTGTTGCCATAGCAACAGCTTAACTGTCGTCTACACATATAATCTAGAAGCAATAAATACATCAGTGTATGTGAGTTCACACAGTCTTTACAAAGCCAAAACCCTGATAGTCTTTTGTTGTTTTTTACAGTGCAGCTCCAGTTTGGAAACTTTTTCAAATTGATCATCCTTCTCGATTCCAGCACACAGACAGGATTACATTATTTTGCATCATGCAACATGCAATGGAACTGCCCCAGTTTTTATACTCATATTCAATAGCCCTGGCAGGGCTGTCTCAATGAGTTCGGTCCATCCTGCAGCCAACACGCAGCGGTGCCAATCTCAGTCAGCACTAAGCCCTCCGCTAAGCTGCTGCCCAATTCCTTCTGTTATCCACCAGTCACACCACAGGCTCCCGGATCCCTGGATACAGGCCCGTGAGTGGCCCAGTTTTCAATGAAAGACACAGATGTTAAGAGACACTGGCTGGTTGGACATGTTTTATTGAACCAATCAATACAAAGACATCAACAGAAAAAATGGCAGGACTCAAATCAAACACCATGCAGATGTCTTCCTTAATGACAAATAGAAAAAAGAAAATAAAGAATCAAACCCTGCTGCAAAATGCAGAATATCCTAGATTAATATTCCTAATGATTTGGCACATATTAAAGCTTATTTACAATAAGAAGAATACAGTATAATGCACACAATCCAAAAGGATAATACTTGTATTTTCTAACATTAATTTTGTTTCTTGTCTTGTTTAGGTGACATTCATTAACTTTGAGGATAAACACAAGAGCTCAAGCCACACAAATAAAGGCAAATTATGTGCTATTTGCTGCAAGGACTGTTCTGCTAAACAAATTTAATAATAATAAAATACATACCTACAAAACAAACTATTTGCAAGGAACCTGTTTTGAACACTCCTTGATTTAGGTATAATCTAAGTTATTTATGTGCCTAATAACACCTCATTATTAGTCATGGCTGATTTATGGTCAAAATAGAGCAAGGCTTCCTTAAAAAAAAAAAAAGGCATAAAAATGCTTTAAATGTTCATAAAATGCTGCAATACTGAGATTTTAATATAAGATTATTTTTAAATCTCTATTCTGCATGCTATCATGACTTTGTTGTATAATTAAGTGGGCTTTTTTATTGGATGATTCCGACTAGGGATGCAACAATATGCAAATTTAACATCACGGTTATTGTGACCAAAATCACAGTTATCATTGTTATTGCGGTATAATTGAAATACACCAGCATCTTTAAAAATATCCCAAATGGGTCTAGACATCTACTTTTATCCTCTTTGAAGTGGGAAATATCTACAGAGTACAGATCTGGGCATGAAAAAGTTCCCCTTTCAGCCGACTGCCAGCCACTTGTCTGCTAATTCAATCGCACAGAGAAACACCTGTGTACTGTACCCAGGGGAAACGATTTCAGAGCATGAATGAACGTCCTGAACAAGGATGTTTCCACACGCAAAGTTTGGACACCGTACGTGATGCCGTATTTGCGGGACAAGTCGTTCAACCAGTGATAGTGCAGTACTGGTGCACTTCCTCCATTATGGCAGAAAAAGGAGGAACTTTTTCATGCCCAGATCTGTACTGTCATGGGTATCTTTGTTGCCTTCCACCATGTTTTCATATATCAAACATTGCAAACTGGGACTCCTGCTGCTTTTCCAGCCAATGAGCAGCATCACTGTGACTTTTTCAAAGTGTAGAAATCAATCACTGTTTTAAAGATAATTTGAATTTCAAAACGGTATCACGAATTGTTGGTAATTTAATCACGGTTAATCATTTTACCGGTAATCGTTACATCCCTGATTCCGACTCTCCTTTACTGTGATCATGAGCACCAGTCTTCACAGCTACATCAGTCACTACATTATGAGCACCTGCATGACAGTGAGCGCAAAAGTTTCAAACGCTTATGGGAATGCAAGGATCCAGGTTTTCCAAGGAGAACATTTCATCGTAACAGGATGAACAGTTTAACTCACTGCAGCTGTTTTCACCTTTTAGGACTTTTTTTGATGAATTGGCATGCTTGCAAATGAATTGAATGAATTGCTTTTTGGGATTAAAAAGATTGTTAAACTGAAACCTGGGGTCCCCCAAATATGAGATGTTGATACAGATGGTGCCAAACTTTGCCAAAATGATCAATCTAGGGACGTCTCCTGAACTTTCTGTACTAGAACCTCTGTAATTATGCTCCAGATTGACCTTTGCAGAGATTATTTTCATATATTGTAGTGTGATGTGATAGAGCTTTAGATCTGCATCATTTCAGATATTCTTATTTAAGAGTTTGAATATTTTAGGCAAGTCTAAGACTTTTTCCATTTGTGCTATGTGCCATCTTTATTTATTCCTCACCAGTAACACATGCATTGATATATCTCTTTACTATGACTCCAAAAGTATTCAAATTGACCTTGTGACTGCATAGATACACTCATTCCATGATGGGGATGCAATTTCAGACAGAAGTCCATGCACAGGGGTCTAAGGGCTAATGATACGACTAACTGATGTGTATTTATCAGAGATATTCACAAGTCCTTTATTGCAAGTCCAAGTTAAGTCTCAAGTCTTTGACATCAAGTCCAAATAAAGTTTCAAGTCAGCTGCAGTAGTTGTAGAGTAATCTGCCATCTGGTCTGCTTAGAGGACCATCCAAAGAATTTCCTCTCCTCTGGAGAGGCAGGACTCCAAATAAAGCTGAAGCTCCACTACTTTTCACCTGCAGAATATCAGGGCAGGTGGTCGTGAAACCCACCGTATGCATTATGTCTTAAGACAAAGCAAGTTTTTTTTATTGCCCATTTCATGTACAGGATGATTCAAAGTGCTTTACATGACATGTTAAAAGAATTACAGTAGTGGAGCGCAAGTATTAAAACAGAATAGACACTTATTTAAAAACTTATTAGGCCACCGTGCACACATTTGTCTCTTTTCTAATTGAATGAAATTTCTTTTCCTTTTTTTTTTTCCTGGAAAATAGATCTGGTTAAACAATTTGTTCACATTGGTCTCCTTTTCTGTTGTCTAAGTTGAGTCTCAAGTCACTGGAAATACTACTAGAGTCCGAGTCTCAATCTCTATGTTTAGTTGATGCGTGTTATCACACTATTTCTGAAACTACTTTAAAACAAAGTCTATTGGTGCTCAGGAAATCATTTATAAATAAAGGATTTGTTGAAGGTCTAAAGGAAATCAAATTTAAGAGTAGACCATTTTAAACAGAAATGTTGTAAAAAGCTTATAAATAAGCTTCTTAATTGACTCATTTGTTACTTTGGTTATAAACGGATGCCTTGAGGAACAGAAAGAACTTCTCATTTGGTTTCACATATGAAATTTTTAATTAAGAGAAACAGAATTGAAAATAAAATCAGCAACTCTTACAAAAAGTCGTTTTTTTTTTCTTCTCAAAACTCAAAATAAATACCTTTAAGAAAAATTCTGGCTCTGTTTTCCCTTTTGTGTGTATGTTCTTGTTTTTAAGAGTACAAACATTCAGAAATGACATTTTCTTAATAGTCTGATACGATGGACAAATGCCAGAAATGAAAAAGAAATGTGATTGTTAGTTGCCCTTAAAAGAGGAGTGAAACCATGGTGTAGCTGTTAATGGGAGGATAAGGCAACGTTAATATGGGCATCAAATGGTACTTGTCTCTAATCTTTAGATATTTTACACAATTTAATCCCCAGTGTCAACAACATGAAGACTAGGCTACACATTTCATATCAGAGTTGTAACTGAGCAGGATGGTTTGTTAGTTTAGACCAGTGGGGCCTCTTGGGCCTTGGGGGGCTCCACAGCCTGCGTTTCTCCTCCCTGGGCTCCTTCGCCGCTGACAAGGTAGTATGGAGGCGTCTGACGGGCCTCGATGATGAGGACACCCTCAGGCGACAAGGAGGCGAAAACTGTCAGGGGGTCCACATCTGTTGGGATCCTGATAAAACAGAGAAGGATGGAAGTGAGTCGGGGGGTATTTGAGTGTTTTAATGCAGTTTAGGAATGAAGTTTACTTCATAAAAAAAAATCTTTAAGCTGCGTCGAGCTCAAAAATGTTTTGAAAGGTGTGTGGGAGGCATAAAATAAGGAGAACAGTGAGGAGATGCAGCCTAGAGAACGAGTTCAGGTCCTGCTCAAAGGTCATGCAAAACTCTGAGCTGCTGTGCAAACTTTGTTAAAAGCTGGGAGTTTTTATTGAAACTTCATCAATACCAATAAACAGCCTCCGGTTGGATGATTTTAGTGCTCCGACTAATAAAAACAGCCACTCTGTCCTCCGCGGTTGGCACCGACTTCAGACTTGCAACAAAAATCTCCCATTCAGAGGATGAAATGAGAGTTGTTATGAGTTTCCTACAAAAATCTTCCAAGAGTGAGATTTTCAAAACTTTAAACGGAGTTTAACACCAGTAAATTTTAAGTTTGTATATCTTCTGTCATCTGTTTTAGGCTCTAGTAGCAGTTTCTTTTCTTATTGTTTGTTTTTTTTTTAAATCAGCCTGGATTGCAAACTGCGATGACTTTATTCAGTTCCATTGTTCACATATAATAAAAATGAGCACATTTTGGAGTCAATACAACTCACAAAAAAGAGTAAAAGCTACAGCAGGGGCACACACACGAGCATACACACACAAAAACACACACTCACAGATACACTGTTCTTTGTCAGATAGTGTGGCCAAATATGGGTGTTGTAGGTTTTCTGTGTGAGCAGCCAAGTGCTTTGGGAGTTAATATAAACACCAGGCTGACATGTTCAGGGGAGGAGGATGCAGCTCTACCCTCCATTTAATTAGAGTGGACCCTCCACTGACTTCCAGCTACACTGTGAAATACAAGTCAGAATGGAGCAGGGAGAAGCCAGACAGAGACATCACATCAGGCCTATTTGTGTACACACACATCACTGAGTCTTACTTTACAGCAGTCCCAATGTTCAAGACTGCCACTAATAACTAAATGAAGTGCTTGTAACTCATCAATGAGTATGTCATCATAAAAATAATCAGACTTGCCTGGTTTTATATCTAGGTATTTTAGGAAATGCAATATTTAAAAATGACTTCTTTGTTTAAAATTCTGCTGGTGACTGGTAAAAAGACGATTACCAGGAGATGGTGCCAATCTGAACCTCTGACTAAGGAATGGATGCAGACTGTAAACTCCATATATGAGACACAGAATAAGGACACAGGAAGAACAATCCCAGGACCAATTGAGAAAAATGGACAAACTTCACATCAATGATGCAGGTCTAATCATGGATGAAGGGCCACTTTTTGTTACAGTATAAATCATTTTTGTTACGTTCTTCTACACCCCAGCAGAGCTGAGATGTAACACTATGTCCAACAGTAGTGTTATTACATGCTGATGTAGACAGAATAAGAGCAATACCTTCGGCACAAAGAGATGAACTGCAAGGCCGAGGGCACGTTAATGTCAGGTGGGGGGTTAAATGGAGGCCCAGAGGCCTAAAACACTCAGAGCTGATGTCAAATACGGTATATATCCCAATGGAAATCCTTACTTTCCCCCCCTTTTTTTTTCTAAAAGGCAATATGTTTGCTTGTTTTTTTCCAAAGTAAGGCTATCTAATTGGATTTTACAGTGAGGCTGGTGCCAGAATTCGAAACGCTCGTTTTCAGAGCACAGCTTTCAAAAACAATGCAAGCTTGAGATCACTTATAGAACAAACCACAGATTTGCTTGTCAGAGCGTATGCAAGCTCATTTTACCACGCCCAACACACAGGGACCACAGCAAACTATTTGTAGATATGTAATGTGAAAAAAAAACTGCAATCACTTTACCTAAAAAAAAAAAAAGTTGTATGAGGATTAGAAGAATGCAAACTGTGACTAAATGATTGTGCAAGTGCGGCAAACAGGAAAAAATGAGAACATGATGTGTAGAACGCCATATTCTGATGTTTACAGCCCCAGTCCCAGAAAAAAACAACATGCATGTAGTCCAATAACATGCATGTTGTTGGACTATGAAATCACGGTCTTTGGCGATAGTTCACTGTGCCACCCACAAATGCAAGATAAAGCTTTATTATGCAAAAAGGAAACCAGATATGATTCTGAACCAGAAATGTTGCCATCTGGGTGAAAGCCAAGTCTGTTCTGTGGTCGGACAAATGCAGGTCTAACTCCACACCCTCTGGACTACAGAAGAGGCCACTAGGTTCAAAAACATATCTCTGATGGTATGAGGCTGCAACAGTGCATGTGGAACTGGCAATTTGTACATTTGCAAGGTGTTTTAGAGTAGCACATGATCTCTTTGTAATGTCAATTTGCCTTGCACAATTAAGCAAGGCAATGCTAAACCAGATACTCAAGTGCATGGCTTCATAACAGAAGAGTTGATTGGCATCCATGTAGCCGAGAACTTTGATAACATGAAAATATTTGGTGCATCATGAAATGCAAAATACTATAAAGACGATCCAGGATTGTTGAGCAGCTCAAATCTTATAAGAGACAATGATGGAACAGTCTTCCCCCAAAGATTTTAAGTCCAGTTTCCACTAGCGTGTTCGGCTCAGTATGGGATGGATGTCTACCATTCTCTTCTTTTTTTTATTAGAGATGTCCGATATTATCGGCCAATGTGGGCATTGAAATGTGGTATCAGAAAATATTGTTATCGGCTATTTTCGGACTGATTTTTACTAACAAAATCTCTTGAGATCTCATTGTTGGGGTGGATGATATTGAGCAGCTGCTTGGTTTTATTTACACCTAAAGACCAGAGAACAATGTTGGCGGGCGTTAGTTTGTTTCACCGTTTACTCCAGGAACTGCTGGAACTGCCGATGGTGGACGCTTTCAGCTTTCATCCTATCCGCCCCAGTTTAATGACCTACAGTCCCGCATGGGGACGGCATTATAAGCTCATTAATCTGATCGGGACGGCAGGTCATCAACCCGCCGTTCGAAAACCCAGGACTTGAATCAGATCACAGTTTATCCTCCACTGCCTCCGTGGAGTGAAGAGATTCCCCGGGGTCTCCTCTGTATTTCCCGTCCTGTCAGAAAATGTGTGTCTGTGTCACGGCACTCAGACATGCTGAGTCTCTCTGATTGGTTGACGCTCCGCGGCAAAGCGGTAAAAGTTCAGATTTTCCAACTCCAACGTTGCCGCGCCTGAGCGAACGCCAAAACACACCGCGCCCAACACCCTAAATGCACAGCAAGCAGGTTCGACGCTCCTTGATGCACGTTTACATAGACTTTACATGTAAGCCTGACGCCCCTGCCGGTCGGTCTGAACACACCATAGTAGATAGCTCCCTGCTTGTTCCCAGGAAGGCCTCAGCCTGCAGCAGAGTAACACAACGGCAGTGTTTAGCTGGTTAACAGCGAGTCTGAGCGTCTCTTACCTTTCAACCGCCTATCTTCATCCGTTCCTGTTCACTTCGGATTTGCTCGGTTAGCATTACTGTAGCTTGGCTGCCAATCATTTGTCCTGTGGCTCAGAGTGGTCTTGCCTTTGCCCATTTTAGTATTTTCCGGGAGTGCGACACGGCAAGATGGCAACAGGGGGAAACGCCCAAATGGCTTCACTTTTCCCTACTCAGACGTGACCAGATACTGCGTCCTTTTTATTTACAGTCTTTGGTTAGACCCCATACTGGAAACCTGGTTTAACAGCTGGTTTTAGTTCCCAAATGTTAATTAACTGTTGTCCAGAGAACAGGGGATGCTACACAAAGGAGACTTTAGCCGTGTCTCAAACCGCACACTTGCCTGAGTGCACTGGAATTCAGTGAGTAGTGCGCACTGTGTACTTTATCTGTAGTGTACACTATTGTCGCTAAATGCTGACCCGAAAAGAGCACTGCACTTGCAGGAAGTGACGGACTAGCATTGCCCGCTAACATGAAATAACTCTACTGAGCTGGTATAACCGCGGCCTCACACACACGACCAGATCATAACTGTCATCAGGGAGGGAACAGCTTGGTAGCATGCTACATAAACATTAGTAACTAAGTCTAAATAACTTCATAAACGTAACTTAAATCAGTACAGTACAGCTTCCGCTGCAGCAGGGCATGCCACCGCTTCGTTCTCCACCATTATTCAGCTCTGAAAACAGTTCGAACAGTCTCTTCCACAACGTCAGCGAGATGCCGTCCGTTTAGTGCGAGTAGTGTGCTTCGTTCTGCACTGGATTTTTGACCGGTTTAAGGGCAACATCTTGTTATTTTTTAGAGCACTGAATTTCAGTTAAAACCGCATTTGCACTGAAAAGTAGTGTACCACGTAGTGCAAGTGCGTGGATTGAGACAGACCCTTTGTCTACAAAGTGGTGAACCCACCTACAGCCAATAAAAATGTAGTCAGCTCTTTAAACTGTTATGTAAATTAAGTAAGAAAAAAAATAAATAAAAAAGAGTATTTAAAGTCAGTGTGTCAGTATTAATCTCAAATAATTCTAATCAGCTCACCGCAGCCTCCCATTCTTTCAATAAGCCAATTTCTGTTTAGCAAAGCTGCCCCTCCTGACAAAGTCAAACACTCAGACGGCCAGTTACGTGAGCCTCAAGCAAAGACCTTATCTGTCCAGCTCGGGGAGTTTATTTAACTTTGGCAAGCGTACAGATTATCTCAAGCATTGATTTTGTAAAACTGCCAGAAAACTGTCCAATATGCTTGTCCCCTGCAGAGATTCTGAAGCACAGCGAGATGAGACATAGACACCAGGCGTAGTTCAGTCCAGTCCAATCCAGTAGTATCATGCATCTCATGAGAATACAAACAAGGGCAGAACAAGAGATGGATGACCAACCACCATACAGTTAAACAGATAAGCACTACTGCAGGTTCAAATGTCACCTTTGCCCTCAGCATTGAGTGTTTTTGTTTAAAAATTGACATATTTCTCTCTTGTCTGAGATTTATTAAGCTCCACAACCTGAATCCTACAATGACTGAATATCTGTCGTTTTACTCCGAGAACACTTTTATCAGAGGCTCTTTAACAGAAAAGTTTAAGTGGTGGATTATTTCTTACAACTGTTTTCAGATTGAACCTTTTGCGACTTTGCCATTAGGAATAATAATGTGGGCAGCAAGTGTTTTCAAATCAATATGTCTAGCCTGGATTACATTATGGTCCCCGTTTCACAGTATCAGTAGATGTTGCCTGATTAAGTTTTCCCCCAACCTTCAGCAGGCAGTAAGTGTGATTGTAATTGCTTTACTGCTGAACCTTTTACTCTCCTTATAAAAAGTGATATATTTGGGATTTTGTTGCTATTATGCATAAAACAACGCACTAGAAACAGTTTAAGTGGGTGTAGCGGGGAAAATGTGCTTACCATGCTATTTCTATCCACATATCTCACAGCTAGTAGATTTGTTTATTGGGGGCAGTTATTTATAAGTGACCCATTACCATCCTACCCCATCCCCAACACCTCCCCCTCTACACATCCAGCCTGTCACAACTTCAGGTTTTGATTTAACTCAGGAGCACAGACCTGATCTTGACTTTTCCATTAAACTGCATCGTGCCCGGACGGTCCAGGGCTACAGGGAACCTGCTACCTCATTAGAAAAAAGGAAATTAGCAGAACTGGACTGACAAGCCAACAAGAAACAGATTCATGGCAGCAAATTAGTGCTGCTGTTTGAAGTTTTCCCACCGTCCAATTAAAACAGGCCAGGAGACGAGTCGGGGAGGTTGTGGAAACTTTTGTGCTGGCTGTTTGGCTTGGATGAGTTGTAGTATGAGGAAGATACTCCTCTACACACCAACACTTTGTGGGAGGTGCTGCAAGTACAGTACACAACGTTATTTATGGAATTTGTCACAGTTCTCTCCAGCATGAAACTGAGGCAGATGTATTTGTATGAGCTCTTATCAAATGCCCCCCCCCCCCCCTTATGACAAACAGTAAAAAATGTTTGGATAATTGTGGTACTTTATGAATAAAAACTATTTTATTTTGGGCCAAGCTGCTGCACTCAGACCAGTTATAATTTTATGACTTAACACTTCTTTCTTTCTTATTGCTGGAATCTGTTGCCCTCAGGCTCTTTCAAAACTACTAAGATTAAGGTTATAAGCCCCAAGTAAAATCTTTACAGAACAACTGGGAATGTGTATAGATGTTTCAGATACACTGAAAAAGACATTTTGTATTTCTCAAAGCTGAAAAACAGGTAAATTCAAAGACAGAGAAGGAATGTTTTCCGATCTTACTGCAGGAAAACAAGCAAAGAAAACTTTCTGATATTACACATCAACAAACTCATAATGTAGAACAAGAGTTTCAGTATCAAAAAGAAAATAATCAAAGGTGATAAATTCAAATTAGAACTATTAGAAGCATAGGAACACTCCACATGGACATCATTTGTGGGATTGTTTTTATGGCTTTTTAAAAAAATCTTATAATCCCTTTGGAAATTAGCAGCAGCTTCAAAAGCTGTAGCATGTTGCAGTTGATCAACATGAAATTTGAATAAAATTAGTCTCAGTGCTTTACAGGAAAAAATATTTGGTCCCAGTGAAGACTGGTATGAGCCGGTTACTTTCAAACAACCACCAGGTGGCGCTTATGTAAGAAATGAATTAATCCTCCACTAGCCTCTTTATGGCCCAAAATATGCTTGCTGTTAATTATGCATGTGAATGGTTATCGTGGCTATCTCAAATGTTTTTCATCTGAAGCGTAGTTTGTGCACATACTGAGAAATGAATACTACACACTGGAAAGCTGCAACATGCGAGCAACCACAAGGAGCAGCATAGGCGCTGATCTACATTCCTACCAGTGGGTGCTCTGAGTGAGGGCCATACAAAACAACAAGATACATTCAGATAAATTAATATCCCATTATTAGTGGAATTTGTGGCTTGTTGTTTTGTAAAATGAATTAATGAACTTACCACATAATTAACAAAAACAACATGATCCATTTAAAAAATAATTTGAAGAAATTAAAATTGTTGATAAATTAGTCACCAGCGGAATCCTTCACAAATGTGACACCAAGCAATACATGTGCTTGCAAGTGAAACAGAAAGAAAAAATTGGAGTCAGTGCAACATAATCTTAACTAACAACCTAATCAGCCTATAGTTCTTTTCACTCATTCGTTCTTTGAAATGTTTGGCCGTTTTTAGCTGTACGTAGCTTGGTGAACCCATAGGTGATTATATCCAGGACCGTGCCATGTTAAAAGTCTGTCTATTTTCTCATTAAACGAGGCTGAATTTGAGACTGTAGGCTACTAGGTGGTTTGAATCAATGAAGAACCAAACCCACTACAAAAAAACCTTTATCTTCATATATTAAGTTTATGATATAAGTAAAGCTTTATGGGCAATTCACATAAGGTCTGTGCACGCCACATTCTGGCTGCACTGTGTTTTCATCCGGATCCGGCCTCCATGCTGCGTTCACATGCAAATGTGATGTCTGACAGCAGAGAGTTCGACTGCTGCTGGCTTCTAGAAGCGGTAATCCAGCTTCAATAAAGAAATTTTGACGTCCATGTGAAAAGATTTTATTCTAATCATTTTGAAGGCATGGCGCCGATCATATACCAGAGGAAGTCTGCCATGACTCAGTCAATGTAGGGAAACACTGCAGTGGATGCTGGATGAGACCGACTTTGCCATCAACCCCACGCGGGTGCTCGGTATCAGTGTCAGGATCAATCTGAGCACATGTAAAGTCACAGGGTCAACAGCAGTAAAAAAGCCACTAAGTTTTGAGGACAAGACATGGCATGCTAGGTTTCAGGGTAGTGTTGTAGTTCTCGAGATCGGTCTTGGTCTCAGTACTCCCAGGTCTCGGTAATGTCTTGGTCTTGGTGTGGTCTTGACTACAACACTATTTCAGGGTCAGGCCTCAAGTTTAAATTAAACTGGATCAAGTCGCGCTAGCTTAGTCAGTGCTTGTGAGTAGGGATCTCCGTCGTTCGATTCCATGGAATCGTTCATCTGCCTGCCTAACAATTCCTCATATTTCCATAACCATCAGACGCATTTGCGCGATGACGTCACGTACGTGTCTCGAACATGGCATCAAGGCAAACGTGCTCCAAGGTTTGGTTGTATTTCATGAAAAAATACGATATAAGCACGAGTTACACGTTGATCACATCACACACATTCCCATCCCTACTTGTGAGCATCTTTATACTGTGTTTTCAATCATCTGAAAAGTTTGATTATCTGGGTTGATTTGTAGTCCTATAAGGGTGCATTCACCCCCACCATAGTCTGTGGACTCGGTCCGATTGGGCAGAGATTTCCAAACAATTTTGCACCTTCTTTGCTTTGGTTTGCATTCAAACTGCACGTATCCAAAGCGGACCAAACCGTCTGGTCAAACCACTGTAGTTAAAACAACTGCTCGCTAGGGGCGACGCTCCCCAATACAACCACTGATCAATGAAGAAGAAGCAGGAAGAAGAAGAAAACCGGACTTTGCGGTTAAAGTGGATATTTTTTGCTTCTTATCATTACTCCATCTCTATCTACAAGACATTTTCCCTTTTTTTCCAGTTGCTTTTATCTCAGCTTCTTCAAACATGCGCTGTTAGCTTTGTTTTTCCTCCTACCCAAATGATTGTCTTCCCCACTTCCGTCTACTACTTCTTGATACTTTATTGCGGTCGGTAAATGTCACTCCATTAGGTCTGCTAGATAGTCCAATAGTCCTTTTGCATGTGAACCAAGACCCCTGGCTTTCAGGCAGACCAGAGTTCACTTCTTTGGTGCACATCAGGATGCAGTTGGTGTTCATACTGCACCAAACGAAGCGAACCGTCTGTGAAAGTGGACCAAACAGCCACAGTGTGAATGCACCCTAATACACCCTCTAAAAACTAAAAATGAAATGGTTTTCTCACATTAACATAAAACTAATCAAGTGCTAGCATATAACTAGATTAGCACTGCTACATAGCCTTAGGCTAACATCAAGTTATTAGCCTCACACGACATAAGAGGTTGGACAAAATCTCTTCTGGAAATGTGCAGCCATGTGTAGATATTAAGAATGACTCATTAGGAAACTTCTCTAAAACTGACTTCAAACTAAGGTGGTAGAGACACTGATGATCCAGGTGTGTCTGGGAATGTTTCTGCCTTTCACCAGCGACCCCTCCAGCGCCACCTCTGAGTGGTGGGGGACATAAATGTGATGCTGCAACTTTATCACACTGAAGAGTGTTAACATAGATGTCTGGGAAAGGCAGTTCTCTGTTGATATTGTTTCCACATGCAATGCAGACAAGAAGAACAGCATTTCAGCTGTATGAAGACAGAATTCTGGAGGAGATCCTGTATTTTACAACAAACTAAACCCCAGGCTTTATTTCCCTCAGAACCATGAATATAATATACTCTCTTCCTGCCTCTAGTGTAAATGGTTCAGCAGAAGAGGGATCTTTCACCCCACAGGCACAGAAAAAGGCAACTCTATTAAATTTATATTTTAAAAGGACACAGAGAGAACATTCCCTGCCAAGGTCAATGCCTTGTTTTATAATTTCAAAAGGAAATATAATGCATTTGCCCTTCACACACACACCCCACCTCTTCCCAAGGTTTCATTAAATTCTTGAAACAAACAGCATGAGAGAACAGAGCTGATCAGGGAAAACTAAATCTAACATTGTATAAGTAACCTGGTACTTTATCTCCCTGACTCAGCCACAGATATGAGAGGAAATATATCATTTTGATGCAGTTATACGCAGCAGGTTATTCATTAATGAGGTTTTTGCTGGTACAGTCATTAATGAAAGACACTAGAGATTATAACAGCTTAACAAACATTTCTTCACTAAATGGAGCCATTAATCTGACGATTAAAGAAAAACAAAAACAAAAAAAACGCTTCATACTTACGTTTTTACAAAATATATGGTATTAAAACCTACGCTTCTATTAGGTTCATAATGTGCAGGGACAGAGAAAAAGAGTGCAGGTAAGTAATACTCACTGTATCTTCTTTGTGAAATTCTTTGTAACGATGCCTCCCTCCTCCTGTTTCTCCTCATGTTTTCCTGTTGGTGGAAAAAAAAAAAATCAGCAATGGAAGCAAGGTGGGCAAACTCACGTGACTTAATAAGCCACAAAGTTCAACAACGTGCGATAAATAAGCAAAACCAAGGAGCGCGCACATGTGACTGTTTAAACCCTGAATATGGACGTCAATAAAAAAGGTGCTGATGGATCTGAGCTCAGAGCACATTTCGCCTGGCACACAATGTTTCCATTGCTCAATCCCTGCAGCGTGCAAGCGCTGGGACTGCAGTGCACATGCCAAAATGCTTTCACTTCCAGTTTTCTTTAATTGTTTCCATGAATGACTGTCCTGCAGAGACACACAGATCTGAAGCAGCAAAGGACAGCCTGTCCTGGAAAGCCCCTCTCCTCTATTTCCACCTTCCCCCTCTGCTGTTTATTACCAGCCTGCCTGTCGAGCTTGCTAGCAGCTGCTCCCAGACTGCTAAATGTCAACGCCACAGCAGGCAACGCGGCCTGCCCCACCCCTTGACCCCTTTGTGGACTACAGGCTCGGATATGCGCTACCCTATACCCCTGCGGTGACGTCATGACCTGCTGGAAGTGTTGAGTCCACCGGGGGTCGAGGTTGACGCTCTGCAGAGAAGTGAGCCGGGGCCACTGGTGAGGTCATAAAATTATTATGAAGACCTCAGTGTGACTGCTGAGGTAAAACTGATCCCGAGAGGTAATTCGTGAATGATGACGTTCTGGTCTAGAGAGAAATCCAACAGGGCGCTGCCTTTACATGCTTTCTAGACTCTGAAGATGTTTTGATACCAAATTCCAGATGTGTCTTGTGTAATGGGAGGCGGGAATGTGTAAGACTTGCAGGGCTGAGAAATAGTTTGCATTAAACACATGAAGGATTGTGTAATTTTCACTCCTACCTGGCTGAAGGTATTCACTTGGTTATGAAGGCAGTTAATCTTAAAGATTAGAGTGCTGGAGGTAATAAAGATCATCACTCCTCAGATGCAGAACATGGGTCGATAATCTTTTACATTAATGTTTAACATAGCTTCTGATGATCTTCATTTCAGCCTTTAGTCATCCATGGGGCCTTGTTAACAGATGAAACTATTTAATTTCAGATATAAACTCATTTAAAAAGAAACTAATGAAGAAAAATACCTACAAGAAAATAACAAATTCCCACTGTATTATTTTTTAATATTATCATCATCTTTTTGTTTTTATTAATAAACAATTTATTGATGACTTTATGGGCTTGTTTACCAGATTATGCCCATTTTCTAAATTATTGCCCCAATTAACGCAAAATGGTTATAGAATTTGCTGTAATGTGATAATCCATTAATTTATGTTTTTGTTTACAAGCATTATTGGAGATGCATTGATCCAGTTTTTCCGATCCAATCCAATACTGATACCTGGGCTGAGCATATAGGCTGATAACGATCCAATACTTCTGCTGAATAAACCATACACCTTGCCATATGAGTGAAGGCATCAGGCTTTCATAAACATATAGCCTTGTTTAAAAAAAAAAGGTAAATTAACACAGATAAAATTTAGTTTAATATTATCTATCAACAAAGTAACAAATAAAATAAGATTTAATATGATGTATTAATAAAAAAAAAATGACTGGATCAGAATGCTGGATTGGCCTCATTTATCTGATATCCAATCCAGCCAATTAGTCAATATTGGAGACAATATCTGATCCGGGTATCGGATTTGGATTGAAGTGCTAATTAAATTCAGCTGGTTTTGTGGTTGGTTGGGACAACTGAAGGACTGGGTTTTCACATTCTGGCCAACTATCACTTCTGGACCAACTATGTCCACTTCTGAACAGGGCCATCGGACTGAATTTTCCAAAACAGTATGTTTCCAGTGACCAACAACTGTCTGCATATGGATAAAGGGTATATGGTTGCTCGGTTTACTGGAAGCTGCTGCATATAAATCTTTAAAAAAAAAAAAAAACCTGACCCATTATCTCTCTCATTCAAATGTAAAATACAAAATTCTGTTCAGTGATATTTATGACTGTTTTCTTGGCCAGTCTGGGGACCCATCAGCTGAAGAATCACTCTTATCCACCTTATTCCTGAGCCGACAAATTAGAAACAATTATGAGATCAACTTCCTGTGAGATACCGGAAAGAGCGCTTAGCTATTGGCTCACAGAGCACGTTGTCATTTCTAGTAGCGATTTTCATTTCAACAAGGCCATTCAATACTTTTCTAAACAATTTTCCCTAGAAAAATGTACTTGCATGGTGCGAGAGCATGTGGCACTGTTCGTGGTTTTAACAGAGGAAGTTAAATTTGTGGCTACAAGAGCGTAGAACATCGGTCCAGGAGAGAGTGTGGCCGCAGGGTACCAGACAGCAACCAAATGGTCGCATTTTGTGTCTAAGAAAATCTATGTCTGCTTTCAAGTAGAAAGATCGCATCCCACCTCTTTCAACAAAACACAACCAACCTATTACTATGTAAGTACTGGTAAGTCTCGGAGCTTTTTAGATTGTTAATTGCTTCACAGTCAGATATGACAGAGCGAAGAAAGAAGCTAAAAATGATGTTTTGGCCAGATTTTTACATCACCCCATTGTTGCACAAGGCAGAGGGATTATAAGGTTGTTGTGTCTGAGTTGTGACAGCTGATGTTCCCACATAGTTTACCTAAAAAGCTCGTTTAAAGTGGAATAGCACGAACACCGGGCATGTAAATAAATGCCGGTTCCGTTCGAACTGGAAGTCGGTCACATATCACGCAAGGGCTCATGGGGGCTAGGAAAAAGGTGGAGAGTAGTAGTAACAGTGTTTTGAGGCCTTCAATGTTGCTATTAGCAACCTTACAGCTGGCAAGAGATATCTGGGTTGAGTTAAATTATAATTTAACTATGTGTCCATGCTCATGTAACCAAAGCCAATTTCAAAAGTGTTTTTTTTTAATACAGATTTCGTATAGTTGGAGGGAAACCATCTATCTCATGAAGCTAATGAATGAGACTTTGTTGATCCATCTATCAAGTTAAAACTTCATTGTTACAAAACCTTTTTGTAACACTCTTGTGCTCATTCTAAGATCAGCTCAACAACCTCCACTTTTAATTCCACGTCTTCAAATTACAGCTGGTTTGTTTAAATCTGCTTAGAGAAAGTAGCACTAATGCTAGCTTTAATATAAAAAGAACCGGTGCTCCACTTTATTTCAGTTGCAGCAGAGTCCTACTTCAAATCTAACTTCATTCATTTGTGCTCAACCATTAGTGTCCTTCAGCCAATCTTTGCCCCTTTCAGCGAGCTTTCAACATGTCTGTGTTAAAGATTTGTTCACTCATGTGCTGCACACCTCTAACAAGCGTTTTACTGCATTCCCGGCTACACTTTCAGAGCAGGTTGAGTCACTGTGGCAGACAGGCAGGCCGAACATGGCGCTGACTGAATAACCCAACTGGCATACCAACAATGTGTTTATAAAAAACTCAGAGCTGAATGGGGGTGGGGTTGGGGGGGTGCTGTCCTCTGTGGCCTCTTAAGCTTCGGGCATCCCTGGAATTGATCTGTCTCCGAGAACTGTCGAGGGGAGGAAGCAGTTTCCACGACTGACACCAGGAATCGGTGACACGAGCTGAGAGAAAACCTGCACGGGTTAAAGCGGAGTCTCACTTCCAGAACATTCTCTGCAGCAGCAAGTCGCCTCTCTCATTGTAAACAAGGGCTGTTGTCACGGGCCTTCCCTTAAATCTAAATCTAGCTCATGAGTGGCTGAGGGAGTGATTCTCCAAGTATCTGAAACAGGTGCCTAAGCTTGAGGATTTGCCAGCCAACCTGCAAGTCCCAGTACCCCATAATCTGTCCTGCTCCTTCATATCAAGACTCATGAATGCTGAGACTAAGTTAAGCTACTGAGTCCTTGTCAAAGTAGTAAAGGAGTCAAATCAGAGAAAATACAATATTTCCTAAAAATAAGTTAGAAAAGCATGTGCATAGCTACTGTAGTTTTCAGGTATTTTATCTACTAAGATTTGTTGTTGGAAGATTTTCCCTTTATCTTTTTAAGGGTTCACCAGTGTTTCAACATACAATAAATATTGTTTCTATTTAAAAAGTGATAAATTCCTTTACTCTATTTTGGTGTCCACACTTCCCCATAAATCACACTGATGGCTTAAAGCGAGTAAGCTGGTGGCAGCCACTCAGGAAAAGATAGCTATAGGCTAGTGCTTATGTTATGAAGTTGTTGTTCTCTAATATATTCCTCTTGGAAGACGCTTGGAAACCAGGCTAGTAGATAAAAATGATTTTTCCAGGAATTTTAATTGACAACATTGACAATGCTATCGCACTTTGACCTCCAGTCATTACGCATGATCATCACAGGAGTCACAAAAGGTCATTTCTTTCAGATGTTTTTTATAGGCTACAATAAACCTGCTTTTAAAGTGTCCCTAAAAACATTTTGATCTTTGCAACGTCCTCCCGACTCACCTGAAACCTCTACAAATCCATCTTTTGTCTTCACGTGTAACTCCTCTGGTTTGAAGCTGTGGACGTTGACGCAGACTTTCCAGGGTTCGCCGCCGGTGGTGATGGGGGAGCTTCGTGAAGACGGCTCGCCGTATCTGGTGGTGTACAGCGTGGGGCCTCCCGTGGACTGACGTGCGGGGAAACCTGGGCGTAAACCGCTGCCAAAAGGCGAGGTGCTGAGGCGCGTGCTCAGCCGACCCGGCCGAGCCCACCCGGGCCAGTCCATCCCAAGATCATCAGGAAAAGGTGGCATCCCAAAGTCATCTTCAATAAACCGAGATGCTAGCTGGTCCCTGAACGGAGACTGATCCCTGAACGCTGATTCTGCAAACGGATCTCTCGGAAACCGCTGCCGGTTTCCCATCGTGTAAAAGTCTCCCTCTGCCATCTCCAAACCTCAGAGCCAAAGAAAAAAAGTGAAAAAGTAAGTTGAACTTTTCCTCAAAAAAAAGAAAAACTTAAGGAAAAAGGGATGAACTTATTCCTCTCTGGTAAAGCTTTATCTCTTTCGGATTACGCGCATCACCGCTACGCACCAAGCAACCTGTTGCTCCAACAAACTCCGAAGTAGTTTCCAAGTTTCTAAAACCTCAAAGTAAACTTCACGTTTACTCTGGCCACGGCTTTTATACTCAGCTATCTTCCTGCCGACGGGTCAGCACAGAGAAAGTGCTGGGAGGATCTGGAGAGCAACGACACTGCAAAAAATATCAACATCAGGACTTTAACCAATCCTTAAAATCCTTAATTTAACGAAAACCAGTTACTCTTGTAGAAGCTACCTAACGTTTTACTCTTTTAATTTAAATTAAACGTCATTTACACTTTAAATAAAGATTTAGTAACTTTCCGATGAGCACATTTCTTACAGCGGAGACGCAACAGCTGACCGTGGACCAGCCCCCTTTTACCAAACTAAGTTGCTCAGTCTTCATGACAATTTGAGAAGAAGCTCCCCCCTCTTGATGACTCACGGGCTTTTTAATAGAAAATAACGCAGAGCTTCAGGGCTTACTCACTGATGTCATAACACGGATAAAACAAACAAGCCTAAAGAAGTAAACTTTATGATGATGACATCTGCTGACCGCCATAAACCGGAGCGCGTTTGCCGGATCACGGAGCATGAAACGACTGCAGGGGCACTTCAAGAGGATGATTTTATGAAAGTTATTCTGAGCACACATTTAAAGGGAAAGTTGATTTCAAGGGATTAGTATGTTGGGGACAATTCAATTTCCAGCAACACATTAGAATGGGAAGTTCACACTAATACACGTGTTGGTGAAAAATATAGTTATGTGAAAAAGTGCATCTTCTTCTTCATTTCAAAGGTTTTAAAAACCATTGTTTTCAATTAGGCCACAAAATGAGGTCAATGCATCCCAGATGATAAGCAGCACATGACACATCACAGTGTCATCACTTATTTTACAAAAAATAGACAATGCTATACAGAATGAAAAACTACATCGTTCTTGCTTCCAGGATTAACAGGGTGTTGAAACCATGCTTAGCTTAATGCTTTTATGCATCATAGAACATTCTGTTTGACTCCTTTCCTTTTATAAAAACCAAAGTTAAAGGAATAGTACACCCACAGGATGATATGCATTCATTTTCTACTCACCCTCATGCTGAGCAAGACTCTGGAGCATTTTTTTAATATCTCAAATGCAGCCGGAGATCAGACAGGTTTTCGTTTTACCCCCAACTTTCATATAATGGACCTCACTGGCGCCTGATCCAAAAAGGTGCTGAGAAGTCCACAAAAACTTGGTAGTATTCCTCCATATGGCTCGTCCAATCTAACCCAAGTGTCCTGAGTGGGTAGCGTCCATAATTTACTTAAAACTACATCATTTAGTATATTTTTATAGCCTAAACAGTGGAACATCGTACTTCCACGATGCACACGCATGCGAGTTCACGACACTACGGAAGCTGCTAGCGTTCTGCCGATAATGCAAGCGTAGAAGAAGAAATTTGCTGTTTACATTGTGCTAAGAGCGAATGAGCTGCGGACAAACCGGGATAAACACAAGAGGGGTTGGCTATTAATTTGAAACGAAGAAAGAAAGAAAAAGAGAACGCAGGATCTTGTCTGCCGCGGCTTCCGTAGTGTCGTGAACTCACATGGACGCACTTCACAGCAGCTACATGTAGCACTGTTTAAGCTATAAGAATATACTAAATGATGTTGTTTAGGGTAAATTATGGACGCTACCTACTTAGGACACTTGAATTACATTGGTATGGTGGAATACTGTCTGCCAGAGAGCAAAATAACTCAAGAAGGTGTAGTGGGCGTTGCTTTTTTATTCCACTGTGCTATTAAAGTTTTTTTGTTTTTTTTTTCTTCAGTTAAAGTTAAAATGTCTTCATCTGATCAGATCCGACCCAGGGATAGCACACGGGACTGCATAGGTCTGCCTGCGCGTCACTTGTCGCTGCCACTCCTGGGTATTAATCCTGTAATTAACAGACTCTGATGCAAAATGCTTTCCAAATCCCAGAAAACTGCATAATTAAGCTAATTAAGTTACTAGTAACACAGGTCACATGACCCAGTGGCCTGTGTGTGGGTTGTCAATCAAAGCCTTACTTACTGCGATGTGCTTTGCAAAAATACATAATACATTTTAAAATGAAGATTGTGTTTAGAATTTTCATTAAAAAACTCGGGACCCATCAGAATCCCTCAAGTGGTCAGGTGAAGGGAGTCCTGAGAGAGCCTGTTTGAAAATCCCATCCTGTGCAGGTATCTAATGTGTGCTTTCTTCTTCTTAACTTTAAGGGTTCTTAATTCACTCAGTTGTTTGTCCATTTAGAGACACAGTCGAACAAATGGTGGCACAAATATGGCAGCTGTCATGTACGGACCCACAGCAAGTCGATAAAACATAATATTTATTATAAGATACCAGATAGAGGTAGAATTTTTAATGATATATTTTTCTGTCCATGGCCTTTGATTCTGTTACGCGCTGCACCTTCAAGTTTCATCTGAACAAATGCTCTCTGCAATGTTGTCCTTCAGAACAGATAAGCCCAAGATTAGGCATATTTGATAGAGATGCATGGCAGCACATTTGGTAGAAAGCAAACACAGCAGGACAATATTTCATCGCTCTTCTCCACCTGAAGCATGGTGACAGACTGGCAGCGGATGGTTTGGACTTTTTCTGCACCTCATAGTGACTGAGTCGACCATTAACTTCTTGGCATAGCAAAGTATTCAGGGGTTAAAAGTGATGTCATCTGTCTGATAAATAAAGCTTGATCTCAACTGGGTCATTCAACGGGACAATGATCCCAAAGACAGCAGTAAAGTGTTGCAATGACCCAGGCCAAGTCCAGATCTCAACTGAAATACTGTGCTTGGAGCTAAAGAGAGCTGTGAAAAACAAACGGACCGTCATGACGTTGTAAAGAAGAGTGGGCCAGAATTGCTTAATAATGATGTTAGAGACAGAAAACACCATTACATGTTTGTAATGATGTAACTGGAAGTTACTGGAAGTAACTGCAGCTGCTTTCAGTCATTGCTAATAAAGGTGGCTCTACAATATGTTGAATCATGGGGTGTACTTTGTTTTTCACACACTGCTTCTGCAATTTGTCTGCTTTTTCTTGTAACTAATGATAGTTAAATTCCACATGTTGTTTCTGGCCTCATGATGTACAGTTGTGTGAAAAAGTGTTTGCCCCCTTCCTGATTTCTTGTTTTTTTGCATGTTTGTGACACTTATATGTTTCAGATCATCAAACAAATTTAAATGTGAGACAAAGATAACACAAGAAAACACAAAATGCAGTTTTTAAATGAAGATTTTTATTCTTAAGGGGGCAAAGTCTAAACCCACATGGCCCTCTGTGAAAAAGTGATTGCCCCCTAAACCTAACAACTGTTTGTTCCACCCTTAGCAGCAACAACTGAAATCAAGCATTTGTGATAACTGGCAATGAGTCTTCTACAGCGCTGTGGAGGAACTTTGGCCCACTCATCTTTGCAGAATTGTTGTAATTCAGCCACATTGGAGGGTTTTCCAGAATGAACCGCCTTTTTAAGGCCATGCCACAGCATCTCAATCGGATTCAGGTGGGGACTTTGACCAGGCCACTCCAAAGTCTTAATTTTGCTTTTCTTAAGCCATTCAGAGGTGGACTTGCTGGCGTGTTCTGGATCATTGTCCTGCTGCAGAACCCAAGTGCGCTTCAGCTTTAGGTTACCAACAAATGGCCGGACATTCTCCTTCAGGGTTTTTTGGTAGACAGCAGGATTCATGGTTCCATTTACCACAGCAAATCTTCCAGGTCCTAAAGCAGCAAAACAGATGATGTTCCTTTTCTGAAATACCATGTTACTTTTACGCCAGATGTAATGGGACCTACACCTTCCAAAAAGTTCAACTTTAATCTGATCAGTCCACAGAGTATTTTTCCAAAAGTCTTGGGGATCATCAAGATGCTTTCTGACAAAACTGAAACGAGCCTTTATGTTCTTTTTGCTCAGCAGTGGTTTTGGTCTTGGAACTCTGCCATGCAGGCCATTTTTGCCCCCCCAGTCCCTTTCTTATGGTGGAGTCATGAACACTGACCTTAACTGAGCCAAGTGAGGCCTGCAGTTCTTTGGATGTTTTCTGGGGTCTTTTGTGACCTCTTGGATGAGTCGTTGCTGTGCTCTTCGGGTAATTTTGGTCGGTCGGCCACTCCTGGAAAGGTTCATTACTGTTCCATGTTTTCACCATTTGTGGATAATGTCTCTCACTGTGGTTTGATGGAGTCCCAAAGCTTTAGAAATGGCTTTGTAACCTTTTCCAGACTGATGGATCTTTATTACTTTATTTCTCATTTTTTTGCCAAATTTCTTTGAATTGCAACATGATGTCTAGCTTTTGAGGATCTTCTGGTCTACTTAACTTAGTCAAGCAGGTCCTATTTAAGTGATTTCTTGATTGAGAACATGCATGGCAGTAATCCGTACTAGGTCTGGCTAGAAAAATTGAACTCAGCTTTCCAACGATGTGATAAACCACCGTTTTTTTATGATTTAAAATGGGGGGCAATCACTTTTTCCCACAGGGCCGTGGAGGTTTGGATTTTTTTTTCCCCTTACCAATAAAAATCTTAATTTAAGAACTGCATTTCCTGTTTACTCGTGTTATCTTTGTTTTACATTTAAATTTGTTTGATGATCTGAAACATATAAGTGTCACAAACATGCAAAAAAACAAGAAATTAGGAAGGGGGCAAACACTTTTTTGCACAACAGTACTTACCTCATAAAGATCCAGAAAGACCCAGATGATTGTTTTTGTATGTGTTGATGTATTTTCTCTTTTACATGAGTGCATATGGTTTTGTTTGATGCTTGTTCACACTTACAACTGGGATAAAAATGTATAATTTAACAATAAAAGACTGGATCACTGTTGCTGTAAGACCATGCTATCGTGAAAAATACCACAAATCATAAGAATACAAACACATCTGGGTTTTCTCTTCTTCTTTCATTGGTTGTTGCATTTTATCCACAATATATTCACCTTCAACAGGACCCCAGTCACATTCTGCTCATCAAATAATCAGATTTTTGTATCATTTTACAATGTCGATGCATATTTACACCACATTAATTACATATTTAAATTAATTTTAAACAAGAACTGATGCAAACTTTACATGTTCAGGTGGGTAAAGAGGTCCGTCTCCTGCATGCCCACCTCCTGCACAAATCTCCCTCAGAACAAAGTCTGCACTGGTTGATACCAACATCAGCTCATAGTTTACAGACGACTTTCTGTGCCAAGTTCTTTCCTCTTTCAGCGTTATATTTCCCTCATTTGTCCAATTTAGTTGACATTCAGGGAAATAAGCTGAGAGTGTTGAGTGCATAGAGAGCAGTCAGTCAGGCCTGGAGCAGAAACACAGACAGCATGATGGATCTGAAATCGTTGAATAATATGACTCTTAATTAAACAAAGGCTGTTTTAGAGTCAGAATTGGAGCAGCCTCAAAATTAACTTTGAAAGAACGGAATGACATTTGGGGGAAATGCACGTATTTTCTCTGAGTCGGCCATTGTCATCGAGAGGATAAAACCTTATGTCATCCCTCGGATAAAAACAGGATGAGTGCATTTTTGGGTGCATCTGGTCCCAATATTCTGAAAAAAAGTCTGCCAGGCCTCGATTGGGCTCACCATTGTTGCTGTTAAACTCAGGTTTGGACTTTCTCTGCAGTTTCCTGTCCACATGTGCATTTCACAGCAGGATACTCTCCACATGCAACTGTCCTGCACATCTTGTTTCCTCTGGGGCATCTGCTCCCCTGCTGGGCTAAAATTATGGATAAGAACTCCCACATTGGAAATACTTAAGTGTGCCTGGGTGAAGGGCACAGAAGGCAGGACATAATCCAGTAGTATTAGGCTGTTTTTGTCAGATGAATACCCATACTTATCTGTAACAGGAGATGTGTTGAATTCAATAATGTGTGTTCGTATCTGCAACATCATCAAGTGAATGGAAGAGTAGAAAATGCAGCTGTTATCTGCACTCACTAATTCTTTTTAGTTTATATGCTTTATTTATCCACAGTGTTGCAGCCTTAGGCTTCATTTCCATGTGTGTGTGTGTGTGTTTGTATGCTAATCAGCCCATTCATTCCTATGGAAACCCTCATAAGCTTGTATGAAACTCCAACTTCCATTTTCCCATCCTAAATTTGTCAAGTGCTTACAAAATGTGATATTACACAGCTGATTTAGGAGAGAAACTGCACTGTATGTCAGGAAGTTGGATAACAGCCAACTGATCATCACGTTTTGAACACATCTGAGTGAAGACGTCATACTTGTAAGCTGTTAAGCCAACAGTGGAGCTGAAATGAGAGGAAGCAGTGTGGCATATGGAGTGCACACATCTTTTAATGTCTTAGGTCTGGCATGATTTGTGTTTTTCCATGAGCATTCCAGAAAACTGAAAAGGAAAAATGCAACAATGAGCCACGGCAACCACGGCAATAACGATACATTTTATCTAAAAAGAAACATGTTTCTTTACATTAAACACGAGGGGGGCATATCTGTAAAGATGTCCCTAACACTTGTTACAGTACAAGGTTTAAGTACTACAGAGCTGACATCACAAACCTTTATTGTTGTATCTGGCCACCATCTCGTCGGGTCAATCATTGGTGTTTAGAGTAGGGTGAGGACTACAGCTGTCGCTAGCATAGATATGACACTGTCTGCTGAATTAACACAAGGGGACAAGGATTTCAGTCGAAGGACGTCCATGTTGTAACATCAGGTTTGCTCTGACAGGTTGTATCTGTTAATAACGGCTGTTGGGAATGAAAAATGACTAAACTGAACCCAATTTGAGTATCTATCTGGTGATGAAATGGCTAGAGAAAAAAACCAAGTGCATTTCCCCAAAATGCTGATTTTTTGCTTTTGAATATAGTCAGATAGATTTTTCTTTTAGACAACCCAAGTTTTCTGTTCCTAGTCATTTGCACGAGGGCAAAACTCAAGAATAATTCACAACAAACATACATCACAGTCTCATAAAAACGATAAACCAACATTGTTGCATAGAGGGATCACAACTGAGAATAAAAAACAACAAACCAGTAAATATTAAATAAGTTATAAATATGTATGCGGCACAATGCAACAACAGTTCAACAGGTTTGGTTCCAGTGTTGTAAAGAAAAATAACAAAGTAAATTCAGAATCATTGTTGTTCATCAGTTTTGATCATTCTCATCCTATTGTAGCCAAAACACCCCCGATACCCCCCCACCTGTATAAAAATGTCACCAAAAATGTATTATGTCTGAACATCTGAAAGAGCCATAAAATAAAACTCACACAGTAAGATGGCAGGCAATTAAAAATAATTCAAGTGCTTAAACTAAGAAAAGTCAACTGTGAAAATGCATCATTTTCAGCAGCAACACACACCTCACTCACCGCCCGATGCAACTGTGGAAACGCTGCCTAGGTCGCTCTCTGCTGTATTACACAGACTGACATTTCAATTCTTTTCCACTTGATCAGAGGATAAATTAATTTGACATTTGAGCTGACAGGCAGTTTACTTGCCGCCGGACCACCTACGCCCAGAACCATGTTTGTTCTCCACCTTGTGAAGTGCTGAGATAAACCTTTCCCTGATTCCTGATAACGATCCCCGTGAAGCCATTTGTAAACACCAGGATCAAACGGCTCAAACGTTGCCTCCATCTTTGATTTTTCTTGGCCTAAAATCTGCCTCATGCAGGCCTGAAAAAAGGACAGTAAACATCTGACGTCCTGTTAAACATCCCTACTTGCATATGGTTAAAATATACTTGCATGAGTTAGAACCACGACGGGCATTAAGTCATTTCATTGTCTTCAACCTTTTGTTGGACATTATGTAGCATCAATAATTAATCAAATCTAAAGTTGTGAGGCTCTTTAGAATAATTTATGAGGACAATCTAATGGGCTGATTGCAGATATTGAATTAATACAATGGAAAGAGGTTGTCGGTTAAATAAATAGGAGATGAGTGTTTTTAATTTTATGTGCAGACTCCACAAGATGAACAGCCTCAGACTGTTAGTGCTGATGTGAGTAAAAACAGAACAAACAAAACAATACTGAGTCTCCTGCGGTCTGTGTGGGCAGAAAAATCAGAACTGCCTCAGTGGGAAAAGTGGTTGAGTTGCTCCAACAGCCGCTGTCCTCCCTCTCTATGAAAAAACACTACCATGGTATCCACCTCTCAACATCCTCCAAAAGACTAATGCCTGGTTTTCTTGCGCCTGTTCAACGAATTGCTTCGGCTGCGACTGCGAGTCCCAAAGATTGAGTTCCACGATGAGCTGCGGCTGTAGCTCCTGTAGGAGGAGTAGCTCCGGCTGCGACTGCGGCTGACGCTAAGGATCGGACTGCGACTGCGGCTGCGCGTGAAGAGGCTGCTCCAGGACGACACACTGGTGCAGCGACTGCTTGATGAAGGGCTGCGGCGGAAGTAAGGGATGGGCCGCTTCCTTGCGCTGTGGAGATACAAAACAAAAGAAAAAAAAGAGGTGCAATGAAAGATCAAAGCTGCACAGAAACGCTGCAGAAAGTGATATTTATACATTTATATACACTGCCTGACCAAAAAAAGTTGCCACCTGGATTTAACAAAATAGGTAAAAGTCTTCTACCGGATAGTTAGGGCTGGAAACAAGTTTTTTTTCCTTTTTTTTTTAACCCCAACTGATGCAATCCTCTCATTTCTTAAACAACCATGTGGAAAGGTTGTGGAAAAGATTGTCTCCCTATTTAAAGGTACACCATGTAACTTTTGACACTAACATTAGCTTAATGTATGTAATAATAGCCAATTTCTGGGGTCAATATACAGTACTTGATGCATGTCGGTGCTCTGACGGGGCTTCCCTCATCAAAAACCAGACATTGTGACTTTGCAGGAGCGGATCTGTCTCATTGGATCATATGACCTGGAAGTGAACCCTTTGCTAAATGGCTCGATTACTTTGCTATCAGCTGTTCAAAGTGGTCAGCAAACACAATCCTAAAACACGGATAGAAACTGAATCATTTTGTGGCAGTTGTGTGGCCTGTGGGAAGTTACAGGTTTAGTGCCCCTAGTGGCCAAAGGTTACACAGTGTCCCTGTAAGACAGAGTCAAATCTCTGGCATCAAGCAGAGAAAACATCTAAGGAGATGCAGAAACTACTAAAACTGGGTTTTAAAACTTCCTTTAGGACAACAAAATGTGATCGTAAATAATCCTGAGTGACAGAGGTTGGCAATCACTTCAATTGATTTCGCTTTGGTGAAATCAAATTGAAGGAAAACAACAGTAGAACTTAGGGATATGTTTAATAGTGAAAGTAACAACATTTCCACTTGAAGAATGTGAAGAGATCTCAAGGGATTGCGACTTAACAGCTGTGTAATAGTAAGAAAACCACTAACTAGTGAGGCCAGGTAGAGAAAAAAGTTTCACTGTCCTAGGGAGCATCAAGATTGGACTCTGGAGCAAAAGAAAAAGGTCATGTTGTCTGATAAATCCAGGTTTACCCTGTTCAAGATTGATGGAAGTATCAGGGTAAGCAAAAAGACACAGCCATCGGGTTGTCTGTAGGGGCAGTCTATGAGCTGGGGTTGCTGCAGATGGTCAGGTCTAGGCTCAGCAACATTATGTGCCCAAAGAATAAGGTTGGCTGACTACCTGAGTATACTGAATAAGTATCAGGGAAGATTGTTCCATCTTCCCTGGTGGCACGGCCATATCCCAAGATGAAAACATCAGGATTCATGGGGCTCAGATTGTGAAAGAGTGGATCAGGGAGCATCACACATGGATTGGCCACCACAGAGTTCAGACCAGAACCCCATTGAGAATCTTTGGGATGTACTGGAGAGGGTTTTGCACAGTGGTCAGACTGTCCTATCATTACTACAAGATCTTGATGAAAAATTAATTACATTAGATTAATAATGTTGTGACATTGTAGAAGCTTATTGAATTAGAGCTAAAGGTGGTCCAACAAAATATTAGTGTGACGTCTTCTTTTGTTGGAGACTTGTTTTTGGCCAGGCAGTGTATAAGAATGTTGATAATTCTGCCATTTCTTTTAAAGTCAGAATTTAGGTACAGTAGTTGCATTCAAACTGTTTTTTTTAGCACTATTTATGCATGTTCAAAGCCCCTTGCTCGTAATTGTACATGGGTGAAATCAATGCATATTGTCAACTTCATCAGCCTACGGTAGCGTTAGCATCGTGTTTGCAGTTCATTGTAAGTAAATGTCTGGCAGCAGTGTTTCCTACGGCTGTGACCGCGGTAATGTGGCTTCAGTTACGATATTCTGACATTGTCATTAACATGGGCTACCACCGGTATGGTCAAAATCTCTACCGCTGGCCAAATTTATATAGTTTCTACCGTATATCATTTATACCACCCACCCCTAGTGCACACCAACATATTAGTGTGCAGTCGGCACTTACCCAGTGTCCTTGGGCAAGACACTGAACCCCACGTTGCCTCTTGATGTGCCTATCAAGGTATGAAGGTGTGTATGATTGTGTGTGTGACTGTGTGAATGTGACAAGTAGTGTAAAGTGCTTTGAGCGGCCAGTACGACTGGAAAGGCGCAATATAAGTACAGTTCATTTACCACTTACAATTTACTTGCTCCAACTATTACGGAACAGTTATGTAATCCTACTTTTTAAATTTTTTTTTACAAGATTCACAGTTGATCTGAAGGATATTCTATACCTTCTGTACCTTTGAAATTGTCATTTCTCTGTAGAAAACCGTACTGCTGGTAAAATGACCACTAACAATGCTTCTCTTTGATCCCTGCTGATTACTGGAGAAATTGTTTTTACATTTGTCTCTAAGAACATGCGGTAAGAAATCAAAGAAAGTCAATACTTCATGTGAAGTAAGTCCAAAGCCGTGTCTCAAACCGTGCACTTGCCCGGGTGCACTAGAATTCAGTGTGTAGTGTGCACTGTGTACTTTGTCTGTAGTACCCACTATTGTGGCTAAATGCTAACCCGAATAGAGCACTGCACTTACAGGAACGTGAGCTAACTCTACTGAGCCAGTATAACCGCGGCCTCAGACAAATGACCAGATTGTAACTGTCCTCAGGGAGCGAACAGCTTGGTAGCATGCCACAATACACATTAGTGATTATGTCTAAATGATTTCACAAACATTACTTAAATCAGTACAACACAGCCGCCGCTGCAGCAGGGGTCGCCACCGCTTCGTTCTCCGCCATTATTCAGCTCTGAAAACAGTTTGAAAGTCCCGCCTCTTCCGTCCGTTCATTGTTGCCAACTTAGCGACTTTGTCGCCATATTAAGCGACTTTTCAGACCCCTCTAGCGACTTATTTTCAAAAAAGCGCCTAGCGGCAAATCTAGCAACTTTTCCTGATGATCATGGAGATCAGGAGCTGCCTCCCGTCAGCCCCTCCCTTCCCCGTTTCCCGGCACTCACTCACTGCTCCTGCTGTCCCTTGGCAGACAATAGTATGTGTCTGACCGCGCCTCCTCATCTCTCTATTTCCCATGATGCCTTGAGGGCACAACTGGGTCTTCTTTGCACCATGACTCAAACGTGTACGTCACCCCTTCAGTACCCTTGTAAATAAGCATTATAGTATGAAAAAAATAAATGTAAAAGATGCGAATGTAAGATTCTGCGCATGCGCGTAACCATGTTATTGGGCCGGTGATGTCATTTGCTGAATTCTCGCGACTTTTGGGTCAGCCAAGAGTGACTTCTCTTCACGAAGAGTTAGCAACACTGTGTCCGTTTAGTGCGGGTACTGTGCTTCCTTCTGCCGGTATTAGGGCAACATCCGGGTATTTCCAGAGCACTGAATTTTAGTTGAAACTGCACTTGCACTCAGAAGTCGTGTACCACGTAGTGCAATTGCGCGTATTGAGACAGACCCCAAGTTATCCGTTTTTCTTCTTCTTTTCTTTTAGCTGGTTCTCCTGTGACTTCAGAGCTGACTGCTTGTCCAGAAGCTGAAAGCTTTTATTTTAGGTCTAAATATCATATCAAAATTCAAAACAACACAAGATCAGCAGATTCTTGGTGCCTTTAGTGATAAAAAATGCACAATGTAATAAGAAAAATCACAATAAGAGAGCTGTACCTTGTGATCCGGCGAGCTTCCAGATGGCTTGGCGAGTCCCTCCTCCTTTTCTTCATCGGAGAGTAGGATTTGCGTCTTCGTCTCTTCCCACCAACCTTTTTCGCGCGCTTTGCATCTTTCTCTCTGGAGTTAGCTGGTCTCTTTCGGTCTTGCAGTCTGAGGAAGCAGATGTAACACTGTTCAAATTTCACTGCCGACTGATGTCAGATGTGTTTGTTCTCATTCATCACTAATGCAGCATAATTAGCAGCTGAAACATGGTGCAGTGTCACCTGTCAACACTGTATCTGGAGTAGCTTCCTCTGGAGCTCAAGCTATCACCGCTGCCTCGTCGCCTCACGGGTGATGAAGTACTCTGAGAGCGAGAGTATGAGCTGCAATGAGAAAAATGCATCATTAAGAACCTCAAAAATGACAATTTTGCAAAGTATATAGGCTTTAATGCAGAGAGCTGGATATTAGTGGAAGCTCAGGTAAAGTTCAAAGTCCCCCCCACCGTTTCTGTTTTCAAACAACAGTATTCAAACTGAGCGCCCCTCCTTCTCAGGCTAATGGCCGTCTCGTTGTAGCCTATTCAGCTTCAAGTCTCCTTCAGAGCTCAAAAGCGGGTAAAAGCCAAACTAATATTAACATGGTTTTCCTACGTGCACTATCTAAAGCTCTTATCTTTTCTTTGGTGCATCTGCCGTTTTTCTTCCTTTTTTTTCCCCTTTGAGAGTTCGAGTGACTGCCGTCTGCTCCAATCATGAGCTTATTCCACACAGCTTCTGGCCCTTAGTTCTGTCATTGGCTGGAGATATAAACAGAAATCTCCACCCAGAAACGTCCCGACACAACAAAACAAAGCTAAAGAGTGAATTACAGACAGGGGGAGAGGGAGTTGCATTCAAGCTCACCACGGCACGCGAGAAAAGGCCCAAAGGCACGGTTTGAGACAGATTTCACTTGCACAAGTCGAACGTTTATTTTCAGGGGGGAAAATTCAGACTTTAGCTTTGATGTCATTTATTTTACCTGCAAGATGACAATGAGGGGCTTCGAGAGTAGCGCCCCGAGTATCTGGAGCTCCCTGAGGATCTGGTCCTGCTCCTGCTGCTAGATGAGCGGGTTTTCCTCCGCCTTCGAGACGACCTACCCCTCCTCTGCTCACAGCTGCTTGTCTTAGGAGATCTCACAACCTCTGCCTGACAGCCCAAGGTTATCTGCTGACTGCAAAGAAAACACATTAAGATCTTTCACTGCTTTGAGTGATAAACTAAAACAATTTCCCAGCTTGTTTTTTTTAAAGGAGAAATGATCTCTTCTCCTCTTCTGAGACAAATATTTGAATAGTGTGAAAGAGAATATAAACAAGATTATAATTTTCCAAAGAATCACTCCTTCACATGGGTTAGATACTCTGAAAGCGACATTTACCTTTTGCTGTTTGAACCTAAAAGAGGCGCAGACAAGCAGACCTCCCCGTAAGGTTTGCACGAGGAGGCGTAGCTGGTCACAGAGTTTCCTGAATCAGAGGCATTGTCTCGGTCGGCAAACTTTAGCTTCTCTGGAGAGGCTGGACGTGGACAGAGGTTCCTCTTGTACTCTGTGACACTCGCCCGAGAAATACCAGTTTTGCTCGACGGAGGTGATGAGGTGTCATTACCAGAATCGTAATCACGGGGACCTTCAGTGCGACTCGATAATCCCTGAGACCCACTTCCACTTATAAGCTCGCTTCCAGGCTTTGAAGGTAAAATCTGCAAACAGACAAACAGACTGCAGCTTAAAATCAGCCACATTTTGACAAGAACCTGCAACCTGCTTTGATGCACTGTGCATATACTAGTACAAAGGCACATATTTCCTTGAAAACAGTGTTTTTTTCTGTTTTATTTGTCTTGGGACAGAAAGCTTTGAAAAATAACGACATCATGCACATCTGAAGCATGCGATTAACCTTGAAAGAAAGTCTGAACTCAACTAAAGTAGAGAAATCGACAAAATAGATTAAGAAATAAAATAAAATTTAAAGTCTAAACTAGAACAATTAAATGAAAGGGACAACAAAAGAGCAGAGAAGAAAGAAAGACTATGCGTGGGAAGATCTACTGGCTCTATCTGGAGTGAAGAGAAGAAGAAGAGTAAACAATAACCCCCATCGAGAAAAAGCCTCATTTAAAACACTGAACAAACATCACAAAAATGGGTATTATGTAGAAATGAAAAGAATTGCAGACAAAGAGAGATCCCATCAGTCTAACTAAGAAAGCCCTCAGAGCAGGACAGATGACTGAGCTTTTTTTTTTTTTCCTGTAAGAATTAATTATTAGCCTGCACCGACCTACAAGTAATTCCCTAAATCTGCGGATAGCAACTTACCAATCAAGATTTCCTCCTTAAGTAGGTAAGGTGTAAAAAAAAAAGGGGAAGAGCGGGCAACATAAGTGCATCATTAGAGTCGTAAATTGCATGAAAAAGACAATAATCCTCTCTTCAAACCCAGAGCCAGTTAGACTTACATTGGATCCTTTCACTTTCCTCGGGTGTTTTTGGTGTTTTTGGGAAGCATAAAATACTCTGTGTGCTGCTAAATGGAGCAGCTGAATTCAAACTTTATAAAAAAATGTATTAAACAAGACAGTGACTCAGTGAAGGCTATAATCAAGTAGTCTGTCCACCGGCATCGTGCCATAATCTAGTTCGTGAGCACATCTTTTGTCCTCTCCATCAGCTGCATCAACACACAGTCTGTCAACACTCAGGGTTAAAGGTTGCACAAATAATTCGAGTTTTTCCTTCATTGTCACCAAAAGATATTTCAGAAAGGCGGCTTTCAAGTTAATTTAGACTCATGGATTTATTTCCTTTTCTTGTTGCTGCCCCTACTGTTCTTACACCACCACAAAAAGTAACTCATTTAAAAAGGAAAAAAAGAGAGATACATTTTTCATGTTTCTTCTGCCCACTCTTACCCACTTCTGCCGCTTAATTACTTTTTTTTTTCTTTTTACTATAGGTAGGAATTCTCCAGCAAAGATCATTCTTCATTACCTTTGAAATTTATTCACCAGATAAAACCTCACAAGGATGCTGTGGGATTCTGGTTCAATAGGAAAACTCTTCAGTCAGGTTTGAAATCCCCCTGAAAGACTGGGAAATTAAATACCCAGCATGATTCAATATATGGATTAATTTATTGAATTTAAATTATGAACCTGTGGTGTGTAATCAAAAACATTCCTCTTTGCAATTAACATAATTTAATGATTGCTGGGGAGAAATTAAATATATTTTATGCTCCAGCAAGCAGGAGACAATGCAGTATTTAGAGGGCTCTGAAAAGTTAAAGTGGGGGAAAAAAGAGAAAATGAACCAGTGGACAGCTACGCTTTTTAACCATTTCTTCCACCTTAACTCAGCTCTGCCACTACACATGCAAAATGGTCCAAAACAGAGTTTGATTAGAGGGGACTGGGAGTCGTAAACAGTAATTCTGTTAATCAAATGGAAGAAAATAAGAGTCAGATGTAAGAGATCAGAAACAAAACCACCTCATTCAGTTTTTCCACCACAGGAGAACATCAAGTCTGCCCATCTAAATAAACAAACCACAAACTTCTACGCTGGGTGAGAGCTCAGCACAATGCTGAGCAGGAGGCTGTACTGAAAATCAGAAAACAACTGCATCAATTAATCAACACCAACGCTTGAAATACTGCGTGGTGAAAACCCTGAACGAAAATAAATGCAGAAACAGTGCAGACCTCAACAGAAGTGTTCCAGAAGATGTGAAACAGTTCAGCACTAAACGTATTTGGTTAAAGTCATAAAACATCATGACTAAGGGTTAAAATTAGGGATGTTTGATATTGCCTTTTTTTTTTTTTTTTTTTTTACCACAGACAAGTGAGGCTGTAGCCATGTCTCATTTGGAGATACAAAAACTAAATTGGAACCGGGCATTTTATTTCTTTTCATTTATCTGTCTTTACCTGAACATTAACACCCCAGTAACCGGTCGTTAATACCTGAATAATGCCAAACAAATGCATTTTCTGAGGCAAAAACTCTCTTTTTAAGCTTGACCACATATTTTTGAATTTTCCTCAGAGACTGCCTGTTGTTTCTAACTGGGAAACACTTCATTTGACACTTAAAATACACAAATATATCCAAATATTAAACCTGTAGCTCTGCTGATAATCCCTCCCATCTTGTGCGCGATAATTGCTGGGACAGGAGAAGCCACAAAGGATACAGCGCCAGTAGCCTTCGTTTCAGACCAAGCAGAGTGGGTTTGGAGGGTGGATTTGGAGGCTCTTTTTGGAGAAGTGCGACAGCACTTGACGTTCTGCTGTGACAGATGCAGCACTATACAAATCCACACTTTGAAGTGCGTTGACGACTTAATGAGACACAGCTTGTATGTCTAAATTTTGAGAGATACAAATCTGCTTTGAGAGGAAAGATCCCAAACTAGCTATTACTCAGCCAGAGGAGTTCATTTTGGACATCTGGCTGCCAGATATCAGATACTAGCAGGTATTAGCCAACATGTGGCTAATTATTATGTTTCTGACAACTTGGTAATTTAACCAACAACTTAAAACTAGACATATGCAGCTTCAAAGCAAGTCAGTAGGGATGGACGATACTAAAATTTTTCCTGTTGTTTATGGTACTTTTTCGTTGATATTAATGCTGATAGTGAAACCAATATCAATACTGATACCTTTCGTCCCTTAAAAGAAAATTGTATGATTGTACAATTTGCCTTAATCTTAAGTGCAAGGGCAATAAGAAAAACTTGAGAACAGAAGTACTGGAAAGAAAAGCTTTACATTATATTGATGAGCAGGCTAAATTAAATGAAAATAAGATTAAAAACTTTTTTCAGTTGCCAAATAACTTAATAACAGGTTAAGATTATTTCATTTATTCAGTGGACAATGTTCAAATATAAGATGTTATAGTAATATTATAAATTCACCAATACATAATATGCAATAACCTGAATTATACCACTGAAAAATGACAAAACATCATCATCACTAACAGCATCATCATGACATCTGATAGGCTACCACCATTGTGTGACACAGAAGCTAGAATCTGGCTGGTTTTGCACATCATTTCATTGATAAACCTCTAAGAAGGGAAAATAAATACCATGTTTTGTGTCTGCAGTGGTATCTCAATTTTTAAAAAAAAGTATCAAATCCGATATTTTGTCTGGCTGGTAGTGAAGTATCAACTCCAGGGTATCGATATGCCCATCGCTACAAGGCAGTCTTTAGCAGCAGCTGCACGTAGTCAGCGAGTTATGGATGTGATAACGCCATCCATAACTCTAAAATAAGTTCTCACACGATAACAGGGACTTTTGTACATGCTGGACCAATGCTAATGGAACAAGATCGCGGAATATTTTTTTCAGTAAAAATATCGTTACCAAGAAAACAATGGCAATATTTTCCAGTCTGACATTTTAGTGCTGATATTGATTGATAATATCGGTAGGCCGATAATATCAGACATCTCTAGTTAGAATGGACAAAAAAAAAAAAAAAAATGCTGGAAAGTTTGCAGATATTTACCATTTTGTCATAGCAACACTGACTATGTTACCAGTTTGAGAAATCTTCCTTTAAAAAAGCTCTGCGCATTAAATGTGATTAATTTGTGCCCAGTTGTCACATGTTTGATTTTCAGGAAACACTTTTGTTGGTGGTGGCTTGTTTATCAGTCTGTTTCTGTATTTATATTTGCTGTGAGTTTAAGTTTGTATTTCCAGCTAATATTACATGATATTGATGAAAACAGTTTCAAAAGTTGCAGCACAGCCTCCTTACTTTCTTTATTTCTTTTATCCCCACTCTGTTGAACTTTCTTAAAGTTTGATGAGCTAACAGCTGAACTCATCCTTATTTGATGCTATAACAGGACAAAAAAACACTCTTCAGATTGTGGTTTCACTATTTAGTAGATCCATAATTAAAGTCTTTTGTCAGTCTCATCTAACATTAAAACACTTTCTTTAAAAGAAGCGAGGAGCTTAACATGTGATTCACCACCGACTGTAATCAGTTTGTTTCACGCCTCTCCGTTATCAAGGTTCTGCTTTTTCATACTGTGATAACCCCAGAAATTAATATAAATGTGAACTTTAATACACATTGTTGAATTAACGCTGCGGTTTTAATTTAAATGTAGCATCATTTCTTAACGGAAATAAAAATAGGAATAAAAACAACCTCACATAAGTTTCATTGTCAGTTTTGGTGACATATAAAACACAGCATAAAAAAACTAATGAAATGGTTCAGAAATAAATAATTCATGAAATGTACTCAGATTCTGATCATGTGCAGTTTTTTAATTTGATGAATATTCATCGGTCAGAGGACAGCTGTCCTCTACAGCTGCAGAAATCTTTAGGAAAACAATACAATGTGGTTTAATTACAACCAAAATGAGAAAATTATGACTTCCTCTTCACAATAACTACTTATTCTTTTTTTCACTTGTGACACAACCGAAAAATCAAACGCAATCGCTGGCAGCATCCTAATAGTCCTAAAGAGTACTTACGGTGCAGGTTGAGAGGATGGAGCGATATTTTGGAGCCGTTTTACACACTGATTTGGTTGCACGTCTCCACTTTGTGTCCGTGTGGTTGAGTTCTGCTCCCGTCGCCTCTCCAACAGCTGTCAGGTCTCCAAAAGCCTGATGAACCACAGACTTTTGCAGATGGTGTCTGCAGGAATATGATGCATTCAGCTTTCAGCATGGTGGTGGCAGTAGTACTTTTGTAGATCTGATGCTACAGAACCTGAATTTACTTTTCTTCTTTTACATCTTGAGGAACAAAAGTTAATTTGCTGTGAAATCAAAGTACATAAAGTCTAAAGAAATTGTTTCTCGGGTCATAAGCACACGGAAAATTCAGTTTCAGATTCCTAATCCGTAAAAGCTGCCTGAACATCTTTCATATTATCACACGGCCAATATATTTCTATATGTCATTATAATTGAGTGCATTGATCAGTGGAGTGAATTCGTGGTCATTTCCTGTGAGGCTGTGATAAGGGTTGGCGGCGCCCGAGGGTGAGGAAGTCACCTCTGCCTTATCAGTCATAGCTGTGGTTTGACCAAGAACTCTGCAGACACCTCGGGCCGATAAGATAAAGTGAGGGGGCAGGAGGCGCGGGGGGGGGGACCCCTACCTGTCCTCTGTGGGGGATTGGCAGGAGGAAGTGTCCGACTCTGACCTCCGATAGCGTCGTCTCCGGCGCGAGCGAGTCCGGGAACTGGAGGAGAGAAGAGGAGGAAAGATGCGGGTGGATAAGCAGCCGAGAGTTGACTGACAGAAATAACTCAGCAGCAGCTTCAGTCTTCACTCAGCGGTGTCGTAATCTGATTAGAATTACCCCGAACAGTCAGACATATGCAGAAAAGGAGTCTGGGAATGCCTGATTAACATTTCTCATCTGTTTTTTTAAAAAATTATTTTTTATAAAGCAAAACATCTATAGTTAAATAGAATTTCCATCCATCTTTGTGTTAATTTTTATAATAGTTTTCAGAAATGGTTGACTGTGATCACGTGACATAGTGGTGTGTTATTGATCTGGATAAATGGGGCATGTAGTGCAAGTCAATATTTCAACCCCATTATCTGAAGTCCTTTATTCAGCAGGACAAACGTCTGTAAAAGACTTTTTACATAAAAGTAGCTGATTTAAACAGTTTTCTTTTTTGCTTTGTTTTCGCTTGTACACCTGCTAAAACAAGCCAATTAAATTCTTGTTTGCCCTCAGCGCTCTGGGGACTGTAAGGCATTAAAAACTGGTAGAGAAACCATCACCATGTCTCAGGGGAAAACACTGTCACCGTGACACTTTACAGCAGGTGCTGAGTTTTTTTTTCCTTTACTCAGTATAAACAGTGCTTAATTGCCCGGTATAATTGTCTGTTTGCAGTTGTAACCACAGAAGATTTGATCTTTTTAGTGGTTTAATAGGTTTATTATTAGATACAATAAAAGCTGGCCGTTAGAGTATCATGTTTCTGAGCAGCTACTTTTTCTTACTTAAAATTCCTCCATCTGCTTCGTGTATGAGGGTTTTCTCATCCTGCCTTTTTTTTTTCTTTTTTTTTTTTTTGAAAAAAAATTTACAACTCAATACAAGTCAGTTCCAAGCTCGTCATCCACATCCGCGTATTCTTAGCCATCCAGTCTTAGATGGATTTAAAGTCCACTTCCAGGTCCATTTCATCTTTCAGACAGATGGCTGCACATCATCTTCAAGCACTCTTCAGTATGATGCAGAGTTTATAGCTGAACTGGTGCCGAGCCGTATTCGGTCCTTGAGGCAGTACAGCAGCAGAATGCAACGTCTAATCAAGACTTCTGTCATCCAAAAGGTTTCATTTGTCTTCATCAAACATGCCAAGTAACTCTTTCATTTTTCTCAAGAACACTTTATTCCTAAAGGTTTTCTCTCTGACTTTGCGCTCACATGTAAGCTTTTTGCTCTGATGTTGCTGTTGGACATGGAGAGTTTTTTTTTTTTTTTCCTGCAGATCATATTTGTGCAGTTTCTCTGTGAATGTAGAGCATCAGGAGCTACCTGCAGATGATGTGGTGAAATGTTGGGGCTGTCTGAGACTAATTTATTGTAGACAGATGATAGCAAGAAAATTGAGACTTTACAGTGTAATTTCTTTGAATCTTTGTAATCTCCTAAAATCTGTGGTTTTGGTTTTAGAGAGCTCTTTAGATTATGACATCGTGAAGCCAAACACTCCAGGAGCAAATGGGATAATGGACCTTAGATGGAGATTTGAATAAAAGGCTCCATCTGTCTTTGGCTACATCCAAAAAGGTTGTAAAAACTCAGTGAATGTTGAGGTCCTGACTCAGAAATGGAGGGCATGGAAAAGGTTGGCCTCTCAAATGCATTTTGTTTCATATTTCTACTTTATTTGAATGCTAAGAAAAAAAATAAGGTTGGGGAGGATAATTTAAAATTTTAGAGAGCTTTTTTTTTTTTATAGGAGGCTTAAAGCCTGACATGTGAAATACAGAGAAAATTCTATATTTAGTTATTAGGCTAGTTTTTCTTACTTTTAAAAAAAGTAAGAAAAACTTACTAGAAACAGCCATTTTCAACCCCTCAGCCTGATTGGTTTGTAAAAAAGAAGCTGGAAAATTTTGCATACATCATCACTAAGAAAGAAAGAAAGGAAACTCGTCTATTTTGTCAATTTAATTGTTTTGCAAAGTTTAGACCCTGATTTTCACAAAACAAGACAAAAACTGTATTTTAGTAAAGACATGTATTTCTACAAATAATTTTAACCTTTTAAACCAGTCTAAATCATGAAAAGGACGAAAGAGAAAAAAAAAAAGAAAACTATTGCTGGACAAACCTTCCGCAGTACCACCCGTAGGTTTCTGAAGAGCTGAACTGAAGGTGGGCGGTTCCCACGGCTGCCAACTTGGCAGTGTCGCGCATCTCGTCATGTCCAGAAAATACAAACATGGGCAAAGAGGTGGAGCTGAGACGGGGGATGTGAGGGAGGGTGGGGGCAAATGATTAACACCTAGCGAACTCTGAGCTACATGTAACAGCTAACTGAGATAACCTGCTGTACCAGATGTGTTTAGTACTCAGTAATCACAGCGACAATGGCCAGACACACCTGGATTATTCAGTTCATCCAGTAATGAAAGACAGGCAGCAAACAAGCTGCTTTAAGTTCAGGAAGTAGTTGAGTTGAGCATAGAGCCCATTTAAAAGCTTTAAGTGGAAATGAAACAGTCAACCAACCTAACTTTACTGTTTACTAGACTGAGTCCTGGTCTGATCAATAATTATATACCAAACGTGAAAAATAGAAGCATATAAAAGAAAAGCATAGCAAGTTTTATGTTTTTTAGGAAAGAGGCCCTTAGTTCTCTAAGCTCTCACGTCACCGGGTTGGTGAGTGCTTCGGTCCTTAATGACAGTCCTCGAGTCTGCACCACAGTTAGAAAGATAACAGCTGAATGACGGAGACTGGTGAGCCAAAGGAGAGGAAAAGACAAAAGGGGGACCACTTCTGTGTTCTTCCTGGTCTAAAAGCAAGTTTTCCAAAGTTTAGGCTGAAGACAGAACAGTTCACAACCTTCAGCTGAACCAGAAACCGGTCCTGCTGCTGCTGGCGGCTCTGCAGAGGGAACTTCTCTGATTCCAGATCATGAAGTGATGATGGTGATGGTAAATTATCAGGAGACTTGGAGTCTGGTAGCTAGAGGTCCGCAGACAAAAGCCTGAAGCTGCTCTGAGTATTTTTATCACAGCCTATAAGCTGAGCTCCACTAACCGGCGGGTCTGCGACATCAGTCCGTATACATCAGTACGTAGCTCTCCATCTCTATTCCTCTATGAGCCGCTTATTAAACACACGTCAAGCAGCAACACTCATAAATCCCCTCACAGCCTGATATTGAACAGAAGAGCTCTGCAGCAGGTTGCTCTCTTTCTTATCGGGACTCGGAGTCCGGTTATACCAAACAACCACTGACAACAACGGGCGCAATTCGGTGCAATTCGGTGCTCCTGGTGCGGCGCTGCGCTCACGGACCCGGTGTAAAGCCGGGGTAACTGTTTGTGTGTGAATAAAGCAATCAGATTTCCATTCTGCTTGCTTCGATGCTGGACAGGACAAGTAAAGAAAAAAAAAAAAAAAAAACTGTTTGTGTCCCAGGAGTCTTTCCAGCACATCTGTGATCAGATCAAGGCCTTATTTTCCAAAGAAGACACAAGTTATTGGTTGTGTATCCTGGTCCAAATGAGGGTTGCAGTTATCATCTGCAAGCTGGCTACTGCTGGTGAATACAGGCAACCCTGTCTCTAACCAATGTGAAGCAGTTCTTTGCTCTGGTCAAGCAAAGAGTTGGTACCTGTTAAGAACCAGTTTTGAAAGCCAGGAACCAGTCAGTGGAAAGCCAAAGAACTGGTGTGAAGTCAAGCTCTGGTCCTGAACCAGCACTGAGACCATCCCAATGAAAAAGAGACCATTTGGAATTAGGTCTACTAAACGGATGAAAGTAACACCAATATGTAGATGTGTGACTCATTTGAGTCTACAACCTTTGTTAAAATACTGTACAAGTGTATCAAAACCTTGACTGTTCAGAAAGTCAACACTTTCCATTAATGCCTATTATTTAGATCCTGTGTGTGTGTGTGTGTGTGTATAAGTGTATAACCAGCATAGTCAAAAAAATAGGAGAGAACATCAAAAGAAGAGGGAGGGTATTATGAGAAGACCATTAAAGAGTGAGATGATCATAAGAAAAGAAAAGAGAATTCCTGTGAGAAGGAAAGCTGTGGTTTCAGTTGAAGCTTGCAGCGACTGAGCTCGGCCTGTGCTTACAAACAACAACACACTCATCCAAAGTCGAATTATAAAACGCTGCAAGATCACAGCATGAAATTGGTTTCTCTTAACCTCTTTCACCCCTTTTTTCCTCCTCTTTGTGGGTAAAGTGCTCAGTGTTCCCCTTTGTGAGTTCTTATTTTACCCTTTTTAAAAAGGAAAAACTTAAGCGCCGCACGTTCCTGCGTTCACCCTCCATGCCCCTGTGTTATGACATTTTTGAAAATCCCCTCTTTCTTCTTCAGTAGTGAGTGTTCTGGAAAGGGTGGAGGGGCTTACCGCTGGAGGAGGAAGATGAGGGACAAATGTTGTACATGATTCTGAGACAATAATCACACACTGACCTTTTCTTGTGCTTGCGTTCATCCTTCCTCTTATGTTTTAAACTTGAAGAGCTGGAGGGATGAAAGAGAGCAGAATCATGAGGCGGAGGTGTTAATACTGACAAAGCCTGCTCTAAATGTTACACCACATTTACACATCCACCGAGGAGGGTCTTCTTTTAAAACCTCTACTCCATTAAAACACTCAGGCTTTACCAGCACAAGGTATGCTGCTGAAATCACTTAAAAAGCAAAGACACATACACATACCTGTGTTTTGACTTCTTGGAGGTATACCTGGAACATGGAAAAGACAATCTGGGTTACCTATAAATAAAACTCACACAATGCTTATTCATTATTATTGTCATATGTGAGAACTACCTGTGCCGCTTGCTTTTCTTGGAGCTCTTCTTCTTCTTCTTTTTCTTCTTCCTCACAGGGGAAAGGCTGTAGGAAGGAGACCTTAAGTAGAAAAATAGAAAAAATAAGAGGAACTTCTGCACACATCTCTGTTTATTTATTTCAGGAAATGCGACAAAGGCTTCTAACAATGCATCTCACTGCAGTGCCATCTAACTTTGACGACTGACCTTTTTCTTTTCCTCTTTCGGTCAGATTTCCTCTTCTTCTTCTTGCCCCTTGGACGAGGGGAGAAGACCTCATCAAAGGAGTGGCTGTAAGCAAAGACAAGAAAGGATACTTCTGTCGTTTTCATCCAACGGAATAAAGTATATGATTTCCATTGTGCAAAAATTCAACAGCAGTTTTTTATATTCCAGAAGTAAGCAACAGAAAATTTAAAAATATCACAGGTTAATTGACCAAACTGCCTTCAACATGCCGTTTTCTTTTCCTTTTGTTCACAAGGGAAGCCGAGACAAAGTGTGAACACAACAGTGGTTTTGCCGTCACTTTTTTTAGCATCCACCTATAATGCTATTAATGTTTTATGTAAAGCACTTTGAATTGTCTCGTACATGTGCTACACAAACAAACTGGCTTTGCTTAAAGAGTAAACTGATAGAAACATACAAGTCATTTTGATAAAATAATTCTTTTTCCTTTATTTCTGGTCTCAACTACCACCCATAGAGAAATCCAGTATTTCTTTTTTTGAGAATTTATGAGAGACTAATTTTCCAAGATTGCAGCATGTTTTTGCTTCTGTTTGTTGTCACTTTTAGGAATCTGTGTTTATGGGTCGGACTACAGCATTTAGATATCAAGCTCCAGTCAATCAATTGTTCAGGAGCATTAAAAGGATACAACACCCACAGAATGATGTGCCTTCATTTTCTACTCACACTCATGGTGAGCAAGACTTTGGAGCACTTTTTTGATATCTTAAATGTAGCCGGAGATCGGATTGGTTTTCATTATCCATTCATATAACGGAGTTTACTGGTGCCTGAAAAAAAAAGGTCCATAAAAGTCCACAAAAACTTGGCAATGTTCCTCCATACGGCTCGTCCAATGTAATCTACAGTAAGTATCCTGAGTGGGTAGCGTCCATAATTTACTTGAAATGACATAATTTAGTATATTTTTATAGCCTAAACAGTAGAACATCGCACCTCGTATTTACGCGTTCTCCAGAGTGCTCCAGAGTCTTGCTCAGCATGAGGGTGAGTAGAAAATGAAGGACCGTCATTCTGTGGGTGTACTATTTCTTTAATCCAGTTCCCTTTAAATGTACTTTTCCCTTTTCTAATTCCACCTTATCAGATATGGTTTAGGTTAGAATTACGATTATAAGGTTTGGTGTCAATGTACCAAATATAAGTGAGATTTGGAAAAACGACTTATTTCCTGTTCATGATTTACATATATGAGCTGGGTGAACTGGAGATGTAGTTGTACATGCTGCTGAACTCTCCTCTGTCCCTGCCTGCTGTCTAGCCAGGATGGCAGTGTGTTGTCAAACTTTTTACTTCACAATATTTTATAAGTCACAACAAGAATGGTCAAAGTGAATCATTACAAAAATCTATCACACTCACATCTGAAGTGAAAACTTTGCCCATAATTCCTTCATAGACATTTAGCAGCTTATCTATTTATTCATTTTTCTATTTTTTTAAAATGTTGATTAAATGAAATAATTGCCCTTCACCTCCCTCGTGCTGTATTGTAAGCAGAACCCTCTCAGATTAATATATATTAAAACACAAAACACAAACACAAACATGTAGGAATGTTCATTTCTGTAGGTAAATATCTCAGTATTTGAATTACAGGGAAGCTAGGAGGAATCCTGAAAACATTCAGTTGAGGCTCTATAAGGGGGAGCTCTGAAAATCTCTCAGGTTATATTTCATTTTCCATAAACTTCTTTATATTAAGAACATTCATTTGTCTGCGTCAGGTCCGAAGAGCAAAATCTTCTCTCAAGTCAATGCAGAGATTTCCATGCAAGCTTTTATTTCCTGTAGTATCACCTACTGGAATGATTTTCTGTTTAGTCTTCTAAAAAAGACTTTATAAATCCACTACAGCTTTTGTGAAATTCAGCTTTTTGTGTGCTTACAAAAACCAGGAGAGCCCATATTACACCAATTTCAAACTCTCTGCATTGGCCTCCTGTGTGCTTCTGAAGTGATTTTAAAGCTCTGTCATGAGCTCTGAAAGCTCTTCGTGGTTTATTCCAAATTATTTGTCTGACTTGCTTTAGTTTATGAACCTCAGAACCGCAAAGAGCCCTCAGGTCCTCAGCAGCTAATCTTTTATTCATTCATAAAGTTAAGATCAAGATTTATGAAGCAGTATCATTCAGCTATTATGGTCCTCTTTTATGGAGCCATCTTTTTTTTATTCTTTGTTGTTCTTAACTGGTTTGTTTTTTTAACAATAGAATGCCCTATGAGCTGATAATCTTCTGTATAAAAATCAATCAATCAATAAATCAATCAACCAATCAATCAATTACTCAGTCTTTATTTATGAAGCACTTTTCAAGCAAGTTGTGCAACTCAAAGTGCTTAACAGTTTAAAAACATTCCCGCCCACTGACCTTCAAAAAGACCCAAAATATTACAGCATATATATATACATATATGTATATATATATATATATATATATATATATATATATATATGTATACATATCTATATAATGCTTTACAAATAAAGTTTGATAGACTGATAGAGAGCAGCATTGTTTGTTTGTCAAATGTTAACAGCGACCACTTCATTTGATGCATTTTGTGTTGGTTAAATAAACCTTCTGTCTCGAAAGCAAGCAATCTCTTTTATAAAACACCTTTTCATACATAGAAAATGCAGCATAAAGTGCTTTGCATAAAAATCAGTAAAAACCTAAAAAAGAGCCCACCTTTACCCATCAAAACGTTATACAGGCTGTTATCTTGATCAAACAACTACATTAGCACCGAGAAAAATGACCATTTTGTGACATTAACTAAACAATAGCAACATGGCTTGACCGCACCGGCCGCTATTGACAAAAGATCATAAAATAAAAGTAAATATTATGCAACAGCGAGGTAACTTATCCAAAACATGGGCCTAAACTAAGATAATACAATAATTTTTGTAAATATTTATAACTCCATTAACAAAGAAAATGATAAAGATTTGTAGCTCGCCTTCTTTGCCGCTTGCATTCTGGGTAGCCCTTACTCACAAGGGTGGTGTCGGAGAATCTCAATATTGAGGGCAATTCAGCCCTCAAACTTGCCCCCTAACTTAACTTTCTCAGAATCAGGACAGCACTTGTGCTTCGCGGGAGTGCGCATTTTTTAGATTGAGGGTTAAAATCAGAGTTAAGACAGGAATTGGAATTCACTCTTAATCTCTAAAACCTAATCTTGACCCTCAAAACGGGGTTCGTGCCCGTGGGTACTGGGAAAATGTCCCCACGAGGACAAGACGTCCCCACGGTGATGGTAAAAATCCGGAACATGGTCTCCACAAAGTTTAAAAAACGTGACCACTCTATAAGCGCTTTCCCAACTCTCAATCTAAGAATCAAAGACACTAGAAGTTTAAAAAGATGTCAAAGTAAATAAATAAATAAATAACAGCAGCACACAGTCAGATAAAAATAAGAAATAGTAAATGAAATTAAATAAAAATCTGAAGTATAATACAATGGAAATAAAACAAAATTAGAATATAATGGGATTTAAAAGGCTATGATCAGTGTTTTTAAAAATAGTCTTAAACTGTCTCCTGAACACTTCCAGCCGCTGTCAGGTCGTCTATATGAGATGCTTCTGGTTGTATCAACAGCATACAGGCTAGTTGCAGACTGTTTCTGGGAGTAACCCTGATTTTGACTGCACTGCTGTGCACTAATATACATGCACACGGATGTAACTTACAAAGTTGCAGAGAAGTGGCCAGAAATAAGGCTTCCCCCCAAACCCCTGTGTAATTCCACTCCCAATTTATTTCCAAATTTCACACTTGTAAGCACTGAAATGATCTCAGCAGTGATATTCTAGGTTAAGTTACATTAAAGAGGTACTTTGGTACATTATTTTCAACATGTAATTACATTTAAAGGATTTTTGTGTATATTTGATCAATATGAAAATACTGTTCATTCATTTCTGAATGTTGAGATGCTAAAACTCAAAAAAGTATTTATTAAGACTTCTTATTGATTTCTGGGAGTCTGTAAACCTTTGTTTATGCTTAGGTATTTGCAAACAACTACTCCAACAGAATCTGGAGTTGAATCATCCACATGACTCATCAGTAGCATCACGAGATCCCACATAAATGCATGTTTGCCTCAGAACAAACATGAGTGAGATTATCTGTGAGCCCTTGCGGGACGATCCCATCACAACACTGGATAGAATCCAATTTAAACTGGTCTAAAGCACAAAACAGATTGCACGCAAACTTCACAGCAGTCACGATGTACCATCCAGCTCAGAGATTTCAGTGTGGAGTGTAAGTGGAGCAAACAGACCTGTAAACCAGTGGCGGAGCCAGAATTAACCTGTTTACATGTGAATGGCAGCCAGTGAGTTAATAGGAATGGTCTGTTTGGAAAACGCAGCCCTGGTCTGTCCGATTTCTAGGATTATTGTTTTACCCTCTACATGGGCAAACTGGACACACCCCCAAACTGGCCCATGAAAGTAATAACACCACTCTACCGTTGATTTCCATGTTTAAAATAGTGTTTTTGAAAACAGCGATACCTCTGATCCACAGAAGGATTTTAACCTGACAATCACCAAATGCAATGCTTCTCTATTTCACTTTTGGTGTGGACGACTGCCTTCACTTTTTTTTTCAGGATTTGAGCAATCCAAAATTTTGTGTGGCCTTAGGTGTCTTGGGAGCAAGAAAACATGTTGTCCAAATGCTGCTCTTCCTGAATTAGGCTAAAATGAATGGAGGCGGCAAGTTTTTAAACCTGAATATCGCTCACATTTCACAAACATCATCAATGTTAATATCATGACATATAACTAACACTAACAGGGCCGGGCTATATAGCCTCAAATCTATATCGTGGTATAATCTGAAGTATGTGAAATAATGATATGTATTGTGATAAATCATTTTCTTGTAACTGTGGAACACTTATTTTAAAAAGATAAGCCATTCAAGTTCCACAGGTTTTTTTTTCAGGTTTTTGACAAATGTCAAAGTTTCCATATTTAGGGCAAATATGAACTCAGTATTTATGCTCTTTGCATGCAGTGCAAAACTTTCCGGCACAGCTGTCTGCCAGGGCACAGCAACGCTTTAAGGGCCTTTTCACATTGCGTGTTCGGGCCTTTGCTCGGGCCTATGCCTGGCCTGGGATTGTTGATTCATATGCTGCGTTCACATACCAGTCCTAAAACCAGGCTTGGACCCACTCTGTAATTTCAGTGCCAGAACACTAGCTGGCAGTGTTGTGGAAACTTTGTTGTTAGCTAACAACTGCGGAAGCAACAAACCCTTACACCATCAGCCAAGCAACAGGTTAATATATCAACAAGGAAGGAAACTCGTTTGACTACTTGGAGAGATTTCTTGTCCACCTTGAATGCATGCCAGGCCTTGTAGCTTATTTAAACCACCAACGACAATTACAAGAACAAGACGACAAACGACAACAAAGATAAACATTCCGGTAGGGTCGAGTTTTGATTTGGTCACTTCCACTTGTTGGGTGAGTAGCCCACACGTCACATCCAACACAGCCTGGATTGTGCTTACGACACATTTTCCCCTGCCCGAGCACGGATGGCCCAGGTCCTGGACTACCTCTCGATCTGCCCGGGCCTGGCCTGTTTGCTTTCACATGGGTCAAACGTGCTTGCGGTCAAACGTGTTCAGGCCATGTAAAAAGGGCCTAACTCTGCCATCAAAACCACGTGGGTGTTCGGTGTTCTCTGTGGGTGGTTGTGTGGATTTTATTGTTATTTACAATCACTCAATAAAAGCCAAGGACAATTTTTCCCCAGTGGAACAATAAAGTTAATTTTGATGTTGAATCTTGAACAAAGAGGTCTAAGGCTTTTTCATATTCCTGTGAAGGTGCCACAGGCATCCGCGTTTCCATTCTAACCTGAGATGTTCTTCTTATTCGTCTTTACTTCTCTTTTATACTTATGGCGTGAAGTCATGATTACTCAGAGGATAAAACTGTCAGATTCCATCTGTTGGCCAGACTGATTGCTGTCCAGAGGTCCACTTGTTCCTCTCTGTGAAAATGACTCATGTGGAAAAAGGAAATGAAAACCTTTCAAGTGCCTCGAGCTCACTGAATGAGTTTTTTAGATACAGAAGAAAAGATTATGAGTGAAAGAGCATTTTGAATGATATAGAGTAAGAAAGAATAAGAAGACATTACAGTGGGCTCTAAAATGAAGGTATTCTGAGACAAAATGACAATTTACTAAAATAACTGATGATGATAATCTGATCTTTTGTACGTACAGTGTACCGTATGTACTGTATGCTTTAATGGGCACTCTGATCAGTTCATTCATTTCTCTTACAGGAACATCACCACACACCAAAGCAAGGCTAAACTTCTTCATGCAAAAATTGAGATGAGATTTTATTTTTCCTATTGAACTGAACACAGATGAAGTGAGGAGCTGTTATTAGTCATGTATCAAACCTTGAAAAACCATTTGGCACTGCATTTACAAATACATTTTTGAAAGTTTATGCAAATTGCTGATGATGTAACAGCCAGATGCATCCAACTCACTTATGAATTTTCTGCCCAATAATGGCAAAGAACTTTAAACAACATGGAGGAAAAAGCTAATTGATGTAATGAAGGATATTCCAACTCCTGCTTTGGGATTTCAGCCAAGCAAAGAATGGAAGCAGAGTTAATCATGCATTTAGTGCAATCATAGTCATCAGCTTCAGACTCATGAGAGCTGTGAGAGAGCCTGTGACTTTGACTCTGTATGCATCAACAAGCTGCAAGGCTAAAACACTTAGAGAGAATGTTTTTATATACCACAAATCAATTTGAGGATGA